>CM027082.1:5462259-6062259 GCA_015343265.1 Pao palembangensis
AAACACATTTGATTTGAAGCAAACTGAATCATACTGGTCGACGTTGCGTGTGCAGATCGCTTTAAACTGAGAGATGAACACCTCCAGCGCACACAAAAGCAGCAACACAAACAAACACATACAATCATTTTCACATTTCTGTCTTTGTGGGGACTTTCATAGACATAATCAGGATTCTGGTACTCAATATGTAGTAAAATCTGAGGACATATACACACACACACACACACACACACACACGCAGGGGTTGAAGGGCAGAAAAAGATATGGCACATGCGTAGATATGGCACATTACTGATTATGTTTATTTTGAGATCATGAAATTGGTGAAGTTGCTGCTTAAACTAGATTAATTAAACAAATTCTCCAACACAATTATTACCACACAGACCCCCACCGAGTTGATGTTTTGGTCAAGCTGCGAGGTACTTTACAGCTTGGATCAGAAGCACACGAAACAAGGGTGTTATATTGGCAACACAACTGAGAGCCTTCTTCAACATGGCGGCGTCTTTGCCTGCTTTTCTTTTTCTGTTGTTTCTCTCTTTATGCTCGTGTATATCCCTCGCCTGCTCTCTTCACTCGCGCTTCCTCTCTATCTGTGCCGGTGTGGAGGGACGGTCCTACTTTAGCTGCCTCTGCTGTACGGGGGGACGTCGGGGCTGGAGGAAGATGTACAATAAGAGCACAGAAAATAACACGTGGCACCTGGCTCACAAATCTGTCCTCGTACGGAAAGGTTCAGTGACACTGTAAACCCACTCTTCTATCTCTACGGTTTTAGGAAAACAAAAACATTTGCAGGGTTTTTTGTAACAATTCACCTCTTGCCTTTCATGTTGTTATTTAGAGTCCCCCCCCCCAACTTATTATCATTATTTCACACCTTATTTAACATAGCCTGGGAAGTGGGTTTAATATTTGTGCAGCATTTATCAGGTTTTCTGCTTGTCATAAAAAAAGGAAAAGTCATAGAAAAACCCAAGATCTGCACAGAGCTTGGACAGTGTCGAAAAAACATATTTGCAGATCTTCTGAGATGGCGTCTCTCTCTCTCTCTCTCCCCGGCGGCCATTCAAATTGGCACCGGTAAAAATATGAAAAGATAGCTCCTCCGTCTGATCCTAGCACAGCTGAATATCCCTGCTCAGGGTGTTGTCCTGCTCTCACCTAGTCTGCTGAGTGTGATCACAACAGAGATGAGCACATTATATCGGATGGAAAAAAAAAAGTTAAGAAGCCGTTAAAAACCCCGACCTGTTCACCGCTCTGCGTTGTGGAGGGGGGCAATAAGCAACAGGGATGAGTGTGTTTAAGGAGACTCACTCTCCCTCTCTCCCACTCTCCCTCTCGCAGTCACGCTCCCTTTTTTCTCTGTGGTCCCTCGTTCCTGAGAAGCCAGTGTGTGTGTCTGAGTGGGTGAAACACAGCCACAGTCCTACAGCGTCCCGTGAGACATCACTTCAGACTGGAGAAACACAGCCCAAGGCTCACATGCTGGATGTGTGTGTGTATATATATATATATATATATATAAACACACACACACACACGTACACAATATTTTGTCCTTCCACCTATTTTTTTATCACTCATGTTTACTTTTAAATTTAAATTATATTTATTTCAATATATATATTTTAATCCAACACGTTACAGCTGATTTTCAAAAACAGAGCAAAATTGATTATCCTTCATACACACACTCACCTACACACACGCACACACACACACACACACACTATTTTGTCCTTCCACCTAGTTTTTTATCGCTCGTGTTTTTCTTTTAAATTGAAATTATATTTATTTCAGTACTGTATATATTTTAATCCAACACGTTACAACTGACTTTCAAAAACAAACAGCAAAATTGGTTATCCTTCGCACGCGCACACACACACACACACACACACACATACGCAGAAACATGTATGTGTGTGCAGACATAATTAAGCAATTTTGCTGTGTCTATTAAGCAAGGAGGCTTCCACGCTGTGAGAGACATATTAAAACCAGGATTAACCCCAAACAATTACAAAATGCACCCCCCGCCCCCCCTTCCCCCCATGGCACTTGTGTATACATTTGTGAGATCATCAGTGTGCACCACCATTAAATGAAAGGAGCACAGCTTCCTTTGCTCACATCGCTCTCACGCTGTATGTTTTATTTAATACTTGTGAGAAAAGGCGGCAGGAAGCTTGAAGCCGCACACGACTTTTAAAAACAAACCCACTTTAAACGGCGCAAGCGTGGTTACTCAAGTCTCATTATGTGTGCTGAAAGAGTGACAATGGGAAGAGCGCTGCGTGGAAAACAAAGAGGAAATCAATTTCCTGACAAATAAACAAGCACACAAGATGGAGGAGTGATTTGCTCCAATTACTAAATATCAAAAGTTAAAATGATGCTCGGTCTCTCCATTTCTCTGTCTCAGTGGTGACATTGGTGCCGCTTCCCTCTTCAGGTATCTACACATTTCGATTCTTCTTCCGTTTTCCCTCTTTATACAAAATCACTTAGTTTTCACAGATTGAAATCTATTTGCATAAAACATTAAATATCTCCACCCTGCTGCTGACTCTGTGACATTATTAGTACTCTTAGATAAATTGGAGTTAAGTTTGCTGCCTTTTTGCAAAGTGTGAATGGATATAAGTGAAGCGTCGTGTAGTTTATGCCCTGTTTTGACAAGACTAACTCAGAAATGGGCTTTTTATTCCATTTTATGGGCTGCGTTCATTCAATAATCTTGCAGGTTTTTTTTTTCATCTTTATTATAAAACTGCTAACCTATCTTCGCTATCGACTCTGCATTTAAATCTCTCTTTATGCCTCACCTCTGTCCATCTATCCATCTCTTTCACCCTCCATCCTCTTTACTTCTCGGCAGGAGAAAATGTGGGAAGTCTACCTGGTGGATAATCCTGCATTACACCCTTAATCCCCACACTGGCTTCACACACGCTGCATGTATTCATACATGACCAACACATTACACAACACATTACAGATCCGGCAGCACATACCTAAGAACAATTGAGGGACACTTGGAAAACACCTGCGAGGTATACACATATGTGTGTGTGTGTGTGTGTGTGTGTGTGTAGTGGGTGAAGGGCAAAGGGTGAGAGATACTGTGAAATCAAATATGGAGGCAGAGGGATGGAGATGGCGCTGTGGGGTGAGAAACAGACGGGAGGACTGGAGTCAGGGGTGATGTGTGGAGACCTCTCAGAAGTGCTTCTCATTAGCGAGGGACTCCGGGGTCCAGTCACTCGCCATTGATTTGTTTAAAATCCAAAGCTCAGTACTCGACAAGCTTGGCATCCTCAAGTCCCTGTCATGCCCAACAACCCACTTCAGTAACCAATCATGGGTGAAATCACCCATCTCCACGACATGCATGTCACTGATTTATAGTTAAATGAATTTAAAATTGATTTTTTTTTTTTCCTTTTTGAAGATGTCACGTTATATCTAATGCTGATTTTGCATACTCCACATCCTGGTCTACCCGTGCCTCTAGCTGTATGTGTTCCAAAGCGTTTGAATAGAAGCTATGGCTAATCAATAGCAATCTATGGCCAGACCTCACAATGCTAATGGAACTGTGCAAGATCTGGCACATGGCCAGCGCCATCACGGCAGCATCACTGTGGGAGGACACACACACACACACACACACACACACAGACACAGATTAAAGGCACAGGGAGTCACAATGTGTATCGATACAGAAGAGAAAGATGAATGAGCTGTGCGACATTGTTTAGGTGATCAGGGATGATCGATGAAATCATTTCCCTGTCCCCTCTGCCCCATTGCATGGCCCATCTCCCCTGATGGCCTCTGCAAGAACTGGTCATTAGGGGCACAAGGCGCACACGCACATGCTAACACAGAGGCCAATTTTCACTTTGTCATCATCTCTTTGCCAAGGTCAGAGTGCCCTCAAAGATAGACTTTAGAGACAACACAGATGAGCTGACCCTTGGGTGTTTTATTTGTTCAAATTGTTGTTGAGTCAAAGAGATCTGGACTGGAAGCAGATAAACGCTGTAAGATGATGTGTTAAATATTGAATTACAGGGTCGGATAATGACAGAAACAGCGCAATTACAGTGACATTTACAGTTCCCTACAGAGTGTACAGGTCAGACTGAAGTCTGAAGTCCCCACTGGGCTGTTAATACTCTGTGACCTAAATTTGTTTTTTAGTTTCATCACTTATTTGTAGAAAGGAGCATTTATACCGAATTAATTGATGTAAAAGTGACAGAACAATGTAGACGGACTTGTCAAACAATTCCCGAAACTAAGGGACAGCTAATATGCTTCCTGTGGAGGAGACAACTTGTTTATCACCATAATTCAGCTACAATAAAACTAGCTGGAAAATGTGTTACTGTCTGAAGAAATATTCTGCATAATGTGACAGCAGGTAATACAAACACTGCCATACTGTCATACTGGTTTGTCAGACGTCTCCACCTCTGACACGTTGATATATTTTAAGTTAACTGTAATATTTTCACAGTGTTTTTAGTTTTTACAAGCACTGTGCCAGAAGAATACTCAGCTATTCTTTTGTTTACCTATTTCCATTGTCGTATGATGCCATGAGGGAATGGCAATGCATTTTAGTTGCCCGTTTGGTGGTAGGATGCCAGAATGCAATTAAAAAAAAAAACAGTAAGCCTGGTCCTGCTGTATTAATAGTTTTACATCAAAGCAATAGGGTGGTTTGTAAAACATTTTACCCATTTTCTGCATTTCTGCATTTTGCATTTTCTCAACAGAAAATAAAAGGTTGCTGCAACAACTAACTTCTCTTAAATCCTAACTAACCATTCATGTTTTTTCTTTTAAAACCAACAAATACAGTATTGTTCCAATCTTTTCATAGGGGCCTTTGGCCACTGAAGATAGAAACACCTTGAGTGCAAGGGCACCTCTGCTCTAGAATCGGGCCTTTGATATACTGTATTTTCTGACACAACAAAGGCAGAGACAGAATTGCACAAGGACAGTTCTTCCACTCACAAAAATATTTCTACTATTGCTTGGCAAGCACCTCCCTTTTTCTGCTTGTGATTGTATTGACCTGTTTTTACTCCAGAGGAAGAAAAGCGAACTAACTAACATTCACTAGCAGAGGCATCGCTCTTTGAAACTGTTAAATGCAAACTCTGTAAGGCAGGAGCCGCTGCTATCGTCCCATCCCTTATAATTTCACATCTGTTATGATGTGACAACCAGGGAGGCAGAGTCGCTGGCGGGCTGGAGTGACTCACAGTGTGGGGCTGGAGGGAAAGGCATTCTCTCCTGCTTTTTTATGTTAATAACATAGAGGTAAGGGAAGTATCCAGGAGATGAGAGGACGAGCTGCAGGAGAGAGAACAAAAGAAAAGAGGTGAAGAGTTCAAGAAGCTGTAGTCTGTGTTTTGGGGAGGAGGATATTAAAGATGAAGGAAGGTGCTGTGGAGGAGGAAATGTGGACACAAGGCAGCGCAAAGAAGAGATAGCAGAGAAATGGGTATGTAAGATAAGAAGAAGAATAGAACAGAGGACGGTTAGTCGGAGTTTGATTTTACAAACATCAGCATTATGAGCCAATGATTCAGGCCATATAGATGAACAATGCCGACTCCGAGACAAAACACACCACCTTTGAGGCAGAAATACAGGGATCGGCTTGCCACTTTGGTTGTACATGTGACGCGCTCATTTGTCATGCAGTCAGTTTTGGCGTGGATCGATGACTGATTGGAGTCACACCAGAAACAAATGGAATAATGCTGCACGCGAAACAGCTGCCCTGATTGAAGATATGATGGTTTCGTGCTTTGGGAAAATTAAGAGATGAATGAAGATGATGAATAAGGATGCAAAATCCTCTCCTTGATTAATCGACAGAGCGAAGAATAAAACTGCAAATTAGATGCGACGTGAGCATGTGATTACTTTTTTTTTTTTTGACGACAACAGGCAAGAAAAAGCCAGTGATAAGAAAACAATGACCAGGAAGTGTCAGGTGTGGATGCAGGGCTGGTTAGAGATATAAGCGGTGTGTGACGTGCTGGGGTATAGGTGACACACATGGCAGCGCCACATGCAGATGGCACACATGGATGAGCAGCCAGGCTAGTGAAGCATAAAACCAGCCAGCTCACTGATCAGAACCCCCTTCTCTCTTTCTCTCTCTTCCACACACACACACGCACGCACACATACACACACACACAGACACGCACGCACACACACACGCACACACACACACACACACACACACACACACACACATACACACACACATAGAAAAGAGATGCAAAAAGCATGCTGAGAGCACCGGTTAGCTTGCCAGCCCTTTACTCACCCAAATCACCACTGTGTAAATTAATACCTCCAACCGTCCCCACAAACAGCCACACACTTTAACGCACGCCGGCAGGCAGGCAGGCAGGCACACACGCTTTCAAATAAATCAATAACTATATTAAATATTTATTCAATTAAATGCACCCATAAAATCTGATCTTTTTTGTGTGAAGCATTCTGAAGCTCTTTAAAGTAAAAAGAAAACTACACCCTCCATGGTCTAAATGATTTGGTGTCATTTTCCCTTTGCTTGTCTTTAAAAACTGATTCAAACTGTGACGTTGATGTTCTTTTTTTCCACCAACAGTCTACACAACCATACAAATGTGTTTAGAGGAGACGCTCTGCATTAATAACGTGCAAAAACCGTCACAGTCTTGACATGCATGGCCTGCGCAACTACTTTGGAAGGAGAAAGCTTCTGCCTTGAGTTTGAGGTGATTTTTATAGTCTTACAGAGAAATGCTGATGAGAGCACGCACACAAGATGCTAATGCGAAACCCTGAAGCCCACCGCCAGAAAATCTAATGCCAGTGTGTGTTCTCCTTCACACCAGCCAGAACACAAGAACCAACACTACGCAAGCATGTTTTTAAGGTCATTTTCAACACTTGTAATCTGAGAAAATTACAAATTATTAATTGAACAGTCGCAAAGTAATGTTAGCTTTTCAGGCTAAACAGTTCATTAATTTATTTAAGTGACTATTGATTAATTTCAATTAAAAATAATGACAGGAAATTTCCCGATCATTTGAAATATTATGTCAACCTATTGTGGCCATGCTGCCTTAATTCAAACTGGCAATCCTGACCCTATTTTGTTTTGTCTATCTATTCCTGCAAAACTATGAATCTATACACGTGATGGTGGAAGTGCACGGGGGAGACGCTTTATTCCACATAGACTAAAGCGCAGGGTGTCAGGGAAGGACACGGGGCTGAAAGCAATCTTCCAACTGACCTTGAGTGGGGAGGACAAAAGCATTTGTGTGTGCGAGAAAAGCAATGCTCAAAAAAAGGAGCGAAATACATAATCTATCTCTACTGGCGCAGGGAAACAAATGCTTACACTGAGATTGAGGACACATTGCCCTCACTCATCCACACACACACACACACACACACACACACACACACACACATACACACACACACACACACAGGGAATTTTGGCTTAAAGATTGGATTGAAAGTGAGAAAGGCTTATTTTTGTGAAAGAGGGAATAAAGAGGGAAGTGGACAGAAGAGAGGAGTGGGTAGGGATGCTGAAATAGGTTGAAACAAAGGGGGAAGCGGACAGAGACAGATGGACAGAGTAAAGAGAGGGAACAGAGAAGGAGGGATAGATGTGAGTGACCGTCCTTTGTAGACCGCCATTGTTTCTCAGTTTTGAGTCGGCTTCACTGAGACGGAGTCTTAATGACTCACGGCCAAATACTCCGCATAATCAAGCTGAGAATGTGTGGGTCTGTGTGTCTCACAGAGTATTCTTGTGTGTGTGTGTAAGCCACTGGTCTTATAATAGAGAACTTTATTACCATCTGTTCCCACACATGCTTATTTGTTTAGCAGTCACACACGCACGTCTTCTGAGCTCAGTCTGATTTTTATTTATTTATTTTTTTATTATTCACTCTGAGCCTTTTCCAGGCATCACATCCTTCAGTGTCCTGCTATCTTCTGTAACCTGGCTGAACCTGTGTCTCCTGGTCATATTTCAATGAAGTGTCTGGTTGAAATAAACACATAATAAATAAATAAATAAATAAATAAATAAATGAAATATCACTGCGATAGGCTCAGTGGCTTTCTAAATACCTCATTTATCTGGGTTAAATGTTATCAAACTCTGGTCATTCATTAAAAGTTTGCGTGTATGTACATGAATGTGTGTGAGAGAGAGGAAAAGAGAGAGAAAGAGAGAGAGAGAGAGAGAGAGAGAGAGAGGCAGAGAGCTGTGGGGGCAGGGGTGGGCCTCAGTACCTGTAGAGGCCATTAGGTGGAGCTGGTGCCTGACTGAGAGAAGGATAGAAAGAGAGAGGGAGAAAGAGAAAGAGAAGGAAATAAAAGGGAGATAGGGCTGACCCTTTTCTAAGTTTTATCCCAGCATTTCCCAGACAATATATATACCCAATAAGTATTCGAAAGCAAATACGCTCACAAAAAAAAGAAAATAATTTAAAAACTGTGCGAGTGTGAGTTTAAGAGTTGCAGAATTATTACTATTGTATTTGGAACATAAAACATTTTACACTGTCTCATCTGTCATCCGGTTTAAAAACACCACACACACCCCTCCCCACCCCACACACACACACACACGCACATACGGTGCATTACTTCTTTACAAATATGTGGTAAGTCACTTATTACCTGACTGGACTGCCGGTCTTTAGTATTAATAATTAAATCTTTGCTTTTGAAAAATTCAAAAACAAATGATTTTGAAATAATGAATTCTAAGCACCGCAGGTCAAGGGTGACATTTCCCTTTCGGTTGTTGCAAAGGCAAAGCCCTGAAATGAGCCAGACTCACTCTGAAATCACCCAGAACAAAGGGGCAGACATTTGAGAAACCACACAGACACAGGTGCTGCCGTGCAACCACACATCTTGTTGGCAGTTGAGAGAAAAGAGACGGTTGCCTGGAGGCAGGGCAGGCGTCCACAGATGGAGCTCTCTCACTGTTTCTCCTTCACAGATGGACCCAATCACACCTACTTCATTCTCCCATGCCCTATAGTTGCAAAATCAGCGTGAGTGTGTTTACCTGTCTGACGTGTTTATTGTCTGACAAAAATGGGTGTCTGCTCTTCTCCTGGCCTAGCTTTGGCCCACAGTGCAGCTCATGAAGTGTGACACAATGGCTTCTGTCATGTGGAAATGTCAACCTTCTATCAATCCATCATTCCATTAAGGCCAAAGTGAAAATTACAGGGAGGACACGAGCCCACCGGGATGTGCATGTTGCCTAAACCACAGCGAGGACATCATGCAAATTAGACACAAAATGGGTGTTCTGGCTGGGGATGAAATTTAATTTCATTTCATATTTGCACGATCAGTGACAGCTGAACACGTGTGAGGTGGGCTGCGGAGGGTGAGTCCGCTTTAAATGGAGGGTGGGGGGGTCCCCTGGGCCAATGAGACCACCCGCTCCTCAAAGCAGGAAGTGTACCACGATCAGTCATCCATCTTCATAAACCTATATCACTCAAGACCCACCTAATTAGTCACCATGGAAACCATGGCTAATTCCCCGGTCTGCCATGCCAATCACGTTCCGTCTCTGGCGGCAATCAGAAAAGCACATTTATCCACTGCTGGGCCGGATCTGTGCAGCGCGCGTCTTTGTGTGAGTGTGCGTACGTGGGTGGTTCACGGAGGTTTTGTGTGTGTGTGTGATCTACGTTAAAAAAAAAACAAAAAAAAACTGGCATTTCCTCAGACAATATTGTGTTTAGTTATGTATTCATTGGGGGGTAGACAGGGGAGAGGGGGGCTCTCCTATCTTCATGATGGCTTTTCAGCTTGGAAGCCGTTGCGTATGAGAAGTGTGTGACATGTTGTTATTGTCTGTGGGAACTGTTTGATTAGCTTGATGAGTGCTAGCAATCCCCTCACAACCACAAAGCAATCAAACAATTATAATATTACACAAACACACGTACACACACACACACACACACACACACACACACACACACACACACACGCGCACAAGCCGGTATACTGTAGAGACATTTCACCTGTTCCCTGCAGCCAAACTCTTTTGTGGGATAAAATCCTCCCTGCTGTTTTGCACATTCACTCACCGGGTTCAGAACAAATCACCATTTGATTTCTAAATTAACTCTGCATCACATCTTAGTGTTCAATCAATTAATCAGCATTAAATTAGAAAAGCAAATCCCTAGAAATAACCTTGTAAATATTGAGGGACGACTCACATGAATAAATTATGGATTGGAAAGGGACGGGGACGGGGGGGCTGACTTGTGCCATTTCTCGCCATCAGCTACCTGTCACTCACTGTAATTACCATCAGCTGGAATGTGCTCACCAGAAAGCTGGGGGCAGACACACAAGGGTAAGCACACACACACTTTCATCCACCAATTTGAAATCAATGACCAATGAACAAACAGGCTCGTTCGCGGCCATGCACAGGTGGCACATTCTGACATTCACAGATGCTGATCTTAACTTCAAGCGCACATCAAAGCCAAGTTCTATTCAGATCTCTGCTGTTTGATCCCCGGCACTGCAGATACATGCGCGCTAAAACGAATGGAAAAAAATATGACAAATATTTGAAGACGGTCCTTTCTGTGTTTTGCCTTTGGGTTACACTCAAATTAGAGCGGTGCTCCTGTTTTCTGGAGGGAGTACGGCACCAAAATCGTCTAACTGTGCTGGGACAAAGAAGCGTCCGAGGGTCTCTTACCTGTCTCATGAGAGAGGGTCTTGGTTCTTCCTGTGTTGCCCGAGTGATGCATTGCTCCGTACTTGTCTCTGCCTCTGGTTAACCCTCTACCCTTTTCTCCTCGCCTCCAAACTCCTCTCCTCTCCTCTCCCTTCAGGCTCCTCTTTTCTTGATTCTCAATCTTTTTGCCCTCTTATCTTCTCCCCGTTGACAAGTCTTTGTCGCCTCTCTTCTCTGTCACGCCTTTTGCCGGTGTTCTTCTTCACTCTTTGTTTCCCGTTCCTCTCCTCTCCTCTCCGCGCCTGTTCGCAGGCAAGTTCTTTGAAGAACAGCCTGCTAGCCGAGTGTTGGAGCTCCGTGAAGGAGGAGAGATGTAGAGAGAAGCGGGGGGGGGGGGAGAGGATGGGAGACGCACACTGGACCGACACTCTCGTGCACGTGTAGCTGTTTCGTTCTGCGGAGGTGAATGCCACACACTAAAACACCGGAGGGAAAAAGGATGAGCACAATGTCTCTGCGCGGGTATGCTCCTTCTTCCAGGATGATGCAGGTTTTTTTTTCTTTCCCTTGTTTCTAGTCCGTAGTCATCTTTGCTGAATCCGTCAATGGTGAAGGCAAGCTTTGGCATTGGTGGGAGGGATGGATGCAAAGGATGCAAAGACGCTGAGGGTGAAAAAGAGTGCCTTTCAGCCAGTGGCAAGCAGAGCAGAAGAGCAGGAGAGAGGTGGCTGCTGCTCCATCCTCCATCTGCACACTGCTGAGACTGAGAGCAGACTAAACACACACTTACATGGACTCACTCACACACTCTCTCTCGCTTTCTCTCCTCCCTCTCAGAGCATCACAGCACCACCGAGGTGGGAGTGGGGGGAGGGGGAGACATCGCTGGGAGCTAAGGAATGAGCCAAAGGGAGAGAGAAAACAACGGGGATGGAGGTAAGGGTGAAACGACAATGAAGCACAAGCTTAGCAGGAGGTGGCAATGAGAGCAGTTGAAAAGCAATAGATCCCCGAGAGTCGGGGTGCGACAGAGGGACAGAATCACCTGTGCGCCACAAAAGAGTCACAGCACAAGCAAAAGGGGAAGGCAGATCTGGATGAAACAAAAAGAGACATAAAGTAGGAATAATGACAGAAGGCATGGAGAGAGGTGGGAGACGAAAAGAAGGAGCATAATGTTACCACACATGTCAGATTTTACATGTGTAAACTCACATCTACACAGCCCAGGTATGGAGGAATGTTAAAGACAGTCACCACATTTCCCTAATTAAACAAATCAACACTCCTGAATTGAAAGGAAAAACTTGTGAACTCCATCCATTATTCAAGATTTTGATTCTATTCTGAATTTCAAAAGGCATATTAAATATAGTATAATTCCAGTCAGTTTGGTTGGCTGTTTTCTTCTGCTGCCTTTTCCATGTCAGTGCATGGAATCTCCGGTGCACTAAAATTTCCACTGAAGCCTATAGAAAGGTGGACTCAGATTACCAAATGTAATTATGTTGGCCAAAGAGGTTTGAAATGTTTGGTCATGTTCTGGATTCTTTGACCTTCCAAAGCCAAAAGGCTTTGATCATAAAGCAGCCTACAATGTTGCCTATCTACTGTATATACTGTACTAGGTGTAAGTCAGAATATGTGGGGAAATGAGCTCCTTGGCAGAGATCTATGCCCTCCAAGTGCTTTTGTAGTTACCGTATGTAATTTTAGGCTAGGGCAAACATCCCAGATCCAGGATAATAAGTATTTACCCTGAAAACCAAACCTTCCAATGTTCTTCTGTTTTAGTATTGTCATTTATCAAGCTTTGAAGATATCTGAATGGATGAAATCTCAACATTGTGCAGTTGGGTATTTTACATCTAAAGTTAGATCACAAGTCAGGAGGTAAAACTCCTGATGGTGAAGGAAGGCAAAACTGGGGTGAATAAAACTGACCAAACGCTAATTTGGGTCTTCAACAGCAACAACTACTCCTGCTACCACAGATATTACGTGTACTTCTGTTATTATTTACTCTACTATTGTGTAAGTGAAGGTCCTGGAAAGGCCCAGCAGAGGGCAGACATCCTTTCACCTGTTAAACCACGAGGTCATCTGCAGCTCATCAGCAGCTCAACATATTAATATTAAATTCAATACTGGCCACATGTTTGATAAGCTGTTGACACATTACTTAAGCAGGTCAGAGCACATCAGGAGTTTCGGCAGCCCTGAATCAGCAAAGCTGTTCACATCTCAGTACGCTTTTAGAGATAACTCAGCGTGACTATGACGAATGATACTCAAACAACTTAATGGAGAAATAGCCCTTGTTTATTATGTTAGTCTGCTCTCATCTCTTCTTACACAGCATGAAAAGTGCGAGGAGAGTGAAGGTTACTGGAAGATGTGGTCAAAACAGAACGCTGATACAGAAATAAAAGTGAGACTGTCTCTCCTCCTCATTGTCTACATCTTGTGACATTCTCAGATGCCATCTATCACACTCAACGAGTCATGGACACATACACTGCTCACACTCGGTTGCTATGCGTGAGCACAAACGCGCATCTGAACACATACTGTACTGACCAAGAGCAGCTACACACAATTATAGATGCACACAGAAACAGGAGAGAGAGCAAATGAGCGAGAGAGCGGGCGAGAAGGAGAGAGAAAGAGAGAGAGAGAGAGAGAGAGAGAGAGAGAGAGAGACTGAGACAGAGACTATAAGCTCCCTTGGCACATACACAGATGCGGTGCCTATTTTACAGCAAAGGGTGGAGCCAAGGGTGGATAGAAAAGGGAGGGGTGGGTTTGCAGCTATGACTTCATAATATTAAAGTGGAAAGAGTGGCCCAGGTAGAATCAGAGTGAGTGAACGGGGAGATGTTGGATTTCCAGTTCATGTCAATTTGTCATTATAAAAAAAACACATCTGAGAGAAACAAATTGCTTTCTTGACAACACCTTGTAATACTCCATCATGCACACATACATGCACGCGGGCCTTCCACACATACACACGTATGTGTGCACATAATGTATGTGAGCGCAGAGCAATGGATTTTCTCATACGGGCTATTTATCAATGCCATTCGGTATCATTAGAGATGGCATATATGTATATATTAGATGTATGTGGGCTACAGTGAGGGATGTTCTCTGCGAGATTCACTGGAGAGTCCGTTCAGACCTATCACCTTTAGTGAGGAGGGCACGCGGCAAGAAGGCTATAAAGAAGGGAGAAAAATAGATGGAGTAACAGTACAGGCAGCACATTCAGACAAAATGAAAGAAGATGTGTTAGTGTGCGAAGTTAGACCTCCGCTTATTAGGTCTATTATGCAGATTTGTGCAATATCTTTCCTTTTGTTCTTTATCTCATCATTAAACTTTTAGTTTCAAGCTGTGTTTCTGAAATTCTAAGTAGGCAATTTGAATTGCAAGATGAAGATTTGCACACTCGACTATGTTATTTCATGTGGGTTTCTCTTAATGCTGACACTTTTTGTTCTTCTCTGCTGTTCTCCCGCTTGCATCTATTTACTTTATCCTCCTTCGTACCTGCCTCCTGAGCCATAGCACACCAAGAAAGGGTGGATGAAGTTGTGGGAAGGAAAAAGAGGAAAAGGGGTGGGGGGTGGGGGTGGGGGAGACGGTGTGCTATATGGTGCCCCCACGGGTTGAACACGGTCATTTGTCATGAGGCTGAAAGCTTAAGAAAAGACTAGTTAACCTTTATAGCTGATCCCCACGAGACAGAGGGAAAACACAGCCTGGCAAAACACCTCCAGGAGAACGACACAGAACACACACTCACAAACACACACACACACCTGCACAGATGCCCCCTGCAGCCCCGGATCTAAAATCAATAGCAGCCAAATATGCTTTATTCCCGTCATGGAAAGCCCTCATTGTCTCTTTGGTCCTTTTCCTCCCCCTGCATCCTTGTCAGGCCCACACCCAGCCACAGTAATTAATCACCTTGTGCTAATGAGCTATTAACTAATGACAGATTGACATGCCTCTGCCTGAGTGAATACTGCGTTCGTGTCAGTGGGCCTGCGCGAGCATTTGTGAGTGTCACCAGAGCCACCCTTGGCACACTAAAGTGATTAATAAGGTTAAGCTCTTATTAGAATAGGAGCACAAGGAGTTCACACACACACACACACACTCCAACATCCATACATGCATGTATATGTATATTTTGGCCCAAGCACTGACTGGTGCAACTAATAATGTGTAACTAATAATAATATTAATATATGTGAATATTTATATAGCGCAATAATATTGTAATAAGTACATTTCTTGAGCAACTGTTAACTGACTGGCTGTGGCACCTCATTGAGTAAAAAAAGAAACAAAAGAAAGACAGAAAAATAAATTGCACCACAGAGGCAAACATTACTGTGACCTGATTTCAAAATAATGCTTTTAATATGAAAGCACTTTGTTGCTGTTTCTTTGTTGACATTTTCAGCCATTTGTCAACACTATTATAGATGGGTCGATTTGGCCCTTTGTTACGAGCATGTGTTTTGGTTGATCTTTGACAAAAAAGAAAAAAAAAAAAAGAAAACCTGACAATAAAAGACATTCATAGACATAAATAGTTGTGTGTTTCAGGATACCTATAGCTGCCTCACATTAATTTTAATTGTTTAAAACATTTAGACTATGAAGCACTTAGATATGAAACGCATGCATGTGTTGCAAGACTACGAGACTACTGCGAGTTATTTACAGAGGACGTCTGTACCTGGAGACCATTTAATCTAAAGTGAGTCAGACCCCAAAGCTTCTGCTTTCCGATTCCAAGAGAAATGTAGTTACAGCAAGATCATCTTAACCTCATGAGAATCCTTGTACTGCATAATCAGTCTGCCCTCACCACTACATGTGTGCACGTAACTGTGTGTATTTGTTATTTGCAAGTGCCAGCCACACAAACAGCCCTGTATCTTCCTCTGTGTGTCTCTCACCCAAACGTGTGTCCCCCAGGACGAGTGTTGATGCATACCGACTTATTTGCATTCGAGCAGCCCTCTCATTTTTTTTCAGTGGATTTAAAAGTGAACAGCTGCTAAATGGTCATTGCTCTTCAGAGACAGGACATTGTGAAGTGCAGAGGGGGTTAGCCAGGGTTTCTGCACTACAAAACTTAAATACACACAG
Organism: Pao palembangensis; assembly: GCA_015343265.1. Lineage (NCBI taxonomy): Eukaryota > Metazoa > Chordata > Actinopteri > Tetraodontiformes > Tetraodontidae > Pao > Pao palembangensis. The sequence continues at coordinate 5,478,245 of CM027082.1, forward strand.
AGACTCACACATGCACATGCTTGCCAGGTAAAGCCCAGTGCAGCCATGGTTTTGAGAGCAAGATGTGACCATTTAGCAGATGTTTTCCACCCCAAAAGTGACTTTGGGGGCTTTTCACACTGTTTAATTTAACAACAGTGGAAAGCAAGGCAAGTCACAGGTGCATTATAATGAAGATGATGTGACTTTACTCCGTAAGGATATACAACAATGTTGCTGTGCGATGCTAACAGTGATTGATGCACGCGCTTTCAGTAGAAGGGATGTCGAAAGCTGTAATTCTTGTGGTTTGCATCACTTGAACTCTGCCATACTGTCTGACAAACACTGACACACTGACACATGGACCAACAAAAAATACCATCACCTCCAAGCTCTTTGTTTAATGTTTCGAGATGAGGGAACACTCACATGGACCATGTCTCATGAGATTCCAAAGAAGGGATTTGGGCAGATAAAAGTGTAGTACAGAGCAGGACAGAGCATCTCTTCATTTTCTTCTGCTTCACATCTGCAACATGGATCAAACGTTCTGTCTAAAGAAACACTTCATCATGGGCATGTTAGGATGATGGATGGCCACAGCAACAAGAGAAGTGTCTACTCAATGTTGTGTTTCCAAGACAATACTGCAGTGCGTGTTGGGAGCATTCCCTTAGTGGCTCTGACCTCTTTCTAATTCACACCTGTGTCTCTTGCACCAAGAAAATCATGCCAAAGAGGAACTCCCTGTTTAAATTGTATAGTGAAATGGGACAAAATTTAAAATAAAACACCATGTGCTTTCTACCATGAAGGTATAAACAAAGAAAACAGAGGAAAGCATGGACTAAAATTATGAATATGTCGTATATCAAAAATGATATTTAAGAATAAGGTCAAACATCCAATATTTAATATATTCCGACTTAGGAAAGTCCAGTGTATCTTGGTAACATGTTACAGTTTGTGGCTGAGATTCCTTGAAACTTTTTTCATCTGAAAAAAATCCCTCTGCTTCTGATTTTCCATCATTTCACACTTTAAAAAACGGCATCTTAAACTGTGTCTTTGTCCAGCTTAAATTGTTCAGACAAAACTTGTCTGTGATGTTTTCTTTTGTTTCAGCTCTAACATTGAGACAAATGGCCTCTCGAAACGGTGGACATGAGGCGCACCGGCTAGAGTGAAGACCTGGAATGTAGCAGGCAAAAAAACCCAAGAAGACTTAAAGACTTTGATCACACAAAAGGAATGCTCTGCACGTAATTTTGAATTTTCCCTTTTCTGCTTGATGAATTCCTCAACGGGGAATTTAATCAGAAGCGCATACACAAGCAGAACGGCAACAAACCCGACATAGTTAAGTAAACAGTGCAGCATAAACAAAGATTTTGTGTATTTCTCTTTGCCGAAGCCTGCACATCCAATCTGAAAATCTAAGATAAAAAAAAAAAAAAAAAAACATTGTGGAAAAAGAAGTGTGTAACAACGAGACAATCCTGTCTGCGAAATTGTGTCCATGAACGTGTGAAGTCACAAAATCACCAAACTCACCTGTGTTTGTGGCTGTAAAATGTATCAGAGTGAAATTTAATATCTACCAGCTAGAGGTGGAGACAAATGCAACAGGTGCATTACATATAAATGCACAGGAGCTCAAAGACAAATCACAGAGACAGAGGTGCTGCACATACCGAGGAGAATTAAGTACTCTTATTAATGTGTAATAACCTAATGAATAACTGAACCGACAGTGGCTAATCAGTTCCAGTGGCATATTCAGTGGCTAAAAGTACCAGATTGGATGTTTCTCCCAATGTGCAGGTGACATCTCACAAGGTCAAGGCCACTAATGAGTAAGTTAACCTAGACTCACTGTACTGTATAAGGTGTTTCAAGTAATCAAAGATGGCAGAACAAGAAGTAAACAAAACTTCCCCATTAAACATGTAGCATCCCTGTGAACACAAAGTTGGCCTTAACAATGTTCTGGGACCTGAGCAGAAAAGGTCACAGAGTGTTGGAGGGCGATGCTCTGCTGACTTCTTAGTGGGCAAGAATGCAGCCTCTTGACTGGACCGAATACATTACAGAGCCTGTGCCATGCAGATCAATACGCACAAGCTATAGCCAAATTAATTGCTTGTGACAATACAAGAGAAACTATAAACCTTGGAAGGGAAAGAATCAGCCTTGGACAAAGGAGCACTGTAAATATGGTGTATGCATGTTTGCGTGTGTGTGTGTGTGTGTGTGTGTGTGTGTGTGTGTGTGTGTGTGTGTGTGTGTGTGTGTGTGTGTGTGAGAGAGAGAGCGAGAGAGAGCGAGAAAGAGCTTACTGTTCTATTGTCTGAGGACATGCTTAAAATAGTTATTGTTAGTCAATAAGCAATTCCTGTGTGAGTGACTCTGAATGAACACTTTATTCATTTATTTACAGCAGCTGCCCTTGAACTTAGTAAAATTTAAGGAAGGGTAAATTCAGACCCTTGCTGTGCACATTAAAATGGCCAAGCAGAGAAAGAAGAGAAAGAGAGAGGAAACAGGAGGGAAGAGGGGTGGAAAAACAAGTAGGTTCGAGGGGTTTCTGTCTTTGTGATGGATAGATGGAGAGGAAAAAGGAAAGGTGTAAATACAGGATAGCACCTCTCCCTGGACACCTCTCCTCTTTTCCTATTTATCTGATCACTAGTCCACTAGATGCTCTGTCCCCCTGTTCGCTACTTTCACCTGTGCTCTTCCACTCTCACTGGTGTTATTTTCTGTACGTTCCTCTGTTTCCTCCTCTGTATCCTTTTTTGCCTTCATCCACTTATACCTAACCCCAACAAAAGACAAAACCCTCTCTGTCCCAGCAGGTTTGCCCTTCATCACACCGTGGCTATAAAGGCTTTAAAACATTTTGCTGCGCTGATCCCAGGTGACGCACTTATACAATAAACTTTGACTTGTTATAATAAACCTATATTTACACAGAGGAATTGCTCACACAGCCTTGTGTCCTCTAAGCTTTCTGCCCGAAATGTTTTGCATTCGTTCAGCGTCGCAGATAAACATTCAGACTAGTGGCCTATGCGGGATTGTTATGGAAGCTGTTCAGAACGCCACTTATTGTCCAATGTGTCTCAAATGCTCAACAAGCCAAGCTGCTTTGAGGACATAGGGGCGGGAATGGGAACAGTCCTCTGCCACTTTGACTGCGCTGTTTTTTTTTTCTTTTTTGCCCCCTTGTTCTGTCCTCTCTGATATCTATCACAGCCTCGCTCATTAACCACCGCTCCCCCATCCCTCCATTCTTCTTCTCCTCTCCAGAGAAGAAAAACAAACAGCTGTCAGGGTCATGAATTCTAAATGAATTTGAAGGGCAGAAGGGCCGAACAACTTTCTCCAGAGGAGCGCACGGCTACAACACGCACGCACGTGGATGAAAACAAGTGTGCAAACAGCATCAAACAAATACAGAGCGCTCCGTGAGTGCCCCCTGTTCGCTCCAAACCAGAGAGAAGCTGCTGGTTGAATCAATACTGCAGCTTAAGTCAGTCCATACCATCAAGGTGACTGTGTGTGTGTGTGTGTGTGTGTGTGTGTGTGTGTGTACATAATAACTGCCTGTGTGTCCCATCATGCAGCTCAGTAAACAACCATGCATTATGTGCAGGTTTGATCACCACCTCATACCCAGAATAAGTTTATGCGAGTCTCCCATGAAGTTTTGACAGACACGAGAGGTCGATTCCACCTCTGTCAGTGTGCCGGCGGGTCAGGATGAATCAATGGATCACTTTTCATCTTATCAATCATAACTACTGTAAGTGATATCACTCAGTCTTGTCTGTTTGAGTCCATTCTCCATCACTGTCTGGAACCATTCATCCATCACGAGACCTCTACATTATTCGGAGGAGCGAAGCAAAGGTTACATCAAGACATTTCATCATTACACCATTTTATGTCATCTGTAATGGAGTCAATACCAAAGTCTACAATTAACCAACAAATACTTGAATTTATTAAAGATATGTTAATGACTGAAAAAGTAAAGGAGCTTCATGTACAGATGAATGAAGGTCAATGAAGAAAAAATATTCAATAGTCTGTATCTTCAGTTGTTTTGGGTTTCTGTGAGCCAATGAATGAGGTAATTTGTTAAATAAATTTTACATTTTACATTGGTCCAGCGTTTCGCTGTATATTCCTCATCTTCACATTCTCAGTTGTTAATGTATATTTCATCACATTGTCCCCTGCGCAACATTAAAAAGGAACTTGTTGTTTTCTAGGATAATAATTCATCAAACATTCTTTCATCTTGTGTTAACACAAGTCCCAGGTGTCCACTATGATGTTTGTCTGCTTTGCCAACATGAGATTTAGCATCACTGCAAAGACTTGAGACTGATGTATTAATGCACAGCTGTGCCATTATTGCACAAAATATGTACATTAACTACTAAGATGTCATTCTAAATGCAGAGACCATACTTTTAAAGTTTTAACATTCTGTTGGCAGAAGAAGGAAAAGAAAATTTCCTCCCAAGTCTTCATAAAGCCTGATTGCTAGTTAACAACACACTGGCAGCAGCCTGCAAAATGCTGCTCAGTGGACCCCTGATTACTGTTATCTGCATTTACAACGTCCATTTCATGTTATGTTTTTTTTTAACATCACTGAGTCATATACATATTTCTATCCCAGAACAGTTTCACACCATAGTAGTGTGTGCACATGACTTTTTTTACACAGACATAAACCTGCTAATAATAGCCATCTGAATCCATACCCAAAGCCTGTAGACCTGAAATTGTTCCTTCTGTTCCGTCCTTCTCCTCAGACATCAACATGTTCATGATTTCAGAAACAAGCTGGAAAACACGGTAATAAACACTGGAAAGCAACATGAAAGGCAGCATGGAAGCTAGTGGGAGCGCTGCCTTTCTGTGCTTGATTTTCCATGATCTCTTTCAGAGCATACAAACTCAACACAGATTCAATGATGTCCGAGCACTGTTTGATCCGACACGAAGAAAGCTTTTGGCTGAGATGGCAGGTCTAGATGTAGCAATCCCACTACTGCTGATATAAGGGGGCATTAGGGGAGTTTTTTGCCGGTGGGAAAGGGGCTTTCGTTTTCATGCTTATTTGTTTCGGTAACTGGGCCTTTAAACATGATCACATGTGACTCCCAATGATGCTTTATTCTGAGTACATCATGCAGTGACCAGCTGAAGGATTCAGCCAAATGCTGCACTGAAGAACTGGGTGCACGTGTGGCTATGGCAAGTGCATACGTGCGTGATGTGTTTGTAGAAAAGATCACAACGCTTCACTGGAGTCTTAACAGGGAAAAGAAATATTTAGAATCATTTTCAAATCACAGAGGAAACGTGTTTGCGCATCTCACAGAGCGCGTTTCAACAATGGCTGATGAAATTGTATTCACTTTTCAGAGCTTGGGAATACGCGAGTGTGTACGTGATCACCCGGCTGTGTCAGACCTTCAAAGTCTTTGAATTCTGGCAGTGAGATCAGAGGAAATGAGCGTTGTTATGTTTGCGGGTACATGCGTGCGCGCCAAGCGCGCATGTTTTTGCGCGTGTGCATGACAGCGAGAGCGTGAGAAGGCATGAAAGTGAGATTCTGAACTGAAACGTTTGATGTCAAAAAACAGTGTCTGCAGTCTGTCTGCCAACTGCCAACCCTCTATCACCATCCCAACACATGGCCTCTGCAAAAAGCATTTGGAGTCGTGTGTGTGTGCGCATCTCTCGGTATCTGTGTGCGCGCGTGTCTTTGTGTAAGCAGCCTCATTACACAGAGGCTTGGCTTTGTGACACTGGGCTACTTAGCTTATAGCTGCATGTGCAGTGTCTTGTGTTACATGTCGGGCTGATAGAGGAAGAGAGGAAGAGACGGAGATTGTAGGCATATTAGAATGAGAGCAGAACCTCTCACCTTTGCTACCTTTCACACCAGCTATCTCTGGAGGAGTCCTTAACATCAAGAGTCAAGGATGCTCCAGGCAAATTGTTAACTGATGCGTAATTTTATGCACATGTATGTGAATATTTCTGTGAAGGTGCATGTGCGAGAACACTCCAAAGCATGCTTCACCTGTGGCAAATGCTCTACACATGCTAACCGTATTTCTATCTCTTCTCTCGATGGCACATTTATATACCTACTCACAAAAATACGCACAGAATAACGTGATTAGATTGGGGGAACAACCCAAAAGATGAAATGACTGCAAAGAGTGTGAAAATTCCAGACTTCAGTGCGCCATGAGGCCTTTTCATGATGGAGCTATGTGGGCTTTAAAAATTATAGAAAAAAATCAAACAAAGAAGATGGTGAAACAAAAGCAGTGAAAAAGAGAGCAGAGACGAAAAGCAACACTTGACACTGCAAAACGCGCATGCCTACGCAGACTTGGGCACAATCAAACCAAACAAAAACAGTGATTGAGGTTCTAGCGTGCGCACAAACAAGGAACAAACTTAGACCTCAGAAGGGCAAAAGGCTTACAGGTCAGGTGAATCTACAGAGCAGAGACAGATCTGTCTTTGAATGGTTCTTGACACTTTTACACCGAGAAGGAAAGTTGTGTTTTTGTCTGCTGTCTCGTGGCTCACTGAAACACAAATGCTGTGAAAACGAAGAGCTGGGGGTGTTGAGAAGTAAAAGCAAACATGTGCTACAAGGGCCACATAGCTGCGGGAAAATCAGTGGTTTGATTTCAGCTTGTGAAAACATGCTGATGGACTGGGTTGGCCACTTTCTTTTGTTTCTCCCTACAGTGCTTTTATTCCCTTCCAGATATTCAAACTGGAAAAAAAACTGCTTTCTGCTATCAGGAACGGCACTGCCTGCACAAAAGAAGTGTCCAATCACAGAAGAAGTATCTGATGACATAAATAAAGTATACTCGCACAACAATAGTGGTGGGCTTTCTTGAAAGTGCTTCAAGGGTGCTAGAACCAGATGTAATGACACTGAGAAAAAAAAGAGGAAAATCTACACAGGTCACCAGTACATCAGAGGGCAGACACATCTCACATTCACAAAACTCACACAGGAAATTTAGTCTACAGTCCCCACAGTCAGCACCGTTTTGGACTATTGGTGATACACTCAAAGAAAATCCGTGAAGACAGGGATAAGATAAAGCACCGCCATGTCACCAAGAAACAGTCAATAGCAACAATTAAACTTGCTACCTTGTTTAATATGGAAGCCGCCTTTTCCAATTTTCAAGCACCCGGGTGCGTTTTGTATAGTGAGGGGATTATTCGAGGAAAAATGCCACTAACGGGCATCCTCCCAACAACGTTAGCTTCCACTGACTCGATAATAAAAGAAGCACTGTCAATTCCACAGGCTGATGCAACATATTATACTTTAATCTGTCACATCTCCTGTTGTGTTTGAGAACGCCGACAAATCGTTGTTTGCGTCATTTTTAATAATGACACAGGTCTGGGGTGCATGAGTCAGGCTGGAAGGCGGCTGGAGCATACTAATGTGTCTGGACAGGTTGGATTTTCTTTGTAGCAGCAATGTTCGTTTAAAAGAAAAAAAGCAAAAAAAGATGACTTTTGCAAAACGATGCTATAATTAGACGGGTATGTTAGTGTGCAGCCAATTTCAACGTGCGTTTGCATTAAGATCTGGCTCTGAAAGACAAGCATCTCATGTTAATTAGACAAAGGTTAAATATACAATATGCTATTAGAACAAACAATGCTACTAATTATCCAAAACAGTGAAGCTTGCTGTTTTCAGGCATTGTTAGCATTCAAGTGAGAAGAAACTTTCCTGTTCTTGGACAGCAGAATGACTATGTTTTTCTATACAGCCTGCACACAAATTATCTGTTAACCCTGTCTCACCTTAAAAAAAAATATTGTTGTTGTTGGATTATTGAGGCAATGAGACTGTTTTGTTAACAATGCATGGACATGGGCAGAATAGAGATATTTTCATCATTTTCCATATTGCCTGATAGGAAAGCTTTTTATACACTGATCGGCATTAGGACATATACAACAGCTCAGACCTCTGAGACCCACCTCAGTATAACTCCTGAAGCATCGCAGACATAAATCCAGTATTACAGGAATCCTAACAGTCACGAAGCAAGTTTTATTTACAGTCTCAAAAAAAAGTGAGGGAAAAAAAGGACCCTAATCTGACCTGATATAGCCTGCTGGCTTTGCTGGGTTTTTGCAGCTGCACTTCCCTGAGCAGGACTGTCAGCGTGGAAGTGTCGTGGCAAGTTTGAAGAGGATTTGGACGGCTTCTCTTTATCCCCTGCACGCTTTTTAAACCATCAGCATAACCATGCTGTGGTAATCCTGAAAAATGTTGCTGAAATAGTAAAGCCACTGCTTGTTTAATCCAAAACAGCTGTCTGCCCTAAAACAGACAGACAAAAATAACAAACTGACCCACTGATTGAATATTAAAGACGCTTTGGGTGTGCTATCGATTTAAGTGGTGGGATGGGTACAGTCCTGCTTTCAGGGCTACGGGTTGTCCTCCTCAAGGACAACCCGTAGCCCGTTGCTTGAGGGGGGTGCGAAACACATTTCCTCCCTGTATTTCTGGGCTTTAACTCCTCTGCCTGGACAGCTGATACTCTGCTCAGCTGTGGCAGTGGTTCAGAGAAGCAGATTTTGGAGCAGCTGAGATGCCAGGCTGCTTCACCACACTGTTGTGGAGATGGAAGATAGAGTCCGATACTTGTCTGATGATTAGCCAGCTTTAAGTATTACGTGGCAAAACAAAAGGAATTGCACAGTCAGAAATTAGAGACTCTAATATAGATTTATTCAGCTATTGCCTTTTCTCCAATTTGACTCTTGGCTAAGCAAAGCCAACCTATTAAAGTAAGTATTGAGTGGAGAAGAAACTGTTTTAACAGGAGTATTGACAGAACCGCTTCTGCTTCTCTTCCTCCTCCTCCTTTTTCTTTTCCTAACAGTACCATCTTATTTAGTGAAACAATATTTTTTTTGTACTGTATCAAACAAGAAGCCAGTAAACAGATTATACCGGATTAAGTGATCTACCTCATTCAGACTTGAAACAGCAGTGTCTCGCAGCGAAAACGTAATGATCGGATAAACGTCGACGGAAAGAATAAAACAGAATTTCTAACCCGATGCTCCAAAACAAGCATCAAAATAATTTCAAAATAATTCACTGCACACAATTTGAAAATATCAAAAACTTTCCAGCTGTTTTGCAATTGTTCTCTGAAAGGAGTTGATCAAAATGTAATGATGCTAAATTTAAGAAAAATATTTGTTACACTACTTTTTATTACCTCTTTTTTTCACACAGGATTAGAATAACCAGTAAAATCTGATGACCAGTGTCTTCCCAATTATCTGACAGACGAAAGGTCATTCATGAAATCAGACAGCATTTCATCCACAGCTTATCCACCCATGAGCTTCATTAGTTCTCCTCTTTCTGTCGACGGCTGTCCATGATTAAAATCCAACTTTAAATGAGCCTCTGAGGGGGCTTGTTTGCTGTGATGTATTAGGGCCTGCTACACACTGCTCTGCTGCTTTAGCGGCTGTTTCTGAAGGTTTGCTCTTCACAGTTGAAAGCGTCTTGGTGCCTACAAACAATTTATGTTGGACAATAATGTTCCTGTCAGCCTCCTTTCTAACCAATATCAAAGGGCACATTTCTGAATGTGAGTTTTTCTGTATTTATTTTTCAAGCTAGCTGCTGTTCTGGGCACCTGAAGCTTTTGAAGCCTTTTAAACTTCACGCAGAACTCAGGAATGCAGTTATAAAACTTAATTTCATCACAATATTTGTTTTATTTCTGAAATTCTAATTAATAACAAACGATAATGACAAAAATACATTAGAAAATTTTGCACACAGCAAAAAAATATTTTCCAAGGGGGAAAATATTCTGTCTAAATATAAACACTTAACACAAATTTACTGGAGAAAGTTTTTGAAAAGGTCAGTTTTCATAACCTAAAACTGAGTTTACTTGTGGACAAAAAAGCTAAAAAAGTTTTCTTTGGAAAAATAACATGTGCATGTAATAAACTTTATGAATAATGACACTCAACAAGTGTTCCTGGCATTAATACAGCTACTACTGCTAATAAAAATAAATCTAAAATGCTTGTCCGCATGTCTACAGATGGAGTGCATCATTCGGCAGCTTCCAAGGTCCCGAGAGACACTAGAGAGAAGGTTAAGAATGTCCAGACCAGATAAGGATTACAGTATCTCCCTGATGACATGACAACAACAAAGATCACAATTATAAAGATCAGATTCTGCTTCTTAGAAAAGGCTTGGCTGACAACAAAACAGTAGGGGACATTTATTCTGATAAGTTTATAGTTCAGAGAAAAAATAAATAAATAAATAAAAAAACCTCAAATGGTGCAATGAGCAGCTGTAGATAGCTCCATAACTGTACGTCTATCTGCTCCATTCTCACTCTTTCTTCTATGTTGCAACTCAACGGCACGCCATGCTTCCCCACGCTGTGCGGTTCCCCGTGGCATGGCGTTGAGACTGCATGAAGTGCCAATCAATACCGATTAATCTCTGTGAGGAGTTGTCCACTGACTGCTGGTCATTACAGGAGGAAAACATATGTGTGTATTATGCTAAATCTGAGGGTTTTTTTTTTTTTTTTTAGCGTTGAAGATAATTTGAAAAGTGAGATGTTGGTGAACTCGTAAATGAACTCTGCAGACCGTTGTGTTTCTCATGAAACTCGCGCGTGCCATGCCTGCCACCCGTGAGGCACATCCATCCAGCTGCTAAGATTTCTGCATGCTGGGGAGCTGGAATTAACACCTCATTCCACCTTCCGTGCTCAGACTGAGACACATATGAACGCACGTGTGCTGAACACCCGTACACCCGGCGGGTCGCCTCAGCCCTCATGGCAGGGGTGGGCTTCCCACAGTGCTCTGCAGGATGGCAGAGATTATCCTAGTGCTTCCAGACAGTCACAGAAAGTTAATCTTCAGCCATGTTTTCTACTGTATTGGATCTTTCTTGCAAATACACCTCTTCCCCAGTTCCCCTTCTTTTCTTCATCCTTCACTCTCCACTAACCTTGTGGTGCACTCAGCCCCGCATTAATCTTCTCATCACCTCAAAAACAAAAGACCAATCAGGCTGTCATAATCATGATCACTCTGCTGGAGGAAGTAGCATCAAGACTCAGGCTCCGAGACAATGGGAAAAAAGAAAGAAAAAAAAGGCGGCTGCCACCTGTTTGTTTGAATGTGATTTTACTGCAAAACAATAAAACAAGAGAAGAAACTATAAAAAAGAGGGGACAGCTGTTGGAAGGTTTCCTTCCAGAAATCCAAAACAGCAGCTCTCCTCTTGATTCGCTATAAAAGTTTCCCTGCACTTCTTGTACCTCGTTAAACCCTCTTATGATTTTTTTTTTTTTGTCCATGACTGCTAACCTCTCAATAATGAATAACATTTTGGCTGTGTCAGCAGTCTCTGCAGGGTTACCCCTCTCATCCTACGCTTTGTTATGCAAACCATATTGTAAACTTTGCAATGCAAACTTCATGTCCTCAGATAGCTCAGAAACTTCCCAGCATAATGTAATCATGGACGGTGGACATGTCCAAGGGTCTGTGCAGATGAGGAGGGCCCAATTAATAAACATGCTATTCCTATACTGGCTTATACGCACAACTGTAAACATTTAGTCAAATTGAATTTTAGATAAATGAAAATGTCCTCGAAACCTTACGTTATTCAGCATCATGTGCTGATTTTTCATCAGGGTCTTCCATCTTTCCTTGATTGCTCGTGTCTTCCCATTACCACATCTCTAGGCTTTTGAAACTTTTGTATAACATGATTTACACTGATCAGTAACTGAAATGAAATTGTGCTTTACTGCATTTTGGGTGTGCCTTTTTTTATTTATATACTCTTCATTATCTTTTATCTTTATCTCTTTTTTATGTCATTCTTTTTTAAAAGAAAACTGCTTTTTGATTAGAATTTACTCAAAGATGAGAGTGACAAAATGAGAGTTTTTCATCTATTTTGACTCAGTAGCTCAGTAATTGAAAGCACAGTTAGCATCAGAGAAATAACCTTGAGAGACTCTTTTTAATGTCCTGCAGTGTTAAATGCACACAACAGCATGTTACCAGGCTATAATAAAGCACCACAAAAAAAACCAAAACAAAACAAAATGAATAACTTTAACTGGTGGGCTGCATCTTGATTTAGAAGATTAGAATAGAATAAGTTTCAATATTAGCCGATGACCAACGCATCTGAATGAGAATTCACCAGTCAAATGTGAGCTGTTTTCAGGTGGATACCACAGATAGAGAGCTATTAAACAGACACGCTTACAGTGGTTTAACAAGTGCAACGTGTCCCCATGCATCATGCTGGGATGTCAAATGATTTGCAGGCATGTGCATGGCCGTGCAGATCAATGCGTAGAAGAGTGCAGGAATATTGGCTCAGCTTATTAAAGATGTAGAGCAGATGGAGAAAAATCAAGTGGCGGCAGAGTTTGGAAAGATTAAGATGAAGCATTTGGGCATAATATCAGCATGACATTTTTCATTTGCAATTCATTCAATTTCAGTTCATGTTCTAATTTCTGAGATATTCCATCTTGTACACCCACTCTGCTCACTGTGGGCTGAAGGCTCCTCTCTGACACAGGCAAACCTTAAGCAAACGTCAACCCCGTTAACCTTTAAAACACACAATTAAAACTTTGACAGCAAAACAAGGACGCCTGAGTTGATAATTGTTGTTCTGCACCTATGTACAGCCTATCGACCAACATCCCCCACTCTGGCTGTTCACTTGATTAATGATGGTTTTTACTTAAAGCCTTGACTGCCACTAATGCCACTAATGAGGACCTGATATCGTTCTTCAGACCATGAGGCAAGATTTAGATATTCCGTCAAAGGTTCACGCTCTGTCCATCCTTTTTCTGTAAATCATTGGTTAACCCTGGTGACAGAGGGTGCTGGAGCAGCACACAGTGACAGGTGAAAGTCAGGAACACACCCAATACAGGCCACCACTCCATCACCAGACACACACTTGCACTAAGGAGGCCGGTTGGAGTCTCTGACTGACCAAATGTGCATGTTTGAGAATCTACGCAGGCAGACTCCACATCCAGCAGTCCGAGCCAACTGAGAAGAAATTACTGCTGCTTTAAAATACAAAATGTAACCAAAATGAAATACTGCTTCAATAATTGTAGACGTTGGAGTGCAAGAATGGGAGTTTGTGATTTATGCAGTTGCCAGACTTTTGCTATTGATAGTCCTGTATCTTCAATATTGCTGTTGGTGACGAACTGCTAGTTTAATTATCTGTGAAACACTTAATAGATTTTTTTTAATCTACTCCCCATCATTTATTTTTAAAGCTTTATCTAAAGTCAGACTGCATTCATTCTTAAAGGAAATGTTTCCATTTAAACTTTAAATTATTATCCCTCATAGACATTGCACACTGCATCACTTCCATTTGATAAATATAATCTCGACTTTCATTTCAGAGAATGACATTAATATTTACTTTGCGGAAACCATGGAAACTGTGCAGCAAGTATATTTTTAGCTTAATTTTTAAAGATATAAGTAACATAATAAAGAATAGAGCAATTTAATCAGTAAATATCAAATTAAATCAGTAACTTTAAACACTAAATATTAAGTAATGACCGTAAAGTAAACAGAAAGACAGAAAGATGTTAATTCATAGGCTATGTATAAATGAAAGGTTTTATAGAATTTATAGGTTTTATGTATTTATAGTCACACTAATTCAGGCATATGCTGAAATGTCTTTCTGCTTATTTGAAGGTTTAAAAAGGTATATTACAGGTTCACTTACTTCTTCTACTCACTTTTAAGCATGCCAGGCTATAGATTGATTTTACTGTTTAATAACACAAACACTAATGCATGTTCAGAGACAAACAATACCAGGGACACCAATAAAAACAGATGACCTGGGAATAGGGGGGCAGAAGGAGCACCCTCTGGGAAATTTCCTCACATCAAGCGCAAAGAGATTAAACCTGTAGATGTGTGTTAATGGACACAAGATCATAATGAAAGAGGCTTGTAAGTGCAGATGAGGTATTTGAAACCAAGAATGGTATTATATCGTATTATATCGTACTGCGTATTATATCTGATGAAACATGTGGGTAATGTACAGAAACCCATTACTTTCCTGTCCCTCTCTGTGGTTACTGTACTGCCAATTTCCTGCTAACTTTTAACAGTGAAATGGGGGGGGGGGGGGGGATAAATTTGCCAATGTGTAGATTGAAGGTACTGGAAATGCAGTAATATGTGCCATCACGAGCAAACCATTGAGCAGACCTGAGTATGGTGTTCTCATTTCAAGCCTAGTTAGAGGCCATTATACTGTGGGCAAGTGCCTCTTACGTAAAAGCATCAACTTATGGATGAAACAGTAAATAACACACATACACACACAACATAGCCCAAAGAACACAAAAGCACTTCAAACACAATCATGTTCAGGCAGACGGGCCTGTGGTTGGCTGAGTAATCTTTACAGGAGGACATAATCAGACATCACTTACTGATTACATAGTCTCCAAAGGGATCCTCGTCATCGTCATCATCAAGGTAAGCTGGGTGAGATTGTCGCGTGGAGGAGAGAAAGAAAAACCGGGAGAAAACAAATAGAAAAAAAAACACAAAGTGATTATGGCAAATCAAGAGATGAAACATGGGTTTAAAAGTTCAAACCAAAATGAGAAGCACATGTGAGACAACAAAAGTACTGGTAGCTGAGGCAGCAACTTCCCGTTGACACTGAACACAAGACTCCTGGAAGCCTTTTTTTGTTAATTTTTGAAGAGCTATCTCTGTTCTCGATCAGGTCTGCATCATTTATGCTTTCATCTTCTTTTTCAGTTTTTTCAGTTGCCTGGTCCCTCTGATGTAACATAACACGATTGACCATGTTTAATGTATCCGTGTGCGTGCGTATGCGTGTGTGTGTGTGTGTTTGCGTGCATGCCTCAACAATGTCTTTATCAAATTACCCAAGTTGGTCGTTAATATTTGTTTTCTATTATTCATCACTGCTTCTGCACGAGTGAATGGGCATGTGCACTGTGCTCTGTATGTTGAACAGACCAATATTCTGACTGCAGGGCATTTTTCAAACCATGGTCTTGAAACCCAAGACAGGCACACGGCCATAGTCTCCATGTTCATTTTATACAATGCGTGTCCATGACTATTAACTCCTGTTTGTACAGTTCTCACTGCATGGACAAAAAGTCCTTGAACCTTTGGAGTGGGTAAAATATGGAGACCTAAATACACAAATGCACACAAATGCGCATGCACAGTTCGCTGTGCATGCTTGTGAAAGCGAGCCGAGCTGTCAGGCCTGCTCTCGCACACCATTCATCACTAGCTGCTAATTCTGTTAGACCATTGTCGAGCCTTTTGTACCCCACGTTGCTCTGAGAAAACTCAATCAGAGGCTAATGCCCCAACCCTAACACACGCTCAAAAAAAAACCCCAAAAACAAACACAACAAAAAGCTCTCATTCTTAGTTTCTGACTCAGGCGCACTCACAGAGACCCTGAGGGACCTGCAGAGGTCTTGGGGGACCTCACCAGTTGGACTCTATAAGTGATGCTTGAATTTGATAGACAGGAGCTGCCTGGACCAGTTTACTGGAATTGTGACTAGCTAAGGGGGGGGGGCGGGTCTCAAAATCACTTCCTGTTGTACAAAGAGTCTTACGGATTGGACGATTAAGCAAATGCTTAAGCGACTTCAACACAACTTGGGAAATGGGCAGAAGAAAGACCGCTAACAGAATGTATCAAGTTTGTTTTTATATAAACAAAATAAAAGTAATTAATAGCTCTTTTCGTTTGTTACATTACAGTTATCTGTGACTTCCATTGTCCCACAAAAAAAAAACAAGGAAAATGTGGTTGCAGGCACCCCATCAGCAGTACTCACACAGTCGATTTTTCGATTAGTAAATCAAGAATCACTTTGCCCGATGCTGCTTTTACAAAGCAAAAATGCAGCTCCAGATACGATTTTCTTTTTCAGCACACATTTTAAGAGGCATTTAAAAAGTTTTCTGCTTTGCGAAAATGAAAATTAACATCAGCTGCAACAAATGAAGCAGACCAGCATTTAAGTGGTGGGGGGGGAAATAATGATGGCACCAGTGAGGGAAACTAGGCAATTGAGCATGCCCAGATGTGGAGCAGGCAATAGGTACAGAGGCCAGACTAAATTTAGCGCCACCTTTCAGTCTCTAATTATGAGATTAATATATCCTGTCACATATGTCACAATACTAAGCTATGATTTATTATCCAGTTGAGCAGATGGAGAGATTGGACCGAAAGGAGAAGAAGGAGGGGGCGACAGTCTGAAAGCAGCTAATCAGCATGCATGTGCAACAGGGTCGGTCCTTGACTGCGCAGCCATGGCGTTTCTGTGTTTATAAAGTCGGTCTTATGAGTAAAGCCAAGATTTATTAGCGTGAAACAATGCTGAAGCTGAATTAAACCCTGTCTGCTTGTATAACAGACTGCCTTTTAATAAGAGGGAATCACGCAGGCATAGAACTCTACTTCCAGCCGTCCACACACACACACACACACACATACACATACACACAGGGCTGTAGATTGTGGCTGTAAAGTCTGTCCTGGGCTTTAGATTTAAATCAATGTCAAAGAGCGATCTTATTTCATCTAATGCATGTTTTAATCATCCTCCCTTCTAATCAGTGCAGTTTGGATGCAGTCATCAGGTACTGCTGGGGGGGAATTTACAAGCACTTCTATTCTCCTGTCTGTTTCCAGACGGAAGTTTTATGAGGCCGTGCCTGGTGTGACAGTAAATCTCTTCCTCTACGTCGCCAAAATGAAATCTCCCGATGCCACTTCCTCTTTTCTGTATTTGTTTGTCAATGTATTGCTTTTGCAAACAAAGTTTGGACACGGCTGTACCAAGTCAACACTCTGGTCTCTTCATTTTAATAAGGTCTGGAAGGGGCTATAAAAAGGAAATTTCCTATTCAATATTAGACAATAAAGCTGGATGTGGAATAACGTTAAAATCCCTGAGTTCCACTTACGGAACCAATTTAAAAGTCTTACATACTTTTCAGTAATTGGAATTTAGCAGTAAATGAAAAAAAGAAAAAAAAACTAATTAGAATAGTTTAAAACGGATTGAGCGAATGCCAGAGGTCTACAGAGTAAAATACAACACCGATGAACCATGGAACTGAAAGACTAGCTGTTTAACGTTTCCTTTCTGATAGTGTTTGTCTTTGTATTGTTGTGTAGATGAGTTGGATGACTTATTTTATATAAACTCACAATAGGGCCTCATATACTTTACTGTTGAATGTCTAATTTTGCGAAGTTTCAGAGATTACTTAACTGATCATGATTAGAATTGATTGGTGAGACCGGCACAAGCAGTTAAACCCTTGACGACTGAATATAAATTCATTTATATTAAAAAAAGACTATAGAATGCTGTACATAGGCAGTAGCAATACAGGGTTACATAACATAGTAGGTTGATTTATTATCTTTCGAAAATCAAAGGTCAAATTCCCCACCGGGATCCACTAAAATCCATTCAGAACAAGTTCAATACAGTTTAATACAAGTTCTTTTTTAAAACATTGAAGTAAATGTAAGGGTATAAAAGAATCATTTCAGGGCATAACTTCCAAAAAAAATCTCTGCTTCAAATTTGTGACTGTTGTCCCCAAAGTACAAACTGAAATAGAAAAGCAAATATCTGGGTTTTTGGAGTCTAATGCTTGGAATAAGTTGTTACCTTGAATGACTTAAAAACTGAAATCGGTGTGGTCTATTGTTTTTAATGTAACTTCATCATGCTGTCCTCTAGGCCTGGTCCCCCTTGAAAAAGGACCAGGTCGTATCAAAGCCGTATCAAAGCCATCATTATACCGCTGTGGTTGGAGAAAAGAGCTGGCATCGTGCGAAATGATTACCAGCTGCTGCTCATCCAAAAGACCACACCATTTAATCTGTCATCAACTGGTGTTGTTAGTTTCCAGACGATTCAACTCCTCAAAAAAAGAAAAAAACAAACATTTAATTCAACATGAAATGTGAGAAGAAAATACTCCAAATTATTTGAAAGTTTTTTTTTTTTCTACTGGAAGTCAATCCACCCCCCAAAATCTCTCATACAGGATCTGTCACCATCTCTCAAGAATTTCTATTTTGGAAGCGCAATCAGGCATGAGTCCAAATTTGTTCACAGGTATACTCCTGCCAGGAAGGAGGAACTCTGACCCTCAAACCGACACCTGTCAATCACGCTGGCCAACTGTGCTGATAGGAGCATAACAAGGGATGCTGAGAGGTGTGGCGTGCGCAGAGAAGCAGCAAAATAAGATCCTTGAAAGGGTGGAGAAGAGCAAGACGAAGACGAAGAGAAGAGCAGAGAGGTGAGACTTCTGAAGCTTGTCAGAGGCTCTGAGAGATGAGAGCGGTGCGGCTAGCTGTTTGGTGTTTTAGCACGTCACCGTCTTTTTGATTTGTTAGCATGTGTTTATGATGTTGTATCTCTGTCTGCCTCTGTCAATTAGACCCTTAGATCCTCCCTCTGCTGTTTTGACACTCGCGTTGCTCCTGTTTCACACTAAGACACACATGCTCAAGGTTTGGGCTCACACACGCACCCTCTTGCCTGCTTATTGACAAAATCACTTCAGTAACGTACAGACACAGATACACACACACACACTTTCAAATTTAGCACCATCCCTGCTGGGGGCGCACACCAGTTAGGTCTGATGGGAGAGAAAATCTTTGAGCTGTGACAGGTCTGCAGTATCAGATGCTCCGTTTGGAGGTAGATGCAGGAACAAATGGTTAGATTTCCTCATTCTGAGCAACGAAGGAAACTAACAAATTGTCTCGATCAGACACGCTCACAAATGTGGTGCTTTTATCAGGCTGCTGTGCTGCCTCTGATCTCTCATGCTGACAGAGACAGAGTTACGGAAGACTGATCGAAATCTCTCGTCTGTCAAACGGCAAGACAGGCCTAAGGCTGTGAATCAACCAAGGGTTCCTAACCCTGTATGGGTTTTGTGAAAGGCAAGCTTTTGATGTTTTCTTTACTTTGAGTTGAAATATGTCCTGAATAATCAGTACACTGACTTTCTGTCAAGTAAATATTTAGACCCTGTAGAAAACCTGAAAATATCCACAAATGGCTTCCACAAAAAAAAGGAAAAAAAAAAAAAAAAAAAAAACTTTTGATCTGCGACGTGCGCTGATATCATACTGCAGGCGAATGATTATCACAATTTAGTGTGGGATTAAGAAGCTAAATACAAAGTCCGGAAATGTTGGTGACAGAGCGATCAATGCCGTTCTCCTGGCCCTGAGACAGGGAGAATGAGAGCAGTGTCTGAAGCTGATATCTGTGGCTGCAAGATTAGCTTGGTAATTAACCACAAAGCAATTATCGGGTGATGGGATGTGAGGAACGTCTCAAAGAAGGTGTTTCTTGACGTGTTTAATAGGTGTTGAATAGTTTGATCAGTCGGCAGGAGTTGTTCGTTATTCAGAGGCCCATAGTCCAACGGAGGTTGTTTTGTGATATGTGCGGCTGTCTGGTATTCAATTAATTAGACTGTTGTTTTTCTTTCCATCCACTTTTCATTAACCTCCATTGACACCTCACTGAAGCACCCGCTGGTTTACGACTGCGTTGGGATTAACAAGCAAATGGGAAGTTGGCAATAAAGTTTCCACATGGGTGGAGATTTCCTCTGGGAACACCGCAGTTGCACTCAGGTGGAAATTCAAAGGATGCGCTTGTGATGTGAAGGATAGGTGCATCACAAGAGTTAAGATGCTCTGTGAAAGAATCTATCTTTTGTTTTTGTCTGACTGACTTGCTGACATCTCAGCATAAATGGAGCAGAGTTAGCATGCTAGCGTGCTGTGTTACTGATGAAAAGAGGGCTGCATCCACTGTTCTTTAGATGATAACAGCCTTGATCTACAAATTCAATTCAAATTAAAATACATGCAAAGGGACATCTTTGTGAGAGTGCTCCTAAAAATTTCAAATGTGCCTTTAAAGATGTCAGCGTGTTTCATCTAACGCTGCTTTTTCTCAATTCTTCAAGTCACATCCTCTAGGTGGCCTACAGGTGGTCAGACACGTGTGTTGGTAATAGTCCTTAGTCCTACCTGATTCATCGTCAGACTTGTTGTCGTTCTCAGAGTCAGTGAGCGTAAGTGCTGAGTTCTCGTGACTGGACACTCCTGAGCTGCGACGGGACTTCACCCTCCCCTGTCCGGCCCACAGCTGGATGGCGCGCTCTGGAGACAGTGGTCCCTCTGGGTCTGAGTCAGCATCAGAACCGGCACTGAGGGAATACCCTCTCTGTAGGAGGCCCAGGTCGGGACAGTAGGGAACAGGAGCCGGGTGTGGAGTCGGTGATGGCTCGCACACTCCCAGCTCGGCCAGGGTGAAGTTACCGCCTAAGGGGGAGGACAAAAACGCAGTTACTTAAGATGGTGATTAGAGATCAACACAATCAGTAAAGGAAGACAAAAACAAACGCTTGCACAAGCAAACACAAGGATCCGTCTAACAAACAAACCCACAATCACACACAGAGAAGCACGCTAATTATGAAACTACAGAGGAGGAGGCTGGAAAATTGGCCCTTGCTGAGGCACACATGGGGGGAGATGATGCAGCATGACTCAAGCACAAACTACAACCCGCTGAAAGGAATATGTGCTGGCCCGCAAGCCAGATAAGACTATCAGAGAGGGCCTGTTTCCCTCCCGTTCCTGCTCGGCATTGGCATTCATGAGATGATGGGAGATCAAAGAGCTGCTCACTTGAGACCTCTCAGACTGTAATGGGGCTTTTCTGCCTTCTGGGTTTGATCATCTACCCACCTAGCTGCCGTCGCATGCTGGACCCGAGGCTCACTGAGCACGCTGCAGTCTGCTGCAGTACACTGACCTCGCTGCCTAACTCTCTCTGCCTCCAGACTAACCATCTCCAAACCTCCTAAATAAATATATAAAATTATCCAAATTAAAGCACATCAAAGGAGATCAATAAACAGTGTCGTAGTCAAATTAAATCTGAGCTGAGGAAAAGCAATTATGGAAAAAGGCATGCTCAACCAATTTATTCTCTATACTAATTAAAAGAGTATTGTGGATGCAATCGCTCACCATCAGCAGTAGGGGTAAAGGGATCGAGGGAGAAACAGTTGTGATTCACTTCATTAGCAGTTTGTAAAGAACGGAGAAGACGAGTGAGCAGAGGAAGGCTCGCGTTGAGGCAGTGCGCTGTATGAATCAATGCAGTGGGAATCACACAGCTGCGCGTCTGGGTTAACTGTGACTCATCAAGCGTAGGGATGCAATCAGAGAGGCAGAAATTAAACAGATGAAAATCGCCTGCTGGATCTTCACTCCTCCTCTTCACAGCCTTGTCAGACTCGAGAGCTGTGCTGAAAGAAATGGGAAGTGAGAGGGCCTGAAAGGAACAGAAGCAGGGGGAAAAAGCACTTTACTTTTACTCAGGAAACAGATGGCCCAGACTAGAGAAAAGCGGCAACTAAATGACTCAACAGGTAGTTTCTGCTTCAATGCTACAAAGCAACTACAAAGGTGTGAAAAAACCAGTAGGACACGTTACCGTTCTTTATCCTCTTTGTTTCTCTGTCTTTTCTTTCTACTTTTTGTAAAAAGATGAGAAAAGGAATTTTATTATTGGGATCAATCTACTGATGATCTGTGGGTAAGTTGCACTAACTAACTCTACTCAATCCATACCTGTGATGAAGTATCGTAGCAGCATGGGGGAGAACTCCCGGAGGCCTGAGAGAATAGATCACATCCATTTTTTACACACCATTCAAGAATTTTACTGATCGCAAGAAGCGTCAACTTACAAATACATTGTCTAGTCTAAATCAACACTACAGGGAAAACACATAAGAAAAATCAAAAGGAGTGTTTGCTTCATCGTGTGACACATATATTCTGTGTTACATCCCACAGGCCACCACTCACTACTATTAACATCCCATAACCCATAATTACACATGCAAAAATCCAATCAGGCCTTATCACCATCAGCAACAGACAAAAAATAGAAATGTCAAAGAGAGATGGATTGGCACCACGGCTCGAAGCAGGCGTATAAATCTATCTCAGTTATTCCACAAATAGAAAACCAATCGCATGTTTGCCATGTAATATTAAGACAGATGTGGGGTCAAACGTGACCCTGCATCACAATCAAATCGCTTTTCTATGGGCAGCAACAGTCACTGTCAATGTTGCACTTAGAAGATGAGATGATGTGTGTTTTCAGCCTGAGCTGATGTGTATCTGAGCTTTCTCAGACCTGTTATTTTTTAAGAACTTAACACAGCTGAAGCTGCTGTGGTGAATCCATGTTTCCACATGTAGGTGACAAAGTCAAAGGGACATTGGGTTTTAACTTAAATACGGAAACAATTGTAAAAATGACATTTGCAATGATCCACGACACAACACTTCCCCTGATAAAACTCATTATGGATGTGTGTGGGAGTGAACGCATGCAGCGTGCAGAGAGTGTCTGAGTATGATTGTTTGTGAGTAGACAGTTTTGTGGGACATGGGGCTTATCATTAAAAAATCATTTGTGCTTGTTAGCAGTTTGACAGTCAAAGTACAGGCAGCAGGACTCTGCATTATGACTTTCCCTCAACCGACTGTGCAACTCTGTAAAGGAAGTTTAGTAAAATGGAAGAATATGTGGGCTTCGCCGCCCGCAATTATGCTGTTTTTCACAGATTCAGTAGTTTACAGTGCAGACCACCCTTGGGCATATCATTTTCAGCCTCAAAGGCAGCTCGTTACTAGTAAAAAGTCCTGATTTGCCTTGAAATGCAGAACTAGTGGACTGATTTTTTCTTAGGAGGCAGAAGAATTGAAATCAGGAGGTAAATATAACTATGCACAGTAGGTCAAGCCCCATACTCTTAGAAATAACTAAATTTACCCCATGATAGCAGTAAAATCCAGATTTTCTTTGTTATAGCACAGGAAAAAATACCTTAATTTATTGCTACAAAAATGTAAAATTTCATATTATTTTCATTTGCGTCACACGTGCAAAAATCATGTAAAACTTCTCAAAACGCGTACTCCAAAAAAAAGAAGTCTGAAACACAAAAGGCAGTGATTTAATAGTCTAAAAAGTCTAATATTCCTGTGGGTGCTAATCTGCAAAAAAAAAAAAAAAAAAAAACAAAGTTTTGTAAAAAATATATTTTCACAGCCAAATAAAACATTGTAAGTAATTCCACCCAGATCCTGCAACTGATTATTTTCTAATCACTTGTTTCTTTTTATTTAGGGCACCAACACTGAATTGACATAGCAGAACATTTTTCATAGACATAAATCACCTGATCTACATGTAACAGATTTTCCTTTTGTATGGAAAATGGAGGTACAAGGTCACTGTTGTGGGGTTTTCTGCAAGACTTGTGGTATAATTGCTGTGCCGACAGCAGAGAGGGCACAGAAGACAAACATTTTCACATATCAGGGTTTCTATGGTGATATGATGATGTAAGTGTGATGTTACATGGGTCCATCAGTGCTCACATCAGAAACAAGAATGATCATAAACAACACTTCTGAAATTTTATATTAATTTCCAGTCACATATATCATCAAGCCTTCATTAAACAGTCTTAATAGCTGCATCTGGTTTAGTTTGTTGTTTCTACAGCTCACATTTAAGTATATAGGAAGGATGCTCTTCATAAAGAGGCTGCAACTAGAAAAATCTCACAAATCTGTGATTGCAACATTCTCGCTTTTCCTGTTCTGAACTGTTCAATCCCCCTCTGTTTGCTGAGGCTCGCTGATTATTTTTCTCCCTGTTTGGTGGTTTTAACACCTAAGGACCCACAGTGTCACCGTTGTAACATGAACTTTGAATGCCCCCGACTCTTCCTTATAAGGCTTTATGTCTGAACTTAAATCATTAAGTTTTTAAGGATAAATGGGTCTGGGTTCTTATGGGTCCAGAAATTTCACCTCCTTCACAGATTCACAGATGCAGAAACAGAAAGCTCCACTGCCACCACAGCTAATAAGTTATCGGTGGAGGAAGTCAATAAAAGCCAGCAAACAAAAGCCAGCAATAAGTTGACAGTTGTGAGATACAAAATACATTACAATGTTGTGCTTTGTTTAATCACAGTAATACAACCCAATATTACCACAACTTCATTCAATTAGGACTATATCAATAGGAGAGTACAGTATGAGTTATGTCTATCTCCTACCTGAGCAGAATTCTCCACAATGTCTTTTCATAACCGTCACTACCTTCTTTTGATAATATACAACAACATAGACAAAGGAAACATTATGCCGCCATTATTACCCTCAGAATGAAGAACAGAAGGCACTCATGTCATTCCTGCCTGCTTTCAGGTCCTTATCCTGGGGTATTAAAAGGTTTTAGGATATCGCTGCAAGTCTTCCCCCCATTTTTGGCTCAACATCTTATCGCTTTCATCACTCCCAAGACCATCAGATAAAATGCTTCATCTCCACAAAGAAGATTATTCTTTCACTCCTATTTGTCCTGCCATACTGCCCAGGTATAAATGTTCTATGCTGGTGTGTGGGGCTAAAAAAAAAACAAAAAAAAAAAAGTCGTGAGCATGCACTGCTACTTTAAATATCCTCAGGGTCTTGTCAGCAATATTTAAAAATGTCATCTGTTTGATTTCATAGATCCACTTCATGGATGTACATTAGATATTTAAACATGATTTTTATGGTTTTCAATCATTTAAATCTATGGTTACAGTTGGAATTCATGTTAAGGGATGCGGTGTTTTCTAAGTTAGTCCTGATTAACTACATGTGTCATATACACCGTTACTTAACGGTGACAACCATCCATCATCTGTGGACTGTCATTTATTCTTAATCAGGAGAGATGGAGGCTATCAGACTGGTCATTGAGGAAGAGACGGGGCCGGTCACAATCTATCACAGGGTACAAGCACCTTTCCTTCACACACTCAGGACAGTTTGGACCGGCGTCGTTGACATTTCTAAAATAATTCTGCTCCTCTGCTCTCTACTGTTGGTGTTACATCAAATATGTGCTTTATTTCTGTGGATGTACCTCTGAAATGGCTGCAACGCTCAATATAATCTTCACGCCAACAATAAAACCATGTGTATTTGTTTTTTTCTTTTTTGCAA
The DNA here is from genome assembly GCA_015343265.1 of Pao palembangensis. NCBI lineage: Eukaryota > Metazoa > Chordata > Actinopteri > Tetraodontiformes > Tetraodontidae > Pao > Pao palembangensis. The sequence goes on from CM027082.1 coordinate 5,503,602, forward strand.
GCAGAAAAAAGCTATTTCATTTTTATTGCTGTTGCTGAGCCAAAACAATTATGGAAACTGGATTAAAAACAATCTGCATGTTGATTGCAGGAATGTTTTTAGTAAGAAAATGTAAAATTAAAAAGTAATTTCAGAAATCCACTGACATTTCAGTTTTGGTGGTGTCTGAAGCAAATCTTTGTGCCTTAAGATTTAGAAGCCGCGACTGCGTGGACGCACCAGGGTTTTTGTTTCACCTGAATATGGCAGTACGGTAGCTGAGCATAGGTAAGCCTTGTTTAGGAGATTAACCGTGTTTGGCATGTCAACGTATGGTGACGAAGAACACTTAGTGAAGACTTGGTGTTGATTATTTAAGATCCACTTCACCACCTCTCTCTCTCTCTCTCTCACACACACACACACACACACACACATCCCATAGCATGTGGCATGTCATTAACGCGGCCATTAGAGGTGCGGTAACAGCCAAGCTGAAAAGTCCAAATATGAGTGTTGTGGTCAAACACTTCCCACACCTCCCAGATGACATCCCTCTTTGAGCTACCGTCACAGCCAGAAGGGCATTTGCACCTCCTAATGAGGAGCCGGAAAGTGGTGTCGTCCGTAGCGCCGGTTCTACTGCTGCTCAGAGGACACCAGTCTGGCGTGGACGGAACATGACAGGACATGACACAACACCGTGCACTCTGGAGGAGGTCTCTCGTCAACGGGCGCAGCGAGTGAAATGCCTCTTGTGCACTAATAGAACACTGCAGAAAGAAGGAACATGTCTTATTTCATCATAAGACTTAAACTTCTTTTCATTTATGTATTTAGTTATTTGAAAGCTCATACAAAATTGAAAACCTGGAGTGCAAAAGTCCACTGGGTGCTGTGGCTTTTAATTGCTCTGCCTTATTACTTCAACTACGTTAACTATAACCTATATGTTGTTATTTTTGGTGTGATTTTAATGTGTTTGTACATATATGCAGCAAACCCATCTCCAAACGCCAAGCCATCAAACACTGGCACAAGTGGCAGGTGATGTCTGGACATCTTTCTCCTTAAGTGGGACGTGAATGGAGCACCTCCTTCACACTGCCTGCATCTGTTCACATGCATTTTTATATTATTCTGGGCCTGAACATGTGGTTAAACATGTTTAATTACAGCTGGAGTGAGAGGCTTGGCTTGGGGGAAAAGGAAAAAAAAAAGAAAAAGCTTGATAACACTGACATTTACAATCTGCCTCATTTATCAAAAGCTGTTGAAGCAGTGTCAAAGAGGGTCACTCTATTGTAAACACAGATTAACTCAACTTTCACAAAACACACATTGTCTATTAAACAAGTTTAGTGTAAGAAAAAGTGAAAGTGCAGATGTCATTATGCAGCTCCCCAGACTGGATTAATTGCCTTGTTTGTATCCCTGCATTTCGTTTTGGAGTGTGTGAGAGCGTGTGTGTTTACCAGCATCTGTGTTTCTGTAGCAGCTGCTATGCTTGTGACACATTTCTCCTTATGATGTATGTATAATGGTTCTAACTGTTAGGGTCCGGCTTGCTGGCCCTTTATGGTATGTGGGTTGCCCCTTCTTCTCCCTGCAGAGGGTGTGGGTTCCCGGGATCCTGCAGTGACTGCACACCTGTTGCTGATCAGCTCATCAGCGGCTGATATAGGGAGGCTGCCAGCTGGTCCCCGTTGCTGGATCATTCACTGAGTGTTGCCTGTTTCTACCTCATGTGCAGTGGTACAGACTGCCTTAATTGTCATTGTTGGTTTTCACGTTCCTCGAGGAGAGTTTGAGTCTCAGGACACCCAGCAGTGGAGTCTCCCCGTAAAGAGTTTGGACTTTGAAGTTTTTATGGTCATTGTGTTTTTCCTCCAGTCCGAGCGCCTTCTGTTTTCCCCGTGTCCACCCAGTAAAGGGCCGTTTTTGCTTTTGATCGCCCGCCTCATGTCTGCATTTGGGTCCTCTATGCAACGCAACGTAACACTAACTACAGATATAGAGATACAGGCCAATATGTCTGTTTTTTTGTGTTTTTGACATGCTAGGAAACTGCATGTGTTTACTAGCTTTGAGGCAATTTTCAAAGAGTATGGGGTTCAAATGTTGTTTGAAACAAACTTGGAAAAGGGTAGGACTCCATTAGACCCCTAAAGATGTTCTGTGGTGTCTAGTACCAAGATAGTAGCAGCAGATCCTTTAAGTTCTGTAAGTTGTGATGTGGGGCCTCCAGAAATCAGACTTGTTTGTCCAGCACATTGCAGAGAGGATCGCTAAGACTGAGATTTGAGGAATTTGGAATTCAAGCCAACACCTCAAACTCATTTTTATGTGCCTCAAACCATTCCTAAACCATTTCCTAGCCATTTTAGCTACAGCAGCTCCTCTTCGCCCCTACATGCATCAGTGAGTCTTAGCAGTCCATGACTTGTCACTGGCTCACCACTGTTCTTTCCTTGGACCACTCATGATGGACACTACCGTCCAAAAGAGCTGCAGTTTTGGAGATGCTCTGACTCAGTCATCCAGCCACCACAGTCCTTACGCTTGCTCATTTTCCCTGCTTCTAACACATCAGCTTTGAACACAAAACATTCACATATGTGTAGTGACAAGTAGGAATTTATGAATTTATCATCTAAAAAAAGTTTTTTTTTTTTTTTTTTTTTTTTTTTTTTTACATAGTCTGGTTAACTTAAACTGATGGTAAAAATTAAGGTATACAGGAAATTAATTTGGATCATAAGCACAATGAAATGGCTGCTATCAGGCTTTTATGCTGGTTATGGTATATTTGCTACAGGAATGGATGCAGCACTGGCTGCGTGCTACAGGAGATGGCTAGAAATGGCTTTTTGTACCTATAAAACACTGAAAACATACGTGATGGTAGAATAAGCTGTCCCTGCATTATGACTGTATGGCTGAGGAAGTAATTGGACATGACCACAGCATGTTATAGTACACAGTAAGAGCAACTGAGAAATGTTCCCCAGGTTTGTGCTTTCATGTTTAAGATAAGTTTAAAATACACCATTCACTCTCTACATATATATCTAACCGTGGTGTTCTTGAATGTGACATGTTGATGTTACCCACCAGCCCATGATGACACATTCAATAGTATCATGCCAGCATCATGCAAATTTGCTTTTCTGTCCAAATGCAAGGATCATAGACATTTGTTTTGAATATTTCTACATAGCACAATGCTCCTGTCACAAAGAACATCTTCAGTTGTGTCAATAGCCTTATAATGCTTTTAAATGACAATTACATAATACTGCAGCATGCAGAATTCTACTTTAATGTAACTTATCCATCAGGTTCAGGTGCTTGTAAAACAAATGAAATTTTACAACACTGTCGCTGAATTATCTTCAGTCAATCCAGACAAGAAAGTGAGCTGCTCTTTGGTTTGTGCTGCCTCCTAGTAAACATAAGCTGCCTTATCTATTTAATATAATTAAAAAGTTAACTTAAATGACACACATAAATTCTGGCAAAAAATGCTCATAGATATAAAAGTATCTTGCCCTTAGAAGCAACTACTATTTGTCTTTTTTTTCTGTTAAATATTTCTTGCAGAAAAGAGAAAAGGAAAATCACACCACTTTTTTGCTACTGTTGCCAACTAGCAAAAAAGAAAATATGGAGGCAAAATTTTGGCCCCGGGACTTGTAGCTTACTCAAAATGTGGCCTGAATTCTCTGGAATCATCAGGCTACAAAACTAGCTCCTACCGCAGCTAACAGGGCTATTATATTTTCATTTTGTTTGTACTTAACTGCAGTGGCGGGCCGTGCATTTCACGCCTGAGCCTTCAGTGATGTCATACTTAATACACCTCATAATACCATCAATATGATACTATAGCTTAAGAATCGATACAGAATCACACTTACACATTACATCACCTTAATACAGGCCAGTCGAGCAACACTTAATTTTCAGAGCATTTAAAATCAATAACCTTACAACCACAATTAAGAGTAGGAAAGTAAGATCACAGATACTGTCAAAACTTAAAGATAAAACACACTTTTAAGAAATTAGTCAACAAGTTAACAAGTTTGTAGGACAAACTGCCCATTGCCACCGTTTACATCTAAGACACCATCTAAGACACCAACAAGATGATAACGACACAAACTAATTTGTTTTTGAGAATATGCAACAGCTAAACTATTGAACATCTTGTGACTTAAGTGACCTTAGTCACAGCTCTGCCAATGCGCCACGTAACGTTATTTACATTATAAATTGCAGATGATCAGAAGTTTAGATTTTTTAGTATTTTGTCCACTGATTTTGTTACCACTGATTTAATACTAATGAAATAAAATGACAAAATACATTGTCATTAAAAAATAAAATGCTTGCACTCACCAACACTCTCCTCCTTCACCCATCTTGGGTTAAAAATAATACAGCGATAGTTGTCGGTAGCTGGATCTCCAAGATTAGCTCAGAGTTAGTTCCAAGTGCCGGCTCTCGCGAATGTGCTATCCAGTCACGGGACACATACAGTAGAGTCCTGTCCAGTTCAGCGTAAGACCTTCCAGCTTGCCTTGGTGTCGAAATCTCGAGATCTGACTGGCTATCGCAACTGACTGTGTCCGTTCACTTCCAGCGCTTAAGAGCCTGCTCTGTTGACTCTGAAGGTCTTAGGCAGATTTCATAGAACCTGACAACGCAAGCTAGCTGAAATACGATTGGATAACACCTCTACCATAATATACAACACTGGAAACAGCACCACCAAGTGGATATAAAATGACATCAACAGAATGACTATGAAGAATAGTTTTACTTACGTATTTACAAAAAAAAAAAAGTTTCTGAGTATGTTTGGGCCAGCAGAGAAGGGCCCTCTGATGGCCCACCACTGCTTAACTGGTATTTGACTGCCATAATGTTTCAAACAAACAAATTTTATCACTTTACATGGTTCATTCTGTCTGGTTTTCAGTATCAAAACATACCCACAGTACAAGTTCTGGTGAGAGTCTGTAAATTAGTCCACCTTGAAATGTATGAATCTTGTATGTTTGAGTATCAAATACTTGACCAGATGTAAATGTTAGTAAGGTCCTCCTTTTTTCCCCGTCTAGAGGCCACAGATACTAACCTACCCAAGCAGTTTCCTGACTACAAATGACAGGATGCAAACATGGGGGCATGCTGGAATGAGTGGAGGGTTTTGAGGCCCCAGGATATTCTTCAGTGACTCCTCTGTGCTCTTGCTACCGCTACGGGACACTTTTGAGTGTTAGCAGCTGGCAGGGGGTACAGAATGCCAGAAGACAAAGATAAAGACAGTTTGGGGAAAGAAGAGTGGAGGGATTGCATTTATTTCACCGCCATTTATTTTAATAGCATGCAGCTGCTTTGTTGTTTCTTTGATTATCATCCTTCCAGCCTGGCTGTTCCCACATGAAAATTTGGGGTACAGTATAAAAACTCCAAGCTATCCGCAGTGTGGCTTTCATCATAGTTAGTACAGGAAGGGAGAGATATATGTGACATGTATCTGAGATACATGATGCCGTCAAATGCGAAAAGCAAAATGCTTTGAGTGCCCCTTCTTTTAGACGGCAAAGCAAGACAGACAAGAACCATCAGCGGCTTCCCACTGGTGAACACAGTCAGAGGCTGCAGAACGGCACTGCCGCCAGGAACAAAACACTCAGTCTCTGCTGTGCTGAGAGATATCGTTTATAATTCCGCCACCTGTTTTCTAACATACATTGGTTTTAATGGACTAAACAAAAAAAAAAAATAAAAAAAATTAAAAAAGAAAACACAAGAGTTGTGAACATTCATTTTTACTCCCTGCAGATCCCTCTATTTCCCCTAGAAAGAAAAGGTTAAAAAGGAGTAATTTGGAATTTATCAGCACAAGCATCGGCGGTCTGTGAATGAGCTGATACAAGCTAACGAAGCTAAAAAGCAGGTGAGAATCATACATGGAATCACACACAGAGACACAGAGGAGGCTACAGAGAAAGCTTAACAAATGTGTGATGTGATCACCAAGGCAATAATAAAAGAACAGCAAGGGTGGGACTAAAGAAATGAAAGATTAAGAATGAGACAGAGAGAACATGGATGAAAGGTGTCCCAAAAGGGCAAAAAAGAACATGAAGTTAAAAAAAAAAGAATATAAACTTATTAACAGGTGAAGGACAGAAATGTGGACCCTAAGAGAGAAAAAGATAGAAAAAGCAAGAAGAGCATATCATTTCTGAATGTCCAAGCAGTAAGTCAGGAAGGTGGGTGGTGGTTTCTCTGTGTGGCCTCCATCTCTGGGGGCAAAGCGGCAGAGGAGAATGTAAGGAGCACATTTAGCTCCTTCTAGAATGAAAAGGCAAACGGTTTGAGAGAATGCAGCGGCAGTGATAAGGATGGTTGCCTAGAGGTGCACCTGTGGAGGCAACACACCTTTGAGATGTGCTGAGAAAGAGCACCAGTGGAGGACTGAGGGGAGACAATCACAGATCCAGCATGCAGTGACAGAGTAAAGGAGATGAACGACTGCAGGCAAGGGCAAGAGTCTGGGTTTGACACATACTGTCAGCTTTTTAAAGTTCTGATCAGGATCATTCAAAGATATGAGAGCTAACATAATTAAAATGATTAAAAACAATAAGCGGTCTAAATACACTATATTGCCAAAAGTATTCGCTCACCCATCCAAATAATCAGGTGTTCCAATCACTTCCATGGCCACAGGTGTATAAAATCAAGCACCTATGCATGCAAACTGTTTTTACAAACGTTTGTGAAAGAATGGGTCAATCTCAGGAGCTCAGTGAATTCCAGCGTGAATTCCAACTGTGATAGGATGCCACCTGTGCAACAAATCCAGTCTTGAAATGTCCTCGCTCCTAAATATTCCACAGTCAACTGTATTATAAGAATGTGGAAGTGTTTGGGAACAACAGCAACTCAGCAACGAAGTGGTAGGCCACGTAAACTGACGGAGTGGGATCAGCGGATGCTGAGGCGCATAGTGTGAAGTCGCCAACTTTCTACAGAGTCAATCGCTACAGAACTCCAAACTTCACGTGGCCTTCAGATTAGCTCAAGAACAGAGCTTCATGGAATGGGTTTCCATGGCTGAGCAGCTGCATCCAAGGCATACATCACCAAGTGCAATGCAAAGCATTGGATGCAGTGGTGTAAAGCACGCCGCCACTGGACTCTAGAGCAGAGTGACGAATCGTGCTTCTCCATCTGGCAAGTTGATGGACGAGTCTGAGTTTGGCGGTTGCCAGGAGAACGATACTTGTCGGACTGCACTGTGCCAAGTGTAAAGTTTGGTGGAGGGGGGATTATGGTGTGGGGTTGAAAGTGAAAGGAGGTCTGAATGCTTCAGCATACCAAGACATTTTGGACAATTCCATGCTCCCAACTTTGTGGGAACAGTTTGGAGCTGGCCCCTTCCTCTTCCAACATGACTGTGCGCCAGTGCACAAAGCAAGGTCCATTAAGACATGGATGACAGAGTCTGGTGTGGATGAACTTGACTGGCCTGCACAGAGTCCTGACCTCAACCCATTAGAACACTTTTGGGATGACTTAGAGCGGAGAATGAGAGCCAGGCCTTCTCGTCCAACATGAGTGTGTGACCTCACAAATGCGCTTCTGGAAGAATTGTCAGGTCATTGGTGTGGGACCCAAGAGCGACACGATAGCAAAGGAAAACTCTGTCTTTTATTCCAAAGCGGGCAGACAGAGGATCAGGCAATCTCATACACAAGGCAGCCGGGTCTGCCAGGAGACAACACAGAATCAGAGCGGATACAGCAGGGTCAAACACAGGCAAACAGAAAACTCAAACACAGGAACCCTCCGTATCTGCAGCATAGGAGCAAATGAGCAATGATCTGACAAGGAGTCTCTCAGAGTCTGCAGCTTATATGGCTGTACAGATTGTTGACAAGCAGCCGGTGCCGCTCGTCAGAAATGTGGTGCCGGTGTGACTGATCAGGAGCACAGGGCAGGTGTGACAGAGAGGGGAGGGTTAGAGCTGGAGCAGAGCAGCAGCTGTGACAGAACCCCCCCCTCAAGAGACGGCTCCTGACGTCCCAACATGCGAAGCAGAGGGCCAAAATTGGTGCCCGGAGGGCCCCATCCCCCCCATCCCTCCACCCCCTTCTCCGCAATCTCCAGATTCTCTCTGGTCTCCTGGGGCAGTTACCCTGCCCCCGGCGCAGAGCTGGGTCCACCCTGGATCTATGGACGGTAGGATGGATCTGTAGGTCTCTCAGAAGCTGGAGCCTCTTCTTCTCCTGGCGGCCTGGACCCCTCCTCTGGCCCCCCAGATCGGACTCAACTTTCAGAGCAGGAGGCTTAGCTGGGACTGGTGCAGAACTCACTGGTACCGAGCCTGACTCGGCTTGAGCCAGGGCAGACCTCGCTGAGGCGGAAGCAGGAGCAGGGGCTGATTTAGCTGAAGCAGAGTCCTCCAGGGCCTTAATGCTCACAGGGGCCTTAAGGACAGCTTCAGGGACCTCTTCAGCCATGGGTTCTGGGGCGGCTTCAGTCATGGGCTCAGGAGCAGCCTCCGCTTATGGAGGCAGCTACAGCTTCTACAGGGACGTCCTCAGCCAGGAACTCTGAGCGGGCTTCAGTCTCTACCGGGGCAGCTTCCGCCACCGGCTTGGAGGCAGCCTCCGCTACTTCGGGGACGACCTCCACCCGGGATTCTGGGGCTGCTTCAGTTTCCTCAGGGACAGCCCCAGCCTGGGCTCTGGGACTGTTTCAGTACTGGCCTGGGAGGGAGCTTCTGCCTTCTCGAGAGCGACCTCAGCCCAGGGCTCAGGAGCAGCTTTAGCTTCAACAGGGGCAGCCTTGGCCAAGGGTTCAGGAGCAGCTTTAGCATCAACAGGGGTGGCAGGCCTTGCTGCTGGGATCAGGGGCTTGGCTGCAGGGTTCAGAGGCTTGGCTGCAGGGGTCAGAGGCTTGGCTGCAGGGGTCAGAGGCTTGGCTGCAGGTCAGAGGCTTGGCTGCAAGGGTCAGATGCTTGGCTGCGGGGGTCAGAGGCGTTTCAGGGGCCTGACACTTGGCTGTAGGGGTTCGGAGCTTGACTGCAGGAGCTGCAGCCTTAGCTGTAGGAGTTGCAACCCTCGCTGCGGGAGACACAGCTTTGAATGACGCTGTTATAGCTGCAAAGGGTGGACCGACGTCATATTGAACCCTACGGATTAGGAATGGCATGTCACTTAAGTTAATTCATATGCGAGTCAAGGCAGGTGAGCGTATACTTTTGGCAATATAGTGTATTTTTCAATGGATCGGATTGTGGTTGGATTTTATTGAGCCTTGAAGCTCTGGGTGATCAGGGATCCATGTATGTACAGTACACATATTGCCTGCTTTGTAGAGCAAACTGTGAAAACTTCTAATGAGCTTTCCAGGCTATTGCCAGTTATAGTGAGAAAAGAGCGGTGTTATTTATCCAGGAAACTAACTAATATGGGTGTAATGGAGAAACAGTACAGCTGAGATCCAATGAAACTTGTTAGAAAACACAAGCAAACCCAGTTTAATGAAATCTGCAGGGAGTCGTTTGGTCCAGTTAGTTCTCAAGATCATAATAATTGAAGAGAATTACTGGTAATTTGTTAAATACAGCAAGACTGGTCGAGGTTAATGCCCCCCCATCAGGATGATATCATGAGATCCCCTAAGATCTCTTATGCTTGTGGCTTTTTATTTAAGTTGGGAGAAATCCTGTAAATAAGGAGTTCAAAAGGTTATAATATATAATTACTATTACTGCCATAATGTAGAGCGGTTAAACATGGGACAAACCAAGCTTCCATTTTATATCCTAAACAGAAAACAGTTCTAAGAAATGCTAAAAGTGAAATAACACCAAAAAATCTTCAGCTAAAGCAACCTTAAATAATTAAGAGCAAATTTGTGTGTTGTGAACTTTACATATTATGACAGCTTTTCATTTCGACTTTTAAAATTCAAACCCATTTTTGATGGGTGTATGGATTTACTTCAAATACAGTTCTATCAGGATGCCAGGTAAATGTTTTTAAATTGTGTCCTTTTTGGACACAATTGTTGTGCTTGTTGAAGTTGTGCTTCAGGATACACTGACACTGAACTAACTTCTACATCTGCAAGTAAAGTAAGATAAACATGACTTTCTTGAAGGGAATCCTTGTCGGTAAACAGGTAATACAATAAAATATACATACATACCACATCTCCAAGAATCGCAACCAATGATCAACTGTTTGGCTCAGGACGAATTCTGAGGACATCTGCTCTTCTCCCAATAATTTGCACTGTATAACTCAATGCAAATTAACTTTCACCACCAAAAACAGCCTCCTTCAAAAGTGTTGCTGAGAAATATGTGCACATGTGCAGCATTTGTCCATGGAGAGTAAAGAAGCCTGTGCACCGAGGAGCACAAAACTAATTAACATAAATGCCAATGGGCTGTGAACTTTTCTAACTAAGTAACTAACACAGGAGAGTGGATTAGTTGTTCGGTATGACAGCAAAGGTTTGCATGCACAGACTTATGGTGGGCTTCGGTCCCACCTGGCCTATATAGGTGTCAGATATGCAACACCAAATCAATATACATGAACACACCACAGAACTGTAAATTGGTTGTCCCGTACATTGAACTATTGAAGCACGGCGGGCTGAAAATAGATTCTGATGACCTCAAAACGCAGCACCAGCAAGGCTAAGAAATCTTGGCCAACCCAAAGAACAACATCATTATAATTTCATCAAAGTTAATCATATTTCATATTCTGGCCCCATCAGGAAATGAATAACTAACACAACGGGTTAGATTCATTTTCCAAACCCCTCTTCAAACTGTTAATGGGATATTAAATAAAATAACAAGGGCAGCATCCGAACTGAGTTCAATCTCAGTCCGATGTGGAAGTATCTCCTTCGCTGTCTGAATCCTTCCCTTTCACATTCACTAGTTACACGAATATGCAGGTAAAAAGATGAAGATATCTGCTACTTCTCTCACTGTGCCTTTTTCAATTCAACTTCCCTCTCCTTCCAAATCTATTCGCAATCCCGCGGTGTCACAGTCCATATGGTGCTGCAACACTGTTGGTCTCCTCTGGCCACACTTCCCACGATGCATCTGTGGCTGTGGGCTTTACGAGGGAGCTGATAGGCTGAGGAAGCCGTGATATTGACTGGCCATCGGCTAGTGTGAGGTCAGCTCGGTGTGGCAGTGAAGTGTGTCTGAACACCACACATCACTGACTTCCAGTTTTCTATTTTACCCCCACCCCAACAATCAATCCCCTATTTTCTCTGGCATTGCTCATGCTGTGCAGAGGAGGATCTTCTATCACACTCGCTCATTTGGCACACAAATGTATTCCTAATGTGTGTGCAAACCTTTTCCTTTTTAATCTGCCTTCACGCTGATCACTCTTTTCTCTCCTAGAACTTAGACCCCTCCACAGAGGAAATGAAGCAGAATTATAATTTTATCCTTTTTTTTGTGTGTGGCGAATTCTCCTATGACTCTTCTCCTCACGTCTCTGTCCATGCAGAGAAAACAGAGCTTTAGCAAAGATCAATCCCATTGAGTTGGACTCCTTTCGCCAGCCTGGATCAATACTGCCCGTTTCATGTCCCTCTGTAATACACATGCCCAAAAGTGTACACGCGCGCACACACTCACGGAGAAGAAACAGTTTAAAGACATTCCTACGAGGGCAGGCCCGCCCTTTTTAGAGCTGACCTATCGGCCTATCGGCCGACTCGCTCACCAGGGGATACAGAAGTTCATTATGACAGGCTCACCAGTGTTAAAGGTCTGCTTATATCTGATATATATATGTGAGTTGCTCGAGGGTAATATAGATATATCGTTATCTTCACATGTGCAAGACTAAACAGTGAATTAGTAATTGCTGTTAATTAATAAAACAAAACACCCTATGGGGACTTTCCTGTCATTGTCACTTTCAGAACCAAAACGCTTAGATTGCCATATTTATCTGTTTAATCTCTGGGTGGAAATAAAATTAAATATATAATGAAGAGTCATAGTTGTTATGGTTTACCCCAATGCAATGTCTATTATTTCTGTCCAGTTGCCAACGCATGTTTGTGTCCATGTTCATTTCCTTAACTGGCTTCAAAAACAGCAGCTGACCATGCATCTCCCCTTACACTGAGCTGCATGACTATGGCCAGCTTGTTTAATATACCAGAGCACCTGTTGTTGTCTATATGATAAACTAAGCATAGCTCTGAAATGTAGAGAGTTGCCTGGTCATTACAGGTCCCAGAGAGAACTACCAGGGTTTTTCTCAGTGTAAGCATGAATAATTCCAGGGAGGAAAGTTTCCCATCATGTCATATTTAAATATTATTTTAGGCATAAGCCTGCCCACACTTTCTATGGGGTTTCTTTGGTTTTGTAAAGATCAAACCTTTAAACATTAGTAGGTTTCTGCTCCACAAACCCACCTTGTCTGGAGTACTCTTCTGCCTCATGGTGAACAAGGTCTGTCACACAACCACCATAGTGCAAGCGCTGCTCGTGGTCGAAGGCCTTCAGGGTCTCACTGGAGCTGTAGGACTTCTGAGTGGGCACGCGGCATTCATCGGCATCTATGGAGGCGGTGTTGTACTGGGAGTCTTTGGAGCAGCGACCCCGAGTAAGGGAACGGTGCCGACGATCCTTCAGATCCATGTTAATTAGGGGGGTCTCAGGGTAAACAAATGGATACAGAGAAGACAGGGGAGGAGGTTGGGGGAGAGGAGCAGGTACTTCCTCTTTAGTCACCTGGAAGACAGAAACAGGACAATATAAAATCTTAGTTACCTACAATGAAGTAAAGAGAAGCAAACATTAAACCAAGAGATTGAAGACAAACGCACACACGGAGGAAACACCGGAATAATGATGTCCTCCAACACACAGATGCACAACCCTCAAAACTGTCCCTTCAATGCATCAATGAGAACACTGCCCAAGACTGAACACAAATAGAAAAAGTTGAGGGCAAAGTGGAGATGAAAGAGACAGAGGGATGGGATGAAAACCACACTGCTGACTCAAACTGAAAAAGGGAAGAGACAAAAAAGTATAGTCTAATCTAACAGGAAGGATAGAAAAAATAGAGAAATGACTTAAGGGCATTGCTAGTCTCTCGCTCATTATCAGAGTGAGAATGAATCGTGTTCCCATAGTGGCAGTGAGGGATAATCAAACACAGTCACGTGCACGCGCACATGCACACACCCACGCCCACACACACAAACAAACAATTGCATGTACAATATAGATGTACTGATTCTGGGACGACTAGCATGCAGTCGTAAAACTGAGAATCAATCTATCGTCACTTCATCTCCACATATTTCACTGCTTCACATCACCAGAACAAATCGAATCTATCCAAACATCTAGTGTCCCAGACTTGATTAGATCACACCCAATTGTGGGACAAAGACAGTGGGATACTGGTCATCCATGTTTGCAAGTCTGATCATGCTAGTGAAGCATTCTGGTCCCCCTGGGTAAAGATTAAGTCTGTCCTGGTATCATAATAGTCAGATCCAAATAACATGGTTGTTTTGGATGTGAATATTTGAACCTATCCCAATGCTCATCGGAAAGAAAAAGGAGAAAGAACAAAAAAATGGCTGAGACTGTGAGTCAATCTATTCTATGAAAGCTCCTTTAAAAATACTTAGAAGGTAGCATTGAAAAGTACCCTGCAATGTCCATTGATTAACAGGAGGTTTTAAGCCTCATAAAGAGCTCATTATGCTTCAGCATCCATCACAAAGACTATTAGAAGTTCAAACCTAAAGTGGTAGTACCTTGAATGGAGGTTAAAATACAGAAACAGGGACTGACTCAGGAAATACTCTAACTCTCCAAGAGAGTGTGTGTGTGTACGTGTGTGTGTGTGTGTTAGGTAATGAGACCATGACTGCACATGAAACAAATGCTTATATTTTTATTTAAATAATGTTATTTAGGTGTTTGTGATTCAGATTTCTTTTAATAGTTATTATTTATTAATCACAATATTAATATGGACAATTATTCAATCATTAGTTTATTATTTCTGAACTTATTTGTTATTATGTTTAAATGATATTTCTGTATCAATGTGATGACACTGATGCAAAGAACTGAAAGTGAAGGATCAAATTCAAGCAAATAATAAAACCATTCCAAACCCATCAGAGGAAATTGTTATGGATTTAAAACAATTTTGACTAACACTCTAAAATATAGAAAGAAAAAAAATGTTTTTAATAATATATTGTTATTAACAGTCGCTTGAGCTAATTACAGGGGTTTAATGATTTTCTTTAAATAACTGCAGAGCTCATCAGGCCATATGAATATTGATCAAACCCACTCAAAGACTCATGCAAAGTTCCAGAAAAGTGTCAGAGTAGAGGAGGATGATTTTACTGCATTTTTGATTGATGTCTCGCAATTGAAAAGACACAAAACCAGAGATACAGTAGTTGGAGAGTAGCAAGGTAGCGAAAGCACCTCAAGCTCATATACTGGAACGTTTATAACTCCAACTTCGGCCATGCAGATGTTTTCCTTAAGGTCACTTTCCTATACTCACACATGTTTCCTGTTAATTAGCCCAGTGACAGCAGCATCACTTTCCCATATCACTCTGAGGCACATTATCTCCTTTGACTTATCGTTATTGATTGGTCATGTTCCAATTACACTGTGATCTGTGACTATACATGTGTAACGTACATGTCCATAAATAAAGAAAGAAAACAAACTGTCAATCAAAACTCCAGGAACAAAAACAGAAAAGAAAAAGTAATGCCCACACAAGTCTGCAAATGGCTGCATTTCATTGGGAGGTGACAAAAGGGTGGTTAGACAAAAGAGAAAAGAGACATGCATGCCACCGTGAAGCACCATGTAATCCAGGCAGAATGAGAAAAGTAATTGGAGGACGGTAGGGAGGATGAAGAATTCATTTTCAAAACTGCAGAGGTGAAGTTTGGTACAGATAATGGGCCTTTCTCTGCAAATATGAGCTTCAGAAGGAAAAAAATATGGAAAAATGACAATGTAAATCCAGTTTAACTACAAATCAAAGTGAGGTAATAGAAGTTAATGACATCAGTGGATTAGCAAACATCAAACAGGACAGTTCCCATTTTGGTCTCTGTTCAAATATGAAAGAAGACAGCGTTAAAGATAATGCAGAGTATTATAAAAGCAGTTATTATGAGAAGCACTGATTTTACCCATGCAGTTATATCCAAGGTGTCATCTGGAGTACATCAACAGCACTTATCACACAAAGGCTTCCGTGCTCTGGTGAATTGTCAAAGTCTTAATATTTTAGACATTGACACAACACATTTTAGATATAATTCGGCAATCAAGGATTATGTTTTTATTTCTATTCATCACTTTTTTTTAGTTCTACTATTTTCTGAGAGGCACTTTGTTTGAGACATGCCTCAAATCTGCCCATGAGAGTGCACTGCCAAGACCATCGATCCTTCTTGGCTGTGCATCTTATTATTTCACTGTGTTTATAGCAACTGTACATAGGCCAGATACTCACAGACAATTAGCTGCAAAGATTCCATTCAGCCATTTCTCTCATTTATCAGCCTCATAAGCATGGAGGTGGAGTGTGAGTGGTAGCGGGCCATTTCACTTCAGGACGCCCACTGTCCAGATGTCGCCAACTGCAGGCGTAATGGCAGCTCAGACATGAAAATGGCTATATTGATTTCCTGGTGTTTAAGAATGTAACAACTTTAGGTACATGATGTGTTTTAAAGGATTTGTATAAAAAGATGTATATAAAATGCATACATACAGTAAGTTCACCAAATAATAGTAAAGACAAAGTGTGCAGCTAACAGACTAAATGCTGCTACAGATTATTATTATTATTATTATTATTATTATTATTATTATTATTATTATTATTATTATTATTATTATTATTAGTAGTAGTAGTAGTAGTAGTAGTAGTAGTAGTAGTAGAGAGAAAGACCTATTTGGTCAGACAGACAGCTCTGAAAAGTGTCCTGGTTGTCTTATCTCATCTTATCTTAACAGTATTTCTCTCCTCACGTAATTTAATTGCAGCCCAGCCAAAACCAACAGTCTGCCAACAACAGTCTTGAAAAGCCTGATAAAACACAGTGTGAAGCTTTTCCATAATATAAGTCCCTTCCTCTCAGAACATTGTTTTTCTGTCTGCCCCTGTGTATTACTGAAAGTCATTTTAAGAGAAAGAGGCAGCCTATTGAAAACACAAGACCCTGTTATCATAAAAGGAAGGGAAAAAAGAACTGTAAAGCATTTTAGACTCATTTTTTTTTTTTTTTTTGCCTTTGCTGCTCAAATTAAGATGTTTACACTGTTTCCAAAGACAAAGGGAGAAAGAGACAGAGAGACTCGGGGAAACAAAGGAGGAGTGGTGGAAAAGTGAAACATAGAGATGTTTTGTGAGAATAAAGAATGAAAAGTTGTATGAGTTTCAGTTACCTCAACACTCTGCATACGTGCATTCTTCAGGAACACCCTGTTTAATTGAAGAAGTGATTAAAAAGACTAAAAAGACATGTACTCTACTGCACACTTCCTGGAACATCTTTGTAAGGACTCATGTTTCTGACTGTTTTTAAACAAAAAGAAAGAGGCCCACACTCTGGAATAAAATGCACCCAGGGTGTTGATGATGGTCTGGTGACCGAAACGTTCACTGTGGATTTTTTGTTTTTTACTTTTCTGTTTGTGCACTTAGCACCATATAAATAAAGTTTTGGGCTTTTTTGTGCATCCGACAGCCTCCATTTTGTTTCAGAGTGTGGGCCTCTTTCTTGTTTGAGTCTACCTTTTCTGAGGGCCCTGCACCTAAGCAGACATTCACTGCCATCCGGAGCGCAAGACATTTTTTTTTTGCTTCTGACTGTTTTTTGGAAATATTTATTTTGCATATTGAACTGGTTTATTCTATATGATTTTCCTTTTGTACACAATAATCACTAGAATCTGATTCTTACAATAGATTTTAAAAATTTCTTTCCAAGTATTTCACTCTTGACTACACTGTAGATTAAGGTGAGTACATGTGACCTCATATATTTACATACATTAATACACTACAGACACACCCACCCACCCACCCACACACACACACACACACACACACACACACACACACACACACACACACACACACACACACACACACACACACACACACACACACAGAGTAACAGGATGGCTGGGGCTGTGTACATGGCTCCAGTTCAACTGGAAACTGAGACCGGTTTTGAATCCAAGATGATCACTGCTCCTGCCCCAAAACACCTCGCCCCATTACCTCCAATACACATCTTTTAAGAACTAAAGAAAACCCAGGTGATTACTGGTTGAAAGAACTGGCAATGTGTGACAATGCCTTTGCCATTGTTATGACATTGATGCATTTAGGTCACTGTTATTTTTACTGGATATTACAAATCAGGTTCTGAAATATGACACTTGTTGTCTGCATGCTAACTTTCCCAAAGGGATATCTTGTAATAATAATAAATTGCAAACATATATAAACACTTTCAGACTGAGGTCAGAAGTGCATGCATCCGTGTTTGGTTATATGTCAGAAACTGTCTCTGCTGCCCAGTTGGCAGGAGGTAAAGACACCACTTAATGTTATTTTGCAGGTATAATTTTACAAACAGAACTGAGCTTTTGAGGGTTTAGTCAATAATTATGTACGGACAAATGCAGTTTAGTTGAAAAAGAATACATTTGTTATCTTTAATTAAAATGACTGTAATTGCTTTTAATTGTTTTAAGGCCTTGTGTTTTTGAATTCCTCTTGCTCTCATTTATTAATCCTATGTAGATGCATGCATTATTTGTGCTTTTCTGGGAGGATGCATATGAGACCACCAGCTGTGTTCCCTGCAGGGAAGGAGATGGAGGAATGTTGCCACACTGATCAGGAATTGGGAAGAGAGAGACCTCATCCACTTTCCATTTTCTCCTCCATGTCTCTCCTTCTCTCATCCTCTCATTTGTCAGGATAGAAATAAATGGGGTTGGGTGGGGAACAATCCATCCTTCTCTCCTCCTTGCTCTCAGTGTCTGAGTAATCTCCAGACTGGGCCTGCCACAGAGCCTCTGTTTATTAGACTAATCCTTAAATCCACATTCTGCAGGCCTTGCGAACGCCTTGGAAAGCTCTAATCTGACTCAAAACAAAGGGATTAGAGACGACAAGGTCCCTCTCTCTGTCTCTTTATGTCTGCCACAGTGGGCTCTGGCTGACGCACACATGAGCTGGGGAAATGCACTGGCGCCGTGGCTTACTCGTACTCGTCACACCCATATTTGTTAAAGACCGACGGGTGCATTCGAACGCACATGAGAACAGTCACGCTCACTAACGTTTCCTGTGAACGCGAGTTTTATGTAAAAATACAGGCAGTTAGAGCCAAGGTACAAACAAACCGGGTAATTACACACAGCTCCCCGAGCACTTGGGAGAGGGGACAGACAAGATGAGAAAGGGCTGCAGGGAAAGCGTGGAGGATATAACAGGAATACCTGAAAAAATGTGGCTCATATTATAGACAGACACTGTCACAAACACAACACAATTCTCCATTTGGATGTCAGGAGGCGACCTTTGTCACAGCTGCTGCAGAAGTACCATAATTGCAAATCAAAGATTATTTCAACTCAGTTTTTACAAGGCAAGCGCATCTGTGACAGATTAGTTTAAGCTTTTACTTTTGAACAGGTTTTAGACTTTATCACATTTATTTTTCACATTATCTTTTTTTATTGGTCAAAACTTCCAGGCAAGCAAAGAGTTCACAGAAACAATAGCAATGCGAGTAGTGGCCTGACTGACAGCTCAATATGTTTGCCTTGCAGGCACTTTATTTACCAGCCTGAACAGAATGCGGGAATAAATCTTCTGCATTGGACCACTGAGACCTCTCTTGTCCCACATCCTTTTGATTATCATCTGATAAGGATCCTGCCGAACACCTGACACAACAAAGTTCTATTTGTAAATGCTTCCCCTGCTATTACTACTACAACACAGCATTCTAATAAGGTCAAAAGCATCCTCCTACATCGTTCTCCTCTGAAATTGTTACCTGTTGAACATCTTGCCCCTTTGCTCTGATAGCTATTGCTATTTGTCTGATAATCCAGACGGGTGTGTTTCACACCTACTTTGCTCAGGCTCTTTGGTGTGATGGAGCCAGAGCAACATACCGTAAAAGTATTCCTCAAGGGTCCCTGACATCCATGATAATAAGTCCTTGTGACATGGTGAATTCCTATTTGTGCCTTATTGAGCACAGCCGAGCTGGACTGGATTACACATCTAGCAAGAATGTTGGTGCATGTGAAGGTCACGCACAGAAGAACTGTGCAGATGGATGATGTCAGTAAAGTTGTCACAGTGCCAAGAAAGCCATTCTTTTCTTCAGTGAAGGAATTTCTGCTCACACCCACCTGCATCACAGACAGGCTGGTGCTAACATGTGTGTGTGCATGTGTGTGACTATGTCACCTCTGCTCTAGGAGCTACCACAGGCGCAGAGTCAGGGCAAACTTTGCTACAGCTCTGGCAGTGAGTTATTAAAACAATCGAGTGCTGACAAGCTCTGCATTCTGTCGCCAAGGGAGAGAGCTAAGGCTTAATAACTCAGTGTCACGCCTTGACATTCTTACCATCTGTCTGAGTAAAATATTCAAATGTGCAATAAATGTCACTGGGGACAGACGGTGACACTGTCTAATTAACACTATGACAGAGGTGACACACTCTGGGCTTTGGCTGGGTTTTACCGTGTGACATGCATTGCCCATTTGTGCGTGCCATGGTTCTATGTAGAGGTGAAACTCCGAGACACTGTAACTATTTTTCCTTCCAGTCTGTCTGTTTAGAGGAAAGTCAGCTATTCCAGAACAACAACAAAATCTGTAGCAATAACAAATGGTAATGTGTGCGAATGACAGCAAGGATGTGCAACCCTGGAGCACGAAATAAATGCCAAAGAAGAGTCATTTCCTCAGGCTAAAATGTCAGATATGCAGAGAGCAGTGATGAGAGCAGCATGCCTGCCATATCTGAGTGTCTAAGGTTTGCCTGTACAGAAGGTGGATCAAAAACAAGTTGCAATAAGTTGTTTCTTAACTTACATTTGGGTCTTTTTGTATGGCTGCAACCTGATATGGGGCTCACAACCTGTACGCCCTGTGTTCAGTGGAATGCGAGCACACAAAGGTTTGAATGATTAGAGAAAAAGTATCTTCATAACTGTTACAATTCTGCATTGCTAAAAGTTTAGTCTTCAAACTGATTATGACTTTTTTTTTTTTTAGTTTCACATGCAACACATTTCGAGTGTCACTGACAATTTTCATTGTCAATTTTTATCTTTTTCATGACACCCTTGAGTGAGTAAAAATACTATTTTTTGAACAAAGGAATGCTAATTAGAGAATATGATGACATGTGGTTGTTTTGATCCTTATTATTTTAATCAAATCTGATTTCTCACAATTCACTCAATCAGTTCTTGCTTTTGGTTCCCCTTTCCCAAAGGTTTCCCACAATCAGATTCTTTTTTATGAATAATTTCATCACATTATATTGTAACGGTCCAATTTTGTTGCATTTGCCTTTGTGCATTGGACTGCCTGAACTAGTAAAGGATTAAAAAACACTTAAAAGCAGAAGTAAGTGAAAAAAAGCACCAGCTGGTACAAAGTTCTCAGTGTTCATCCATGGTAATCCATACACAGTTCAGTCACACATTTCATTTTATATTCACAATGCTGGTCGAATGCTTTTCATGAATTATATAAAATTCAAGTTCTTTGAATAAAAAATTTTTATTTATCACCATCGATACTTCGTAATACTTTAACTCATTACCATGAAAACTGCATTAAAAAGTATTTTGACTAAAATAACTAAAAATTGCAGATTCATTTACAAAACACACAATCATCCAGCCTTCTTAACTTAACATTAATTCAGTAGACTGAGTTGACTGAATGTCCTTGCATCTGCTTGAGTATCCACATGTGTGTTACTGTTAAAATAAGATGTTGTCAGGCACACTTATGATACATTGCTATCCTGAGAAACAAGAGAGCAATTGTGTAGCTGACCCACACAACCCCAGTCTGTCATGGGCAGAGTGTCCATCCATCCAGTGCCAACCCCAGTGGACAGTGTGCAAGAGGCAGGAATGCACCTCAGATTGTTTGCCAATCCATTGCAGAGGAAACACACCATTTATTCACACCTAGTGGCACATTGGAACCTTCAATCAGCCTAATGTGCAAGTCGTTGCACTGGGTTTTCTTTACAGAACAGCAGCCGGATCAGCACCTTGGAGAGTGCTACAGTCCTGCTGTCCAGAGAAACTGTGATTATAACACGTTAAACTATCTATAACGAATTCTTTATCGAACAGGATAGTGTTGTTTCCTCAGTACTATCATTTTACTCCTTAATAATCAAGTGTATTGAATGGCATTAACACACAAACATGAGACCGACATGCTGTTTGTGACTGGTGAACACACAGCTCGAACTTGCTGGTTGTAACTTTTGTAAACTGGAACAAGCTAAAATGGCTCGGATTATATGTTGTATCTTGTTGGATTGTAGACAGCCCCAAGAAGCAGCCAGTTATTATGTGTTTTCACAATATCATCTAACTAACTAGGTAGAAACTTTATCAGGCTAAACAAAACGCCTTCCTTATGGGCGCAGCCCGATGCTTTATTATTATTGTAGGTATGTAGGTCAGCTGCTGCTAGAAGCTGCATGACTGGGAAATGTTCAGTCAGAGAAGAGGATGGCAAAAATAATGGACGGCAATTCATTCATTCAACTTTTCCATCTGCACAAATTTCAATAAGCCTAATAAACTGGTAAATTTGTTTGAATATCTGGTTAGAAAATGCACTTTTTATTCAGCAGGCTGTATTTTCACTTTGAGCACCTATACAGAAACCAATATAGGGCTCTTTTACTCCCTGGGTTTGTCACTAACACTGTTCTCTTCTCACTTTCCTCTCTGTATTCTATGAGAGGCTATTGTATGAAGAACCTTTAATGGATTTTGTGAGGGATATATTGGACCTCAGTAGGAGATTTGATACAGTGTATGTGTGTACAAGTGTGTGTGCTTTTTGGATAGTCATGTAGAGGCCCATATAGCACCTTTCAACTTGTGTTACCCACACTCCAAACCCATTAGATTCTACATAAAATCCTGAAACTGAGAACTTTGAGGCTGAGAGCACCGCAATCGAGAGGTTGGTGTCCTAGAGCACATCTCTCTACTCTTGATCCCTGGTACAGCACAGTTTCTATTGCTCCTTCACGTACATGCTTTGACTCTGCCCCAAGCAGCCCACACATGCGCACCTCCGTCGTCGGATGCATGTGCAGCACTTATATTTCACCAGACAAGTGCTAGCCTCAGTGGGCCACCATTGTTTGTGACTCCCACACTGTGAATGCTTTTAACGCCATCAGTTCCTCATCTTGGAGTGGCACTTGTGCCTTTAGGGATCAATAGAAGGCTGTTGCAGTGCCAATGACATAGCTGACTGGTCCCATTTAGCATGCTAGATTTAGCTTCATTAGTGAGGATGTGGCCGGGAGAACACACTGAAACAGTGAAATGAGGGGCAGGGGCGGGGCTATGCCTAGCCATTTATTTATTTTTTTCAGTAGCCAGGTCAAAGAGGTCTGATAAAAACACTTTAAATACTACAGACTAAACAACCACAAAGTAATAATCTATACAATGCTGTATTTATTACACATTAAGGTGACAAAGGCTTTGGTGCTTTTAGACATTTATATAATCACCCCTTTGTGCAACAAGTTTTCTTTGTGTCACAGATGTCCTATATTGGTTTGACAGAAACAAATGATCTGTTACATCCAGCTAGCAGATTGCATTCACGTACAGTATGACAAATAAACCCGTAAAACTGATAATACGAATCAATGGCTTGTCAGCATGGATTCAGCTGGCATTGATGAGGCTGCGTTCTCTTCTGTAGAGGTTACCAAGGACTGGTGGTGGACATGGTGCTGGAACTGGGATGATACCAGATCCTCTTTGCAATAGAGAAAGGGGTAGATGAACAGAAAATGATACATCAAGGTCATACTTTGGTATTTGACCTTGGCAGTGGTCCTGCTTTCATCTTTCTACATGTATAGAGACTATGTTGTCAGCTTTCGTGTGTTTTTATGCCTGTGCATCAGCAGGCAGCACATGCCTCCTGGAAGTAAAGGTCACTCAAAAGTGCCTCGCAATGAATCGTGTGGGGCTGTCACACTTAGCCCTGACCCTTCTTCTGGGTCAATGTCACAATAACTGTCAGTGATAAAGTAATTTCCATGGTGACAAGAGGATTTTATATATATATATATATATATATATTTTTTTAGGTGCACGACAACTAGACCCATGATGATTTATCCCTCATAGCTTCTGTACCACAATAACCTGTTATGACATCACATCATACAGTGTATGACAGAGTTGTTGAGATAGCAGAGTGGACAAAGTAACAGTATCAAGTTTGCCACAGGGTAATCAAAATAATTACGGTTGTATTTTTTTGGCAGCAGCCGCACCGGTCTCGTATAGGCCTATATTGATGAAGATTGGAGTGGAGCGTTACCCCTCCTGCTCCAAACGCAGCCCTATCATTGGATTTCATGCTGGCTGCTCATTCGCCAGACACTGCAGTGCTTTCCTTACCAAGAGCCTGGAGGGAATACGACTGCTTTATTTGTTTATAATGTTTAGGCTCTCTGCAAATGGTCTGCGCTGCAGTCCTGACAACTATGCATAGTTACATTTAGGCAATCAACTAGGCTTGTTTTAACATGAGAGCCGCAGCTCAATTCATTTGAAATGGGCTAAAAATCCAATAGACTTGTCTCAAAAAGGAAACACTGGGGATGCTGGGTGGAAGAAAAATGGTGGAAGAAAGGGCAAGAAGAGTGGGGGTGGGGGAACTGTGGAAGCTGTAATTTAAAAGGAATAACCTGACCTGACATTTCTCAGTAAAGAATGCTATCCTCTCTAAGATGCACAAAGTTCAGCACCTCCCCCCGACCTGTTCCTTCTCCCACCCTCATCCCTACTCAAATATATATGGCAGATGAAATAAAGATGGCCCCCGTCTGTGAACATATACAAACTTCTAAGATCATCCTCTGATCTCAACACTAGCACCCGTGAAATATATAAAGTGCCTTCCAAGTTTCACATCTTCACTTCCATTAATAAATATCACGGAATCTAATATAAATTCCCTTTAAACAGAGAGAAAAAAAAATTCTTAATTGACTGAACTGATGACAGATGACACTGGCGACACAAGTCAAACTTTGTCAAACTAAGTTTGAAGCCCTAGTGACAGAATCTGGAAAGTGAAGTGGTGTGAGTCATGGCACTCCGGATGTGTTGTGTCTGAATTCTATTTGTGTATTTGCAGGCCTGTATGGATACCCCCTCCCCTTTCCTCCTCCTTCTTCCTTGGCTTAGCCCCTGTCCTCCACCAGCTGCTTAGCTTCTCACTCCATTTGCTCCAAACTTCATGCACATCTGCCTGATCCATTGATCCTTCACTAACCCACACGTTTTGGGCTCCAGAGGAAACCAAGCACAGGCCACAGTGAGGTCTTGAGTGTGGTGCTTCATGAAAAAAACGAAGGCCTGTGAACCACTACAACCAACAGCCAATGAGGTCAGCAATTTTAGCCTAAATGTTCCATCTTTTCTCCAGTAAGCAAACTCAAGAGTTTTATTTTTCACGTGTGCAAATGTCCTTGCAAACTTAAGGTGATGATTCAGAAATTTCTTTTTGTACACGCTCAAAACAGAGAAAGAAAAAAAGAAAAAAAAATTTCAGGCATCCCAAAGGCTCCACTGAGGTGTAAAGATGAAAGCCTGTGAGCGGGAAACTGGGTAAAAAGCTGGAGTGGAGGAGGGGGCTGATGCAGTCTCTTGAGTCAGAGGAAAAGGAAGAGGAAAAAAGTTTCCTCTGAAAAAAAAAAGCTCATTGACGCAAGTGTTTCCTCTCAAGCTCAAATGGTGTGCTTCTGAGCTCAGAGTTGTGGAAACCAGAGACTTTTCTTGAAACAGAAATGGAGAAAGAGCGATTTGTCCTCTGTCTTTCCTCCTGCTCCACCCCGTCTTCTCCCACAGCTTGCTTGAGGCTCTCTGTGCGGGAGCTGGAGCGTCTCTCAGAGAAATGACACTTCTTATACAGGAATTTGGCACTGTAATTAACCTGCTCATTTGCTAATTTGACTGTAATCAAGCCTCTCATCTTTCCCAGCGGGGCGCCGGAGCTCTTTGAGGAGACAAGTCAGAAGACTATAGCTGCAAGGTCTGTGATGAGTTGCAATAGTTGCCTCCTCTCCTTTATTTCACCTTCTGATCGAGTGTGCTCACGGGAACGAGCGAACGAGTCTGCACAGAACGCAGAGCGGAGAATGACAAGGGGAAAATAATAGCTGGCAAAAGATGAGGCTTTTCCTCTCATCTGTTCTTATTCATGTCAGCTGCTGTGTGTCTCAGCCTCCGCATCCTCTGTTAGGCTAACACATACCAACCCACAGACACACAGGTGTGAACATTCTCCACTGAAATCCACTCAAGTCAAACTATCCAGCTGACATTTACATCTGTCAAGGCCCAGCTTCTGTCCTTTCTTCTATATTTCGTTGATCATTTTTTTTCCTCTTTTATTCAGTCTCTGGCTCTGGCGCGTGGCTGTCTCATTCACTCCCATTCAAACGCAGCACCAGATTCTCCGCAAAGAGCGGGACTCTTCGAGTTGCCCATGGCAACAGAAGTGCAGGGTAATGGCTTCAAAACAGTGATTAGTTTTGATGTGAACTTCATAGTTAACAATTATGAGAGCGTGCAAGAGAGAGCAAGCCACTGGGGCAACATTTACATGCCGCCTGTTAATCCAATAATGGGAGTGATTGAGCTGCACTCCAAAAGCCACACTCGAGCTGGAGCAACCTGATCAGCTTCAAACCGAGCTCAGCTTGTGATTGGTTGGTGCCTCAGCTGCCTCGACCCACTGAAAATCTGTTCATTGGATGGGTTTTTCAGCCAAAGATCCAAGTAACTACGCAGTAGACAGCATCAGATAACTGAAATGTATTAAATTAATCTGTTATATGAAAAAAAAAATCCTTTATTTGCAGTTGGAGTTTGACTGAATTATTATAAATAAAAATTCTTTGTGTAATTAATTTCTTATGGTAATTCTTAGGTGTAAAATACATTTTGTACAGATTTAAAAGACTGCATCACATTTCGGTCTTTTAAAACAAATCAGTTTTATCCAGTTCCATGTATCTATGCATATCTAATTTATGAGCCATTTTAAATCATAATTTAATGCACAATGCATCATTATTTGATAAAATTCTTATTGCGTGACTATAATTGGCAGATGATATTCAGAGGGCGGCGGTAAGCAGCAGGAGGTAGACAAAGATGAGGAAGAAGTTATTTAAGAACAGAGAGTGTCTGACTGAGCGACTGGCTGCCTAACAGCCGATGTCAAGAGACAGGAAAGACAAAAAAAAGGATAGTCTGACACATGAAGTGTGACTGAACATCTTCTACCCATTCCTGCCTTTCCTCTGTCATTCACACAGTTTTTATATATAATTCATAAGCCAACTGTGCAACTTCAACTGGCTTCCTTCTTTGCTCTTTCTTTACATCTTCTCTGTCTTGGGCGTCTGATCTGTGCCAGTTCCTGCTCTCCAGATGATACGGCAGCAGGTGATGTGATCGCAGGGATCAGCTCGTCTCAGTCCAGTCAGGTGCTTGGACAGGTGTCAAGGAATGAGCATAATCTCTTAATGAGACTAACACGCTGACACACTGACACTTGTACCATGCACACATGCTCAAACTAAGAAAAATATAACAGACACGTAACCTGTATAAGTAACGTGGTGGCCAACACTATACTCCTACGTTTCTGTGAGAAATAACCAGCATTAACAACACAAAAAGACAGAAGACAAAAAGGAACACATAAGAATTCAGCGTCAGGTCTAATAATTGCTATATTTTGCTGTGTTGTGAGACATCACAATGCAGTTGCCATTTTAACATGAAAATGGAAGCTGAATAAAAGAAAAGCGGTTTGTTGGCATGACGACAGTTCCAAGTCAAAATCTAAAGAGCTACCAGGTCCAATTATGAGTGCTTGGTCAAAGGGGCACCCTCTCCTCTCTCTTGGTCTCTCTCTCTGTCTCTCTCTTCCTCTCTCTCACACACGTGTGCACACTGCCTTAGTTCTGACATCCACAGGGTTAGCATTCCAGACAGATGCACGAGTCACAAAGATGAGCAAAAGATGTTTGTCTCCAAAAATAAGCATACTCGCAGGCCCACGATGAACCTCACCAGATTACAGCACCATCTGGTCTCAGACACCAAAAACAACCCTTTACCTGGAACTAACCTCTGTGTAAAAATTGTTGTTATATTCTTCAATTTCTCCTCCACCTGGGTGAAGCAGATTATGCTGCCTGTGACCCAAAAAAAATGGTTAAAATTTAAACTGCTGCTAAATTCATTTGAAACATCAGCAGGACACAGCTGAAGTTATGTATTGCCCCTGGCATTATTCGTTCTGCCGTCTTTACACATACAAATATGAGAAATGTGGAACAATTTATAAGCTCTTCAAAAGGCTGAAATGCTGAATGAAAAAACTAAAAAAATGTAAAAAATCCTGATGAGGGAAGATCCAAATGAGCTGCACGTTGCAATAGAGAACAAGTCAATAAACGTGGGAGGGTTTTCAACTGGGGAGCAGTTATATGAATTTTGTGGTGGGATGATGTTACCTCATTCATTTCTACTTTTGATGTGCCTCTTTAATCCATTTTTAAAAGGTACCAGTGACAGCAGCTTTCGTGTACGCGTGAAGATGTTGTTTAGAGTTTATACGTGACATGGTGACCTCACTGGTAAACCCCACAGTGACAAACAGAGACACAGTCTTAGATTTATATTGTTGATATTATAGATCTGTGAGAACTTTTCTTCCAATAACCATCAAATCGGTGATACAAATGAAAAAAACGATCCTTATACCCCATCTTTTATCAAGGAGCCTCCTACCTCTCCGTGCGTGGCCAGAAGGGAGACTAAAGATGGAGACCAGGAAGACACACCCTTGGGATATGAACTATATTTTTAGCTGCATCCCTTAGATGTGCTGGAATGTTCACATGTAACTGTGATGAATCCACTCCTTGTGCATTAAACCATGTAAACGTAACTGTGCACATGCTAATAAAGGGAGTGAAGGCTGAGAAGTTCACATGGCATGTGTCATAATAGTGTCAATTAGTGTGTTTCACAAACCATGACCCCATCACCTCTAGCCAGGACAAAGCACAGGCAGCAACAGTGTTGCCTCCTAACCCTTTCCCTCTGCTCTGTGTCAGAAAGATTGCCCCATCTAAGTTTCAAACCCTGTGAAATATTCATTACCACTGCAAAAGGAAAACTTTTAATACACATGAAACAAGACCCTGCAGCCGTTGTTGCTGCTCTTTATCTTTTGCACCCCCAGTCCCACTTCTGTGGTTCTCATAAATAATGAAGGCCTATAGAATCCGGTGGCTCCGATTGTCCATGCAGTCCGATACAGCTCTCCGGTATTGATCAAATAAGGGTCTTTAAATAATTAACCAGGCCTTTGTCATGCAAATGAGTGGCCTTAGAAATGAGCATGGCACGTCTGTCCGCTGCAAGATCTCAACATTAAAGGTAGATCAGGGTTCATGTTGTGGTCTGCAAACAAGTTGAATTTGCCATATATGTGTAAACAATATTCTGTCTATGCAGGCAGTTCACATTTTTGTGATGAGCAGCAAGGAAACAGACATGAGATGAGCTTCACATTCAACCAGAGGTGCATGAAAAACAGACTTGTCTACCAAGGACAGGCCTTTATATAAAATATCAATTGTTTTTCCCTTATGTTACATTTATGTAACCATTACAGTGTTTGTGTGTGTACAGTGCGTGTTTTCTGTAGTCTGTTACCTTATGCTGTTGAATGCAGTGCTAATGATTCTTCAGCATGCATCAGTATGGTTTGTTGCAGATTGTTGTGCCAGTTTTCTTCAAGCTGCAACAAAGAAGAGGAAGATAAAAGGAAAACCTTACATAAGATCCTTTTAAAATTATTTTTATTTTTTACATTTTGAGTGAATCTGTTCAAACTGTTAAATTCTGTTAAATTCAAAGGTATTTAGTAGTTAGAGGTGTTGACAAATACTGGCTGTTGAAGAATTAGATAATAGAAAAAAGTGCAAAAAAAAAGAAAAAAAAACATGAAGGCAAGTTTTAAAATCCGTTCTCTGTCCTCATCCCACTTTCCAAAACAAATATAGGAAAGAATATTCCAAAGGTCCATATTTGCCAGCACCCCATTTAATCATTTCCATGGCAACTGATAGCATGCACTCCATTCTCCGCTAATCCTTTCTTTTCCTCATTATGCTAATTAGGACCAAAATATAAGGATCACACCAATAAGTGCTCTTTTCTGTATTTTCTCCTCTCCAGCTCATCTCTCCCTGCTTCACTATGCTCATTTAATCATGATGGCTCAGAGAGTTACAAGCATAAAAACACCATTTTAACCCTGCTGCCACTGATGTACTGCTCACGTTGAATGGTGTTAAAAGCTGATTTCATAGCAAATTAAATGTTAATTTTGCCCCGCATAGCTGAACACTAATTTGCTTTCTCAAAAAAAAAAAAAGGCGCGCAAATGCGGGTACGCGTGTACACGCCATTGTGTCCTCATCTGGCTCGATTTTCAAGTTATATTAAACAGAGGGAACTGTCTGCGACTGTGACAGGGCAACTTTCAGAGTAACAAAAGCGTCGTGTCAGCACTCAGGTTTGATCAGCTGATTGAAAGTTATTGCCGCATTCGCGCTGACACGTGTTTGTGGGGGGATGCTGCCAAATTTCGTTGGCGCCAAACACCTCGACTTTAACTCAGGTAATGCCAAAGCTACAATCAAAATTTACATAATAACTAATAACGTGGAACATTTTTTTTTCCCACCCGTTTGGTCTGTCTCCAAGCTCCAAACCTTTCTGTATTCCCATCTGTCGCAAGGAGAAAACATAGCAGGCAACTAGGAACAATGACAGACAAGAGAAATGTCAGATCTCTCTGAAAGAGCCGACGTTTGCACACTTCTTACTTTGCGGCACAACACAAACTGTGTGTCTCCGCCGATAACGGCCCTGAACACGCAAACTGTATTGAATTAAAATGGAAAGGTGACATTTACGGAGATTCTTGTCGATAAGCATTGCCACCCTTTACTGCCCTGTGTTTACCAGAAGACAGCCATGATTTAATTATTATATCACATCTACAACCACCCATTTTGCACACACAGACATACAAAATGCCCTTATACAAACTGCTAAACTGGAGAAAGAAACGTGATTAGGTAGAGATTGAGGAGGAGGAAGAGGATGATGGGAAGGGGGTTATAGGGAAAGAGTTTAAAATACCACGCATTGTGTCCTTTTTGTCACAGAACAATCTGATTTTATTTTTCCTGGTAATACGAGATAATGATAACGCCACAGTGAGAGGTCAGCTGCCTAATATGAATGATGATGCTAAATTTCACAGGAACTGAAACATATCACTGAAAAATAAATCTGTTTATTTTCTCTTTAACATATGTCTCTTGATATGTTTACTCTGGAAGCCCTCAATCTGCTTTTTCACTGAATCAGCTCTCCTCTCTGTGTGCAACTCACGCAAGTCTACAGGGAGCAGGAGCATTCGCAGCCCACAGCTCTTCTTAACATGCTCCCTTGATGGCTTCGGTACACACACGCACACACATCTGGACCCGACCGTGGTCTGGCAAAAAACTTTCACCTTGCTACAACAACATCTCACCAGGACAGGAAAAGTAAATGAACAAAAGTGATTTGTGTGGAAGCATGGCAGAAAACATGCAATGCGGTTCACTGTAAAGCTCTTCTGTCAGCTCTTAAGAATCCGAGAGCACACGGCCCATACAAATAGACTGCCCAAGGGTCCGGTTCCTCAAATAAAAAATAAATAAATAAATCAACAACAGAACAGGGAGGGTGGTGACATGCAGCTAGCTCACCCTTAGCACGAGGCAGTGTGACGTACACAGAAATAGCAGCCATTGCATGCATATATTGAAACAGGTACCACTGTCGATCAGTAAAGCAGCACTGTTTCCAGCACACTCAGTAAGCGTGTGTGCTGCTGTGCTGCTGAGATGAGCAGGATGGAGTGGTGGGGTGGGGTGGGGCACAGCAGGAGACTTTGCGATGACAACCTTTTACAGCACTCAGCATGCTCCCATATGTATAGCTGAAATGTCACTCATGGTAAGCAGCAGATTGAGCTACACACTAATAAACACAGACATGCGCAGGTGTGCGCACGCGCACACACACACAGAGGGAGACGCACGATTACTGACTGACAAAATAAACTGAAAATTGCTCTTTATGTACAAAAGGATGACTCCCAAAAATGTACCAAAAAGGCACAGGAACACAGAGATTTCATCTGTTTGCTGTAAAAAGTCTCAGTTCATTCAATTTGTTCTTTTCTTCTCAGCCTTCACTCCCTTTCAGCTGCTGAGTAATTACCTACAGGCAGCCGTATTTAACATTGATAGTGTTGTTTCTGAGCAAGATTTTGATCAAAGCCTCTGAAAGCACCTAATGAAACAAGCAAAACAAGTCTAATTTTCTAATTTTCCAAGAAATGAAAGACAGCGTGTCTAGTGTTGTATGACAGGTACACAACCTTTATTAATCGTGTGTGAGCGCATGCATGCACGTGCGACTTTCCTGAGAGTAAGGAAGTGTCCCACCTGCTTGAACACCTTTTAATGATTATTGATGAAGTGGCTCAGTTAAAGAGAAAAACAATTAAGATGCTGCCAGTGCCAGAGTCCACACTATTAATGAGTGGGATCATGCCTGGACCTGCTCATGCTACTGCTGAGGAGTGCGTAAAGCCTAATGGAAGCAACACTCGTTCTAATTGCACCTGGATCCTTAAGGCTGGAGGTAGCTGTCACAGTCAATGTCTTTACATGACTTAGGCTTATGGGGCTAAAGGAACAGCAGATGGGCTTTCAGAGACGAGTCCTTGACTGTGCAGTTGGTTGAAGCCCGGGGTGGTGGCATGCGCAGAAGGCTTTTCACATCTGCTGTTTACACATGGGCAAACTGACCCTTCCCCTCTCCCGAGGGCGCCATAGAAGGACCCAATAAAATAATCAGCCTCTGCTCAAGATGACTGCCTTCTCTTCTGCCTTCTCT
This sequence comes from Pao palembangensis, assembly GCA_015343265.1. Classification (NCBI taxonomy): domain Eukaryota; kingdom Metazoa; phylum Chordata; class Actinopteri; order Tetraodontiformes; family Tetraodontidae; genus Pao; species Pao palembangensis. Next base: position 5,536,095 of record CM027082.1, read on the forward strand.
TCCTCCAGCGTCCTTCCTCCGTCTTCCCCTCTCTGCTCCCTGCACTCATTGCTGTCCTACACTTATTTCCTCCTCCTAGTGCTCCCTCTCCTCTCATCTCCATTGTTTTTAATTCAACTATGAGCTGATTCTGAAGATCCAAGAGCAACTTTATAATTTATAGCAAAACCACTGGCTGGCTGACCTTTTCCACCTCCAGCTGTTTTCCTCCCTCTCCCTCTGGCTTCGTTCCTTTTCATCTTCTCTTCACTCCTCGTATTCTTTCAGTCCATCTACACACAGAAGTCCATCAAAATGACTGAATCTGGAAATAATTGAATGAGAAATGTAAATAAATAGAATATAGGTAATAAAATAGACATAGACATTTCCTGAAGCACTGCTTTTATTATTGGCATGGGTTTGACCCATTTAAAATTTAGACCTCTGTGTCTACAGAGGTCTAAATTGTCAGCAACTGCTGGTATTTGTAGCAATTTTTTATGTTGTTTGGTGAAGCAGAATGCTGCCCCATCTCCAGTGCGGAGCACTAAATTGGTGAAAATGGGGAGGACGCGAGAGCAAAGGAGATCAGAAGGTTGTTGGTTTGAACCCCGACCCTGCAGCCTGCACACCACAAGATCCTCAAATGAAACGCTGAACCCGACACTGCATCTTCACTAAATGAAAGTGTGTAAATGATTTCCTCTCCTGCTGAACAGGTGCTAGGATGTGAGGTGAGAACGGGTGAATGCAGGCTTGTCATTTAACACTTAAGCAGTGATGACAACACGTGTGTAATATATATATAGCGACCAGTTCCCATCAACATGGCCCTCTGCCATCTGATCTGCTGAAAACTAATGTAGATGTGGGGTTTAAAAAAATGTTTCTAGGACACTTCAGCTCATCACACACTGCTGACATCAATTAGGATTAATATATCAACCAACAGGCACTAAATACCATTAAAGACATTAGCAACCATAACAAAATCAACTTGAACAGTGTCTGCATTTGTGCTGTTCAAGTTACATGTTATAGTTTTATAGATGCCCTAAATATTTGGCATTTTTTTCATAAATTGTACTTCAGGATATGGTCACTGATGATTTTATTAGTGTATTAATTAAAAGTAATGTATAAATCATAGTTTTTAAGTTCTTAAATATTAATAAATCCTTAAAAAGTATGTTATGAGACAAACATCTTCAGTTTAACTGGGATATATAACTTCACTGAAAGACCCAACAAAAGAAAATCTGTTGCATTTATTTTATTCACAGTGGCAATGCTCTCTAATCACAATAATCTTCTGTAGTTATTTTTTTTTCCAGTAAGAAAAAAAATGATAAATAAAGTGAACAAACAATGCTCTTCCTCTGTGTATTTGCTGGTCAGTGTCCGTCACATAGACAGCAGCGAGCATGACAGGAAGATTAACAGAGCCCAGATGTCTCCCCAAACCCCCACATCCTCTCACAACGGCACAATCCTCAGCTGAATTTGTCAGCATCGTTCAACCTTCTTACTGTCTGCTCATTCCCTCATTTTTGAACCCCAATCTCATCTAGCCACGGATTTGTGGAGGGACGTACCTCATCCCTCCGAAGCAGCACAGCCTCAGTTGGGCTGAGCATAGCCTTATTCCAAACCAGACATCCATTAAACCAAGGTATTACTGTAATACAACCACTATACAACTCTATCTCTTTTCTATCTTTCTCTGTGTCTCTCATTCAAGCAGCATACCAGCGGGAATGGTGTTATTGATATAGATTCTGTAGTGTACAGCATTTCATTTCTATGCATATCAGATTAAGATGGTTGGCAGTGAAAGCCACGCATTTTTAAATTGAAGCAAACCTCTTTTGCCACAGGAGGATCTAGGTTAGCGTTTTGAAGATGATTATGTTTTGCTCTTGTTTAGGATCTATGTTGATTTCGCTCAATGTAACAAGTGTGTAATGCGGTCCACAGACAGCGACGCTTGACTCAGAAGGCAGGGATTTAACCAATCCAGTACACACCCATTCCCCCCCCCCCCCCCCAGCGACTACCCTCCTCCCCAAAGGCTCCCTGATCCAATTACCAGCATGGCACCGTTTGGCTCATCACTGACTCTGCCAACCTGGGTGAACTGCATCTCCGCTGCGCTGTCTCCCGTGCATCCCATTTGCACACTCAGTCTACCTTCATCTTTGATTGGCTCTCATTTCCCCCACTACTTGACACCTCCAGCTCAGTCAGCATGTAGCTTTTCTTCTTTCTTTTTTAAAGTTGTTTGCCCGAATGTGTGTGTGCGTGTCAGTTGCATGCTGGGAGTGACTTTCAGGCTGATTAAAGACATGATTTATAGGAGCATCATGTTGGCAGAATTCCCTGATCACTCTTCAAATATCCTCAGATGAGTTCTCTCTTGACTCAACCACAGTCAGCCACATAAGAAGCTCGCCGCAAGATATCTATATGTCTGATTTACTCTCTATGCACAGTGTATCTAAGGATGTCCATGATCTACTCTATATTTCTCTTTGCCCATATCAAAGTACATGAACACTGCTCAGTATCTCCATTTCTGAGTCCTCACTGACTCTCTCATTAGGACGCAGGAACGAAGGACCATGCTTCAGTACATACAGAGAAGAGCTTGTCATCAGAGGTGTTTGCTTGTTAATTCAAAGTGATCCATTTTGAGACAGACCAAGACTGACCATTTTAATTGGACTTTGATTGCCTGTTGATAAAAAGTCTGCAGAGAACAAAGGCAGGAGGCAAACCAAAGAGGATGAAAAGCAATCTCAAGTCCATTAACTGTCATATGATCACAACGTTGGCTTTCATTCAACCGGAGCCATTGATTAAATCCTTGAAAAACATTAACTTTGAAAAAAAAATCCCTTCATGGTAATAATTCCTTTATGGCCTGAAAATAACTGTATTGTAATTTTACACAGTTGCATCATTCTATGTGTTTTTTCAGGAAGTCCAGCAGAGGTAAGTTTCAGTGTTCCAGCAGTAAGCCCTGAAGAACACCGTTGCTACAGCAACATGGATACCAAAGGTCCCTTGCTCTCCTGGCTTTTTTTCTGGATTGTGAAAAGGTGAGCATAAAATCAGCAGCATATTAATACCGGATACCGTCTGAGTTTGCAGACAGTTCCTTCTAAAGTTCCTTCTTAACCCTGCTAGGCCAAGTAATTAAGATCGGCTGTCTTTTTCATAAATTTCAGTGTGTTTTTAATTTGTTTTGACTTTGGCTTTAACTTTTTTTATGAAATCAATTTTAAAAGAATAAAAAAAACAAAGGGGTTATCAGTGACACTGACATAAACGCTCCTTGTTTACTGTCTCTAACAGATCCTCCTCCTTTTCCAAACCAGGACTAGACTCATCATTATCTGGCACGCCACTCTCAGCCTTCATTCGACAAGAAGAAAAAACATAAATGAAGTGACATAATCTGACTGAAAACTTGCTACTTTTCTTTTCTTTGTTGGTTGGTAGGTGTTAAACTGCATAAATACATGTCTGTCTGACACAGAGTCTGAGCACTTTTCTCCGGGGCCTTCTCTCTCTCTTCACTTACAGATCCCTCAACCCGCTGGCAAGCCTGCACGACCACAGCCGCGATCATCTCTGCATCTCTGATTAATCTCTCCAACCAGAAGTCCCTTCTAATGAAGTCATCAAGCACCATTTTCTTCCAGCACCACCAGTGTCTTTCCCCAGGTGTGAGTGTGTGAGTGTGCGCGTAGGGAGGGTCACCTCTCAGGCCTGGTTGTTGTTTAAATGAAATTATTATCCTCCCTCATTCTTATAAGTTTAACTCCACTGATAAACTACAGTTTATTAGCAGTAAACTAGAAAAAGAAAAAAAATCTGCTCTACCAACCAGCAAAGAAGAACATTGAAAAATACAGAGAAAATAAGGCTTTTGTAAAGAATTGAAATAATTTGTATCTGCTCAAAAATGGCATTAATCTTCTTCTGCATTACTTATTTATTTCCTTTATTTCCCAGGAAGACTGCATGCCTGGGCTGGTGATTCCGTGGATTACAAAGCCAATAATACCGGCAGGAAAAAAAAAAAAAAACAATGTTTAATCAAGGAAATCGATACTGAGACCTTTGCTCATAAATATATACAATATCGGACCCATTCGGGAAATTCTTTGGAGACCAGCGTCTAAATTCCATCACGCAGGGACAAATCAGATCAAGTGGAATCTGCAAGAGCAGACAGAATAAACTTCAACGCCATGTCTCTGAAAGGCAAGTTAAAAACGGTGGACAAAGTGAAACACACCCCGGCAGTACAGCGTGTCACTTCCAGACACTATTTCTTTACTATTGATTGCCAAATATCAATTCAATCACTCTCACATCCACTGAGCTGAGGGATCTTGCTCTTTGCTGTAGGCCTAATTTGCCAGTAATATGCAATCAATAGTCACTGTCTTGTTATATATCTGCTCCACCAAATTATAAGATGATGAACATGCGGCGTGCCTCTTAAATGTCCCCAGTCGCCTACGGTTATTTAGGAATATTGGAGGAACCGTTCAATTTCCGACACACTGGGAGTGTTTATTTTTAATGTGTTCTTTTCCAGTCAGTTTCTTAAAGCCTGAAGAGGGACAGAGAAATGCTCTGAATCGCGATGAGTGTCTGAGGTAATGCAGCTGATGGAGGAGCTGAGTTTCATTAACAAACACAGCTGATTCTTTCTTCTTTTTTTTTTTTGGATACATCATCCTCAGAACACTAGTTTTGGATCCTCTCTCAAGTTTACGATTTCTCTTGTTTCCAATTTTTTTTTTTTCTGTCCCGTTTCATCTATAAATTATTTGGTTTGCGTTATGGTCACACAGGCTGTGTGACTTATTAGCTGAATCCTCCAACAAGAGTGTGGGCTAAATGGAACGGTGTCAGAAGGCTGGCTGTCCTGCTGCTGCCTGCGTGTGTGTGTGGGAAGAGGACTGGGAGTTAAGTAACAATGGCCGAGTGCAGTTTTCAGAGTGTGAGTCTGTCCATGAGTCTATCAGACATATTTTCAGACAACTATCCAAAGTTAGATCTCTGTGTGGAACTAGACTGTAAGGTTTCCTTGAAATTTCACCTTCTCTCCAGAAGGCTTCTTCAGTTCTAAACTTGCTGGGGGCAGAGTTTGAAAATATAGCCCTTATGGACCATTGGCATGTTAATGACCCGGGTGATCACCTGAGAGTCGTTGGCAGGGTCGGTGGCAGGGTCGCTCACCTAGTTTCAGTTTGGGTGTTTCCCCTTTGTCTGTTGGGTCACATGGTAATGAGTCACCAGGTCTTGTCAAACGATGTTAACGAGAAACACATGGGTAGAAAGTGCCTTAGTCCACCACCTCTGTTTAAAGATGGTTTTTCCAACTTGACATGGATGGCTTCCTTGACAACCCTCTCAAACCAGCGATCTTGTCTGGCCAGTACAAGTACTTGACCGTCCTCAAAGGAGTGGACATTCAAAGGAGTGGACACTGTCAAGTAATCCATCCATGTCAAGTTGGAAAAACCATCTTTAAGCAGAGGTGTGTACTAAAGCACTTACTCAGGCACGTACAATGCAGTTCTCCACTGTCTTTGTCAACAGTCCAAACGTTCTCACCGTTTGACGAGATCTGGTGAGTCATTACCATGTGACCCAACAGACTAATGCAAGGCTGTGCAGAAGACTCACAGAACTTTTCTGGTGTGTGAGCTTTCATGTACGCTCTAAATGTATGTGGGACGGTTGCAGGATGACACATTTAGCAGAGCAAAAAACAAAACTGGGTTTCAAGACGACAGAGAGGCCAGTTTTTAATTGTCATTTACTGATTTTTTTTTAAACAAAACAGTCTAATGAGCAGCTAAAGTTGGTTACATGCTGTTATAAAAGCTTGCGAACACAGCTTACTTGTTTCTGCTTGGTGGTAATGTTTTTTTTGAACGAGTGCTCCATGGAGGCAGCCAGCCTGCTGTGCCCAGACATCAAATGTCAGTCAGAAAATCTTACTTTTTTCTGTTTTTGCCTGTCTTCTAATGTTGAACATTTATTCATCTTTTTTTCAAGTCATTTAAATAAAATTTTTAAATCTGAAGCTCAAACTACATAAAATAGGCTGTAAATGCATCGATATATTGCCTAGCCTGGTAACCAGGGCGGCATCAGGCTGCTGTAAGGTAGGAACTTCACATTCCTGCTACCTTCAAGTTGCATAAAAAAAGACTGAACATCCTCTTGATGCTGTCCAAGTCTCCCCTGCTTTCTCCATTTGATACACTTGCACACAAAGACATGCCACCTTATTAAAAGCTGCAGGAGCAGACCGCTTTTGTCCTACTACTTTGGAGTGAAGCTGATCTTAGTGAAGCTGGCAGCCAAGGATGACTGTGAGCCACCAAGCCCTGGTCAGCTGACATTATTCCACCCCTCAAATGCAGCTCAGACCCGCAGCAGTGTGTCTGCCTATGTGTGCATGTGTGTTTTCCATACACTTTGTCCTTGTCTAAATGCAGCTTCTAGATGGAGTGGCGATTTATCGCTAGGGAAACGGCATAAAAAGAGGGACGGCAAAAGAGAGAGAGAGAGAGAGAGAGAGAGAGAGAGAGAGAGAGAGAGAGAGAGGAAAAAGGAAGGGCCAAAGCATCAAAGAAGGTGGTAATCTGAGTAGATCTGAGTGTTGATCCTCTTTGGCTCTCATAGTGCGAGTAGGAGGTCACATCAAGCCTTGAGCTCTTGGATAACACGGGCACCAAAACAGAAGTGCTGGGATATTTGCACACTAGCTAAAGTAACCAATAACAGATTGAAAAGGATCAGCTTTATAGCAACATAGGGGGGAAAAAAATCCCTCAAAAAATAATTTGCTTTACCAGTCGTTGTGTGTTTGTGTGCCGACAAGCAATGGGATTATATACGAGTGCAAAAACACTGAGCTACCAGTTTAATGGCCTCAATGACCATTAAAATTTTGTGACAGCTGTAGGGTTGAAAGTCTGAATTGATTAGAGACAGTCAGGAGGAGCTTCCAAGTGTTCCTACTGAAGTCCAGGCTAAAACCAGGCAAACAGAGCAGATGGGTCACTAAAGCACAACCAAAGCCCTCCTTAACCTGCAGGATCAGAGAATCAGTCATGTTTTACTGCGAGCAGAGATCACACACAATCTCCCTCATACACACAAATGCAGAGAGATACCTGCACACACAGACATTCAAATCAGTGTGTGGAAAACCGAAACAGTTCTAATCTGATCTATAAAGCTGAAATTTCTGAATCTGAACCAGGGAATAAAACAGGGCTTCCCATTTTGCGTATATGGCCATAGCGCTAAAATTGCTTTATACGTAAAACTGCATAGAAAAATAGAATTTGTATCTTTGGGAATAAGCAATAAAACTGTACATTTAATTTTCATTTTAACAGACTTATTTTCATGTTACGGAGCATTAGAGATGCTATTATAAGGCCCAGATAAATTGCTCTACTGAGGTTTATTCTGACCCATAACAGACGCCACAATTCTGAAACATTTATGCAACACTGGCATCACAACAATATGGGTTTTAACATTTGTTAACAGGAACTGTTTGTTCCCTATATTTGTCAGGAACAAGGTAAATGCACGAAGCTTCATTCACATGAGGAAATTCGATTAAATAAAAATAAATGTTTTAAATGCTTTACAGTCATTTATTGCAGAATAGGCACACTGATGGTCCCGAAAACATTGAAAACAATTCAGGATTGCAAAGAGCACCAAAAGTAAATATGTTTTTATGCATATCCACTGCAGTTCTGCTTTATTGCACCCAAGTCGAAAATAAGGCAAATGCACGCACGTATGTTGTTTGCAATTACTTTTCCCTCAGAAATAGCATCCGGCAACTGTAGGGCACAGCACATAAATAAGAGCATAAGTTGGGTTGAGGGCACATTGTTATCACAGCTGTGCCAGTGCTGTGACTGTGAAATGGAAAATATGGTTTCACTGCTTCAAAAATTCACTTGCACCCACTGGGCTAGTGTTTCTCAAGCTCGGCTCACCCGGCGTGATATCTGCTTGCCCATGGTGAGTTCAGGGTCCTGAAATCCTACACTTCACACCAGTGCTTAGTGTAAACTTAATATCCCTTTTTTGTATTTTTTTTTTCTTTGCTTGAGCCAACAAACAGCAATACACAACTCAGCTAGGCCGCTATTAAAAATTCTGTTTTTTTTAAATCTGACAAAACCAAAAGTGATGACTGTAAGAAAGAGGGGAAGACAAATTCCCAATCTTATCTGTTGTGGGGTGGGGTAACATAAAATAACCAATCCATTATGTTAGCACCACCCCTGCTGTGTTCCCCTCATTCCCTCCGGCTATTAGCAACTAAGGACACAAATAGATCACACAAGATATTAAAAAGCAGCAGGAATCCATGGTGCTGAACAACACGTCTCCGATGTAGTCACATTAGTTTTATTTTCATGTCTTTTTGCGGTTGTTTGCCAATTTTATAGCGCATGCCATTACTTGAGATTTACAGATGAGGCAGTGCATGTGAGGCAATGAAGGAGCAAAGAAAACTAAATGCATGCCAATAATATCGTGTTATTCTTCTTTATTCTTAAATGAAGGTGCACTTTTTTTCATCCATGAATGTGAACATTGTGTCAAAAAAGTCAAATAAATAGTCGCAATAATAAAATAAGGTTTAAAAAAAGATATACAGCTGTGATAAATTTTAAGGTTTTATCCATTAGCAAATGCATCAAGGACAAAATTTTGTCAAAAGTCAAGCTGAAAGAGAGATTGATCATAATAGTTTTTGACAGTGAACTGATAAAACCACGGGAGGCTACATGAATGCTATGAATATGTGAGTAAACTGTCAAACAAATTAGAATATTGCAGCAAATCTGACAGAAATAGCTGATGTTCTACAGGGGAAATTTGCTCATTTATCTTCTGATTCTGCCTTACTGGTCTTTTTTCTCCTCAAAGCTGTCGTTTTCCAGTGTCATTTCCATTTCACTTCCCAAATACTGTACGGCAGTGATGGAAAGAGACTACAACTCAAAGAAGAATAATTGCTCAGACTTCACTTACAGTATATAGAATTAAGATAAAACATACAATGTCTTTAAGATCTCTGCGGGAAAATTATTATCCAGACGAATCAAGATGCCACAATCACGCTCTCTTCCACCGCCATTTGACTCAAGCCCTCATGTTGTTTAGCTCTTGTTTGCATTATTAAATCCATGTTGAAGAAAAATGAACTACTGGCAGACATAATAAACATGAAGCCAGTTTACGTGATTATGTCGGTGCGCCTTCGCAAACTAAATCCATGAAAATCCATGAAGCTAAATCCTTGAAAATAGCACAGAATGTGAGTGTTTGCTCTAGGACATAATCAGAATTGTTACAGGCAAAGGCCTAATTCTTTATTTATTTATTTAATTTAAATTTTTTTTTTTTTTTACCGGGAATTGCTCTTATGCTTTTTCATACTAATTTGACATTGAAGCCAGCGGCAATTGAAGTGATCGTAGCTTTCGGCCGATATCCAAATTTAATTTGAGATGTGCTCTGTTATCGCAGCACTTGAAGGGCAGGACTCAATCACAGCTAGAAAACAAAGCGAAACTTTACTCATCGTGACCATTTATACAAACTAAAATCCATTTCTGCAATTTTAGAAATGCTTTAGTCATACTCAATTTGAACTCAGTAACACAGTGTGCATCCCTGTAGCACTCTTGCTACTAACCAGTTTTGCTCAGTTTTATCGCTAATAGAAACTAAACCAACACAGAGTCTAAAATGCATTAGCAAAATGCTAAATAGAAACTAAATCTTTTACTACTTAACTTGAAATTGGTGATAGTGATAAATGAAATCCCTTTCCCCCAGTTTGCAGACCACAGTTCCACTGCAGTAAATGTATCCGCAACATATTCAGAGTTAAAACCGTCTGCTTTACATTAATATGATCCATTTACATTCATATCGATAAGTCCTAACCTATGCATGCAAATGAGGTTACCACCATCAAACCATTTTTTAATGTTTAATCTTTTCCATTCTTGTCAAAAAAGGAGTGACGATGCCTCTGGTCAGGGTTATTAAAAATGTGGATCTGCCATAAAACTGTACTTATTGTAGTTATTGCCATCTATTCTGCATTCATGTAGAATTGGTAAAGCGTTAACCTGGGGTCTTCTTTTATGATCAACAATTCATTCAGTCTAAATCAATTTAACTGTAATGACCCAAAGGTGTAGCTGAAATGAGAGAGTCCGATACAACAGCGTGTTTCACAAACACTTTTTCAAGTACTTCTTTGACTTTCTCCTATGTTACCCAGACGATCTTCTGTCCTTATGTGACCTCCCACCTCATCTTTAAATCAGTGTAGGTGATGGCGTTTCAGAGGGGAGTGGACTGCACTGGGAATCATCTGTCGTACAACTGACTTGGTACAAGCTCGTACCGACAGAACGCGGCCTTATTACCAACAACATCACATTACACAGGAGCTGGTCACAAGCTGACACCTACTCCAGTGGCAAGGGAAAAAAACAGGTGACAACAGGTCACAATTAAATGGCCGGAGACTTACAAATAAATAGAATAGAAGTACTTTATTCATCCCAGACATGGGAAATTAAATTGAAATGGTTACTCACATGCTGAAACACATATGCACACACACAAACACACACACAATATCTCAGCACATATTCGCAGTCACATCACAGCGTCCACACGTGTTACTGCTACTCACCATCTCTTTGTAAACATCAAATATGAATGGTGTACTCAAGTCATTCTCTGCGTGTGCATGGGCAAGCCTGTCAACGTGTGTGCACTGTGTGTGTGTGTGTGTGTGTGTGTATGTGTGAGGAGATTAGAATCATCCCGGACATTCATCTATTATGTAGCTGGTGAGGAGATTGAGTGGGGCTGGGTGATATGATGGCACATTCACAAAGGATTACATTTCGCTCTCTTCCTTTCTCCTCTGCTCTTTCCATTCCGAACATTCGATATTGGACAATGAGTTAAAAATTGAGCTAGCATTCAATTTATATTTAACATAAATGGAGCTTATAGTGACACAATGTATGTGAGAGTATTTTTAAGATCTTTAACGTTTTTATTGTCGGCATGATTCATCCTAAAGTACAAAAGCTCTCAGCTCGGTGTTTCTACGGGCCGTGATTAAATGTATGCATCAATGGTATTTTAAATATGGAATCACATATAACCATTAGCGAATGAAAATCTGGCCACCGTTCGCAATTCAATTACGGAAGAAACCGGTGTGTGTGTGTTGTGGTGTAGGTGTGCACACGTTCATGAGTTCATTGTAAATTGCATCTAATATAACCTAAGACTGTTGTGTTGTGTTTATACTATTATTGCAGATTTTTCAGGAGATGTTATTTAAACTACAGGAAACCTTTAATACAATAAACGGGAAAAAAAGCTACTGTAGGAACAAAACACATGATATCGCAAAGATGCATCTTGGGGAAAGTTGACTGTGTAGTTCGAACTCGTGATATGAACCATAACTGGAGCAAAATATTCTGTTGGTAACCCCCCTCCAGAGCCGTCCTTGGTAAATTGAATGGAATAACATTTAGAGTACACAGCATTATCTGGCAATTTATCACGGAACTGGGATTTTATTGCACTCGATTCTAGCAGAATAATAAACCACATAAGTATAGCTTGTGTAAATCAGATTGGATGCTGCACATTTACTATTGTTTCCGTGACATGTCTAACAGGGTCGTCGACCGAGCTGCTGCATTTGATGACTAAGAACGTGTTGGAAAATATTGTGCATGATAATGACTTCATGTAATTCATTGTGGAAAGACTGTCAACAAGGCCCTGAAATAAGTACAAATATTTATCTTAGGAGCTGCTTCCGCTGGCACAGCTCAAATCCTGCTTTTGTCATTTTGTCATTAATAATTTAGTGTATTTGCATTCTGTAATTATTTATTAAATGTCATTGTTTCATAATTGTTTTTGTCACTAATGGGCCTGGCGTAGTGCTCAGATCAACGCCTGACAAAGCTGTGGCAGCTCAACCTTACTGTTAACTTTATTATATCTGTACCAGTTAAATTAACTGAATTTATTTCTAATAATATTAAAATCAATCTTTAAAATAAAACGGAACAGAAACAGGAGGCAGCTGCTGCAACTTCTGAAAAAAAAGGGACTATGAAGTATGAGAAAGTGCACATGTTTAAATCTTCAAAGTTACAAGGTAATTTTTCTGAGACTCACATCACACCAGGCATAAAATCAGAGTGCAGTTGATGTTATTTTTCACTGATGTCTTTAATAAAAAGTGTCTGCGTGCACTGTAAACAGACACGCTACCTGCTCCTGCTTGTATCACTGACAATGTGGCTGCTCGAGGAGTCTTTCTTGTTTAATTAAACCACAATGTAATCAAATCAGCCAGGATTAGAATTTGAAATATCACAATGCCGCAGTATATTATGACCAATTTAAATTCTCTGTCTTGTTCCGTATTTGCAAAAAGAGAATATGAAATGACAGCATCAGCAATTATGCCATTCTCATTAGGAAGTGTGTGTCTTCCCACCATATAAACCCAGTAAGACAGGTAAAGACACAAAGTGAGAAGAGATGCAACACAGATACAACAGAAAAGCAGAGAAATCCAAGCTACAGCAGACTGTAAATGTTCTCCATTACAATAAATGACTTCATTACAATAAAGTAGTATTCAACCACCCTCTGTGTTTCAATGAGCATAACTGTGGAACAATTTGTTGAAGTGTGCTCAAGTAATAGCGCCTCGGATGCAGCCTGTGGTATTTACACTTATCCTCTCAATGTGGAGGCCTGGGCCTGCCAAGAGCATTTGTACCTGCACACAGCTGCACCTGAGTCTGCGCACAGAGCCGCAAAAAAAGCCTCAGTATCTCGTTGCTCCAGCCCAGCCCGTCCGTTCTCTGCAGTTATTAAGACACAGGAGCTTTTAGCACCTAGCAGGACTAATCTTACAGCCTTGTGCTCACTGGTCCTAGAGCCGAATGGCCTTATATGGCTCTCTTCACGCCCTCCTTTCCTTCTCTTCTCTCTTTCCCCTTGTGTGAATGTGAGCATCTGTGAAACCTTTGTGATGAATGGATGAGGCAAGAGAGGAGACAGGGAAATGTGAGCCACTGCACCACTGGGGTCAGCAAAAGCAAAAAAAAAAGAGAATGAACAAGGGACATGCGTGCGTGGGTGTGTGTGTGTGTGTGTGTGTGTGTGTGCATGTGGGTGTTAGGGGAATGTGGGTCCGTTGCATTTGAACTGCATACAAAAGCACCAACATGCACTCTGCCCTGCATTTATGTCCTCACTGTCAGGGATGCAGAGTGTGCATGAACCTGTGTGTGTGTGCATGTGTGGTACGTGTTCACCGACTTGTGAGCGCGTGCACGTGAGTGCAAGGCCGAGATAGGTTAAACTTGTACTTGTGAAGTGTTCCCAGAAGAGATTTATCATCCTACGCTGGAATGCAGCATTGTAGTCATAAATCATCACCTGACCTCTCTCTCTCTCTCTCTCTCTCTCTCTCTCTCTCGCCCACCCTCCCCAGAACGGTAAAACCAGGGTAAAAAGAGTGCCATTGCCTATCAGCGGTAAACAAACAACTGAGCAGCCTTGACAGAAGAACAAAAGGCCAGAAACAAGCCTAATTATAAAGGCGAGGATTTTACCAAATTATCCGTCAAACATCTTAGGCGGAAAGCCGTTAAACGGTGGCAGTGACTTATGAAAACAGAAACAAGAGTGTGACCGTGTCACGGATCTTTTAATTCAACCTTCATTCATTCATTCATTCATTCATTCCTTCATTTGGCATTTGAAATATGACATTTGATTTTTTATTCCCATTATGGTAAGATAAGAAGGAAACGAAAGAAAATAAAATATAAAAATCAAGGTCTATTCACAGACAGCAGATTTCCGCTAAAATGATTTGATGGCAGAATCAAATCCTTTTTTTTTTAAACTGTGTTGATCATTGATGATGTCATCCTACAATAAATACTAAATAAAACACTAGCTCTATAAACCCCACTATTGAAATAAGAGGTTATACATGCACAAATTTTGTGGTTGTTTAGCTGCAGATATGATTACTTTTACCTCGTCTCATGTATACTTAAATGTAAAACGACATCTCTAAGGTAGCTCCATTTCCTGTTTCCTTCGGACTGGCTGCATTTATGACTGCTCGTATTTTTCATACGCTCCTCAAATGTTAAAGAGCAGCCAGGTGACAAAAGTTCCTGTTGAACATCTATTATTTTTAAATCTTCAGAAGTCTCGACTCTGGCCTTAGTGGAATAGGCATGCATGCATGGCGGAGTAAGCGTCGAGTCAATGCTGTAGTCTTCATTTTGTGATTCAGGTCAAAGAAAAGAGCCTTCCTTGGTTATGTTCAAGTACAGGAAATTGATTCTGTAATATTAAAAATTCAGTGGCAGAGTTTCATTACTTTTCTGAGTCTATTCCCTTTTTTCCTTTGTGGAGTGGAAAAAATATCACAGTTTATTAAATTACTTCTCTGAAAAGTCTCTTGGGTTGCCATCTTAACTCCTGTCCTTCTTTGTAAGACCATCTCAGACAGTGAGGTATGGCTGCCTAAAAAGACTGTCTTTGTGGGGGGAGACTGTGGCAAACAGATATTTTTTTAACTCCTCTTCAACAAACAAGGGTCATTTAAAGAGAGGGGACAAATAATCATTCCAGATTCCAGGTTTAATGGCATAGGAAGCTCCTCAAACATCATCAGCAACTGCCCTTGCAATGTTTTTTTTTTTTTTTTTGTTTTGTTGTTGTTTTTTTTGCTTGAGGGAGGAGGGTGGTGGTTTTACTGGTTCTTGCAGAGCTGAGAGATGACTTGGCAGCTTCTTTCAGAATACCTCAGGAGGCCACACCTCAGGGCAGCAGGAGAGTGCTTTTCAGCGCATTCCTCAAAACAGAAACTGAAAGGAGAAGCATGAGAATTTGTAATTTGTCTTGGAGACTGCGCGCCTCTGCATGCTAAAGGGAGCAAAGAAAAGATTCCTTGAACTGCAAGGCCGACACACGTAGAGATTGCTGGTTTATTTTGGTGCCGCTTATTATGCAAAGACTAGGAGTTTTAAACTGGAATCAGCCTATGAGAACCATTTTTAAGACAATTAACACAATTTGGGTACTAAATAAACATAATTATATATTATATGATTCAAATGTACCAGTCCACGCTATAACACTGCTAATTTCAACCAAAAATGATATATTTAAAAAATGCAATAAGAAAATCTAATAATAGGCCTGAAACTCATGAGCGCCTTTTAAAAAGAAGTCAGTTTTGTGAACATGCATCAGCTATTTCCCTGTCGATCTGTACCCTCCAGTCATATTTATTAGCTCAAACACAGTTTCAGCACTGTCACCCACTGGGGCCAGTTGTCTGGTTAGACTGCATGAAGAAAGGACGCGAGCCCTAAACCTCTTTTACTCTGGTTCAGCACAACCAGAAGGCTCACCAAAAAAGAAAGGAGGATGAGTTAAAAGCAGTCAGTCAGCCACTCTGCCATCTCAGAAAAAACCCCCAACCAGAGCCACGAGTATGGTAATCCAAGACGAAGGCCGCTGCTACAATAGTCATTTCCTCTAAACCACAGCTAATGCCAGACATCGTGCACACCGTGTGAGACTAAGCCTGGCCTGTGGGACAGCGCGAAGCTCCAAGAAGTGGAGCCACGTAGACGGCCAACCAATAAAAGAAAAAAACACAAACGCACAATATCTGTAATCTAAAAGCAAAAATACATCAGAGCGCAGTACAGAAATGGAGCAGATACATCCAGGAAAAGGAACACAGAGAAGAAATTCCTCTCAGTTGCCGAGACCAAAATGGAATCTAATAAAAAGCCATTAAATAAATATGAAATCTGTATTCTCTTTAAATAATTTACATATGCCTCCGACTATTCTTCTGTACATAATAAACCTTAAATCACAGTGTACTATATAGCTGGAAATTTGTTAAATTCAAAGAGGTTTTCCAACTGTCCACCACCTTCTCCTTCATCAGCAAGTCATTGTACTTTTATGTTCCTGAAAACAACAATGCAGCAGATCATCTCCACACTCCTTAGCAAGCTCCCCTTGTAGGAGCCCAATTAATGCCCAAAGTTTAAATGTTGAAATATGAAACATGCACGCAATGGAGCGTGAAAGGATCAAACTGAGGACAAGACAGCTGGAGAGGGGAAGTGAGGATGGAGGACGTAGGCAGTGAGCAACCGGTTCCAAGAAGCAGAAATGAGGGTGCAGAGACAGATTCGCTCCTTTCTCATCAAAGCCTCTCAGACGACGTCATATTTTATGCTTCCACAGAGCTCTGCGGGAGGACAAATCAGGTCAGCAATAGTGCTGGGTGGCTATTGCAGCCATTTTTTTCCAGCCTGGATTTATGAGATAATTGTGTTTTCTGGTTCAAAATGCAATGAGCTGAGAGGATTTCAGCCTTAAATAGAGTGAAGGCAGTGTTTTCTCTTTACCACCATTTGCTGTGTGTAAACAAGTTCGCCCATTGTCCATATTCTACCCTTAAAGATCCTCTCACCTCTGCTTTCTCTAAAGGTCAGTGTTCTAAGATAATCAGCGATACGGATGGGGGCTTGTTCCACTTTTATTAGCACCTCCCTCTCCTGTCTGAAATCATGGGACGTTGACATGTAACGCTCGGCAACATGACAGGAAAATCAGCCTCGGGAACACGCCTGCCCTCGTCTCTATTTAACTCTGAAACTCTGACATGAAAAACCTGCTACTGACATCAGAGACTGAGGGGGGAACTTCTGCAGCAGGTGTTCGCATCTCAGGTTTTTTTTTTTTTTCTCATAAAAGTGAAAAAAAAAGATAAACTAAAAGCCATGATGTCGGTTCTTTGTGTTCTAAATTTCAAACACTCAAATGTCGGTGATAGCACCACGCAGTGGAGCGTGTTTCCAATAACAAAGCAGTCGACATCTAAATCGTACAAAGCCTGTGCCGAATAATCAGACCTGGGAAACAAACAAGCAGCTTTTTGCTATGACAGCGGCCAACGCGCACAATGTTATCATTGATTTAAAACAATGATGGCGATGGCGGATTGTTTGTGTTTAAAAGGGACACCTGGCTCTGAACGGGCCACACAATTCCATTTGCTGACAGTTCGGAGCGGCTTCATTATCTAAAGTCGAGTGGGTTCTGAGTAGGACAACAGAGTCGTAGGTCATTCCAGCGGCGTGAGAATATTGTAGGTGAAATTGGACCCTTGAGGTTTATTTAATGCCATTATTTCCTGTCTGGTTGCATGTGAGAATGCTGACAGCCCTCTCTGCATCACAGGTCCGTCGGGTCCCACTGGATCTCACTGACCTCTGAACAGCACTCGGAGCCGTGCATTTGTTTGTTTATTAGATCCACGTTTGTGTCTATGTTTGCAGGTCCACACATGTGCATGCATTTGGGTTATTGTGTGAAGCCTTCAGTCGTTAATCCCCTAATCTGCTGAACCCTGCAAATCACTGCAGTCATCTGTCAGTTCTGTCAGAGAGGGCTAGAGGGTACATGCACGAGCCTGCACACACGTGCGCGCACATACACACAGACACATTTTTTTTCCAACTTCACCAGCCTGATCTTCTTCAGTCTAATAAAAACCTAGCACCACTGGATGAGCTTGACGAGAAATCGTACTAAAAGACGCGCAAATATGCAGCACACAACAAATAATGTAAGAGCACAGATGCTAGCTGGAGGAAAACAACACTCGTATCTTTGCCACTTGTGAATTAGTGAATATCCAGCATGCAAAAAAATTTAGCAAGTGGAAAATCAATCCGGTCTGTGTGTCCACATTCAAAGCCCAGACTTAATCTGGTAAAATGGTTGTGAAGGTCCGACAAGGTCGTGGACTTAGCGAACCCGTGGTGATCAGACTGCCGAGTCTGGACTAAACCTCTCAGGTCTGCTTGTGTGTGTCTGTGTTTGTGTGTATCCATGCCAAATAGGACACCCTGAGGGCTCGTCTGGAGATTGTGACTGACCCGGCCTGCTGCAAGCGGCAGTGCGAGCGCCTATTAGCACTTCATGCTGTAGTGTGTACTTACACATGCAAAGTAAATGGACCAGTCATACTTAAGATTACAGGTGAAAGAGGTCAAGTGAGCATTTGGAGATGTACATACATACTATGCTTATTTCCACGTGCCTGAGTTTGAGCAAGTCTCAGTGAAGACGGCGTGCCAAACATCGGGCTTTGCTCGTTTTTTAATTCATCCCTACATCAAGAGCTCAAGATGGAAGGACGGAAAGGTGAGAGAGGCATCAAAGAGCAAGAGATCACACAGACACCGGCTGATGTGAAGAGAGCTAAAGGTGGAGGAGGAGATAGAAGGCCACGGAGGGAAACCGGTGCGGTTTCCCTCCCTGTGAGAGAGAACCATGTTTCATGTAATAAGTTGCTGACAACTGCCACACTCTGAGATCTACAGCTGGTGTGTGGGTCTCATCCCCTGACACCATACTTAATTAACTCCAAAAGTTTATCTTATGCAATCTTTGCCTCAGGTGCATATGGCTCTGGGTCCTGAACTCAGAGTCACACTCATTCCTGTGAACAGATGTCCTGCACCCTGATGCAAGCGCCCATTTGTGCGTGGACGCTGGTAACTCATCTTTATACTGGACGAAAAGCAGCTTTGTAGTGAGCGCAAACTCACTTTTGCCGCGTATTTACCGACCGTGATGATGAGATGATGCGCTATGGTCGCCATGAACACATCGCGGAGACACTGAATGTATAGCTCATCACGACACCCAATTTCCAAGCTAATGGAGAGGGAGATTTTGCTTTTTCTCCAGAAATGGATCGGTGCATGCTTTGAAATATCGCGCATAATGCAGTTGCAACCCTCAAAACTCGATATAGCTGCCGCTGTAAGGTCACCCCTACCAGGGAACTACTGATTAGACAGCTGGATGAAGAGATGACACATACCCGACACTGCGGACCCGCAGGGTGAGCCCTGTGTTACCGGAGCCACTCGGGTGCAGCCTGACATGACCACAGCAAACGTTCTTTTCCGATAAAAGACACCTCAATGTCACAGCTCCGCGCTGCCCTCCCCGTCCTACTTGCCACAAGAAAATCGCAACACATGTGCCGTTGGTGTTCGCCGATTGCAGGATTGGCATATGAATGCATCTGAAATACCACATACCTGTTTGCAGCTTTGCGCGAGACTCACTGCATCCCGCCTTCTCCAACTCGAACTTTTCTTTTCCCCGACAGCTCGGCACCACTCAGCAGTTGTTTATCGCACACTTTTGTCTGTCCCGTCTATCCCGACAAGACACTATCGCGAAGTGGTGTAAAGATGAGAGACCTACGACGTTGTGGGGGCTAATGAAGAGGATAGGCTGGAAGCCGCCAGTGCAACATCTCACCAAATCGGGGGAATCAAGCGGAGGAATCCATTCGCCGACGGTCACTGATGGGAACCGACTGGAATTAAAGGTGCAGGAGAAGCGGCCACACGGCTGCGTGCAGACGGCGGGCTGATCGTGCTCAGAGCGCAGGAGCGTCGGTCATGCTCGAAACGTGAGCGGCAGCCGCCGTGGGAGCGACCGTCCACACGCACGATACAGAAGGATAGCGCGCTCACGTCCGAGCAGTGGTCATTACAAGCGTGTGGAGCGTAATCTACTGTGCACCAGTGACCGCAGTTGTCAGGCATCATAGGACGGGAATTACCAGTGCAATGGAATGATGGAGTGTCTAAACTCTCAAAACACATTGCATGTGTTTTTTTTTTTTTTTTTTTATATGTATATCCATGAATGATAATTTAATAAATTATTATATCCCACGTCTTCGTAGCTATTTCAGTCTTCTGTTAATCCGCCTACAGATTACTGAACAGCGGGTTACAAGTCAAAGAATAATATTCTTTGAAGAATAAAATGTGTCACATATGTTTTAGAAAAACTATATGATGCCAATATTTATCCACTTTATATTTAGGTTAACAAGCACAATAGACTCTGCATTTTCAATGTTTGATCATGCAGTTTTGGGGGGTGTTAATAACCCTCCATCACTGGCCCGGTGCTCATTACAGTGGTCCTCATGCATCTCTTTTTAAGCAGTGCACCCACTGCACTGCAGGCAACTGCTCACATTAGCAGACTGTCTGTAATGGGCTCTCCCTGTTTTTAGCAGCAAGGGGAAGATGCAATAACAGAAGCATGCAATTATGCACCATGACTTGGGAAAACATTGTTAACAGTTACCCCGTTGGCTCCCTCGGTCTCCGAGCTGTAACTGCATATTTCCCCGTGGAGGCATGATAATAACGTCTGCTTATTTGAAAACATCTTGTAAAGAGAACCTTGTGGCTCTTTTGATAAAGATTTCATTTCAGAGGCATTTTTATGCATAACTGGGGATCAGCAGGGGACGTAAACCTCCAATGTTTGGCCTTATTTCTTTATTTTCACCCCTCTGCTTCATACTCCATTTGAAACACATTAACTTGTCCACCACCGATGCGCTGCTTGAGACAAACGAGGTGTCAAAGTATCAGATGAGGAATATTTCAAAACCTTAACTTGGATTCACAGATGGCAGGATGAACCTGCAGAGATGGGGAGATAGAAAGAGTGGCGACTGGAGGAGTCTCTGGTGAGTACCACAGGTGTAGCCTGAGATGAAAAATGCAGATGAGGACAAAATGGCATACTGAGCCATTTTTGTGTACCCGGGCGATAACCTAAAAAAACAGGTGCAGCATGTTGGAAGTTTCCCCATAATGAGCTCGACATAGTTCCTTACAGATGCAGCCTGTTTACAAAATCCACCACAGTTTGCAATAAAAAGTGTCGGTCTGCAAACCAGACCAAACAATATAATAAAACACAGCTATTGTCCATGTTTATTTCTTAGGGTGTGAAAGTGATGTCAGCAATATTAAATCTGTCCTCTATCTGTCTGCATTTAAGCCCCTGCATATGGACACTAGAGGGACAGCTAGGATAGGACAGCCAGAGATTATCCCTAATATGTCCTATTAAAAGCCAATCTTGTCAGTGAGCATAGCTGAGGAGAGTGCCCTGACTTGTTCTGAAGCGTACGGACATTGGCTGAAATTCTGCTCACTGTTTTAAAATAACCGTCACACACGTCAGTGGCTGCACGACGCTCACGGGCCTTTTTGCATCAGAATATCAGAGAAGCGTCGTCACCAACATCAAACTAAAACTTCCTGTGAACTGCATTTGTTCTCTTTTTCCCTTATTTGTCTCCACATCTATCGGTTCTGTTTCAGGGTCTCTGCCGTCTGTGTTACAATTAGAGATCTCTATCTTTAAAAACGAGGAATCATTGTAAGATTTGACCTCTGGAAGAACGCGTTGGTGAAGATATACTCAAAAAGGAACAAATACTCCAGAAGGAAGCTGTCAGATGTTGTATGGGCAGATGAGCCAACTGACCTTTTTCTATCACAAGCCAATATTATCGCAGGCCATTATAACCTATCAGAGCCTAATGCTCGTAACCGATGGTCAGGGGTCCTCCAGCCTCATAGCTCTCTGGTTCCCAGTGCTATCTCTACCATTACAGACGCCACTATGTCATGGATTCCATTTAACCTTCTGCAATAAATCATTCCTCATACATCAATCACAAGCAGCCATCAGGGTTAACTCACAGAGTGTAAATATAGCTAAACGGGCTGCACAGGTATGCCCCACTAACGTTCAGAAGGAGATGTGTTACACATTTATCCTGTAATCGATTCATTTCCAGCATGCAAATTTGCTAATTAAAGGGTTAATTACCATTGCATCCATCTGGATTAATTTTTTTTCCCAGCACTGATGTTTCACACCACTTTTGGATAAAACAGTAATACAATAACTCATAATACAGACTTTGAAATGTTATTTATAAAAAAAGATGAAAATATAAATAAATGTGGACACTGGTCAAACACAAAGGAATCAAAGATCATAGACGATGTATAAAAAAATGCCGTCTCAGACTTGGTCTAAGTCATGTTAATTTTCGCCTGGCAACTTGTTTTCTCTTCTGTCTTTAGCCTTTTTACATCATTACAAAGACAGAGTAAACCTTCTCTGTTCCTCTGCTCATATGAAGGAACAGATCGATATCCTCGCTCTGCTTCAGGCGGTACGGGCGTGCACACTCAGGTAGCAGGTGGAGCTGTTCTGCCAGATCTAATGGAATGCAAATAAAAAGCTGTGCTTCTGTAACAAAGTTTTAGTTAAAAACACTTAAGTCCTGGACAAAAACTAGACAGAAGATATAGAAGATTTGTATCCAAAATTACGGAGAGGACAGAAACAGGTGAGGCCATTTTACCAAGCTTAAAAGCATCTTTCTGCTTGTTTGACTATTTAGTAAATCACACTTTGACTGCATGTTTCCCCCGTCAGCACTTGTTTCTCTCATCTTCCCTCAGAGCTGTAAGTGCTTCTGCAGGCGGAGCTGAAACAGGATGATGCGAAGCAGTAACAGGTACACCGGGGAGTAGGAGAGGCTGGTGGAAGGGGAGGAGAGCTGGTTGGATTTGGCGCTCTACTCTGCCAAAATTACATCAAGTAGCGGGGGGCAAATGAGCATTTACAGTATATTTGAAAGGTGGGCACTATGTGTTTGTCTACGAGTATTCGTGTGTGCGGTCTGTTTTCAGAGGGAGCATTAGATCCATCAGCATGAGTCTGGAAGCTTACAGGCAGCTTTACAGAGCAGTGGGGGGCTTTTGGCAGGGAGTGGGGGCGGGGGGCTTGGTACTGAAGCAGGGGAAGGGGTAAAAATGAGAGGGGGGTGAATAATGCTGCAGGGCCTGCAGACGAATAGGGCACAGCTGTTTTTTAATTGAGCCCCCTACCACACACACACACACACACACACACCACTCGTGTGTAGGAGTCTATTCAGCAATTTCCCAGCTGTTGTGAGCTAAACACTTTGGTGGAGGAGCAGCCGTCAGAATCTCTCCACATGGGTTCTGTTTTAGTCGTGTGACTTGTAAACCCCTGCACCAATCAAGGCCTCTGGCAGCAACCCGGCCACATAAATCTTCGTGCTCAGTCTCAGCACAAGCCAGAGTTGTCTGCCTCCCTCCTCGTCTTAGCTTGTGCTCTCAGCTGGGCAGAGTGATGTATACAGAGTTTTTTTTTTTTCCCAGAATTATGTGGCTGATTTTCAAATTTGGCTCAGCATGCACCAGTCCACGATGTAATTATACAGTCACTGAATTATTATTCTCATTAATTTTGTGCTATTATTAAATCAGCCTAGTTGCCTCATAGATTCCAGAAGGCTTGGAGCCTTTCTGTATGGAGTTTGCTTGTATTTCCCACATCTGTGTGGGTTTTTCACTTCTAATATTCTCCCACATACCAAAAACCTATTGATTGGAGACTCTACACTGTATCTGGGTGTGAGTGAATGGTGTGTGTCCACTGATTGGCTGCTTACTTGATACAGCTCTACATCTCACCCAGTAACTGCTGGGGCAGATTTCTGCCCCTCACTATAAATGTGATGGCTGACACAGAAATGAAGATTCGCCCATTATCTGTTGTCGCTGTCATCAGTGTTGGTCTACGTACATGAACTGCACTGGTATATTTGGCTGTGCATGATGCAAAACAGAATACACGCTATTCTAAAACAAAATAGGCAGAGTTTTGCTGAAGACCAAGGAAAATTTAAACATTGTAACTCGTCATATCTACCATTTAGGTACAGTGTACAAGATATAGTGCCCTCAGTTACCACCATATTTAGGAGATAACAATGGCAGAAACAGCTGATTCATTGATAAAGTAGCCTAACACACTTCCTGATTATTTGCTCCTCCCATTTCTCCACTGTTGATATTAACCAAATTACAAAAATAGAATGCATATGATTTGATTATTCATAAAAAAGATTACTTCATTGTTTTAATCACTTGATCACAGAAATGTTCTGCATTCCATACTGTATCTGCATTAACATTTTAGCAAAAATATATTTATCACCCACTATCATCACCTATTCTCTACTGTCCAATCCTGTAGCTCTTAATTAAAAAGCAGCCCGATGACAAATATATATTGTGTATAATTAAACTCCACAGTTTCTTTGTTTTTCGGAAAGATTAAAGTTTGTTACTAAAGTATTCACAGTGTATTTGCAGTGATGACAAGATTCAGATCCAAGGCACATTGTACATTTTTATAATATAGTATGCACAATATTAAACAGGAATCAAAACTGGCAAAAACTTTTAAATGATCCTAATTATCCAAACCATCAGCACCCCTCTGCAACTCTGAGGGGTTATTTTACAACCTGGTAATGATGGCAACATCTGCTGCTCTCAAAAAAATTACGTAATATCAACCATTATCACAATAACACCAATGGTCATCAGCCCAAGATTTAAATCAGCCCTTTGAACTTGTGATAATCAGCAACAAGTGCTCACAAGACTAGCAAACCCTGTCCAAACACAGAAAATCAAGACAGTGCTGCACGCAAGTGCACACATACATACGCACGCATGCACGCACACAAACACGCGAGAAGTATACTCGTGCCGATATGAGTCCATTCTGCTTCATCAACATTGCTCTTTCAGAGAGGAGTTGACACCACATGACTGCTACCTCATTAGAGGCTTTAGCCCGTGAGCTAACAGGCCACAGAGACAGTGGGGCATGTCACATTTGCTAATTATAATAATAACAATAACACTGCCTTAGGATGCTACTTGCTTTTCTTTTCAATTAATTTTATCAGATGCACTCAAGGGTGAGGATATGCAAAGGGCCGGGACAGCCACCACACACTGGCCCCATAGGAGAGAAATTATGTGTTTATTCTACATTCTTGGCCAAATGACTGTCTGTATAATTGCTGCCAAGTAAAAACGGTTATTTTAGTTTTTAATAAGGACTATTAATGTGTCACAGGACTGCTGGCATTACAGATATTACTTTGCATGGGACTGACTGCAGATTTGATTTACTATTTTCTCTCAAACGCTAATCTTCTAAGATAAACTAACATACAATCACTCAAAATGATAAACCCACATACATCAACAACAACACACATTACACACTTACTTACATCACACAGCTTAGACGCATTGAAGTCACACAGAATTTACACACACAGATGACATATTCAGTAGATACAGATCATTCAAGCTTTAACTGACATTAATGGTGAGATCTTACACAACCTCACTTACAAGTGAATGTGAAGGAGACCCATTAATCTGTTAACCGCCTCTTCTTCCAAATCAGGGTTGAAGCTGTTGTTGGAGTTTGCCCAGCATAAATTGGACGAGAAGTGGGAATTCACCCTTGACAGGTTGCCAGTCGATCGCAAAACACACACACACAATTTTGTGAAACGAGGATGCGTGAACAGATGATTCTCCGAATGGAAGCTGTTGCTGAGGCTGGATCAGAGTTCAGGCGTTTGCTATTTCATGTTATTATGTTCTGAATAGATAGCAGTCATCCACAGGTGCCTCTTCAACACAAATGCTGCGCGGCCCCCAAATCTGTATATCAACATAAAATACACACAGCCCAGATTGCTTTGTGATTATGTATTCAGGTATGATATGTATTTCCAGGAGCAGTGTATCATTATTTTGACAATGTTGCCAGCAGCATTACCATTTCCCTGCACATACTGTAACAAATGTGTTAAAACGGCATTCTCACTCTGTTGGGATGGGAGTTTGGAACAAAAGCTATAACTTAATAGTGGCATAAAATAAATATAAAATAAAATATAGGCTATTATAACAGGCACATACTGTAGTACCCAAAAGACGTGTCATAACATGGATTAACTTATTTCCTCTGGTTTCCTAGAAACATCATCTAAGAAAGAGCATAAATAAATAAATAACTAATTCCCCCATTAGCTTGATTTTTAGCACTTAAGGATGCCCAATAATTTATTTGAATAATATTTATATTGTTTGTTTAGATAATTAGTTGATTTTGCAGGAGTCAGAAAAGCAAGCCTGAAACAACTCACTCCTAAAGCCTTTTGGTTTGAGTTACATTATATTATTCATGTTATGATAGTTGACTTATTAATTCCCAATATTCAGGAGTCATGCCACATCAGTAAGGCAAAGGTAATAGGTTCCTTTTATATGGAGCCTCCAAATCAAACATACACACACCACGCCATTGGCTAAAATTAATGAAATGACCTTTTGGATGAGCAGAATGTGAGTCCACATTTATGAGAAGGATTCATTTAGGTGCTGCACATCCTCTGCCATCCTCAGTCTGAATGAAATGCAGCAGGACGGAGGTATTCAAAGCTTGTCTGCTTTTATGTGGAGTTTCAGTGTATTACTGATGGATGGGTGGTGCTCCCATGATGCTCCAGCTCCTTCCCGCAGTCCAAAAACAAGTTAAAGTATTTGTTTATTCAACAGGTACAATTCAGCCAGAAATTTTTCAACCTAAACATTCAGTGTGTTGGAGTTAGTAATATCTTGTTGGGAGAAAACAGATCGTAAGATGTAAAAGCTGTCCTCATCCTCCTCTCTGAACAACACTGGAGGACCTACAGTGGCTGATAGAAAGACAAAGCTATTTTAATTTTGTTGTATTGTTTTATATAGATCTCCAAATATCACTCTGCTTTGGAATGAAAAGTAATAATGCAAAAAGCTGCAATCGAAGGTTATAGCTGATGAGCTATATTTGAGTGCTAAATGTACCTTTCCACTTTAAGAAACTCAGGCAACATTAGTTTTCATGATGGCCTTGGGTATGTGTGCAATTTTCCTCCACTTGAAGAGTGAGAGGACCAGTGGTGTGGAGGTCAGAGAGCAAGGATGAAAGTGAAGGTGACAGCGGGGGAGGACTGTGTGAAATTGTTCACAAGACCGCTCATCCACAAACTCCTTACAGTTTCTTCTGTGTTGTATTTTTTGTTTCTCGTCCTCCTTAAGTGACATCACTGAGGCAAAAGCTTATATTTACATAACAACGTTAATAATACATTTAATTTCTATATGCATCACATGTCACGTGAACCAACATAATAATCTAATTACTGCTATGCTGTTCCATCATTTTATAAAAAGCAGCCAGTGGGAGCAGTGAAATCGATGCGTGTCTGTCAGAGGTAAACACTACAGCTCATTGTGTTGACACATACTCTTTTTAAATCATCTTCCGCAAACACCGAGAAGCATTAATTGTTGAAAATGGGGGAGAGGCTCCAGAGAAATTTCTGTAGTAACTAAAAGGGAATATATGTAAACCATCATCAAGCACTGCTCCAAAACACACTCAATGTGGTGCCTATTAGGGAAACATCAGTCTCCTAAAATAAACCACAAGAAGGACGAAGAAATACCGCAGTGGGCAGAAAGAGCCCCCACAATATAATTAACTCAATTAAGCCCTGTCTTATTTGTGATCAATTAATGTCCAATCCATGTAGAAAAGGAGTACATGCCAGAAATCAAATTAGCCAAGATGAGACGACATCTGTCTTTGGCTTCTTTGTCCCTCTGGATGGGGTAGGGTGGCAGGTCTGGCTCGGATCAGCCCATTGTTTTCCCGGGGGCTTCTGAACGTGGGCGACGGCCTTTTGCGCGCCAGTCTGAGACAAATCTGCCCTGTTTAACCACAGGATACACATGAGAGGAAATCACGGTGAATCACTTAACTGTTGCCTTGTTATCCAAAGTTAGATCTCTGTGTGCAACTAGACTGTAAGGTTTCCTTGAAGACGTTTCACCTTCTCTCCAGAAGGCTTCTTTAGTTCTAATGCTGGGGGCAGAACTTGAAAATATAGCCCTTGTGGACCACTGGCATTCTAATGATCTGGGTGGTCACCTGAGAATCGTTGGCCGAGTCGTTCACCTAGTAAACACAGAGATCTAACTTTGGATAACTATGACCTGGATAAATGAGAATCTACACAGACATCCTGCTGCCTTGTTTTTGTGACTAAGTAGTCCCTTCAGCTGCTCAAAGCAACTATTCATTTGTGATATTTAAGACCCTTAATTATAAATTCTATTATATACATATATTTATCGTGTTGCGATACAGCTGTGGCCTCATTTATTCAAGTGTTAACAAGCATGTATTGGAGCGTATATTATTGTGAATTACTAAACAATTATGCTGCTGCTAATACATATTTTTTCATCAGCATTCATAGCACAATGGTCAAACTTATGCTTTGTTCCTCTTCAGATCTCTGTTTTGTGCATATCCTATCACTGGTGTAATCACAGGGGTAAGGAAACATCAATTTCTGTAGATCTGGCTAAGTGTGACCCCACATGGATTCTCATTTACCGTCTACTGTACATGTCTGTGTGCAGTTATATATGTATCCATGTCTAAACAAATGTACTGTGTGTTTATGCCTGTGGGACAGGTCCTGAATTTTGTGGTTCTACTCCCATGGAAATTTTAACGATTTTCCCCGGGAGGCGTCTTGCAACTGCTTTGAAGGAGAAGATGGAGATTCCTCCTGGTTCTAGCTCAGCCAGTAAATGGCGCATGTCTCCAACCATCAATCACATAACTACACTAACAGACAGCCTGGCTCCCTAATATACACCTCCATTAGATGTCTGCGCTTCTCACCGAAAATCACTGGAATCTCAATAGATGTGCCGAGCATGCGGAGGACTTGTCCTGAGGCAGGTTTAGCTAGCTCTTCCACCTGAAGGTGTGAATTAGTGTCAGAATTCCACTTAACACCTTCTCAGCCTCAAAAACAAGGAGCAGTGAATTAAGACAAAAAAGCTGCCACTAACAACGAAATGCAATTTAACCTGATAGCTGGGAAATATAATTTTACATTATGAGTCACTCAGTCAGTTAAGCCTTTCTTACATAAATAGGAAAATATGAGCCAGAGGAGCCTGATAGTCTTTTCATCTGCTAACATGTGGTGTCTTGTGATGGAGATTATATGAGGCTTCCACTAAAAATATCTCCATCACCTACTCAACAGAAGGTCTTGCTGCTTGTTCTTCTCATGCCTCTGGGTTTTCTCCAGGTTCACTCCCACAGACTAAAAATGTGTCCTGTAGCAGACCAGTGACCTGTCCAGGTGCATATGTCTCACCCTGGATGGATGGATAGATGGATGAATGGTATATCACCTCTGCTGTAAATCTGCACCATAACGTGTCCTTCCAAAACAAAAAATAACCTTAAGAATGTGTTCAAGAAACATGATGTCTATGACCAGCCCAAGGCATAGACCTGCCTCGAGTTTCTCAAGATCCCTATCCAACTGAGACTCCCTTGTCTATTGCCCTGACCCCCTGGACTCCCTTCTAACCACTCACTCTGCAATACCTGTATACTGTGCAATATCCAATAATGTGCAATAACCCATACTTCCTTGAACTGTGTATATGTTGCATATATTTACACACATTTGCACTGAAGAAGTTGCTTTTTATCTCGTTGTATATGTAAAAGATGTATGACAATAAAAAGGCATTCTATTCTATTCTATTCTATTCTATTCTATTCTATTCTATTCTGAATGTAATGGAACCAGTGATGGAGCAAGCACCTACTCCACTTCCACAAAGAAAACAGTGCCAATATTCTCATTCCAATGATCTGCTTTCATAGCCCCTAGATCTTCGCGCGTGAGTGAGTCCATTTGTCCTATGAAAGACAGCAGCTTTCAAGGTAAAGTAGGGGGATGGATGGATGGATGGAAGAGAAACTGATAGATAAGGATGACCTGGTGTCTCACTATTATTATGTCATTATTTAAGCATGAGCCTCAGGTTCCTTATTGGCCAGCTGTGATCATGGCACATTCTTCAAAATTGACCAATCCAACACTGAGAAATGATTACACATTAACAATGTGTGAGAGGACGACTTGAACATCATACTTGATGTGTGTGTGCTTAATAAATATTCGTGTGCAAAATAGAGAGAGTAAGATGTCTTTGTGCAGGAAAAAAATAAATATACAGTGAAGGGATCAAAACAAATAGCAGGGTACAAGAAAACAGCGGTTGCATCACTGTACTTATGATGTGCACAATCTGTGAGAAGACAAATGAACACACTCAATCAATACTTCCCCTTTCTTCCTGCTGTCTCTCTGTAATATATTGGAAATGGAAACCTTACCACAAATGAATTGTTTTCAATTCTCCCTATAGCCTTGGCAGACAAATTCTTTACATCACTCAACACAACAGCTGCAAAATTCTATTAGAAAAACAAGACAACTCAAATTCTTCTGTCAACATTGAAAAAAAAGGAAATCTTATGACTGTCTATAACAAGTCAATACCTAACTAATTTGTTTCATTGTCTAAAATGTAGCACATGGATGTATTGAGATAGGGACTTACTATAAAAATATTAACATCTTTTAAACACTAACAGAATGGTGGAATTCCAACAAATGTCAATCTGTTTAAATATACCGCAATTTGGTCCAATCCAGAGTTTCAAAGACATAATAGCCCAATTTATTTTCTCTTTTGGAAACAGAAGGCCTCAGTCCTCTCCGGCATCGCTTTTAAGATAATCAATCGACATCATTCAATGCTGGTGACTAAACATTTGGACTTGGGGAACAGTTTATCTCATAACAATAAATAAAATCACATCAGCTCAGACCCAGACAAAAGCATCACCATTCCGAACACCAAATGATGCCCTTCACTCAACCTCTGGGCTACGACTTGCCATAACAGATTCTCCACATGTTTAAGCACTAAATTATGACTAAATCAACACTTCATTTAATTCATATCTCACAAAGTGAAACGTTCAAACTGCACACCTGACATCTGTTCACAATTCACCTGAGGTAGCACCGAGGGTAATTTACTCACCACTTGGACCTGCCAACCTATCTTTGATGGGAACACTTTCCGTTCTCCTGAACAGTATGAATCATCCTATCCTTAATCACTTTCTTTACCAGGTAATATCACATAAGTTACCATCTTCCCATGAAAGCATGAAAACCATTTCCTTATCTCTGTAGCTACAGCCAAGAAAATCATCTTTCGCAACAGGAAATTCAAATCTTCAATACACATCAATCAAGAGAATAATTTCCAAATGGAACGTTCAGAACTATCAACCTTGCCAAAAAGGAACAATACATCTACCTCTACTGACATTAGGAAACTGTTCATAGAACCCTTGGGGACAGACCAAAGCATTAAAGCTACGGTACGTATCCCCACACTATTAGCAGATATCTACATGACAAGGATTAGACTGTAATATTTATGTATTTACTTGATTGACTGATTATGACACCACTCATCTCAAGTATAAAGTCAATAAATCTCATGACCTAGAAGCCCGACACACTCACAGGGAGGATTTTGACACCAAAGATACTGCATCCACACATCGGAGCACGTTGTGCTCAGCAGCACTGAGCTGGTGTTGCTGTTGGGAACTCAGCTGGTTTTCCCAGCATTCCAGCATCTGGTGTTCAGCAGTGAATTGCTGTTTACCAAGCTCAGCAGGTGTTGGAGGATGCAGTCAGGCTCAGAGCTTTCAGTCACTTGAATAGCATATCAACACTAAGTTCCACATCTCAGGTAACAGTGCGGTCAGCTGCTGTGCCACCTGCTGTCTCATTGGATCTATGCCAGTCAGGTGACACTGTAGTCTTGTAGATGTAGATAGATTCCAGACGTTGCCCTCGACCAGCAAGTGCAGCCTTGGATCCAAATGTTTGAGCACAGATGCTTTGGGGCTTTGGCTAACTTGCTTGTGAGTCATGTGACCACCAACCACACAGAGCAAACATGTCCATGTGTTTCTCACGTCTCCTCCTCCTAATGGGCATCTTCACACAGACACAGATCATTAGAGAATCATGCCTCCATGGATCAACTGAAGAAATTTTATTATATTATTCTGTCATGTCATTATTAGAATTCTTTCTTGCAGTCCTTCCTTTTATTATCACTTACTTTATTTGGTGTCCATACTATGTATCCAGTAGGATATGCAACTCTATTTTGTAGACATGGATTTAGACAGACTGATTCAGTAAGCACTGCCACAGGCCAAAATAATATAAATATAATATAAATAGAGACAGTGATCTCTAACTCGGAGTTTGGTTAATCTGCGATTTGACTGAATATTGAAATAAATAAAGGCAAAAAGGAGGTATGACGCAGATGTTTTAAAGTGTAAGACTGAGATCTGAATCATTGATAAACAGGCAAACATGACTCCTTTAATAAAGCATGAATACCAACCGTCTATTTAACAGAGGAAGATAAGGCTGACAGCACTAAAAGCGAGGAAAAACTTCAAGTAAAGGTCAGAATGCTATTTCAGACACTAGAAAAAAAAAAAAAATTGCAACACACAGCTTACCACTCACGCACAGCCAAACAAATACATATCCTCGGGCTTACAGCAAGGTACTTCAACGGCTTGTCAAAATGGATTTGTCCTGGAAATGAAAAAAAAAAAAAAAAAACAAAAAAAAAAAAACAAAAAGAAAAACGAGTAGTGCCCAATTGAAAAGCTACAAAATTGAAAACACCTTTCTTTTTTGTTTTCAACTATTCACATTAGATTTTATCTACAAGCACATCCAGGTAATTAGTCCTTAGTTGAGGTGATTTACCAGAAATGGCTATACAAACATTTTCTCTGTATCATATTTTGCTGAACTGTAACATAGGTCAGTTTTGTAATTAACCCAGCAGCTCAGTGAATGACTGAAATGGTTTATTTTAGAAAATGATATTCATATTGTTTTCCACAATTGTGTTTTGTAGTATACACTGTATCTGGTGATGATAATAATAACTAACAGTATATTTACATATTTGATCAAGATAGTTTTATTTATTAAAGAAGAAATATGAAAAATAGCACTGGGGAGAAATTTAAAAACAAAGTGAGTTTCCTCTGACATTTTCTATGTAAGCTTCACTATTTTGACAATATAATTCTTAGTTCAGGCCAGCCATTTCTTTTTTGGAATATGCACAAACATTTTTCACTGTTTATTTTTTTCCCTCAGACTAATCCCCTTCGTCTTGGCCTGTGGCAAGTTTTATAGTAAGAGTCCCTAACATGCTCTAGTGGAATAAATGAGATCTGCTGATGACAGTTTGGTGTAATACCTCCAATGAAGGTGTTATTTGTCTAGATTTAAGCCCTTCAGCATTGTATTATAAGGAGCCGTTCTTGTCTTTAAAACCTGTATAATCCCATGGGAAAAGTGACAGGCTTATAATGGAGGAACACAGATCCCTGCTGCTGATGTATACAATAGTTTTAACCTCACACATCTCTATTAGTGCGTCCACTGACACAGACACCGCCATCCCCCATGGGAAGTGAACTAAGATAAACCGAGAAGAGAAGCAGACCTGACGCTCATGCTTCAAATATAGCTGCTCGTTTTTCAGAACACAGCAGGTGGTGATACTTCAGAGATGATGGGGCATGTGTCTGGTTTTGCATTTTAATCTCATGGTTATTTTGCTGAAAAGTGGCGCAATACAAAAATACAAAAGGGTATCATCAGATAAACTCGGGTGCATCCAGCCGACCTGATGTCAGTGCTTGCGAGAGTGTGCTTTAGTTGGGATGCAGGTCGATTTGCAGCACTGACGCACATTATTTGTGTGGTCATAGTGGGGCCCAAATCTGAACATATGTGTGTAATCTTAGGTGAACATCTATATTTATTCACATAATGGATGGGGCACAGGGAGATTAATTCGCTGGTGAGACCAATTAAGAAAAAGGGGCAGATCAAAAGAATGGAAAGATGTTCTATGTTTAGAGGTGGGGGGCAGTCTTTAGGTGCTGTAGGCCACCGCTGTGAAAGATGGAACTGAGGAAAATGCATATATGTTTCACTCCCTCCCTATATGCAAACCTCCCACTCTGATCTCCAAAGACTTTTCCCCAGTTGTACTGCATCCGAGCAAACGTGCACATAGACGCATGGATGGTTTTTGTTCTATTTGCTAACATGGTCCAGCACAACAGAAGGGGAATCACATTCTGAGGAGGGATCTGTCCTATTCCCATGGCAGAATTTGTTCTCTTTGTACCACTGGGCAATAAATCATTCCACAACTGGCAACTAAAACAAGCACTTCACTCACTCTGATTTATTCATCCTCCTGCCAGTGGAGAACAGGAGGTGTTAACAGGGTCCCCGGGAACTGTAGAAAGGTGTGTACAGTATGTATATAGTATGTGCTTATGCATACAAATGCACACTTAATTAACTATTAACAATCCACAGTTATATAAAAAAAAACAACCTGAGCTTTTCCTAAACAAATCTGTTTATCTTTAGCTTCGAAACCTTCTGTAAACACTACTTGAAGTTTTACGTATTTGATTAAATTATTACATAAATATCGTTAGAGCTCATAGCTATATTTTCTTATTAAAGACTTTCACAGAGAGAGAAGTTTGTCACCTTAGGACCGAGCCTACAAGAGGTTGCAGTCTAAAAAGATCATTCCAGAAAAACCCATAAAATTGGGGAGTAATTTCAGTCACAATAACCACAAGCAAAGTAATTGTATCCAAATCCCACACAAAAAAGTGTTTTGTTTTTTTTTTTAGTTTTTTTTTTAGGGGGGGGGGACAAAATGTGGCAATTTAATATCTGTTGAACTTAAAAAAAAAAAAAAAAAAAAGGGATATAAAAAAAAAAAAAATCAGTGAAGTTGAAAAACACAAATGGCTGGCCTACAGAAAAGCAGCAGTCCCGAGCCAGAACTCTCACACAGCACCACAAACAGATGGCCTGCTGGATCACACCAGCACTGGCACACTGGTTCCTCTCTCTTTCTCCCTCAGCATATATCTGGCTCTATCTTAGCCATCCATCTCATCAGAAACTCAATCTCATTCAGCCACTTTCTCAAATTTATGGTATTTACTTCAGTTTTTGTAGTAATGCTCCTATTCCATCTTATGGATTTAATTGTGTTTAAGGAACCTCTGTCTCTTTATAATAATCGTGTCCGCAACTTTACAGCTCAATGTGGTGCCAAACCACAAATCTTTGCAATTCACCAAACAAATAAACTCTCCAGCTACAGTTTTCTCTTGTAGTAATACAAAAATGGAGATTTTTTTCCCCATTTCTTGCCCTTTGTGACTCTTTCTAGCAGGCTGCAGCACAGCTAGCATAGTGCAGGGAGCAGAATCTCTGACCTATATAGAAAACTGGCAAGAGAGCAGCCAGGGAACATCAAAATACTTCAAAGGCTCCCTTTGAATCCATCGTTACGCTGAAGTTAGTGTGTGCTTGTGCAAGTCTCGCAAGTGTGCGCATGTGGTGGCATGCGCAAATAAACCACTTCCGCGCAGACACAAACTTCATCAGCCAGCCTACACTCCTAATACACACCGTGTCTCCCTTGCACACACATGTACACGCAGTTCCCCCGAAAGATTCTGTCTGAGCTCTTCGTTTGAACTTTGTTCCACATTGCTAAGTAGGGAAAAGTTGGAGAAATCACATTTAAAAAGCTCTGCCACTGGCATCATGACTCAGGCTGTACCTTGAAAATTCTGTCCCTGACCCAGATGTGTGGCATCATTTTGCCCTTCAGACATATAATTTTTAAATTGCTTCAGTGTTAAAAATAAAATACATTTAAAACTAAACTGTTATGGCAAATAAAGTGACATATAAGTCAACTTAGTTATTTTGTTAATTTAGAGACGATATAGAATAAATAAATAAAAACACAACTCAGCATCATGAAAGGTAGGTAATTTCAGTACCATGGACAGCTCTGCTACATATCAGCTGATCAGGCCTTTGGACAGCACCAGCCCAATGAAGTCAGTACAGCACTAAACTCAAGGCAGTATGTGTGTGTGTGTGTGTGTGTGTGTGTGTGTGTGTGTGAGTGTGTGTGTGAGAGAGAGAGAGAGAGAGAGAGAGAGAAAGTAGCATATATCATCACGTGCATCAGGAAGCATCGTCTGTGAGTTTTACTTGCAATATGTTTGTGATAGATACAAAAATGTATGACTTTCGTTCAACCATTCTGTTAAATTAGACGCAAATTAGCTTGCATTGCTGTAGCTCGTTAGCCTACTTGTTAAGGAACAATGTGATTCTTTATGCTTTCTTTCCTTAAGTTTGGGTATATTATCCTGTCATGCTTGTTCTGTGTTCAATTGAGGTAGTGTTTTATACTCTTTGTGTGATTTGCAGCATCAAGCTCAGGTAGTTTTTCTCACGTGTGTGTGTAGAATTACATGCAGCATAAATGTGTTTATTTATTTTACAGTATTATTTAAACATTCCATTTTTTGTGTGCACAGTTTTACCAGTTATAGAGAGTAAAGAAGACAGAATACTGGACTGTTTGCTTCTTGGATTTCTTCGGTTAGTTGTCTGTCAGCTTGTTCACAACACGGACACCCGTGACAGAATATCCACCATGTGGGATGGGGAGGAATGTGGGAGAAAAAGGACAGTTGCATGGTGGAATGAACTGTGGGGGAAGAAAAAGAGATTAACCACCAACCAGTCTTATACCTCTACATCTGTATATCAGTTCTTGTACTTTTTATAACTTTCTCTTCCACTGTTTTATGTTGTTTTAATTCCCTCTTTTGTTTCTTTTTCCTTGCATCCTTTTGATAAACCATGTTTTAGCTCATTTCCTTTCTGTCCAGCTATTGACAGATATCCTCTGGCACATTTTTCTCATTCTACAGATGATTTAATCTCTGCACTGTTCTTTAATTGGTTTCTAGATGCTTTCTAGATGTTGGGCATTTTTTCCTCTCCAACTGCTGCACTGTGTTGAGAACGTTTGTGATGTTGACCATTAGCTATTTTGAATTGCTTATTTCCATCTGATGGACTTTTGTCTTTTTGGTTTGACCTTTGATGAATTGCTATTTTTATCTTCCTGCAGTTGTTTGACCGTCAGTTCTTCTTGATAATTTAAACTCTATATTTCTCTTCTACAGCTTTATGTTTCTTTAGCTGATGTAAAGCCCATCTGAACCTCTTGTTGCTACTGGAATGAGCTGACATGTCCTGCAGAAGTTATTTCTTTTTTGCTCTCTTCTTCAACTGATATCACCCTCTGTGTCTGTGCCCTCAGAGATCAGAGAGAGAGAGAGAGAGAGAGAGAGAGAGAGAGAGAGAGACCGAGTGTTTACTGCACCAGCAGGCTTTTCCCCCTGTACAATGTCCTTGTGCCTTGGAGCATTAAATAAATGGTAGACAGAGCAGAAAGCATTAGCAGGCCTTTTAGTTTACTGCAAATGCCAACAGGACAACAAGGGCACAGTGGTCCTTTCTGGTCATGTGTCATGCAGTTCAACTAAGACAAGTAGTGTGTTTGTTAGTGGGTATGCTGGGTAAAGGTATCTGGACGCACGCTTATGTAATTGGGGAACAGAGGATATTAAACTCGCTTCATCTGAGCTGTGCTTATGTCCGATATTTCTGGCACTAACTGGAACAGGCCCAAAATGACTCGTCGTTATGAGAAAAAAAAACGGTGCCTCCTGCTGAGAACAATCTAGGACAAAGGAGAGAATTTTATGGCTTTAGGGAGAGGGAGCAAAGCGTAGCTCTGGGTAGCGGAGATAAGTGGATATCCACTTATTTTA
Source organism: Pao palembangensis (assembly GCA_015343265.1). Lineage (NCBI taxonomy): Eukaryota > Metazoa > Chordata > Actinopteri > Tetraodontiformes > Tetraodontidae > Pao > Pao palembangensis. The sequence continues at coordinate 5,573,874 of CM027082.1, forward strand.
CAAGGGGTAAGCGGCACGGGCAGTAGATGTATTTAAGAGACAAAAGTAAAGGGGTGTATGTCAGTATGTATATATAGGGCCATTCATTCCAATTTTGATACAATTGATTTTGTATGTTTAACTTTGGGGCTAAAATGACAGAACTGTGATTTGAAGAGCACCCAAATGTTAAATGTGATGGAAATTGTAAGGAACTCAAAGTTGTTTTCAAAGGTGATTGACGACCTTTTGAATTAAAATGCAAGTTCTTTGTGTCGTGCAAGTGTAACTTCTCACTTTCTATACACACTTAATCATAGACAGTAATTGGAAGCGAGCTGCAATGGAGATGACAAAGTTCTGTTTAACAAGCTGTTATTACAGCTCACTTTGTACCAGTCGAGCAACATTATCGGCCATTTTAGTCAATTTTTCAATTCACTACTATATCTCATTTGTTTCATTTTTAAAATCCTTCTATTATACATGTAAAACATGTTCAGGTTAGATGTTATCTACTGCTACTACTGTGTATAGTTATTGTTTGTATCTATAATGTTTTAGTGCAGATAATGTATAATTCTGACCACTTTAGTTAGATGAAAGCTTAAAATCCTTCCATAAGGGAAACTCCAGCTTAATGTGTGAGTGCTTGGGGTTGGGGACATAATCAACAGGAACTCATATAGCAGTTGCAACGGGATTGAATTCACATCTTTGGCTGCTACAAACAGTTTTTAATTTTACATCCAGGGTAATGAAGTCAGCGCTTCATAGATCCACTTAATGGAGTTATATGGAATACATTTATTGTGTTAAGTGACAAGAAATTTCATTAGACATAAACAAAATGCACTAGGTTGAAATGCTTGATAACAATGCTGTAGAACAATATTCCATATTTGAAGGTGTAGTTGTGTGAGATTACGTTCAGGACCAGAGCCAGTTGGACAACCCGGTTTGCCAAAATAATATTAGTACAAATTCTTTTTAACACTGTCCACCTACGCAAACAGTATTGTTGTTTAGCTTTTATTCATTGTTTTCCTCTTGGCTTGTACTTAAAGAAGAAATATATTTCAACAAAATAAAACACAAGATTTTTTTTTTTTGTCTGCCAACATACTCATTTTTAGAAATATTAGTATTTCTAATATTAATATTATTAATATTAATATTAATCAAGTGCCATATATTTCACATTAGAACACTTTTATAGTTACGTTAGACATTTTCCTACTATCTTCTTTTATTTGCACTCTTTCGTAGGTGTTGAATTGTGCTTCATCCTCAAAGCATCTTCTCCCTTTTCTCTGTGATCACAGGCTTCACCCTCTGATCTTGGATTTGTCACAACACTCTCACCAAATGAATATCAGGAATGTGTAACCAAGTTTAGTTCAAGTTTCATAGTTCTTAAATTATATTAAATTGACATTTTACATTTAATCACCTTTAATGCTACGCATCACTTTATTCACTGTTTCGGACAATACAGCATATTTATTTTATGATGCTTCCTAGCTAACTACAAATCCCCTCATACTTCCTCTAAACAGCTACATGACCAAATGCAGCATTAAAATACAGTCTACAGGTAGGTTAATGTGTTGGAGTGAACTCAATATGAATCCAGACGCTCCCGCTGAGAATCCTATAATAACCCCAAAGTGAAAAATTATTCTAAATTAAATTTGTGCACAACCAGTTTCGAGATTGAGTATTCTGAGTGCACTAAGGGGGGAAAAAAATTTAAATTTTGACTTTGTGTCATAATATGCAGACAGAGATGACGCTACAAAGACGTATTACAATATTTGTGTTGACAGAAGTGGTTTTATGTGTATCCTGAAAGAGACATAACCTTTGGACCATAAATCATAAGGAATTGATTTTTTTTTTTTTTTGGTGTTTTGAAGTTTTGCCTTTGGTGTCCCTCTCAGAATCCTTTCAAAATGCCCAGCACTTTCCAGGAGATTCAAATCTAAAATCCATACTAATAGACATAATATTTAAACCTCTCTTATCCTCGGCCAAGACCGACAGAAAGCACTCGGTTGAAAATATAGCCTCAGGTCATCGTAAGCTGCTTGTACAAATGAGACAGACAGAAGGAGGCAACAAAAAGTGATACATGTCAGCGGTCATGGAGAAATCCACCTGTTGTGTGATGGCGTCGCTGCATATCTACTCATCACAGCTCTTCTAAGTAAAGATTTCCATGTCTGTTCTGAAAGGCTGTTGATGATAAAATGTAGTATGGAATTAGGATATTGATATGATTACCCTGGACAACAGTAATGTCAAATCCAAGATGGTATAGAGCAGGAGTGCCCACACTTTTTCAGTTTGCGAGCTACTTATAAGATGCCCAAGTCAAAATGATCTACCTACAACAAAAATACAAAACACATATTTATTTATAATATATATTATTTTTATTGCAATTATTGCTATTATTGCATATTCCCTCTTTTTCCCCTTTTAGGATAAAGTATGTTTTTAATTGAATTTCATTTATAACATTTTGGTATATCTTGCATAACTGCATTAACCCACACTGCATAATACAATGCTTTACATTCTTCAGACCCGGCTGCAGAAACACATAAGAGGCGAGGGCATGGGATTTTTTCATGGAGGCACACTTTTTTAAACTACATTTATCTGCCTCAGGCTGAACAGCAGTTCTGTGGCCAGTCCTTGAGTATTGTAATATTTTCTCTCACTAACAAGGGAGTTCATCCTTAAATATATACATTAAAGAAAAACAAAATACAGTAGTGTAGTGCTGTGTTAATTTATTAAACTTACAACTCACTCAAGGTGGCTGAGGTTTTCAGAGAACAGCTCCACTTTTATTATAAACGTAAGCTGATGTCAAACACTGGAGTTAGCATCCATGCTAGGGCCTAGCATGGATGCTAACTCCAGTGTTACTGTTACCGTCGGTCCTTAAGTTTTTCATCAAAGTGATGCTGTGTAGCGTTGCCGTTTCTCCCTGCTCGCTCCTGTTCGCACCGTCAATCGTCCTTTTTTTTTTTTGCCGAAATTAAATTGAGTTTCCATTTTAATGTTGCGGACCAGTTGAAAGCCGCACTGAGTATTGACCCGGTAAGCGGCACGAGGTCCCCCTCTACCTGTAACTGGCTAACACGTTGCCTTCGTTCTGTTGGATTGATAGCTCAGGACATATGGGATTAACAGAAGATACTCTGACGGAAACAATAAAACCAAATAAAATTAACAGAACAGAGAACCTAGCTTTAAGTCCAGGGCGGGCACAGGCCCCCAATGCCGCCGGTTCTGTAGATTTCTAGAATTTAGCAGAAGTTAGCATGGTTAAAGATCAGACGTCAGATTGGCTGTCCTGTATGTCAATCGAAAGACAAACGTCATAGTGCAGATGGATGTCATGCGATCTACCTGCACTCCCTTTGCGATCGACCAGTCGATCGTGATCGACGTATTGGGCACCCCGGTATAGAGTCTTATATCAGGCAGCAGTTGTGAAAAGGAGAGAGCTTACACTTCCAAGCCTTTCGCAAATCACTTGGCAGATGGATAACACGTCTCTTGCAAAATGAACTGCTTTGACCGTCTCATACTTAGAGAGGAACAACAGAAGTCTGAATTGCAAAACTGTAGTTTGAACAGGTGTCGCGGTTGTGTCAGTCTTCCGTCTGGTGAGAGGGAAAACTGCACTCTGTAAAATAAAAGGGTGATCCCCAATAAATCTCAGAATAAATACATTCCAAATGGATTTTTCAAAATGAAATGAAAAATCTCAATACATCTCCTGCAAATGCTTTACAGCACGCCACACTCTCTAATCTGTTCATACACAGGACAGTGTTGCAAAATAGCAACACCAGAGCACATCCAAATATTGCTTTAGGAAAACTAATCCACAAATTCTGGTTACATAAATCTTAAAATGCCTACTATTAAATGCCCTAATTATATTTTATGGTAATAAATGCATATCGATGACTGAAATTGTAATTGTAATGGTGTTCATACTAAAGGAAGGCATGTTGAAACTGGACCGAAAGACCACTTTAGTTTCCCTCATGCATGAACACACATGAACACATTTACCACCGCTGGCTGATGGGATAAAGACAGACAAAGGTTGTGGCTCCCTGCTTCAGTAGCTGGAAGCCACAACAACTAGCATGTCTCACAACATGCAGGACAAAAGGAGACAGGAGCGAGAACCCCGACATCATATCCCAGGGCCAAGTGACGTGGCAACAACTGCCACATTCTTGAGTAAAGAACATATATGAATGCCTGCTGCCTCTGCTGCACAATTCAAGGCAGCCATTCAGCTGAAGAGCCTGCTGGTTCTTCTATGGTCCTGTGCACTTTCATAACACACGCTCTGCCCACAGACTTTCACAACATGTTGTCCAATAAATGCTCAATGCAGCCGTGTGCAGGATGGCTGACCCTCAGCTATCTCCCAGACACTTGCCATCAATGTAGACAATAGCTGTTGCAAATTGATCCTATATAAATAAGCTTGAATTGAATTCCCACTGTACACTACAGAGCATGTCTGTCAGCATTCTTCTGACCACTTTCACCATTAAACACAAAAGCAATGTTACTTTAGTTATGAGATATCTGCTGCATGAAGATCTCAGCAGAATGTTTTTGTTTTGTTTTTTTAATGAACTGAAAGATGGACTGTATAGATGCTTCATGCAGGAAATCACATTATTTTAAGAAAAAGGCATTTACATAGATGTTCATTCTAATGACCCAGTTATTGCTGATACAAGTACGCATCCATTTGTTAATATTACAGTAGGTTGAATATTGACCTAAACATACTTAGAAAAGTTTATTTTGTTTTTTTGTAAATATGTAAATAAAATTATTCTTCATAGTCTGTTCTGTTCATGTCATATTATATCCACTTTTGTGTTTCTTCCAGTGTTGTATATTATGGTAGAGTTTTTATCCAAACATATTTCAGCTAGCATGTGTTGTCAGGTTCTATGAAATCTGCCTAAGGCCTTCAGAATCAACACAGCAGGCTCTTGAGTGCTGTAAGTGAACAGACACAGTCAGTTGCAATAACCAATCAGAATTCAAGGCTGCGACACCAAGGCCAGCTAGAAAGTCTTACGCTGAACTGGACATGTACATGTCCTGTGATTGGATAAGCAAACTCGTGAAAGCCTGAAAGGCAGCACTTGCAACTACTTTGAACTCTAAACTAAACTTGGAGATCCAGCTACCGACAGCTATATCGCTGTATTTTTTTTTAACTCAATGGTTGAAGGAGGAGAAGAGATACAGTAGATTTGGTTGCTGTATGACGGACCATTCATGAAAAGCTGGATCTTGTGAGAAGAGATTGGCCAACCCCTACACTAGCTATCTTTGTTTTCAAATAAGCAGGCGCTGTGGAGGAGAACCGTGTTGGTGAGTGCAAGCATTTTATTTATATTTTTCATATGTATTTTATCATTTTATTTCATTACTATTAGAATCCCATTAGTATTAAATCAGTGGTAACAAAATAAGTGGACAAAATACTAAAAAATCTAAACTTCTCATCATCTGCAGTTTATAATGTAAACGTTACGTGGCACATTGGCGAAGCTGTGACTGAAGTTACTTAAGTCGCAGCTTAAGATGTTCAATTGTTTTACTGTTGCATACTCTCAAAAACAAATTCAAAAATCAATTTACTTTTATTTTCAATGAATAGTTTGTGTCGTTATGGTCTCGTTGGTGTCTTAGATGTAAACAGCGACAATGCACAGTTTGTCCCACAAACTTGTTAAGCCCACATAGTTTTGTTGACTAATCTCTTAAAATAATGTTTTATCTTTGAGTTCTTACAGTATATGTGATCTTAGTTTCCTACTCTTAATTGTCAATGTGAGGTTATTGATTTTAAATGCTCCTGAAATGAAGTGTTGCTCGACTGGTCTATATTAAGGTGATGTAATGCTGTAAGTGTGATTCTGTATGGATTCTTAAGCTGTGGTATCATATTGATGTTATTATGTGCCACTGACATTGACACATGCAACAGCCTAACTTTGACTCAATTTAATTGTGTATTTAAAGTTCAGAGTATATCCTGACGAAAAAGACACTACCTTACAGATTCTATGACTCACAAATAAAACCCAAATCTCTAAGCAATATCTGTCCATATCATCATTTCATATTATAGAAAATACATATAAATGTATATGTCTGAGACCTGAGTGGGCCTGAGTGGGAGAATAAGGAGAAAAGAATAAATCTAAATAGGAGCCGCTTTCATGTCGGATAATCTGGGAAGATGCATTCATGGGAGGATCAGCATGTACACATATACAGCAAGAGAGAGAAGTAGAGAGTCTAGAAAACACAGGGTCCTTATACAGTAAGGTCCTCCTCTAAGAGTTGTGATAGAGATTTACAACACATCGGGCTGTGCATCTCTACTCGTGGACTGATGCGTTGGTTATCACCCTCAGTTCGCACCTCAGAGCTTGCATATGAGCTTGCATGTGAGCGCATGCATGTTTGTGAGGGACTGATTTGGTATCTAGGTCAGACAATGTAAGGAGCCACAGACACAGCTTGTCGCGGCTGACAGCTTCCTCTTCGTGCTATACAGAGGAGAACATGAGCATCTCCGGCAGTAATAAACTGATATTTTCAATATGGTAGCACACAAGTAGTATCTACAGGGCATCTCTCTTTACGTCTGTGTGTGACTACAGCTGAGAAAATGTATCTATCATGTAGCTATCTATGGTTGCCAAAAGCTGGATCTACAACCAGTGTTTATTGATCAGAACATTCCTCCCACACTTGTCAATATGTCATTTGATTAGACAACTAATAAAAACAGATCAATGAAATAGGGGCTTTAATTTGACAGCCACTAAGCAGATGCACATCAAAGACGGTTTAAATTAATTAGGCTCTCTCAACTGATCAATGCATGTGAAAAATGTTGCTCTACTTGAGGTTCAGCAGACACAGGTGTAAAACAACTCAGCTGAGGATAATGCCAGCAGGATCATATAGGTAAACATGAAGTTCCGTTAATACTACACAGTATATGAAAAATTTAGTTTTGTGATGCTGTGTCATGAAACTCATTCATCTCATCATATTGGAACATGACCTTTGACCTCCAGAATTATAAGAGTTCCATGTCACTACCTATATTTAAATAAGTTACTGTCAAGCAATGGCCCTCAACTCAGTCCTACAAGGTCTGCAATCCAGCCGGGTTTTCTGTCCTACCAGGTCCTGCTTTTACCTGCTTTTATCAGTCTTGTACGACTGGATTGTTGACCCCTTTAGAGAAACTGAAACATTGTTTATGTTGTTGCTTAAATGCCTTCCTATTTCGCTGATTAAATAAGACACTGCACTAAAGGCATGAGCGGGTATGTCAACGCAAATTAACAAATGCATCCGATATGAGATTTGAATGTATGGAGGTGATTCAGCTGAGCCAACAGCAGATGTAGCTGGATTAAAATGAGCTAGATTTAAATTTCCAGTGCAGGTCTTTGACCTGCATGAATGCAAATGTGCACATTATGATTAACCTGTGATCAGCAGTGTATCAAAAAATACTAGATTGAAAAACACATGAACAAAATAACCACGTTTATTGGAAATCTAAATTATATGTATGTATAGAAGATAATAGTAAACATATTTAGTTTTTTCCCCCTGTAATTACATGCATGGTGTTGACTGCTCTAAACTGATTTAATTAGTTTCACAGCCAGAGCCATTCATTCACTGAATTTGACATTGCTAGAGATCCTGCTGTGTATATATTTTCATAACCACTCTGCCCATTCTCAGTTTGCATTAAACCAACCCAAATGTCTGAGTCTAATACATCCCATTCAAACTGGGGATTACATTTGGTCATGGCTTCTGCATGTCAAAACAAAATGAAATTGTTAAAATGAATAATAAATTTATCTTGATACAATATTTAGCTGAGGGCACAAGAAAAGGCATTTTCAGAGTGCATCAATTATAGATGCTATTTATGAGTTGTACAACTTTAGGATTTTTATGCCATCAGCTGTACTTCTCCTAGGCACTTCCCTACACAATCCCCTCTTTTGAGAGAACCAGTAAAGAGCAGCAAGGACAGAACAAATAGCCGTGCAGATGTTCATAGCCAAGTGCAGCATAGCAGCAGTGCCAAAGAGGAAAGTACACTGACGAGTAGAATGCATTACAATGCAACCATAAACGGTATTTACATTTTTCACAGATTCACGTTGCATCAGACTGGCAGAGAAAGGCATCTCACTCAAGCTTGACCACACAGCTAGGTTGGGTTGTTTGAGTAGCGCCGCACTGAGTGGCAGCCTGTTGCAGCAGCTCCCATCGTTTTGCCTTATTTTTGTATTTATTTTCTGTACAAAGTTAATTTCCCATGTCTGGGATAAAATAAAGTACTATCTTACCTAACCTTACCTTACCTTACCTGCTCAAGGTGTCTTTCAAAAATCACTGATGCTGGAAACAGTACAGGACACACTTCCCAATACCAATGAAAATTGATTGTTTCGCGTGCTTATGATCCCACCACCCACTCTCATCGATCACGCCTATGACAGAAGTAGGTAGTGGGTCATTCAGCAGGTGAGGTGATTCTAGGTCCCCCTAACTGGAACATACCACATCTTTCACCTCAGATGACTGCACGTGGACAGGAAGAAGGAAGTGTCAGTGGATGAATCTGCTTCTCCACCCCCTTTTTGAGAAACCATAAATAAATTTGCCTGCCTCTTAATGAGTCAGCCAGCAAGACAGACAGCTTGGAGAATGAGGGCTGATGAACGCCCCATTAGACAGGTAATTACCAAAGTATTCCTCAAATTTTAATTACAGTACAGTATGAGCCAACAGTGATGCCTTCTTGCGATAAAGAGACAGATGTTCCCCACATACCATTTCTATGCCTGTGTTTTGCTACAAATAAAAATATGCATGCATTTCATAAAGAGACAAATTAAGACCTGCCATATTGAGAGATCTCCATAGTGATTGATGAAAGTGTAGCAACGGCAATCCACTTCTGGCAAGTCACTGTTGTTTGAATGGCAGCAAAAGCATCTGAGTAAAAGGGACAAATGGTCAAATAAATGTATTTCCTTTTACTTCTGGTGGTCGAAGTAATAAACAATAATAAAAAAAAAAAAAGCCATATATGCCATTTTCCATACCTGACAGGTTGCAGTAGGGTGCCACAACACTTATGAGTTCTACTAAAAGTACTATACCTGCAAACTCAAACGTTGCAATTCACTGCTGTTTCAGTGACAGTAATGGCTCTTTCTACCCAGACAAATTTCACTGAGCAGTATAAAAGGTCCTAAGATTTACCAAGCTGTCGACACTTTTACTCAGTAGTTGAAGGTAAATGAAGGACTGCCTAATAGCCATCTCTGGGGCACTCACATGAGGCAGATAAAGAAAGATTTATCGAAGAGGAGAAACGTTTAGTCTGAGTTGGTTTGAACAGAACCCAGCAGAGCGCCACACTTTTCATTTTCTGCATCCTGCTTTCACTTATTTCCTCCAATTAATGAGCTCAAAAAGACAAAGAAAGAACACCAAAATGAATCTGTGAAGGGCCGCAGCCACATTGCTTTGAGCGATGAAGATGTAAAGATGTGAAGCTCATCTTCACTTTCAGTCTGGTCCTTTAGGATCTGTTAGGTAGGCCATCTCATGCATTTGTGTTCCCTCCTCTCAGCATGAGCAGCATTAAAAAAAAAAAACAAAAAAAAACACCCACACCAGTGATGCCATGTTGACTTTTGAAAATGTTGTGTCTTTGTGTCTCTGTTGTTGCTGGGTCTTGTTTCGCTGCCTCCAGTGATGGAATGTCTCAGATTGTTGCCTAAATAAAAGTTTATTCCACTCTGGCTAAAATTGTATTTTAAATAACAAGATATGGAAGTATTTTGATTCAGATAACTATTTCGCATCTCTAATAATAATAGAAACTCTCATCTTATGCGTTCAAACATATGTTCTGACCCTCTCATATCAAAACTGAGGGAAGTCCCAAAGGAATTTTGCCTAGTCAAGTTCATAGATTCTTCCTGTCATTTACCTAATCCTGATGTTCACACTCCAATGGGGAGACTTGAGGGACAAGGAGACAAGTGATGAGAGGACGAGAGACTAAGAGAAGCTGTGATGGCTGTCTGTGGACAGTCCCAGGAGAAGGTCGGAGGACAGGGTTGGCTGGAACACGCTGGCCGGAAGCAAGAGCATGCCTGACAAGCCGCATTGGCGCCACTGAAACATCAGTCTGGGTGCTGACTAGAGTGGACACTGAATGCATCCCAGCTTGAATCACAAACACAGGCTGGGGGATTTTAATTCCATTACTATGTAGTCTCACAAACTGATTAACAGAGAAAGTTTTTTGAAATTTTTGATTTTTTTTAATGCGATAAGTATAGTGTTTAAGTACTAATTTCTTCTACTATCAGTTTCATTGACATTACAGCATATATGGGATAATAACCTCTCACTTTTTTGTGAAATATGGGATGTCATGTGTTCAGATTATTGCTTCTCCAATTAATGCATGGAAGATGTAAATCTTAAATTACACATTTTCTTCTAATGTAAAAAGCCATTTGAAACTAGATCAGAGAGTCTGTGACCTCTCAACTGAGCTAAAATGAATTGAATTGAATTGTTAGTAGCTGAATGCAATTGCCAATGGACAAACTTTAATTTTACTTTTTCCTGATGTTAAAGGTGAATCATATTAAAAAAGAAGAAAGTAATGAATGAAGAACAAGATGCGTGTTGGTTTGTTTTTTCTTTCATTTGCAGCCCAGTTTAGCTTAGTTACTATGGTGCATGTTTCTTTCACAGTTCATAAAATCTAACATTTTATGACCACGGGCTGTGGGGTGTGGGAGCTTGAACACAAAAGGCAGTTATCAGTACAAAGAAACCCCAGATCTTCTCAGAACTTGAGAGGTTTGCAGTTGCAATTTTACTCACATTTGAGAGTGTTAGAAACAAACTTTGGAGACAGATATTCATATAAAAATATGAATCAGGATGGTGAGTTCAAGATTGATAACGTGCATTAGAAAGTTTGATTTGTCCTACAGAGAACAAATTCTCTCCACTGCTTTTGTAATCCTGTGTTTCAGTTTTTAGAGATGTTGGTCTAAAATTGGCTCTTGCAGAAAAATTCATTTGGGCTTGGAATTGCACACCTCACTGCAGTATTGAATCTAACCAAGTCCGAATAAAGCAAAGGGCATTTGAACCAGGTGAAATTGGATATTCTAGCAGTTCAATAAGCTTGAGGCCAGGAGTGGAAGTAGAGGCAATTATTCGTGTTCAGTGGTGAAGCTAGTCAAACTACAGTATGATGCTTTGAAACAAACAAACAAATACCACCATTGAGTAACTGTCATTATTAAACGCTAAAATGCACAGATAAGAATACAGTCAAGACCATCTCTTACAACCTGTCTAACACCTAACTCTGTCCCGTGGGCGAAGCTCAGCTCTCCTCTGCAGCAATTCTACACAGAGAAAATTGTTTGTGAGCAAAGGTCAGCCTTGTTAATTATTCACCTTGTAAGGACGGATGTCTGTGTGAGATTAATGATGTGTTCATAAATAAACCTACCAACCACATGGACAGGATGGTGACATTATTAGTCCGTGAAACACAAACTTTGAAGACAAGTATACAGCAATTACACTTTGGTATTTACAAGCAGGATCACGATGCCGTTGGATCACAGACCAATGCAGCTATTTTTGGACATAAGAAAACTAGAGACAAAACACCTACCATGTGATTGAAGAGTGCCCCGATCATTAAAATTAAAATCCAAAAGCCCACGCACACCATCAATGACGTGTTTTATTTGTGATTGCAGTGGTTTTAGAAGAGATTACTATTTTTTTTTTTTTTTTTTTAACCAAAGTGCGAGGTTGCATTAGCATCATCTCTTGTGTTGTCCACAGCTCCGGAGCTTAATGACGTCTGATTTATGGGTGATGCATCAGGATAATAGCCGGAGATTTGGCCGATTTTTCCCCCTGCATGTTAAGCAAGCACATAATGTAATCTATATGATTTAATGGGACACAAGATAAAATACTGAATCAAGAAGATACATTGCACCGTGAGCTAATGGAATATGTAAGTGAATCCTGAAATGTCAAACAGTATCTTTAGAGCACTTACCAGGAGCTAAATGTGCTGGCTGATATTATTTGTTTGCTCTCAGAGTGATCTGAGGCTGTGCTGCTGTGCTGCAGGGGTGCAGCTTGATGGACGCTGAGAGGTGCTTGGCTGTGGCCTACTGTAGTGGCTGATCTGTCTCGGATCGATAGCAGCTAATTACAGCCCGCATTGATCCAGAAGGCTCACTCATTTAGAGCTGAGCCCTGGTCCTCTCCATATGGAGCCAGTGAAGCAGCTCCAATCCTGGCCCCCTGGCCCTACAAACATCTCACTCAGCAGCACATTATCTCTGAGGAGCAACTGATGGAACATTTGTCTCTCTTCAGGGATCAGCTTCAATATAGGAAAGCTTTATACCACTAAGGGACATTATAGATCCTCAGACGTCATCTTTATCTGGCACAAAGCATTAAGTGGATCTCTGCACCATGTGACTGAGAGTCACAATAACAGCATCAGTGCTCATCACGCCATGTATCTCTACAATCTATAATCTTTTTACTATGTAGCTAAGGCCTTTAATTAACATAACAATGTTGAGATTCTGTCAGTGATTCATCTGTTGGACATTTTGGATTTCGGACCAGATCAGAATATTTTGAACTCAAGTCCGAGAATTTCCATAATCACATGGTATCTCATAAAAACTTCTTTTTTTTTTTTTTTTTTTTGCTGTTTCCTGTATCTTAACCACTGTCTGTTTTTACTATAATTGCTGCCAGACAAACAATAAGACTAAGTTTAGTACAACTAGAGTAAACTTCAATATTTTGTGAAGTCTAAACATAAGAAAATGCCGTGCTTTTAAAGAATTTTGGTCCCCTAAGTCTCCACACATGTTGCTTGAATGTGTTCATCATTCATTCATTCGTGATCTTTGTGTGTGTGCATGCGTTTCCGCTTGTGTATCACTCAGATCAAGGCCACAAACGTTTGTTCTCGGCACTCCTGCAACTTTCCATTTGAGATGGGAATATTAGACCTTCTGTTCTATCTTTATGTGTTGATATTTTTCTTGATTAGGGTCAAGGGGACACTGGAGACTTTTAGCACTGCTTTCGAAAAGCTTTCAGGAATGATTAAGGTTTTTTTCCACCTATTTTTTTCAAAACAACACAAGGTTCTCAACAACCCTCTGTCCAGCTCTGCCACTCGCTGATTCCTCACAATGAGTTTTTTTCACGCACATGCCCATGACATTCTTTTTATCAGGCACCTCCCCCCATTTCTATTATACACACCGGACGCAAGAACTGTGTTCACATTCAGGTGAGGGAGTGCTTTTAATTCCACACATAAAAACCCACACAAAAACAAAAAATGCCACATCATCTGATTCAATCACTAATTGCACTCCACAGCCATTATCGGAGTAAAAGCCGGAGAGTTTCCAAGCTAAGATGGTATCCTGCATTAAGAATAATTGTAATGCTAAAATATGAGAATAAAGTCTTCACCTAACGTTTGTAAACATTCTTTAGAGCATTTTGTATGTATGCCAACATTAAATGCTCCAAACTATACTGAGAATCAGCTACACACACTATATGTTCCAGTTAATGAGGTAAGTCATTAGTTTTGAAGTTCACATATCTCAGGGTCTTGTTCAAATGGAGAGAGAGACTGACAGATTGATCAGTGTGGTATCTGGAATGATGTGGGTGCAATACCAATGTCATGCGGTAATACTGTGGGTCCAGCCAGAAGGTAAAGCTCCCAAAACATTACAGTCATTCTGTGGTTTAAGCATCAGCAGTGATGTTGCAGGAGTGGCTCAGTTTTGGTGGCACAGTGACGAGCTTGAACAGCCCAAAAGGAACTCAGCAGGATTTGCTGGTCCTCATCCTACATCTGAAAGATTCAGTTGGCGGGGGGCAGAGGGGTTCAGCATCCCTGTTGAACATCTTTGAACATTTTTCTGGGGAGCTTTGCGCTGGCTCCAGCTGGGAGGCAGACCCGGCACATTCCAGAGGATTAGATTTCCCCTCTGGTTGAGAATGGTCCTGAGAGTAGCAAGGTTTGGGCAAGATTATATAGAGATATTATAGAGAATATTATAAATATGAGGTCATCTAGAATAATCTGGTAAAAGATAAATACGCAACACCATCGAATAGAAGTTGTATGTGTTTAAGTGTGTGTGTGCATGGTTTTCCTTGTGCATATTCATGAGCTGAATTGTATTATGGTATGAGGTTTTGCAGTTGATACCATTTCAGATTAAAAGAGGTGAAAGAAAGTTTACATCGTGTCCCTCTGGGTGCTGCACAAGAATTCATAATAAAGGCCATTGTTTCTAAACTCCATAAACTTCACTGCAGAGAACAAGAGAGGATGTGTGTGCAGCAAAATCCTGTATTCTGATATATCAGCATCAGTTTATTCAGTGCCTTGATATACAGTATTGTTTTGTTGTTTTTTTCTTGTTGCCCTTTTCACTTTGTAGCATCTCCTTTCAAGTTTACTTTGGATAGTGATAGTAATGATAATAAAAGGCACTTGACTTAAGGTGCCCGGTATGCCAAAGAAGTACAACAAAATCTCTTTCCGGTATTTTCTTCTGTTAAATGAAGGTCTGGTCCTTTTGGTTTAGTTACACACACCTTCGTTTGAAGGTTAATTGAGACTCTTTGAGGTGAGACAGGATCTGATTCTGAACCTTAAAGACATGTTGGTGGTGGTGTGTAACCACCCCTGGACCTTAGAGCCACAGCTCAGGGAGAATGCAAGTTAGTGATGCTAATGGTAAAACAGTGATTGGTAATTATTATGAAAAGTCATATCATGCTTCAAGTTCAACTAATTGCATTACATATTTCAAACTGTGCAACAAAAAAGGCTAATAAGGTGCATGAAAATGGATAAGTCATATGTAATTATAATACAGGAAACCCTGATGGGACCAGAACATACAGGACAGATTATAGGTGTCATGGTCAGGTATAGGAAAGAAGTTATGTGATGTAAAGCAAGGCCCAACAGGATAAAGCAGGTAAGTCCATGATTAGTTTAATTTATTCTCATTATAAAACTCTGCATAGAGTAAAGAGAGGTGAGAAAACTATATTTACACTGTGACTGTGGGACATTTAATCTCCTGTACTGGGAGACTTCACTGTCAGAGGACAGCTGTGTGTTTTGGCTTCACATTACAAAGACAATTAACTTGACGAAATCCAGGTAGAACAAATATTTCTAAAGTGCTACTATGTGTGACAAACTCCAGTGTTGCTCTTTGGGATGATTAGATCTATCTGAGACATGTTTTCCTCAGCCAGATTGTGCCTAGTCAAAACAACATTTAATTACATTTAGCGCTTAATCTTTTACAGCATCTGAAATTATTGTGAATAACCTTCTTTTCAAATGTTTGAGTCACACATCTTTACGTCAACCCAAGTTCTGTTTTTCCACAGACCTACTGAATAATCTCATCAAATGAGGACACCATTTCTCCATTTCTGGGGAAAAGCTCAGGAAAATGGAGAATATTTCCATACAAAAAGATGGGGATAGAGAGGGGCAGGAGGAAGATCAGAGTGCTCTGCCCTTCATGTGTGTTACCATGGGAATCAATTGAACTGGACTGTAATTGGTTGAAGAGGGTTCCATTTGCCCATATGAGTGCCACTCATGAATTCTTTCCATCACACTTTCCATCTTACCACTTCAGTGTCCTATTTCATATTAAAAAAAATAGAGATCTTGCAGCGCTAAAAAAGAGAGAAATCTTTATACTTTATATCAGTAATACATTACATGCAATTAGTAGCTTTACCAGCATTCAACTGTCCATAAAAAAAAAACAAAAACAAAAACAAAAAACATCTGGAGCTGTTTAATGTACACATAGAATGTGCCCCCCAAAAACCTTTAAATTTTATGGCTGAAGGTCAACAGGACAAAACTATATCAAAATGAAATATTTGATGATAATATCACACCTCCCTTTTTTTATTTACATCCCCCATATGCCCACAATATTCACAAAAGGTTACTTCACCAAATCTGCACACATAGCCCTTTCTGTTATCAAGATGAACTGCTGATGTGCCTGAGTGCAGCTCCACAAATGTGCAAATTCAGACGGCACAATGCCCATCTCCAAAAGAATGCCCTCCCTCAGACGGATGTTCTTATCTCTGATGCATTTTCCCCGAGTTCAGAGCTGACAAAGAAGTGCAACTTTAAACTGGAGTCAGACCTGACATGTGTGAAAACATCACAGAATGAATGTGCAAAAGTTAACATCAGGTTGTCGTGAGGAACATGATTACACCAGGACTAAATAAAATTCCCTGTCACTCATTATTTTACGTCTTCTTTGCCTTGTCATTGACTTTAGAGGAATTCATCAAATATTTCCAGACTTCTTAAATTACAATAAATACAGGTAGAATTGGTAATGTAAATAAGGTGCGTTTCAGGTCTAGATTGATGTAAGTTAGCAAAACAATGCAATGGGAAAAAATAAAAAATAAATCAAATGCCCGCTATCAATTTCATATTTTTATAAGAAAATAGGAGACACGTGAGCGAGGGAACATTTTCAGAATTTCTTGGAGCTACTTTAATGAACACGTCTGTTCTCTGAGAGGCGAGGCTTCCGTTACTGCCAAATCTTGGGTGATGCAGAAATGATCGGGGAAAAAAAAAAACTAACCACTGTGGCCTAAACCTCGCCAGCAGGAAGTACACTGTCTTCTTTATTTAATCCTTTATTAACTGATGGTCAATATGGAGTCATAATTTCTGTTTTGCTTCTATTTTCAGTGTTCTTACAGTAGTTCTAGTCATTGTCTAGATTTGCGCTTTCCTTGGTTTTCCTCCATTGTCATTTTGATTTCTTCTCACCTGTGTGTTTAGCAGCCCTGGCACGGAGAGTATTTAGGGCTATGGACTTGTGTATTTATATCTGAAGGCTGTTTGATTCTGTCTGAACTGTTTCTTTAGTTATTGTGTCATCTGACCAAGTTTATGAAAATGTATTTTTGTGGACATATTCTCTTAATTCCAATCAGGGCTGAGTCTCAGAAGACTAACACATATTGCAAGCTTGATAAATGAGACAGATTTTGCCACATATAAGTTCAGAATGAATTTGTAAAATTCCATCTGTGACATTCAACATTTGACCATTCTGTTTTCTCAGCTACTGCCAGTCCATGAGCTCTAACATGATCTCTGGAGAAGATGCAATATAATCCTAACTAAAAATTCTACAGAAATATGTGATGTAAAAACACATTCTTCAAATGTGTTCATTTAAGTTTTGCGTTCTTTTTTTATCCCACATACACACAGACTTGTACAACTCTTGTAACTTTGTTGGTCCTTACTTTAATTTCCATTCATTGTTCAGTCTATCCTTCCCACTAACCTTAACCAAGATATGGTTAACAAAAGCCTAAAGATAATTTTATGCCCATCCCTAACGGAGGTAATGGGCCTCAAATTTAGGCCCGACAACAAAAACAACAAATGGGCACACATACAATTGCTGCAGTTCAACCACGTAAGGTTAACTTTAACATTCCTGACATGTCAGGAGATGTTGGGAATCAGTATTGAAATACATAAGCTTACAGAGATGAGAGTCTAAATATAGATTAAAATGATCAGTCGGTATGTTAAAAATAATCTTCCAGGCAGAGGAGTCTCCTCCAGCACAGACAGTTTGATCTGCCACTTTGTTGCAACAAGCAGACACTGTGACCTGATCGAGCAGGAGGAAAACTGTCAAAAACATCTTCTTTCTGGGCTCATTTGCTAGTTGAACAGATGCACGGGCCTTCAAGGAAAAAAAAAAAAAACAATGTGGTGATGTGATGGGTTCAGTTAGATGCTTTCTGACAAATACAGTTGACCTTGGTGTAATGTTTTGTGTTCAAAGCGGCTCTCCGGTTCAGTCAGGATGCTGTGATTGTGACAGACAGAAAATAACAACAAAAATATGATCAGAAAGAAATCATGACATCATATCAGACATGATATCAGTCTGACTTTAAGGAGCCATCCTATACTTATCTGCTACATGAGTTGAAAAATCCAGACACAAAGAAATTATACCTCAAACAAATGCCTTAATCATTGTTGCACTCCCGGCATGTGACTGTGCACACCAACTAGCTGTCCACAAGGGGCATCGTTAAATCCACTGGCAGGGAGATCCGCTACCACCAGCTGGCCTCAGGTGATAGGAGAGACCAAGTCCTTGCATTGTTCTTGGCACATTCTGCTGCTTGTCTAATGAACTCGACTGACACTGATAGTGTTATAGGGTTGGCATCCAATCCAGTCTTCGTAAATCCCAGCCAATTTATGCAAAATCTTTCCATGATGCCACCAGGCCCTGCATCAGCAACAAACTCTGCTTTTACAAAGATGTCCAGAGGTGAAGACACCTTTGATCTGTGCTTGTAGTCTGTATTTCCCTTTGATTATTTATGCTATTCCACCAGGCCATGCTAAGAACATACCAATGCTGTTAGGGATTGGCGCACTGGCGCCGGTTTGGTTGGGACACTGGGTCTTTTGTCCCCCTCTAGATGGCGCCAACGACTGTGAGCTCCACCTGGATCCCTCGTACCTGTCACCTATCACCAATTAGACCCAACAATTTAAGGACACTGCCTCAGCAGTCACTGGCTGTCAGATTGTTGATTTTCATGGTCCCTGGAGAGGATTCAGCCTTCTGGCGATTCCGGAGTGGTAGATGCTTGGATTTTTTTGATTACTCATACTGTGTGGATTATTTGCTCTCTGTTTGAACTGACTGTGACTTTGCTCTTTCCCTGAGGTTCTTCCGTCCCATCGAACGTGGGCGCGCTTTCTGTTCACCGGCTAGCCGAAGAGAGTCCCGGCCCGAGTCACCCTTTGTTCACATCATCCTCCATTGGAGCGTTTTTTGTTATCCATCATTGTGATCCTCTGTGTGAGTGCTTTGTGTTAGTGATTCTTTGCGTTTGTAACAAATCTGCGTTTTTCAACTCGCTGCCGTGGTCTGCGTTTGGGTCCTCAGAAACGTTCCTTAACAAATGCAACATGAAACAATTCACATCTCAGTGTGTACTCTGCAAAAACTGAGAGTCGAACACATTTTGCGCTTGTCTGAGAAACAATCATTTCCCACACCAGCAGGGGTCGTCATTTATGTGCAGTGCGAAGTTCCTATGGGTAACAGGCAATCCTGAACATAGCCAACAGAAGAGATAAGTGTAAAAAAAGTACTCTTTCAGTCTCTCAGAGCACGTTGGACCACTCTCTTACAGCCGACATCTTTAAATGATCCCGCATGTGCCCTCTTGCCTTTGTTGTCATGTGCTATCTTTTGTTTTTCTTTTCTCTTCTGGTTGCAATCACAGCGATTACTCCCACCATCTGGTGCCTTTAGAGTGGTTCATCAATGTGTACAGACAGCCAGAAAAACTGCAACAATTCTGAAAATAGTGCTATAAGTTGGATTTCCTGGCCCAGTGTTCTTGGTGTGTACAGGTGTAGATACCAACAACATGCGAGGTTTGGATTTTCCAGTTAAAAAAATGATGAAAAAAAAAAAAATGGTACAGAGCTTGCCTTGCCAGCATGTTGACATTGGAATTGTAACTGGAACAAAAGCATTTTTTTTTTTTTTTTTGCAAGCACCTGCTTGTTTGCAACTCACAAGTCAGCAATTTAAGCTTTGATTTATGACCAACACAGCTGACCTGTTGAGTTTAACTAATTTGACCCAAAAGTGCAGAACAATTACCAGAGACTAAACAGCAGTTTCGGAGATTCATTGTAAAGCTCCCACGGTAGCGGAAGAAACAATGAGGTTGGGATCCAGCAGCAAGTTGTTGGTGTGGTGGAACTGGCAAAAAATGCACAGCCAACCTCTTGACAGGATCTGTCTTATTGAATGTAAACAGAATGAGGTGTCAGGGCATATTTGAGTTCACAGCTTTCAGCGGTTCTGTGTTGAAATTTCTAGTCACTACCTAAAAAGAGTAAAGGGAAGTTAATAGCTATTATTTTTATGGAAAGCGAAGTAGAGCATTTCTGAATTAAAATAACATTACCTTTTTGACTGTCTAAATTTTTCATGATATAGTTTTCTAAAAACAGAAAAAAAAAAGAAAAAGACAATGTGCACTTAGGGAAACAAAATTGATTCCAAATGCTTTTCCTCAACGGAGTAATAATAGGTATTTTGAAAACAACTGGTCTCCATCTTCCAACTGCCCGTTAAAAAAGGGGAAGAAGCGGTGAATGTGGGAGCTGCGCAGTGATTAACACTGCGTTAACATCAGCAGGCTTTGTTCAGCTGGGCCTCCTGGCTCACGGGCGTTAGCGTGAATTAATGAAGATGCCAAAGACACTCCTCGACTCCCGCCTCTAATAGTATGATGATACACAAATGTGGAGGCTGACAACACCATATGCCATATGGCATCATTGCCTCAGGAGCTTCTACTTTGCAACCTGGCCACTGAAAAACACAGGTATACATTTGTACGCATGTGCAAGCGTGTGCTTGCCAAGCTCATTTGGACATTTCCAGAGGTATGAGGGGTATAGATCTCTACCCACAAAGGCTCTGGGTCTATCTATCACCCATGTCATTGGCATTCTATATATTCATTCTCAGTCATGCCTGCATCCATAATGGCCCAATTACTGCCAATGGGGATACCACTCCCTATCTGACAATTACATCTGTTAGAGCTTGAGAGCGTTAATGCCTAAAAAATATCAATTAAGGTGATTGATCGGGATGTTAATATCCTATTAAACAGCAGTCAGAGGCAACAGAGCATTTCTGTTGATTGGACTGAAACAAGAGAGCCTTTCCAGGATGGAGGGACTGCGGTTTAGAGGCCCAGTTACATCGCAGCTGTAATGAACACAAAAAGGGTCCAGAGTTGTGTTTTACTGCCAGATTATTGTGGACAAGAACAACTTTGGGTAATTAATCCTGTGAGATATTCCAAATTGATATAAAAACTGAACTGACAGACAACTCTACAGGTGAAGGAGACAGGAAAAGGATCAGAGTATAAGAGATTAAAAAAAAAAAAAAAATCTTAATAAGTTGAATCACATAAAGGGTGTCCAAACTAAATAACTTGAATCAACATCAGCAGAGTCTTTTTTATTCGACTGTGTGGCAGTCATGCTGAGCTACAGCATGGTGATGATAGACTGTCTTAATTAAATTCTGACACCGTCTTGGTTTTTGGTTGTTTCAACAGTCTCTTACACTGAAATGATTGTGTTGTGCTTTCCAAGGCATGTACTATTTTAACACGTTGTTTGAAGAGAACCAATGTTCTAAGAGTCAGTGCAAAAGGACATTTTATTCCTCTATTCAGAGGGGAAGAATCTACTTCAGACTGGCAGAGACTGTCGGACATATTTTCATTTTTAAGATGGATCCTTCCTCTCCGACTGATTGTTTGATAACATAAAGGATTGTGCATTGTTTGACTGAACAGTGAGGCGCTGAATGGGTGCAATTAAATTTCAAAGTGTAATTTCATACATTTGCGGAATGTTTCAAAATGTTGCCCCCTTTCATGGTCTTGTCAATGATCACCAGAGTGCTGCACTCATCCCTTACTCTGTCCTTCCCCCTCCTCCACAGCCTCCACTTTTGAAAGGCCTCTCGTCGTTCCGTTCTTCCCCTGGCACAGCATCGCACACTCATTTCATTTCTCATTTAGAGACTGATAATCAGAACGTCATTACAGTGTCCACACTGGGCTGGTGGAGGGGTAATTGAGCAGCATAAAAGGCATTTGAAAGAGGGATGAATAATATAAGTGGAGCTGGGTGGGGTGGGGGCAGGCACGCAGCAGGCTGGACTCTTGTCTGCTCTCTCAGGTGTCTGGCTGCCATCGTGTGGTGCCCTTCTTCATTAATTCAGGCCTGTGTGTTGATTGTTAATCAGCGCTGAGTCAACCAATTTTTTTTTTCCCCCAACAAACTGGAAGATTCACAAAGGTCAAGCGTCAACATCCTACAAACACTATATATTTTGAGTTTTAATTAACTACTTGATGGCTTTAAACTGTTGGTTTCCACAGTCTGCCACAAAGAATAAAATCATGGACCTCAAAAAAAAAAAAAGAAGTGCATGACATCTTTAGTTGCTGTAACACAGGCAGTAGTGGTTGTGTCTGTATTACAAGCTAATGTTATTTGTGTTGTTGCTTACCTCTCTGCTCACATCCACTCTAACTGTGGCGTGGCAGCTTGGCACGGCACCAGCCCCGTTTGGCCGTGGTGGTGCATTTCCATCTCATTCATCACATAAAGACAGATAATCAGAAAGTCATTACAGTGGCTTGACACCAGTGCTTGTCCCAGGAAGACAGCATAATTGAGCACCACAGAAAGGAAGAGAGGCGGCCAAGCCAAGGCCACACGGTAATGAATGTGAGATGTCAACATAAACGGAAGAGAAGATGATCTTAATGCAGGGAGCCACAGGTGGACAGAAAGCCAGGCAAACCACCGGGAAGGTAGGAAGAGTGATAGATGTGGGTCATTGGACAAGGAGGAGGTTGTTAAAAAAAACAACTGGACTAAAAGACAAACATGACTTTCAGTTAATTGACTCAATGTGCACACTGTCAGGATGGACAGTGTGTATTTGGTATACAATAACCCAGACCCTTAAAATAAATTGATATTTGAGCCTAAATTTTCACAGGATCCGTGATGTGTGTGGGTTTTACTCAAAGCTGCACCTCGTTACCTTGCAACAATTATTTGATTACCTTCTTATTCTGAGCTATGCATGTTCTTCTATCAGAGGTAAAACCTGCTTCCTATTAGACAGAAAGTAAAACGTATCCTGGTTTCACCACAAACTACCTCTGTTCAAGCACAAAACAAAGCTTAGCCACACTCACCCACGACTACTGTCTAGACCAGAGGTATGAAAGCAGACTCTTTGATACTTGCACTAAAATATAACCCAAACCCACACATTAACAGAGTAAGAAAAAAAAAAAAGAAAGGTAATGCCTGTTATAGTGAAATTGAGATGTTGTGAATAAAGCAGATATCTATTTCACCCTTCTTTGGCAGATCGCTCTGATTGTATGCTAATGCTGCAGTTTACTATCAGCGGTGTGGATAAAAAATATGTTCGTCTTAAGGTTATCAAAGCTGTTACATCTGTTAATCTCCAAATATATGTGTTATATGCATTCTATTGATGTGTTCTACTGAGGTTGTTTAAAATGTATTTTCTTTTGAGGTAAATATATTGTATATAATATCATGTAGGTGAATGTATGTTAAAGATTCATAATGCCTGTATTGACCTGAATCTTTAAAAATGTCTCAGTAACATGACCTTTAATGAAAACCACTGATCAAGGTCAAGGGAAATGTGTGAATGTCAAAAAAAAAAGGCCATGTCCTATTCCAGCATTAAGTATGACTAAGAGTTAAAGTAATGACTTCTCCTCAGAGCTGTCCTCTATGAGTCAGGTCTTCGTAGTAGATGTGAATCCAGTGGCATTTCTGTCTCTGTGTGATCTCTGTAAATCTGTCCAGATACACAAGAAGAATTGCTACTACGCAGGTACATAGAAAAAGGCTGTTCACAGTTCAAAGAAATATGACTACAATATGATCATATACTGTATGTTGAGGGTAAACCTGTTCATATAACTAATTAAAGGGGATGACGTGAATATCTGACTGACAAACGCAAAATCAGGTGTCCTTACGTGAATTAAGAAAAGACACCTGAATTTAATGCAGTAAGTGTGACATCCTGGTGCAAATATATATATAGAAAATCATAATTTTATACATTAAAAGAAGAATTTACTTAAACATACACAACACTATATACACTATATATGTGTGTGTGTATACCGTACATAAGGGAGGGAGAGAGAGGATTTAGCTTATTCTTGATTTGTTTGAAAAGCATATGAAAATAAAAAAAAAACTTTCATTGCAATAACTCCCCAACTCCCCCAAATATCAGTCAAATCCTTCAAAATATCATTAGTTATTCACTGTTACAAATGTTCCTAGCCTGTGATTTGGCAAAAACAATGGCCATCTGCATCTAATTTGCATAAAAGCGGGTACTGTCAATGTCTGTATCTGCCACCACTTTTGTTAATTTCCAACATAATGTGGCCAAAGAAAAACATCATAGTTTAAAAAATGACACTGAGATTAGAACTGCTCTCTTATTTACAGTTTTGAAACATTCATGTTTCTTTTTTTTTTATTGAAAACTTTAAAAACACTAAAACGTCCCAATATCAGACAGCAAGTTTTCTTAATCTATACAAAGACCCTTAAGCTTGGTTTTGAGTGAGAAAAGTGATATCAGTTAAATAGTGGTAAGACAAAGGTTAACAGCGCTATGGTCAGAGTGCCGATATATGCCTTTTGCCTACTACTGAAAGCCAAACGTATGTGTTTAGCAGCAACTTTTGATAAATTGGACTTGCAGTGAATGGCCCTGAACATGAAGTCCATAATGCATATGCAAAAATATCAGCCCCTGAGTGCCATTATCTAATAATGTCTAATAATAATAATAAGTCAGAAAGGGCGGTGGGTGCTGAAGTCACTTCATTTGCCATCTGGGTCAAAGAATTCGAGGTTGGCGTTCTTATTTGGTCAGGGGTGGTTATCAAAAAAGGCTGACCTTCATTTCCCTGACTGCTGGCATACAAGCATACTCACTTAAATCATGCTTTCCCTCTGTGCTCCTCTAGGTTTGTGTTGTATTAAAACAGTTAACCTTTTTAAGCACAGCCATACATTTCTAGCTTCATCTTTGCTTTATGATTCAAAGATTTTGCTTGCGTGTTATAGGGACTAAAAGGAAGAGAAAGTGTGTGAAAGGCAAAGACAATGAGATCAAAAGACTGAGGAAGAGAGAGCCAACACTGTCTCTCTCAGCTGTAGGGCCAGGTCATGTCAGTCTGATCTCATTATCCAGCACTTAGTCCTAGAACAAACAGCCAGTGGCCTTCTTCCTCTCCTCCATCACTTCATCCCTCTTACTCCTTCCATCCCTTCCTAACGACTAGCACCGCTCATGTCCTAACAACTTGCTTGGCTCACTTACTGTCTAATGACTGCCACTCCTTATAGCCTCTGCTTCAAATCCCATTTATCTCCACTATTGGAGACTCACATTCAGACCATTCTGTTTCTAATGCCTTGGGAGAGCGAACAGGAGAGTGAGATAGAACGAGCGCCAGCGGGAAGGTAAGACAAAGAGAGCCTCTCTTTGAGACAAGACATATGCGACAAGTGCTTCTTTCAGGTGTTCTGATTCATCTCAACCTCAAAATAGTCCTGAGCTCGTTTCCTTCCTTTCCGTTCTCCAGTAACAGGATATTTATATATATTTTTTGCCACTCAGGATCTTTGCACTCCTTCACCTCCATGCCATCCACTTACTCCTTCTTTTATCCACATGTCCCCCATTTCTGTCTTTGTCAGGAGCATTAGATGGAAATCTTTCATGCTGCAGGAACCATTATAGTAATTTCCTCTGCAATATGAATGACAGCAATCTATTATTTATCTAAGAATTGCTCATTACTACCCAGCCCATTGCATACCCACCCAGACCAGCCTCTCACAGCCACTCCAGACATTACTTTCTTAAGAGGGCACGGCTGCAATGGGTCCTTTTGGAACAATATACTAATCGGGTGTGATGCATGGAACGGTTGAATTCATTAACAGGACGGGGGTTAAAAATGCTTCAACCTTGAGATAATTTCTTTGTGAAAGAGCAGATTGTCATCTATATTTCCTATCCAACAAGTCTGCAACAAACCACATTGCTGCTTCTTCATTTATTTTGGTTCTTATTTCAGTTTTTTAAAACATTTAAAACTTCCAAATTGGTTTAAACATAAAGGTCGACAAAATCAAAATAGCAGCATATAAACATAGAGTGTTAATATAAAGCAGTGCTTCACAGGTTTTATAATTAAAGTGTTTATTATTATTATTATTATTATTAATATTAATAATAATAATAATACTAATAATAATAATTCTTGCATCCAATTACTGTATTCTATACAAAACAAATCAAACAGTCAATGCAAAACAAATCTGACAGTGTTAATAATCTCTGACTTTACCTGAGGATTACCAAATAGCGCTTCAGGCATGAAGGATTTTTTTTTTTTTTTTGTTCTAAATGTCTATGATTAAAGGATATTAATGCCAACTTAATCTAACGAATCGGCAGCACACACATGACCTCTTTTGGCACCTTATTGCATTACAGTGCTAATTCCTCAGCAGCCGTTTTTTTTTTTTCTGTTTCTTTGCTGGAAATTGTCTCCTTTAACTTATTTTCACCCTGACACACTCTTCCTCTATCCCTCCCTCCTGTTCCTCTCATTCCCACGAGGACACATTCCAACCTTCTCCTATCGCAAACGCCTACTACCTCCCCAGTGCTGGTGACGTCGAGCGCAGCTGGAGAGACATGAGGGATCCAGTGAGTCGGGCTCCATCTCTGCTGTCAGACGGGCCTCAGTCACAGTCCCTAACCCTGTCTGGTGCTGAGGTATGCACACATGGTAAATTAATCCCCATGCCCTGTCTGCCAAACATAGCGCTTGTGTCAAAAGAAGTACGCTGCGTAGTGGCTGGGGTGACATTTTCGAAAGACAGGCACGCTGTGGGAAGCCATTACGCTGAGAAACAACACATGCAGAGGACGCAATGGAAGAGCGACTGGCCTAATGAAAAGAGAGGCTTGAAGTAAAGGAAAGACATAGGATTAAACAAGCAGGTTAATGAAGGGTAAACGAAGGGACACAAATAAAGTGGCTAATGAGACAGATGCATCAACCTGCTGTGACCTTTTCGTCTTTATTTAATCATGCATGCCTTATTATAGTCTTTTTATTCACTGTTTGCTATTAACAATAGTTGTTGTCTCTTAAGCCCCTATGCAGCATTTACACAAATCACCGCATCATTAACCATTTGTTTCACTTCCTCTGTCATGTATTAATTGTAGCTATACGTGCTCGATGTTAAGACGCCGCCCGATAAATGCATTCTTTTCTGAAGCCGGTCCGGCTCCTTTCAGGTTTTAAGAAAGGTAAAAACGCGAGCAGAGTTACTCAGTCAAATCAAACACACCTGAGAAAGAAATGTTTGGAAAAGGCTGACCTGAAGATTAAGTCAGAGCTAACCTGAAATTTTATCTGTCAATACTGGCCACACAAGGCTGAACGCCAGGGTGCTGTTTTGATGTTGGTGACATGACTTTATCAAATGCCCTTTTCTCCTTATTTCGTACACTGCTAATAGATGCCACGGATTTGAAACATATATCTTTCATCAAGGTGCCCAGATTTCAATTTTAACCAAAGCAAACATTTGTGAAAGGACATTGTTCGAGCTGTGAACCATTTATTTGAATCCTCAGATTTATTCCTTACCAGTCTCTAAAGCCTCCTCCAGCTGTTTCACTGCAGCTAAATTTAGATTTTCAGGTGGTTGGAATTCACTTTAATTGCTTGGAAATTTTGTTATCTTTATCCAAGTGTAGTTTGCTGAAATAATTCTTACCAGCTAACTAAATTATATTGCCATATGCCTTGTGTGCTTTTGCCAGCTGACGATGAATGCAGCTCTTAAACAAAACAACTGCTGCTTGCCCCCTTGAGAACTTCAGTACAGCCTGGAATCACACTGCTGTTTCCACAGCATAATGCTTTCCCATCAGAGATGGAAGGGCACAACTAAATGACTAATGGCATCTCCGCACAAAAGCCCCGTCATGAGGAAGACAAAAAGGCTTGGTGATGTTAATAGAAAGAACATGTTCCTGCCATGTTTCTTTGGAGGTTCTCAAAGACAACAAGTCTCCGGGGGACCATTTGGTAAGTCCATACTGGAGAATAGAATTAAATGATGGAGTGTTGGATCTCTGAAATGAGGAGGATGTCTCTGGATAAATAACTGCAAAAAGAAAAAAGTGATCATTGTACATCTACAGAACGGCGTAACTGGTGAACCTGATCAATCAGTTGACAACATTTAACTGAAAATTTGAAGCTGATTATACTGCAACATATCTGGGTGTATTTATGTCACATGTTGTGCTCTTGTTTGTAAAAAGTGCAGATCCATGTATAGGTTGTGAAAACAACACCGCCTGGTTTTTGGTGAAGGGAGGAAAGTGGCAGGACTGCAGGGATCAGAGATCAAACCAATCGCCTGCAGTGAGAGTAGAAAGCAGAGAAAGTGGCAGTGGAGGAGGTGTAGAGTTTGATGGAAAGAGGTACAGAAAAGTGCTCTTACATGCAGCCTACGGGACTCTCAGCTGTGAGGGAGGAAAGAGACAACGCTTTATTTTCCAATCTCAGTCCTGTTGGGATCAGGCTCTCCATCTTCACCATTTAGGACTCAGTGTGTGCTCGTTTTGTTTTTCTATTATGTGAGCAAAATTATGTGTACACTGCTCAAAAAATACAGGGAATACTAAAATAACACATCCTAGATCTAAATGAATGAAATATTCTTATTAAATTCTTTGTTCTTTACATAGTCAATGTAATACTTTTCAATGGAAATCAAATTTATTAACCCATGGAGGTCTGGATTGGAGTCACACTCAAAATTAAAGTGGAAAAACACACTACAGGCTGATCCAGCTTTCATGGAATGTCCTTAAAACAAGTCAAAATGAGGCTCAGTATTGTGTGTGGCCTCCACGTATGACCTCCCTACAACGCCTTGTAGTTACATTGTGTTGTTTAAGTGTTCCCTTTATTTTTTGAGCAGTGTGTGTGTATATATGTGTGTGTGTGTGTGTGGGGGGGGGGGGGGCATTGTCTTCCAGCCTGGAGACATGGTATTGTGTTTCACAGCTAGATCAGCATTAACAACCAGTTCTGCTAGCAGAGCTGTCATAAGCCCACATGTCCTCCTGCTAACACGGCTCACATTTGTCCGATGCAAGCAGCATGACTGCAGCCCTCACTGGGCTTTGGTGTACATCAAAAAACATCCTTCGTTGGTCTAATTGTGACAGTCACAAGAAACAAACAATATGCGGAAAACAGAAATAAGAAATAATAATAATACCATTTTTATACTTGTAGAACTGCAATAATGAAATGACCATGGACCCAAATTACCAATAATTTTTGATTGATTACAATGTTAATTCAGTGACATCCAAAAAAGTGATTTTACTCACGACATGATCCTACATCTACATCAGCCTGTAATTAAAAATGACAAAAACATGGAAGGAGATACAATAGATAACATCCATAGAAAGATAGGAACCAAAAAAAGGACACAAGGGCTCATCCCGAGGGAGGTGTTCATTTTAATTATGCAGCGGTGGCTCCTCAGTCTCCAGACTGGCCTTTTGACATCATGTCCTTGCTTCTGCTGAATAGAAAATTATACATCATAGCAGTGTTTGTCTGCAGAATTAGTATGAAAGATTAAGAGCTAAACACCCGCCGATCACACCAGGAGCACACAGAAACCCTGCTGGCTGGGGACCCCGATCCAGACAAAGGGAAAATTGGATTAGCCGATAAAGAAATAGAAAGAAGAAAAAGAAACAAGAAGGAACAGGACTCTGTCAAAAAGAACTTTACCTACAAGGTTAAGTTATTAGCAATACAAAGCAAAGAGAAATAGAAGAGGAAAAAAGAGAATATAATGGGGATGAAAGGCGAAATGTAAAGAGTTGAGGAGATGAGAAGTGAAGCAACCAAGTTATGAAGGGAAATACTAATTGGAACAACAGCAGCAGTGCTCTATTCCTAAGTGACTAATTCTGTGTCCGGAAGTATTGTTAGTGACATCTTCCACTCAGGATAGTGCTTTCAGCTACAAATTCCAAATGGTGACAAAAACCCAGGAGAGTAAGCATTTTATTACTTTATAATGGCAGAACAGAACATGCACTCAACAGAGAAGGGGGGATGTATTTGTTGGAAATGGGAGAAAATCAAGACAAAAACGTGTGTTAAATCTAGTTATTTAGGAGTGTTTTTTTATTGAGTGCTTTATTTGTGAGTATGAAAAATAGCAACTCAATGTAGTTCAGCAAAAGAACAGACTTTGTGTTTTTTTCTGTGCATATTATTATTTTATTATTAGAAAGATTAAATAAAAAACAAACAACAGGATAATGAATTTACAAAAATAAATCAGTGAAATTACAGCACCGTGATGCATTCAAACATAGTTATTCCCAAAATGATTAGAATACGATTGATTGATCCAGAGGCCCCATAGGGATGTATCAGTTTTGGTCACATGTGTGCCAGCTTTTGTGTGTCTTTTTCAGTAGTCATTTTACATTCTCTGGTGCATGAACTGAAAAGCTACTGTTCATTTTCATTCCATAGTAAAGCCCCGTCTGTAATCTGTGACTATAAGACCTCTCAGATCACTGACTGATTCCAACAAAGACACAAATACAAAGTCTTAACAGTGAGAGGACACATTGTTCCCTGGATGGACCTCTCCTTCCACCAAACTGCAGTGGCTGTGGGGGGGCGGGGGGCGGGGGAAATACCTGCTTCCTTATCAAAGAGCGGCTTTTCAAAGGGAAACAATGATGTCAGGTCGGACAAGCCCTGCTGTAATTGAGTATTAATGAAGGTGGCGTGGAGGGGGATGCCTGATGTCTGATCTGTTAGCAGTGGCAGAGCCTCTGCGATGCAGGCAGCGAGCATCGCCAGTGTTTTAAAGGATTTTGTTATCTATTATGTATGAAGGATTAGTCTCCTTATGCTTCTTTTCCACCAGCGGGATATCAGATGCTCGATAGCCTTGATGCTAGGTTCCACACTTGTTTGCATATTTAGAGCCCCCCAGGGCGATAACAACCTTAGGGTCCTGTTTAACCTTGAAGAAAGACATTCAGGAGTCCTGGCGGGAGGCAGCGATTGTGGTGCTCTGATTTATAACGGGTGGCTCAGGTGGTCTGGGACAAAGGGTTAAGTGGTTAGTGCCAAAATGGAGCTCAGGAACACTCACACACACACACACACACACACACACACACACACACACACACACACACACACACACACACACACACACACACACACAGATACTGTATGGTGCGTTCTGTATATTCAAAAACTGTCACACACGCTGGTTCTTGCATATTATATATACACAATGAGGCCACAGGGTTCATCTGCACACTGACAGCTTAGAATTGGCTTGTTTCATATGCATATAAATATTAATAAAACATCCTCAACGGGCCATGGTCCAGCTATGCTCCTGTAATCTCTTACAATTGAAAGCCAGGGCTCATGAGATGGGGAGGGAAGAGGCAGAAAAGGAGAAAGAATGAGGGACTGAAAGGCCTTTGTGATTTATCATTCTGAAAATGTCTCAGATATAGAAAGGGTCTGTAATACATCAAGATCTCTTTTCTTATTAAATTTTTCAGGATGCACTTTCCACTTCCTAAATGTGGCTCACTGTCCCTTTTTATATGATGCATAAATTGATAGAAATACACTGAAATCAACACTTGGAAACAGAAATCCGGCTGAAGAATCCAGGCTGTGATGAAATGTTAGCAGTGCCCCGACCAGATATGAATCCTTCCTCAGTAATCAGGTAATGGCCTTGACCATTGTCTGCCTCTCTCCCTCTCTCCACCCCAAAGTGATCCTCCATGGGTGGCTACATGTCCAATTACAATCCAACCAACCAGGCAGACCCTAACCTGTAGCCTCTGACACTTTGTATTGTCCCTCTTCGCCACAGGACTGAGTGGAAAATCAGTCAGGAGACCTTAGCCTAATGCTTTCTGATAGCTGTTAATTCAATAAGTGAGCAGCAATGCTTTGATTTCACTTTGTAGGGGGAATGGAGCAGATAGATTTGACCTTGCAGATGAAAAACACAGTGAGCCAAAACTAAACTAGGTGGATACAAAGTTTGTATTGATGGAGAAACAGGGGATGATCCAGAAACTAAATGTGTAAAACTAGAGTGAAACATTCCTTCCATGAGCACTAGAATATAATGTCTCTATGTCACAAAAAATAATTGAAAATGAAATTTAAAATTACTTATTAGCTAATTAAATATGTAAAAGTATAGTTTTTAATTTTATAATAGTCGAAGTACAAAAATAGAGAACCTGTGTGAATATCCTGTTTTCCTGCCAAACAACCACAATAAGTGGCTCCTTCCTTGTGCAGAAATGTGTCTGCTTGTCTGGCCCTTAATAGTGCGCCAATTCACACCTTAAAGTGCAAGGTCAAAGTCACAAAGAACCAATCAGGACAACTGCATGAAGTAAGGATAAGATAGAAAAAGTGGAAAACTGCTGTGTTCAACTTTAGGTAACCTTTTCAATTTAGCTTTAGCTGTTCAGAATTTGGTACTCCCTGCGACCCAAAGTTGGATAAAGCAAGCAGAGAAAATGGATGGATGGATGGAATTTGGTACTTAAACCAAACAGATGCTGGAAGATTGGTCCAGTAATTTCATCATGGATTTGGGTTTGGGTTAGCATTTGATAGGATTTTAAACCGTTGTAACTGAACTTTATTATACGCCAAAAATACACACATAAACCTGCTGATTATTGTTATTAACAGCAAGTATTTTTATGATTACATTCATTTCATCATTTCATGAATGTAATGCTTTTTTCTAATTAAACCAGGGCACACAGTTTAACTTGGAAACTCTAAACTACACAATGTTGCAGATGTAAACAATTGTTTCCTAAATCCTACAGAAAATATGTAGGCATCTCCGGTGTCTCCGTCTCGCTCTGTAACAGGCTTTTTACTCAGATGACTGGCTCTGGCGCTGTTTTGAGAGCCAGGAGATTGGCATGTCGTACGATGGGGGTTCACAAACAAGTCATCTCTGAAATCCTGCAGACAGGCACTCATCAATTAGCCTGGTCTTGGATGATAACGCGGCTGTTTCCACTCACTGTTACATCACACTTCATTTAATTTACACGAGGCGCTGCACACTGCGTCTGCAAAAACCACATAATGGGAGTGACAAGGATTCATCCTGTCAGTGTGTCATATTGTTTTATAGATTAGCTCAAGATCTTCCAATATTAAATACAGTTTTGTTCCATAAACATGTATATGTTACATCTGTGATGAATCACTGTTGCTGTCTCTTATATAACTCGCAGGCCTTTCAGAGAAAAGTTATTCCATCATCGCTTGATAAGAGTAGAAATTCATCAAACTCTCAGCTGCTTGTGAATCTTAACTCAATGTAGAATACTAAGGTTGTGACATCTTCTCATATGACATTTAAAGTTGTAAGATCAGATTTCTCCAAGCAATTTGCCTTGTGATGGGAATACTGAGATGGGCTCAGAGGCATCTCTTTCCTTTCCACAAGACTTGCGGAGTGATTCTGACATTCCTCAGTGCAAGCAGATCCATCTAACATGACAGACCTAAACCCCTGAGGGCCCACTTAACTCACAGCCATATTAATTGAATATGGTCCTCCAGAAACCACCACAACAACCTTACTCCACACAATCCCAGCAGAGAGCAGCAGATATGGAATTGTAAAGCAAAACATGCAATGTTGAGATCTGATGTGTTTTGAAACTGATGAGGCGGACTGGGATGCGTGTTCCTCACATCATTAGGTTGAATCAGCTGAGATTTGTCTGAAAAATGCTAGTTTATGGGGCAATTCTCACAGCTAGCTGGTTATGTCCCATTTATGGCTTTCTCGGGTGTCTCTTTTCCTCTCACAGGCTGTGATGGAAAGTGGGATCTTGTATCAGAGATCTCCTGGAACAATCAGGTTGACCTTTTGGCAACTCGCACATTGCAGGTGTGGATGGTAAGGCAATGAGGAAGCATGTGAACCGGACACACTCGCAAAGGAAAGGACACACATCCTCTGCAAACACATTCCCTCCACTCACCTCAATATAACCTCCCGTGTTTACTCCCAAGAACAACATTTTTTTTCTCTGTCTTGCTCTGTGTGAGGACTAATTCACTGGATATAGGCTGATAAAATAGACCTAGAGAATTCTGGGGCTCCTCCTTTTACAAATGTCAGATAAAGTCATCATCATCATTTTATTACACAAAGCCGATTACTCCTCCAGCCAGACGCGTACAGGGATAAGACTGGGGATCGGGTAGAGAGCCCTGACACAAATTGGATTCCAACTCTCCTATATGCTTAAATATAGATTTATTATCCATTAACCCACCAGTATCCATAGCCACTTACAACACAAGGATTAGCTCTAATGAGTAGAATTCATGCATTAACAAAAAATTCTACCATTTAATGACTTATTGCAATCTGAAGGAGAAATAATGCAAAGTAAATTAGTGAAAAGATGAAGTTTAGTCAATACTGCATAAGTTAATTCATTTTTAAAGAAAATTAGAATCTTAGGACCTTTGCAGCATACACAAATCAGTGTGTGACTAAACATGCTTGTGCTTTATATTTAAGTGTCTTTTGGGAACGTGCGTGCCACCGTGTTTGTGTCTCTATTCCCACATGTCATGGAAAGTGTGCCTGTATCAGGGGTCAGAGTTTGTTTTTCTCCCTGGCTGGTTGCTGTTGGCAGGATTAGCGATAGGACAAGATGTTCAGTAAAAGCTCTCCGTTAGCGGCGCCAAACATTGCATAATGCTTGATTTAGCACAGCAGAAATTTGAGGATTTAGTCTCAGACCTCTGACCTTTCTGCAGGCCCTTTCTGGGAGGATAAACCTACAGTGCGTTTTAGCAGATGGATAATGTTTGTACTGATTTTCCTTGGCTTAGAGGGTATAACGTGTTTTTTTTTTCCTTTTTGCTTGCTTGTGCACTGGTGTTTTAGTTTGTGTCATAGCTACAGTAGGAGATGAACTAGTTGCTATTACGTAGCCTAGCCTGCTGCTAACTGCTTCCACTAAAACAGCTACAGTCATGCAGCTTGTACTCCACAGTGGGGACATATTAATCCAGCCATGTCCAAAAGAACATAAACGTCATCATCTATCATAAAACATGAATCACAGGCCCTTAAGTTGCCTGGCTTTGCTGCAGCAGCTGCATCAAAGCGATCGTGGAGTGGAAAAAAAAAAATGCAGTCAAGCAATAATTGAAAAGTATAACCTTGAGCCATTGGAGGACTGTACAAACATGAGAGCCTGTCAGACTCAATATCAGAGTCAACATTGAAGAATGAACAGAAAAGGAACTTTAATGTGGCCTCTTTCTCTGAAAGAGGGATCTTGAAGTCTCAGTTTATGTTAAAACTTGTTTAAATGTTTTTTTTTTTACTGCTTATTATTTTGGCTTATCTTCTTTTTTATCTCCTTTACTCTCTTGAATTCCCTCATTCAGTTTTTCCACCAGTCTGTTTTTTTAGAGTAACAATTCTACTCATCACTCCTGTTTATCACCCTGCCAAATGCTCTCCTTTGCATTGTGTTCTACCTGTTCTTCTCTCCTACGCTGCTGTACTCACCTCCCTTCTTCACTCCCAGAGATGACGCTAAGTCATCTTCACACAGAGCCCTCCTCATCTCCTCTCCTACCATTCCGACCATCACTTTATTGACTTCT
This sequence comes from Pao palembangensis, assembly GCA_015343265.1. Taxonomy (NCBI): domain Eukaryota; kingdom Metazoa; phylum Chordata; class Actinopteri; order Tetraodontiformes; family Tetraodontidae; genus Pao; species Pao palembangensis. Next base: position 5,609,691 of record CM027082.1, read on the forward strand.
ACTTGTCCTCCCCATCTCTCCAGGCTTTTAGAGTGAATGATACAGATAGATACTCTCTGCACCTTTTCTCAAAGCTCTCACACACAATCAACAGCTCCTGCACTCAGCACCCTGGCTCTGATCTCCTACATACACACACACACACACACGCACACGCACACACATATTTCACCTCCACTCCTCTTTAGATTGAAAAGGTGAACAACTATATAATGGGGCAAAGCATGTGACGGTAAATAGACATTTCCTTTACTCTACACTACTTTCTTCTATTCTTTTATTTTATTTTTCTTTTAATTATTTCTCCTTTCTCTCCTGTTTTCCATCTGCCTTCCTGTTTCATTTGTGAGAACAGAGGCAGTCAGAGCTTCCATTTAACCCTACGTCTGCAGCTTTAATAGCTTAAATCACCACCTTCACCATGGCAACCTGTCTGCACAGCCATGGTGATAGTTTCTGTACATCATACATGATAAATTTGATCATGGTGGCAGCAATGTGGCATGTAAAATTCTGCAAATACAACTGCAAATATGACTCAAATGGAAATAAGACAAATTACGGTAAGACATTAAAAATTCTTCGTTAGATATATGTACAGTACATTTAAAAAAATGAAAAGATGAGACATGCATTATCGTTCTATTCTATTCTATTCTATTCTGTGATTTAAATTTGAGCAAATAATTTTTCTTATGCATCAATCCCCTTATCAAAAAAAATAAATAAAAGTTGCATTGAGCAGTTTGAAAATAGGTTAGGGTGAAGAGATTGATTTTGTTTAAATACTCATTTTAAGTTACAGAATACATTTTTGGTAACAAAAAAAAAAAAAAAAAAAAAAAAAAAAAATATATATATATATATATATATATATATATATATATATATATTTCTTTAACATTACTTAGGCTAATGTGAATATATTTCTTTGTTCTCTTTCAGTAATTTAAATCTTAATTTCCAGCTTTCACTTATATGCTAAATTTCCTGAAAGACAATTTCGTCTAACTGAATTGCCCCCATTTATCATTGATGCTGTTAACATGTTTAAAGTCTGAAAATACATTTGAATTCACTAAATATTTTGGAAACTCAAAAGCAATACAGCAGAAGAATTCATTATTGCAAAAGTGCATATGACTCAGTTTTTAATTAGAAAGTAGCCGGTCTGCAAGTTCCTTTTTTATCTTATTTTATCTTTTCTTATTTTGTGATTGTTGGTTCCAGGTGTTAAAATCAGCATTCTCCACTAGAGTTGTGAAGAAAGAAAACATCAAAATATGCACTCTCCCAGTCCCAGTCATGTCCCTGAGCCTTTCTGTTAATCATATCATGTTTGCACCCAGCATATGTTTCCCTTGCTCTACCTTCATCTTACCTCCTTTCCTGCCTTTGTCCCTCGTTCCCGGTATCCTGCCATCCCTGTCACTATATTCCTCTGCCTGGGTCTCCCGGAGGGTTGGAGGAAAGAGAGGTTTTAATTAGGTGAACGCTCTTAAGCTCCAGGGGAACCAGTGCTGGCACGCTGACACGCTGACACGTCTGCTACTTTGGCACCCTGAACCAGCCAACAAGTACTGTATAGGCGATCAGGGTGGACTCATCCCACGCATTCCCCGGAGGGACTGGCACCGCGGCCTTGGCCTGTCGCCACAACTCTCCATCTTGTTTGTGTCAGTGCTACCACACAGATTCCCATCAGTGGCAGTAATGGTTGTCTAATAGAGCACTCCAGCCCTGCCTGTTGGCAGTAATGAGGATGGCTGCCAGCCGGGCACAGTCCTTCCTCTCTACTGTGCACGTATGTGAACGTGTGTCTTTTGCACCTCGTGACTGAACCTACACTTCATCTCAACAACCATTTCCGGCCTCTCGCGTGAAACTATATTACATAAGCAGGAGGCAAAGATTGAGTGGAGTTGTGACCTTGTGGTCCTAGTCTGTTTGCTTTGTCTTGGACACACTGTATCGACAGCCATGTGGGAAACAATTATGTTGTAACCTGCGGTCTACAGTGAGGGTACTTACACTTCCCCTTTCATCTCTGCTTTTTGTCCTCTTGCTCTTTCATTCTCTCCCATCCATCTCCATTAGCATCACTGTATGACAGTATTTATCCTTTTTGGAGAGGATCAGTGGCCCACCTTGGGGCCGGTGTGATGAAGTTAAAAAGTTCCACATTCGAGTAAAGATCCTGTCAGGTCCTGTACATGACACAGCTCCACACATGCACTGAGACCCTATGGGTACTGATCTAATGAGGACACCAGAGTGGGGTTCCTATAACAAGCATTTTCTCGGTGCTTGCACTCGGCATACATACAGTGACTACACTGGCCATATTTGGGGTGCACAGAAACCTTAATTTCTAACCCGAGGTCCATTTAACCAAGAAAACTACCATTTGTAATGAAAAACCGGGCGTGACTTAACTGAAACGGCAAATGACAAAGGCACAAAAAACACCCCCAAACAAACATATATGATAATTACGCATTAAAAGTCATTGAATGAGTCAAGAAAGCATACAGAAAGCCAGTAGAAAGTGCTTAAAAGAAAAGTATATGAAATGGCCAATCAACAAAATGACCACTGGGAGATATGTACTGCATGCCTCTAATCACTGAGCCACTAATGCTGATAAAATATTTTATAAATATTGAGTAAATTTACATCTGCCTCTAAATGTAAGTGCTTTATTTTTATCCACCCATTTTCAGGTGACCTCTGTTTATTCTTGATGAGGGCTGAAGGAGTGCTGATTTTATAATGTAATGAAAATGCATTGAGAAAAACAAACCCCAACATTTGCTCAGCAGGTAATATGAAAATGCATATATTGTTATTTTTATCATGTAGAAAATATATTTTATCAGCCCAGAATACCAACACATTCAATAGATATTCAAGTTATTGAACATAACACATCAAATTCCATAGTCCCAAAATCAGTCCAAATAAATCATCACCAAAGAAAAATCTATGGCTCAGATCAGTTAATTTTAAACTTAAATAAGTACACCCTAAAAATGAATTTATCTTTTCCCTTTAATCACCACTAATTCAATTTTTTTGTTTGTTTGGTCTAACAGGTCCATTCAGGCTGTCGGAACCAGCTCAGTTTTTGATCATGTTGGTTTTGACTGTCTGCTGTCATCAATACAGACTGTGAATAGACCAATGAAATGAAACAGAAGTACACAGTCTTATTTGTGTAATGAAAACGAAACCTGATGGGAGACTGCAGGTATTTATTTGCAGAGGTGTAGGGTGCAGACAGTGGCACAGGGCCAGAAACAAACTGATCAGAACGATTCAAATGTGTGAAATATCCTTGAACATCTCATTATCTCTGCTTTCTTTGATTCATATTCTGGCTCATGGATAATCAAGTGCAAAGACCCTTTGCTCCCAAAACTCGTCAGAGACAAATACACCCTGGACAGGTTGTCAGTCCATGAAAGCACCATTCACTCACACACAACACGTCTCTAGTCAACTTTAGGTGTCTAATCTAACTCAGTTTCTTACAGACCTTTTAAGCTGCCAAATTTAACCAAGATGGGGAGAGACAAATAAATTATGCAACAGCCTAAACTTCAAAAGGATGATTTACAAAGTCTCCTCACAATAAGACTGAAGAGTCAAAGCAAAATCCTTTTAGTCACTCTCCGCTCAGCTTCATCATTCTTTAATTGGAGCTGTTAATTGCTTCTTTAACGGCCTCTCTTAGACCTGAAGCTAGTACTATGTGAGACAGAGGCCAGGGAGGGCGTACGTCACCCCACAGGAAAACATACAGCCAGCCAAGGAAACGCAGCCTCATCGACCCGCGAGCTGGAGACAGAGCAACATCATCAGATCAAAGATTTACCTCACCCTGACACTGAGCAGAATGTTTGCTTTGAGTAAAACAAACTGAAATTTCAAACTGCAGAGTACTTAAATGTTATTATATTTGAGATAAAGTTTAAGCCATCCCTCTCCATCCCTCTGCATCTGGATATCTGGGTCATTGAACTGATATTGATATTGTTTAGTTTTATTGTTTAGTTTTATTCATAAATAATATAATTTATGAATAATAAGTTAATATCCAATATTTTATGGATGTCTAAAAAAAGTCAACCAATGTTGTTTAATTTTGGGAGTTCTCCTCTTTAATTCCCTAAAACATTACATTAGTGAAAAATTCAAAACCTGCACCTTTGAAATGCAGTGCACGAAATGGTGACATGTGTCACAAAGCTTGTGGTGCTCATGCACCATAAGCCTTTGTCGCCTGACCTTTTGCCTCCATTACTGTTAAGCTGCCTCATTTTTTGGTATCAAGGAGGTTTATACACCTGGGGAAGTCTTTCCTGAGGGGAAAGAACCTTTTGGATGAAGATCAAACTGTTGTTTCCTGTTTTCTGTGCAGATTTGGGAATTGTTAGCAGAAACCGACATGCCATTACCTGAAAATTGTTTTTACTGATGTGTAAAGCAAAGAAATGCTGTAACCTGCTGGAAAATGTTTATATTATTGACACAAAATGGCACATGTTGAATATGCATCCTCGACTAAAATGAAATGAAGTCACCACCGTATGTTTTCAAAACATAATAATTAGAAATCTTACATCTGCTCAAAAAAAAAAAAAAAAAAAAAACTACAGGAAGGAAACCAATCTGTCATTTAACCAGACGCTAGCAGTTCAGTCCCACTTTGTGAGCCTTATGCATCGACTTTGATTTCATTTGATCATAGAACGCGGTCAATAGCCTAACACAATGGCCCCTATTAATCTCAGATCTAGATCAATTCCGTTTGTATTCCAATACAATGTCAGGTAACAGGATTTGCCACACAATAGTGGGCAAACACTAAATGCACAATTACCCATTCAACCAACACTGGCTACTCAGTCACAGATATAAACGAGCTGTCAGAAACCACACACACACACACACACACACACACACACAAACACACACACACACAAATCTATTTGGACTGAGGCGAAAAATGAAAAAGCATTTTGTCATCTGGTCAATACCAACTGCATAGATTTGGAGTTTTACATAAAATCTACTTAGACTTCGACAATAGCCAGTTGACGTGGCCTTTGAGAGTGTAAATGCAATCGTTGCTGTTCTGCGTTCTCTCCGAGCTTTCAAAACAGTTTCAAGCGTAGGGCTATGAGACAAAACGCAAAAACATATTTCACAATGGCTGCTCGACTGAAATGGGCGGGAGGCCAGAGGTGACAGTTACAATACAATTCCCAAACAATCAAGCTTCTTCAAGGATGAACTCAAACCAGTCCCACAAAACACCGTATGCCATCAAGGCTCTGAGGAAACAAAAGAAAATATCACCTTTCCTATCCACCAAAAACATCATTCCAAATGTTCCTAAACATGAGAGTCAAAAAGCCCAAACTGCTCCTGCTTCTATATGACTCACAGTGGTGGTCCACAAGTTTTGAACCCACAAAAGCATTGCTTCTCAGATAGCTGCAGTTATGCTGCAGCTACATTTAGAGTGCTTGCTGCATCATAACCATTAAAGCTGGATTTCTGTCTTTTGAACTGCCAGCTTTAAAGTTACAAAAGGTTTAGATTTACTGGTTGAATAAAATTTTATTTAAAGCTTTTCCACCACTAAGTGCAAAAGGTTTAACAGTACCATCACTAACTGTAACCTGATATGAAGAAAATATTACATGATTGTAAACATATTATACAAATTTTGCTTTAATTTTCACTAATTTTTACTCGAGTATAATGTGCACTCTGAGATTTTTACAAACACACTGATGCTCGAGTCATTTTATGCGTTTGCTCTTTCATGATGAAACTCTAACAGAATAGAATACGAGAAACATGTTTTCAGTCAGGCAGAAGGTTCCATTCACCCATCACAAGCACAAAGAATGTCCTGACAGGTCAGAGATGTTTTGGTAGCATTAGACTAGGAACCAATGCATAATCTGATGCTTTGAACTCTGTGTCCTATAATGTAGTTCTAAAGAAACATTAATGGGTGTAATTATATCTGCTTCTGGATTTCTATGAGAGTCAATTAAATGCTTTTGTAGGTTTAATGCCGCACAATTTTTCTACTGTAGAAGCATTCTATTGCAGAGTCTCAAAGAACAAACACTTCTTTCAAAAGTCACTGTGGCCAATTGCTCACTTTTACTTTGTAAATCAGCAACCAACGAGTTGCGGGATGTATGCATGTATTAGTTCCCTGGTTCCACACACATATGCCTACTGACTGCATGTGCGCACACAACACATACTACAAAAGAAAAAAAATAAAAACCTAAACACATAGCAAACACACACATGCACACAGATAGTAGCAGGTGCTCTCTGCTGGATGTGGATGAAGACAGATGAGCGGTGATCATTCTCATTAGAGTAGTGATGAGCTCCCGCAAAGGCATACACCTGGACCATTGCACACCTGGGGAGACAAAAAGAAAGTGTGTGTGTGTGTGTGTGTGTGTATGTGTGTGTGTCTAAATAAGAAGAGGAGAAATGGCATGAAGGAGCGATGAGAGGGGATGCTATGGGACAGAAATAAAGTCACGTGCCCAGACCGTCAAACATTCTACGTGCGATAAAATCTCCTTTAAAAGTAATTTATAGAAGACACATTGTTCCATTTGGCCAGGCTTCCCAATTTATTTTCTTACCATTTTAACATACATTTCTTATCTACAGATATGCCTTCAGCCACACCTGCAGACTTTCTGTGCACACTCGTTTTAACGCGTATGAAAATGTTGCCGTGACTCCGCCAAACAAATGCATCGTGAACCCTTATTGTACCAACCTGAAGATGGCGTTTGCCATATAATAGTCTCAGTGTACATAAATGTTAACAAAATGTGCTCAGTGACATCATCTGAAGCAATCACTACAATTACACTGAAACATGATATTATGGCTTCAAAATGTCCCTTCAAAATATATCATTTCGGTGTTGAAATGTTGAAATGCATTCTTTCTTTGCGTTGGTTTTCTGGATTTAACATGCAACACACCCTGTATCACTAGAAGTTGCATCTTGCTAGACAAAACATGAGATTCTCTTGTACATGTTTAAGGTCGAACTGAGCAATCTAAATTGACCATAGGTGTGAGTGCTTGTATGTCTCTGTGTTAGCCCTGCGATAGGCTGGCGACCTATCCAGGGTGTACCCTGCCTCTCGCCCCTTGACAGCTGGGATAGGCTCCAGCAGACCCCTGCAACCCAAAAAGTTGGATAACGCAGGTATAGAAAATGGATGGATGAATGTTTAAGGTCAGCAGGAGGGGGTGGGGCAAGGTCAGCTAGGGAAGTGAAATAGTTTGTTGATTGACGGCTACGGTCATCCAATTCCATTAGCTTTGTTCCTGCACACCTTGGTGGTTTCTAATTTAATCTGGAGTCTGATTGAATGTAATTTGGTTAAAAAGAGGTCCTTATTAATATTTCCAGTATCATTTTCAGCCACTGATGGGCAGAGGAACTTTCATTACAGAAAGAAATTACAGAAGCAAGGGGGTGTGTAAATGGGGGAGACAGTGATGGAAATAGACAAAGATGTATAGGACCATAAATGCAATAGCTGACATCATTAGCATCAAGCTGCAGCCTGAATATCAACCAAAAAAATGCTCACATTGAAATGAGTGCAAGAAAACAGCTGGTTGATGAAAACAATATATTTTTCTGCTAAATTTACCTTTAAATGAGCATGGGTGTGTTTTTTGTAACAATTAATTGCCACGTTGTTGTCAAGAACTACCTCCTTAGGTCAAACTCCAACTACATCAGCAGTTCCTCTCTTAAAATGCTGTAAATAACACCCTATAAATCACGATGCATTCTTCTTTCCACGCTGTTTGTGTGTCCGTCTGGCCTTCCAGCTATTTAAATCCTTTTCCAGCATCCAGAATGACTGAGGCCAGTCAGGCTGTGCTGTAGTCTGACAATGGTTGAGTCCATCTGTGTGACGGTTAAATGCATGAAACAGGCAGCTGCTTGAAAAATGGTAATTGCAGCTCCTGAAGCAACCAGCAGAGCAAGTTGCTAAGTCAGGCTTTTGCCAAAATCAGTTGGAAAAAAAAAAACAGCACATTTTTTTTTCCCTCAGGAAACTCCGCAGATGCAGACTCTCTTTTTGGTTGTTTGCAAAAATGGTGTGACAGCGTGCACGTCTGCAGTCACGCCGCCTCAAAGATGTGCTTTCCTCACAAATACACCCACTAGTATTACTGATATCACTGATATTACCATAAGTTGCTCATGGATGATACATTGATATTATTATAATGCAGTCAATTACAGTGCCCTCAGATTTGTTTTCTACCATCTTTTGTTTTATCATTATTTTAGATTTAGTTAGCGTTGATGTGTCATTGAAGTGTAATTGCCCATGATGCACTAGGCAGTTGGTAAAACAAACAAATCTTTCTTTTATGCCCTATTTTTAACGCAGCAGATCAAATTGTGTTACCACCACTAATGAGCAGTACTTAAGGGGTCTGCAGACCGAGAGCACCTTTTCCCACATGGTCACTAAATTGTTGATCTCTCACACTTGCAAATAAATGATGTGAATGGAATGAGAACCTTTTCAGACAAACTAAAATGGGCTTAAAAGGATGGTAATAATATCCAGAAGCATTTTTATAGTAATTCATGCCGCTGAACAAAATTCCATACCAGAGTTTTATTTTGCAGTCTCGGGGCACACAAATCACTCCATGCTATGTAAATATTTCATAGTACTCAAAAGTAATTTATGAGTGTTGGGCTTTATACGCTTATTAAATTAGATTTTTAGTAAAAAGCACAAAAAGCAAAGATTAATTAAAAACTCGAAGGGAAAAAAACAACTATTTCATTTTGAATTTTTGCTCTAGGAAGAGAAACTGTTTTGTAAATTATTTTATTTATCAAATTTATCAAAATAATCAAAAATTCCTTAAATGAAATGAAAAGTGAAGTAAAAATCCACAAATTCTCAATTCAGAATGTGAAAAATGTTTGTAACTGCTACAAGATCATATCTAACAGAGACAAAGCCTCCCTAAAATATTGAATTATTTAAATATATAAAAAATGTTTTTTTGTGAAATTTTAATGGCATTTTTTTCTATGTTCCCACCACTCAGTTCAAAAGTTCTGTGAGTTCAAAAACTCAGTTTCTGTGTTCTCTCCAGAAGACAGAAAAGCAATGTTTTGTAGGTAGCAGACCTACGCGTGTGGTGCGTCCCTGCTCTCTGTCAGTCTTCACATTAATTCAACTCCCTTTTCTCTCGCACTAATTCTGACTTTGGGTTACCCACCAGAGACTAGAAAGCATTTTATTCCCTAATTTCTAGCAGATTAAATTTACAAAGCGCTCTTCTCAAGTCGGGTTTCTAGCGCTTTGTAATTGCTTTTCCTTTCATTTCCTGCTGTAGCGCTTGTGTTCACTCATGCACCCCACGTCTGCCACCAGCTCATTTTTTCTAACCTCTAGCCATATTCCAAACAGCACATCTCCTGTGTCCAACCACCTTCATTGGCTCCCTACCAGTGCTACTATGCTCACACCTTGTGTCCTTTTCCCCTTCATCCCTCCCTCAGCTGCCTTCCCTTCCTCACTGCCCCGGGCCACCTCGCATCTCCAGTCTCCTCCTGCCTTTTGGGATAAAGAGAATACAGAGGATCAGTTCTGCTCAGTGACCTTTGGAGGTGGCCTTCAATCTGAAAGGTATGGCAGGGGAGGCAGAGCTTAAAGAGATTTAGTCGGGTTGCCTACAGGAGAAAGAGAATTCTCCCTCATTCGACAGTTCTGAGAAGAGAAGAGAAGAGAAGAGAAGAGAAGAGAAGAGAAGAGAAGAGAAGAGAAGAGAAGAGAAGAGAAGAGAATCTTTGTGGTTACCCACTTATGATATATGTCATTTGTATTTATATATAACTTAATAAGTTTATTTATTTTTAATTATTGTTAAAAAAGGGTGGGTTTGTTGCATCCTAGAACCGAAAGAATCAAATGGCAGAAAAGGGAACATTAAAGGAAAGGAGGAAAAGATCGCCACATACAACTAAAATGTAAATTACACATTACACAACCCGATTCAGGAACAATGGTGAGAAACATTGTTTCCTGTTACCAGGACAGATGAAGGTTAAAGCTCCAGAATTCATATTGAGTGATGCAAAACCTGTCCCACGAGGGGTCCCCTTGCTGGTGACTTTTAATTTTGCTCCAATCTGCATATATCCAATCAGGTGGAGTAATGGTGAATGTGTGATACACGAAGGACATCACCCCCGTCCCAGAATGCAGGAAAAATTTGTTGCAGACGGGCTGATGACGCTGATAATTGTGACACTGAGTGATGGCTCTAATCAGCAAAAGTATCTTTCCAATCAATTGACCTCCCCCCAAATGCCCCCTGTCCCCATCTCTCAGGCTTCAGAACAAGTTCTTGTCCCCACATGAAAGACGGCCACACTGAAAAGCCTGAATCACAATCACTGACCTTGACAGATGGGGGTAGACAAAGCTCCCAGATAAGAACCACACAGGGAGAAACAAATCCTCAGCATGAATAAGTGATGGCAGTTATGCATTTCAGTGTGATTCTTTTCTTTCTGACTATATCTGCACAAATCTACATATTGTTTTACATAATTAAGAATTTCATGAGAGTTGCAGATCAGACAATTCCATCAGTATCTCTGTTTTAATGGGACACAGTAACAGCGTAGCGCAGCCAGACGATTTTATCATTTGATGGACGGGATCACAAACATTATGCTATCATCATTTTTAAATTCTAATGAAACATTTTGTAAAAGTTGCATGTGTTCACAAGAAACAGCACAAATGTAACCAGTAGACTGTGATGTTCTGTGACTTTGTACTCATAGAAGAAGCTTGACCTATGACCCCTGAATACAGTTATTGTCTCATTTCATCCATCTATCTGGGTACTACTGAGGAATGAAAAATAGTAAATATTTATTAATGGGAAAATTTGTGGAAAAATGTTAAAGATGTTAAAGTAGCTTCTCTCACTGCTGAATAGGACAGCTTAAGAAAATATTTTAACAATCTGATGTGAAAATATAATAAAATGTATGAATTTACAACAACAATATGTTTTCATTTGATTTCTTTCCTAATATTATTCATCAACAACCACAATGAAAAAACAACAATCCAAATCAAGTAGATATTCAAAAAGCCTGTATGTTCTGATATTCTCTAAAAGAGGACAGGCGTTAAGTTCCTGCCAACTTTACTATCACAACTAGCTGCTGCCAACTCCTACATAATAGACCGTTCATCAATTAGGCGCAGTGACCTTTGACCCTTGAACACCATATTAGGGCTGGTTTGTAAGGCATAATTATGCCATAAACATGAACAGATATTGTAAATGCCGAGACTGTATCTGGAAACCATTGGCATGAATCTGAACACTATTCTTTGTTCTAATTCTGTTCTCAATCTGGTTGAGCCGTGATCTCTTAGTCTGGGGACCAAGCTGAAAAATGCAAACGCTGGAGTGACAGCTAATTTTGAGTATCGTTTGTGGATTGTAACACTCCGGAGGAGCCTAATCAAAAGGAGAAGGGCCAGCTTGAAAAGAGAGAAACACAGAGAAACCCCATAATTACCAACAGTCAAGCAAATGGGCTATCAAGGGACACAACCACTTAATTGGTAGTTAGGTTTTTCTGTCTAAAAGCACAAAAGCACCAGAGATAATTTCTTAATAGGGGCCCATTAAGTGAGAGAATCTGGCATTTAGGATTAGAATGAGGGAAAATACAAATATACACTCGACAGACAGACACCTATTACACACACACACACAGAGTACAAAAGAGTACTGTGTCTGCACTTACACACATTGCTAATGGAGCGCATCGGTGGTGTGTCTCTGAATCTCTAACTATTGTGTTATCAGGCATACGTTTGCTTCCTGTTCATGTATCTTGATAAAAACACATTAACACTATAATAAACATTATTAATTCTTTCTGCTTTGTCAACCTGACATATTTTTGATAGATGGTGATGAAGGCTGATTTGATTTTGAACTTCCTTGAATGTCTTTCATTTCTTTAATTCACATTTAAAAAAAATGCATTTACTTTCTTTTGAATGACAACACTTAACAGCAGCTTATGGCACAAAAACCTGATTCTTCACAAACTTACAGTTTATACACACATGTTCCTCTCACTCCACCCACACGCACGCGCACAAACACACTTCTGTCCAGCTTAGCCGTTGTGCTTGGTCAGTGCAGCAGGCAGCCTCTGTTAAATTACACTCGAGGACATAATCTTGACACTGCACTGTGTTATCTCAGGCTGCCGTGATGTTGATTCAGCTACAGAAGAGCAGCGTACAGCCGGAGCCTGGGAGGAAATGGAGTGGCGGGCCTCTGCTTTACTTCAGTGGTCTGCATGTGGAAATGTCTCAAAGTAGAGCAGCGAAAAAATATACAAGAGTTTGGACACTATTTATTTATGGCCTTCAGATTAGTTTGGTAAAAAAATAAACAATGATAACTGACAAGAAAGTTAATTAGGAATATTGGAAAATAATGCATTTAAAAACATTTGTAAAAGTTAGACGACAGGATAACAAATGGATAAACTGACATTTTTATGGCTTTCTGTTCCTCCTCCATTTCTGTCTCTACTTCATTTAACACACTTCATTATGACACACTCATCCTGGATGTCATTTACAGATCATATATTTTAGGAGTTCTTCAAGCAGGCCTTCAAATTTCTCTACTATGCACCAGCAGGAAGTAATCTCTTGCAAAAACATTTATCTTTCAGGAATCGTGCTTAATCATCTTCATGTCGTTGCGCCGCTCAGCATCTGAGGAGTTAGGTGGTTGGGATTAGGACCTCCTGCTGTGTTCGACTCTTATCGCAGCCTCCACACTTTACCCAGTGACAAGTTGATGCCTTAGTCTAAGAATCCTCTTTCACAGTGACCCCTGAGGTCAACTCATTGCTTTTTTCCTCCCTAAAATTCTGTCTAGAACTCAGCGCACGACTTCAGCCCCATCAGATTTTACAACAGTATCTGCATTTCTTCCTACAAGGACAAGTTTAAAAAGGGATTCCTCAATGCCACATTGAAGTTGGCAGCATGTCCTCTACTTCCAGAATTACTTGTATTTATCATAGATTATATATAGATATAAACTCTGCGGCTCATGGGCAGAGGGAAAATGGCCACCACAGGAAGCAGACATGTCATGGAGTCTTACAGAGAGATTAATGATGGGTTGGCTGTTGTTCCTGAGGCGATGATGGAGATAGGTCATACACACATATACTTGTTGACCACACACGCTCGCAGAGGCGGATGTCAGAGAAGAGAGCGATGCATGTTACACTGAGTGTTTCTGACAAGCCTGAGCAGTCAGGGAAAACAAGGCCATGCTGTGTGATTACTAACTGACACATGAATATGTGCACGGGGCCTGGCTGGCTGCTTCTCCCGCGGCTGATGAGGACTTTGTACATACACGTCTCTTTGCCCGAGACAAAACACCACCACCTGCATCAGAGACCGATCGAGACCCCCCCCCCACTCCTCCTCCAAAGTGCTTGAAGCTTGTGCAACGCACGTCCCAATAATTGCCCTTTCATTGCTCTTCAAAGTCTATATCAGATGTTTAAATATGTACATAAATTCCTGCCGTGTGTTGCTGTTCATGTGTCCATGAGTTAATTATCCTTTTTTATATAGCTGCAACATGCGGTCCGCATCGCTGGCAGTAAGTCGAGCTCGTTTCCAGTTAGGGTTGGACTCCGTCAGGGCTGCCCTTTGTCACCGATTCTGTTCATAAACCTTTATGGAGAGAATTTCTAGGCGCAGCCATGATGTTGAGGGGGTCCAGTTTGGTGACCTCAGGATCGGGTCTCTGCTCTTTGCAGATGATGAGAGCTGAGCCAAAAGGCGAAGCTCTCGCTTTACTGGTCGATCTTCGTTCCTAGAACTTTGGGCTTTGGGTAGTGACCAAAAGAACAAGATAGCGGGTATAAGTGGCCAAAATGAGTTTCCTCCATAAGGCGGCTGGGCTCTCCCTTAGGTAAAGGGTGAGAAGCTCCGGGAGTAGCTCGGAGTATACCCACTGCTGGACGAAGTAGCTGGGGAGAGGGAAGTTTGGGCTTCCCTGCTTAGGCTGCTGCCCCGTGACCCGACCCCTGATAAGCAGAAGATGGATGGATGGATGGATGGATGGAGAATGATGGTTATGAGTTTGACTCCAGGCTCTGGGATGCAGCTAAGCTTAACTCGCTGCATGCTCTGGTACACAAAACGTGTCAGACTGATAATTACTGCAGCAAGAGGTGGCACATCTTGTCAAATGCCATCTCCTGGGTCTACCCGTCCACCTGTGATTCCATGCTGGGCATAAATGCTTCATAAATTAGCATAAATGATTCATCAGCTGTTATGTTAGTTTGTTATTGACAACATGAGAAACATTGTGTATAATATTATTGATGATTTGCATACTGTATGTTTTCCAACTGAAGCCATTTTCCAGCATCTCCCCTGGTTACAGCTCTGATTCGAAACCTAATTAATGGTGTAAGATGAATATTTGTATTATTCTAAGTGTAAAGTTAAGTAAAAACATCATTATGCCACTGAGTGTCCAAATAGATATGAAAATTCTACAGAATGTGTGTGTGTTTGTGTGTATGTCAGTGTATGTTTTTTTATTTAATGTCCGTGGGGGTGTTCTTTGCACGCCAGCATCATAGATGGAACCCAGCTGTTGGAGCTGTCAATCACCTTGCCAGGAGATGAGATCTGAATGTATGGAGGACACACAGCAGATCTGGTTCTCTGCAGATAGCTGTGTGTGTGTGTGCGTGTGTGTGTGTGCATTAGTAGCAGCTGCAGTCGTGTATGACAGGTGTTATCCCTATGTGTGTTACTGTGTGTACCTATACCAAATACAGTACATATAAATCAGGGTTGAGGTATAAAAATAGTAGTAAAAGAGTAGTAGGACTAGTTGGACTGTTATTTATATCCAATACAGTCACTGTACATTAATGCTTTTGCTTTTTTCATTTAGAAAATACATTGTAGGCTACTAAGATTTATATTACACATACTTCTGTGTGCAAACACAGAGAATAGTTAATTTTTCTGTTTTTCTTCTGTTTTTTAATTTGACAGGACATGCATCTTTCTGTAGAAGTGCTCCTTCAATTAAAAGCTTTTAAAATTGTGAATTATGAGAAAACAGGACATTTTAGCCATGATGTGCTGCTCTGACATTTTCTTACACACGTTCTCTTCCTTCCTTCCTGCGTGCACCACAAATTGAATACCATTAACCTTCAAGTCAAAGCACTATGTTCTGTCTCACTCTGGCTTCACCCTGTACTACATTACACTGAAATTCACATTAACATAGGTGGCACTACAAAAAAAATCTGTTCAAAAGCTACCTTTCTAACGCAAAAACAAGGGTCACAAAAGCTTTAAATATATAGTAAAACCAAATTCTAAGCTCTCATTAATGTATAAACTACAGATTAATGTCCCAGAGAGACACAAAAATGCCACGTCTAGCTGGAGGATTTAACTAAAGACAGCTTCTGTAAACAGTGACTTGCATTACGGGGAGGTCACGTTTGCCACCTGGGAGTACGTGGGAGCTATAGTGCTAAACATTTGTGACCGGCTGTGACTTGTATTGAAAAACAGCGAGGAACACAAACGTTTTACCTGCTTGTAGAGAAATTGTCTGAAGTAAAAAAATAAATAAAAAATGAAAAACTGGTTCTCTCGAGCAGTCAGGCCATTTGCTGCTCCTTTCTTTCTGCAAGCTGTCTGGTGGCATCATTACTGTGTATCGGGCAACAATTTCCTGCTGTCATGAGGGCTGTTCCCACTACTCTGCCAGGAGACACAACTGAGGTAGTTTCCACATGGGGGTCAAGAGGTGGATCTGTTTTTCACATCCCAGTCGAGTGGAACGAGATCTTCTGCACGGTGCTATCCTTGTTCTATCATGAAGGCACATCCCTTCAATATATGTGGGCATTTCTTAGGCTAAGCTTATCCTTTTACTGCATTTTATAGAAGCACAGGCAGAACCATCTCCAAGGAAACTGCTCCTGCATCCCATGCTGAAGCTAGCAAACATTTACTATGCGATTGTGCAAACACAGACATATATGCCTTTACATTTGCATGTGGATTCATTTACAGAAGTCTTTTAAAAACCTTTCAGTGCTCAGTGATCCCAAAATGAGGTCTGAGTCATTTAACATAAAGAACTAGAAACAGAGCAAATGCCTGTAAACAAATGCCTGTTGTGACAGAAACAGCAAACACTTTTGGAGACAATTGTTAAATATCCAATCATAAAGCATACATTAGCATTCATATTCGCACAAGTGACTGTTCCAAAAAAACAAAACAAAACAAAAACTGTTTTGCATGCTGCTACAACCAGGCTAATGAAAACAAATGGCAGTCAAGAGAGGGCGTACCTCTGGCAGGAAAGAGAGAGAAACACAGAGAGAAAAAGAGAGGTGGGACTGATTGCTTTTCCGCTTCTTTACTATTTATTATAATCAATAAATTGTATCTATAGCGGTGGTCTTACATGATGGCCGAGCGCTCATGTCCTGATTGACTTCCAGGTGGTGACTGTCCTTGATTCTAATCGTCCCACTTCATCTCTTAGTAAACATCTCCACCTTCTTTCCATGACTTTGCGCTCAAGCTTGACTCTTCCTGGCTGTACACTTCCCTACAATCTTAGCTGTGGACTCCTTTCTGCTAAGTTCTCAGAGAAGACCCCACAACTTCCATTAAGCCTGCCTGACTCCATCTTACCTCCTGTCTGCTTCTTCATGATTTGTTCACCACAGGCTGCCAGTCCTGTAAGTCCTGTCCCTGTCCACCTCGGTGAAACCATCAACATTACATCTACCCAGAGCTTTCTGGTTACAGTCTGAATTTCAAGATGTCAAAAAAAAAAAACAAAACAAAAAAAAAAAAGAAAAACAATAATGTGTACAAGCAGTTTTGCTGCATGGCTGATGTCTGTCAATGACATTCAAAATCATTTTGCTGCTTAATTTCAAATATAAAATTATAGTAGCTAAGCATAACTGCAGGACCGCTATCTAAAATTTGTGACATACTTATTCTTCGGATGTAGTTAATTACTAAGAGTATTAAAGATACACCAGGAGTTTTATAGCTGTGAGTCAACGGGGTGACAATAGTGAGTCTCCTATTGATTGAAGTGGTCACTAGACAACTGTGATGATGGCAAATAAAAGCACCTCAACCCTCATTCTGGAGAGAACATAGTGTAATATGATCTGTTTCTTCATTTGGGATGCCATTGGTCACTCTTCTAAATATGCTCAAAACAATGAAGCAGATGAAACAACATGACAAGACAAAACCAACCCAATGTGTCATTGACGTTGAAATAAATAGAAGCTTTGTGTTGTAGTTAAGTAACTTAATATAATGCATTATTTAATGTAAATGTATGCCTCAAAATCCAGTGAAGTCACACGTACACAGTCTCTTGGTGGTTTGCTCTATGAACTTTATATTTAGAGCAACACTGCCTCACTGAGTCTTTCTGCAAGTGAGTAAATTGGTGCCGCGGAGGGCTTTTGGAGCTCACGGGCATCTTCATTGTCAGGTAATCGCTTTGGCACTTCAGCAGGAAACATGAAAGCAATCACAAAATAACATCCGGGACTATAATACATGTTGGTAACACTTTAGGAAAGAGATTACTGGAAAGCGGGTGTGACCTTAGCCCTCCCTCCAGGCCTAATATGTCTGCATGTGTGAGCTATATGCTTGTGTAATGTCAATCCGCTCCCGTCATCCTACACTTATCCCTGATCCTCTCTGCACCCTGATTTAACTGTCGAGTAAGCACACCCCCGTCACGACACCAGCTAAGCCCCAACGCTTAGCTAACTCCTGCATGACAGATGCAATATTTTATCTTTACAAAATGTCCGAGACTCATTTTCTACTGCCAAAAGTGACAAAACTACGCCAATATAACAGAACACATAAAATATTTTGAGGAGAAACACAGCATAAACACAGTTTACATAAGAGAGAAGTGGAGAAGTGTAAATGTGCCCCCCATCCTTCACGTTCCCAATCCTTACATGTGCATAATTCTGTCTCAGAGGAAGATCTGCTGCTCTTAGATGTTCTGATTTGCATGGATTTGAAGAAAGGCCGGGGTGGATTTTATGACATAGATGACTGAATGCGGCCATGGAGGCGTGCTGGAAAGGCCAGTTCTTTGATAAGGAGATGAGGGTGAAGAAGTGGAAAAAAGAAGAATAAGAAGCCGGGAACTGTGATTTACAACTCCGGCAACTCCGGATGAAAAGCCGTGCAGAATGATTCTATTCAAATGGAGTGATATGTGGAGATATAGATGGAAATTATGCCGGCCCATGTTGTGAATAAATATAATTTTGATCAATGCAGATGGACAATAAATCACCAGGACATTTTTTTGTCTCAATGCAAATATGATAAATGCATTTGTTATTTACGCACGTACAGATACCACAAAAATGCATGTTTTAAATGTGTCGGCTATGCTTGTTTTACTTAGTTTTCTAAGCCAAAATGCTGTGATTAAAAGACTGTGACTGTGATGGAAAGAAGATTATGTTTCTATTCTTCAAATTTCCATGAAAATAAATCAAGAGAGGAAAAGTACTGTCCCAAAATGTCAAGATATTCAATTAGGGAGCTGGAGCTGTGAGCCAAGTCATTATCTTAGCCTAAAAAACTGTGAGGCTGAGGTAAGAGCTGAATCACACTGAAGAAATAAGCAAAAAAGGACAAATACTGATTCATAGAAATGCACAAAATAAAAACAATTATGGACATCTGGAATCACAATAATAAATATAACTTGTTTTTTGTCATATTGTGTTGATCCATAAGGTTGAAGTGGGTTTTTATATAAACAAAAGAGCAATCTTGACCTCTGAGATCCAAAGTCTAATCATTTCCTTCCTGAGTGACAATTGTGTTGAGATGGATACATTAATGTGTGAGCTACGGTTTTATTTCTGTCTCACTCTTTACAACTGTCATCTCACCCATTTGACTAACACTCCCCCATCAGCCCTCTGCTCCGTCTCTACAGCCCCCCCCCTCCATTTACTTTCAGACTTGGTGCCCTCCCGACAGCTCAGTGTGTCCGACCAAGCTGTCTGTGGCTGTCTGTCAGTCACACATCAACTCTCAGCCCTGGAGAGGAGGAAAGAGAGCAGGAAGGAAGATGGAAAATCATGGTTACTGTTGGATGGACATCTGGCAGGCGCTCATATATATTAATACATTATAATACACGTTCGGTATGAAGGTAACTATCTATTGTTTGCGCCAGTTCTGTGATTTGAAATAAAACAAAAGCGACCACTTCTTCTGAATAGTTCTTAATCACAAATTCGCCTCCCCGTTTCTCTTTGCCCATCAACCCCTCGCAACAATTTATTTTCCAAGTCTCTGCTCCCTGCCATCCCTGCCATCTCCATATGTTCAAATGACAGACTCCCAGGCTCTTGTCACCTTGGCTGCCAGCCTGGTAGCCACTGATAGTGTGGGAGAGAGTGGGAGAGAGCTCTCCGCAGCACCGAGTGTTCCTCTCTGCCGGTGACGTCCAGAGATCTGGACTCAGTGTGTGAGCAGTTGTGTGAATGCTCTGAACACTGATGATGAGCACTCTGATGCCAAGTCACAGATTTAAATCAAACATGAGAATTTACGGCCCCGCTTATTCAATGTTCTACCTTACCGACCTTTAGTATCTTTACTCAACTCATGTGACAGTAAAGAGCCGAAGAAAGGAAAACCTGCTGCTTTGGATCAATCAGTATCTATCCTCCCAGAGTGACCGCTCATATTATTCCACCTAGCACCTAGTAGGAATGTCACTCATCCATCCTGAGACACACGGACACTTTAATTTGAAGGTGTGAAATAGGGATGCATTTAAATAACGTCAACTTTCTCCTTCATTCAGGAAGAGTAACAGTTTCTCAGCAAAACCTTTTTTTTATTATTTTATATTTAAATGTATTTAAAGCATAGCACACTTTCTTGCATTGTCGTGATTTTTAAATTCAGCTTTCAAATTCCTGCTAAAAATTGCAGTTATAAAAAAGCTACTGAGTCAAACATAAAACCTGGACATTCCAAATTTAATTTTCAAGGAGACTTTTATGTTACAAAAATGCTTTTACGGTTTTGTCTGATGAGTCAACAATGACGTGTAGGACGTGTTTACTCTGGCTGCCATCAAAGAAGAGCCTACTTGAGGAATATGACTATTGTTTGTGATGGTGGAGGAGGGGGCCTCTGGAGTGTTTTCTGTTCCCTGATTGAATTCCCCAAGTCTCTCCAGCAAACACACTTGAGGGTGTGATAGACTGAGAGAACGCTCCTTGTATTCCCAGTCTCGCACACTGGCCTACTTTAGCTGACTGACTTCTTTCTTTTAACTTGATGGCCATTTTCTCAAGGATACACCTAATACTGGGAATAGAACTGAAGCAGGACATTTCAAGGAAATTTTCTGAGCTTTTTTGTCATCTCTCATGACACTCTTGAGTGAGAGTGATTCACTATTTTCATGAGGACAATAAAGACACTCAAACTTCCCGAAAGGCAATTTCTGTCACCATCGAACCTTTTTGTTCTCTGAACTACAAAAAAAAAACCCTCTGACATAATAAATAATCTTTACTTCAATCAATAACTGTAAAGTGACCTCTGACCTTTGCATTTTAGCAGGCTCAGTAGAATTTCTTTCACATTTTATTAAGTATTTCAGCCCAAAGTAACCTGTCAAAACTTTGCGCATCACCGTGATCAACAATTATTTACAGCTAGAGTCAGTTACACACTACTCAGCAGAAGAGAGGCAGGAAGACCCTGGACAGGTCGCCAATCCATCACAGATTGCATACTTTGGCTTGATTTAGAGTCTTTCAGCCAAAAGGGAAACTGTGAAACCACAGGAACAGGACCACTGCACTGCCACAAAAACATGAAATTGTGACAATAAACCTTCCAGACAACTTATTTCATCGAGGTCTGATGTGTCAGGGTCTCAGGACACTGCATCATTTTGTGCATGGGGCTGCAGCAGGTAATTAACTGCTGATTGAATTCTTACGATTTTGATCTTTACTCTTCCATTCTTGATTTAACAAACTTAATTAGTTCTGCTAAATTCAAAAAAAGCATCTTAATTTGCTTTGCCCAAAGAGAGTAAATGTCCATGCAATATGGGATCATCCCATCAATCACCCCTGATGTCAATGCCGGGTTCCCCCTGCCCAGCTTCATTATATCCTGACTCACAAAGTCTGGGTTTCTTTAGTCATTACTGAGTCAAAGTGCAAGCTGTGTTAGTATTTTTTTTTTTTTTTTTTTTGGATCAGAGAGAAGGCAGAATGCAAAAGAAAAGCGAGGAACTAATAGGATGGCAACAGAGAGGAATCCAAAAGAAACTACTGTCAACAATACAGTCTCTATAGAAACAGCTGTTGGGGTTCTGTGCATGTTCCCACTGTGCATGTATTATTTATTATTTTTCGGGAGCTCAAAAGAATTCAGAGGGTGAATCTGCCATTCGTGCACATGACGCTGTGTTGTGGAAAAAAAAAAAAAACACTGCAGAGCAATGCCACAAAAAACAATAACATAAAAATATCATTATAGTTGTTGTTATTATTTTCATTATTTTTACACTAATTAAACTGTGATTAAGTGTATAATAGATAATATTCTATTTTTGTGCTTCTTTTTTTCCTTTGGGGATAATATTTAAAATATTAAATAATGGATTTAAAAAGGCGAGATTTTTGTAATTAAAAAAAAAAAGATTTGTGTCAATAATGTATTCAGCTTCTTTAGCTCTACTCTCCCAGCTCTGGCTGCTGCATGGAACATTATGTGAGAGAGGAACCCAAGAGCGAGGCAAATTTTTGCGGGAGGAAACAAGCACTATTCACAGGAGAAGGTGCAGAATATGGAGGTGCAGAAATACACAGACCACCTAGGAGAACAAAAAATGATTTTTTTTCAAATAAGCTTTAGTGATTAGTGTTTTTCTTCTTGTTTTTCCTGCTCCTCCACTTTCTGTAAATGTTTCACATGCTTTTATAAGATGCTTAAAAAACCTTTTTTAACCTTTATTTTAAAAATAAAGTATACTATTTTTTTTAGAGAGGATATATACTATCTTACAAGAAAACTTTTTTTTTTTGGCAAGTTAGAGCCTCAGGTTTTAGAAAGGAATAATGGAACAGCAGCACCCTTGTATGATGTGCCCGAGGAGCGAGTGTCCACAAGGTAGCTGGGTTTGCTGAAGGCCTCGAGGCAAGAGGGTACAGCTCTGGTTCTTTGAGGGTAGAGCACACCCCAGCTGTTGCCACAGGCCACATGTTGTCTGGCAACAGCACAGCACAGATGGAGGAGCATGTGTGTCTACGGATTCACAGCTGTGACTTCAGAATGTGTGTAAAACAAGATTTTCAATTTCTTGCATATAGAAATCTGTCTGTCTGTCTGGCCATCCATCCATCCAAAACATCAAAACAAGCTACATCTAAATCTAAATTAACCTAAAATTTTCTCTTTTGCAGCATCCTGGCAAAGAAAGTCCAAAGTTGTCACTGCCATTTGTGTGCCATGCAGGCTACATAAAAATCAGGAATGATTAATTTCAAAAATCATGTATCATTTGTGGGAAAGGAAATTACAATGCATTTGATGAAATATTAAATAATTAACAGCTAACATGTAATCTGTACTATATTTAATGTGGTAAATGTTGATACAACTGTGGGTCGTTGCCTCCTTCCTTCACATTTCTCTCATAGTTGTGGTGAGAAGTCATCAGAGGATGGAGTTCAGACAGTGAAAGCAGGGAAAATGAGATGAAAAGGCAAAAGAATGAGATGGAGAGAAGAGGAAAAGAGAGAGAGAGGAGAAAGCGGTCCTTTTGATGTTCTCTGCTGCAACACTCACAAAGTTAACTCAAAGGGTTTGTTAATAATGCATGACATGCACACAACTAGAAAATACGTAATGGACTTTAAGAAATAAAGATCAAGTGATTCCATACATGCACCAACTTCAAAAGAATCAATGTGACTTAAGGGGAAGAAAAAAAATACACATCAGTGATTTCTTTTCTTTGAGACTGACCGCTAAATATCCCTTGTTTTAAGAAGGGGGTGGGGATAGTGCAGTAATTGAAGCAGTAAAATGGCTGGAATGAAGCATTTAGAAGTTGAAGCAAACATTCATTATGCCCTCTGTCATCAACCATAAAACTCTCCAAATAAATCTGCTATAGCAGGAGGAGCATAGCAGACACCACACGGCTCTGCAGAACAATGACAAAACACCAGTTTGAGGCCAGGAAGCAGATAATTACTACATAATTACATGCAACAGCAGCTATTAGAATATCTGATTAAAAAACGGAATAACACAATTACGAAAGGGTGCTAGGGACGATTCAACCGTGGAATCACCGTCACCACAGAGACCCCTGTCCTCTCCCAGTTTGGCTCACATATGCTGGTCGACGGTTCACCATCTGGCAGTGGGCATGAGTATGAAATGACCAGACACTCATGATGTCTTCTTCTTTTTACTTTTAATTTCACTAGAACTTTTACTGTTCCGGCCGCTTTTATGCACCAGCTTTGGGGAAGGAAACAGTGCAGGCTTGTTTTTTCATTCCAGACAATTTTACGTGTATTTTTATAGCCCTTGCATTCCTAAGAAACAACATCTGATAAAACAGAGGGCATAAAGGGTAGGGAAGTGATAGACACAGGTGCATATTTATCATATTCACTATACACCGGTGTTCCAGCCACCAGATTATTCCAACAGCAAGCCAATATGTATTCATTTCTTGTTTTTTATTTTTCTGTCTATTTGCATAAGGCCATATTAGCAAATATTTGTACCAGTTTTTCCTCTCTCTTTTCCTGTCTTTTGTCTTTATTCAAT
The DNA here is from genome assembly GCA_015343265.1 of Pao palembangensis. Lineage (NCBI taxonomy): Eukaryota > Metazoa > Chordata > Actinopteri > Tetraodontiformes > Tetraodontidae > Pao > Pao palembangensis. The sequence goes on from CM027082.1 coordinate 5,633,798, forward strand.
TTCCACAAAAGCAATCGTCTGACTTTTTCCATCTCACTTGGGAGCGTATGAATAAATCAGCAACAAAACAAAAGGGGACAGAGGGGACAGCGAGGGAGAAGTGCAACTGGAACCCCACCTCCACATACCCCTGAAATGTAATGTAATCGGCTTAACCCGTGCTGTTATTGTGAGCGCCCCAGCATTCACCAGACTGTGCCAAACTGGTACCACCAAAAGACTGAGGCGAAAATCATTGCATACACGTTCAGACTAATCAGATTTCCTTTACTGAATTGAGCATGTGTGTGTGTGTGTGTGTGTGTGCGTGCGTGTGTGTGTGTGAGAGTGTCCATACTGTATACCCCTGCACTCTGTGTGAATTTGAGTGTGCGTGCATATTTTGCGGGCGGTAAAACGCCTGACATTTCCTCACAGCTGGGGGCATCTTGGGCATGCTCGGGGGTATAAAATGTGTTTGTGCTTAGTGGAGAGGATGGAATAGAGGGAGCTACAAAAAGAGATATGAGTGCGAGCAAGTTGAGAAAAACACAGACAAAAACGCCTCAGGCCTCCAACAGTGGTGGCATTCCAGATAGGTGGAATCAGAGAGAGGGATCCTCTCTTGTCTATTTGTAGGGTCCGTGTGCTCCGTAACTAGAATGTGGATGAATTATTAGCATGGAAAGAGCGTCGCGGGGGTAAAATGGGAGGTGCTAAATGAGAGCGGTGTGAATGGGCTGTGTGAGAATAAGCGGTGCTGAGAGTGTGAGATGCGAAGTACTAAAGGTTGAAGAGATGAAGACAGAGAACACAGGAGGTGCCAAATCGCTGTGGCGGTGTTGTAAAGCATAATGTAGCTGACAAATGCCTCTCATCCTTTTGGCCATATTAGCTTCTGCTTTGGAGGGTCTGGCAGAGCTACACCTGCAGGAGATGGAATTACCTTTCAGTTAATCCTGACAAATCTACATAGTCTTTGGGATGATTTCCACACGGCAGCCTGCTAACAAGCATCATTAACTAACATGCCCTGCAGGTGGGAGGGTAAAGAATTGATTCATTTTTCAGATCTAAAGGGTTTTTTTTCAATACCATATATGTTTTATCACCTCCAAATCTGAGGCCATGGTTCTCAGCCGGAAAAAGGTGGAGTGCCTTCTGGGCGCTCCCTTAGAGATAAGGTGAGAAGCTCTGCCATCTGGGAGGAGCTCGGAGTAGAGCCGCTGCTTCTCCACATTGAGAGGAGACAGATGAGGTGGCTCGGGTATCTAGTCAGGATGCCTCCCGGACGCCTCCCTGGTGAGGTGTTCAGGGCACGTCCCTCCGGTAGAAGGCCCCTGGGAAGACCCAGGACACGCTGGAGAGACTATGTCTCTTGGCTGGCCCGGGAATGCCTCGGGATTCCCCCGGAAAAGCTGGATGAAGTAGCTGGGGAGAGGGAAGTCTGGGCTTCCCTGCTTAGGCTGCTGCCCCCGCGACCCGACCCGACCCCGGATAAGCGGAAGAAAATAGATGGATGGATGGATATGTTTTATCACAGAAAAGCACAGAAAGTGCATACTGGCTGGTCTGTGCAGCCCTGTGATGGTGGGGGGGGCGGCGGTTCCAGCAGGCCTCAGTAGTGAGTCTAATGCAGCATCATGAATAACTAAAGACAACATGCTGCCGTGTTCACCTGCTCCCGAGGAGTCTTTATAACGGTGTAACTGTAGTGGGGAGTGGCAACAGCATCACCCGAGAAAGGGCTGATAAGCGTTACCCTGCTGGAGGTGTCCTGGAGCTGGGTAATAGCATGCTTACAACTTTGAATGTAGGACAAATTCCTCCAGAATCCTGTGTTTCCTATATGTGTCTGCCAAAATAATATGCTCCATTTTGCCTTCTGCATTTCCCAGTGGTGGCACCGGTTTGTTGGTTGATGGAACATGTGGAAGTAGATTGTATTTTAATACTAGAACATATGCACGTCCACTCCCCCATGAATGAATGTATTTAGGGAAGAGTGAGGAGAGCATGCCGTGTAAATAAAGACTAGAATAATAATAATAATTCTAAAGCAGTCCTTTCTGCCATGCAGGGGTCCTTATATTCTGCTGTTTCCTGCTGGGGTGACTGCAGCTTCCAAAGCAATGCTAGAGATTACGGAGGGAACAGTGTCATGCCAATTAGGGCACTAAGAGAAAGAAAAGAAGGTGGGTGTGGTGGTGGAGAGAGAGAGGAGAGGAAGGAGGGCAGATGAGAGGGTAGAAGAGAGGGTAGAAGGCAGAAAGAAAGGTGGATCCTGAGCTAAACAGGAGAAGAAGGTAAACACCTGTGGGACAAACATGTCAGAGGGGACAAAAGAGCGCACAACACACACACGGATACACACATTTTCCTCCCCACCTCACTATCAATGACTGTCATTGTCTTTTCTCTTTCTGACACACACACCTGTGTCCCCTGTGGTTCCTGTTTGGAGCATTACTTTCTTTTGCAGTGAGGCATCGATGTGTGGATGTCATGCCTGAGGGGAGAGAGACCAATTTAACCCTAACCTCTATCACTCCTTCTCCTTCCACCTCTCTCTCCTGTGTGTGTGTGTGTGTGTGTGCGCACTCTGTGGGGACGCTCGTCTCGACTGGTCAGACTGCCCATCACCCAGGATTCATGGCTAAAATAACAAGCAGACTGAAGGCACAGCAACAGAGAGGAGTGAAAACATTAATGTCTTTGTTTTGATATATTCTGCTTCAGCAGATTTAGCTCATAAAAACTCAAGATATTTAATTTATATTCTACTTTTATTTTCACCACAGACGAAGAGACAGAGATGAATTTTTAACCATAAACAGACACTATGGTTTGCATGGAAGGTTACTGCAGTTCTGTTTCGTCTTTGTTCTTTGCCTAACCTTCCCCACCAGTCTCGTGTCCTTGTCTGTCTACAATATAGAGAGTAATTTTTTCATTTGTTTTTGTCACCTCTGAACTTCTGTATTTTCAGCCTACCTACTTTCTCTGTGATTGCTGAGCTCACCTGTCAATTTTTGATTACACGTTTAAAAAAAAAAAAACCTCAGCATCAAGGTTGAGCTCACTGCTAACTAGATTTCACGTTTTTTTTTTCTTCCCCAGAAGACAACACAGGCTAAAACCCACTGCAAAGAAGACCAATGTGCCAAAAAAAAGGAAAATTAAAGGCTGAAAATGAATCGATGAGTGCTATTTTGGGGTAAAAAGAGATATTTTAGTCTTGTCTGCAAGTGTGGCTTAAAAATCTGAAATATTGATAATTCCCTTTCCTGCCTTCTGGATTAGGAATAAGCAGTAGTTCAGTAAAGAAGGGTCAGTGGACAGTCTAACAAACTAATAATGCAACATTCGTTTAAGACACTGTTTGCATTGAAGCCATGTTTGCATCATTTTGACAAACAGGCCAGATACACAGAACACAAGTATAAGTTTTAAATCTGCAGGTCAAGTCAATGCACCTAAATAATTATATCCATTGTTATTACTGCAATATGATATCTGAGGGCAGATGAAAATGAATAGCTGCTCAGGTGTGATCAGTCACTGTAGAACATAAAATTAAAAACTATTCATTATATTTTATTCTGGGCTCCTAATATTTTAAGAGGACTATGTTCGCAGGGGTCTTAGTTAACTACCATCACTGTCAGGTGAGCTATTTAAGTTTATTTAAACAAACTTTTGATGAGAATGAGGAAATTCAATGTTTTCACTTTTCCATCAATAAATCAAAAACAAATATTTGGAAACCAAAAAGAAAATTTTGCTTCAAAGGAGGATGTCTTTACTGTTTTTTATTGTTTACAATAATATAAACAATGTCTAAAAGAAAGAAAAGAAATTCAGAAGATAAACTATGTTCTTATGACTTTGCTTAATGGGAAGTGAAATAAAGCATCTCACTCCTGGTCTGAAAAAAAAAACAGTCTTGGAGAGCTTCAAATGTTCAGATGTTAGTTTTTCTCTATATTTGAAAGAATACATGGATTTCAGACTCAAATTGCTGTTTCTATTCGTTTTTTTTTTTTTTCCATTTCCCCCTATTTTCAGCCTTGGGATGATGCACAAAGTGATGTGACTCCCCTGTGGCACGACCTGCTTCTTTATAGCAAAAGTAAGAAGCTGCAGACAATAAGTGTCATGCATCCAGGTTATCGTGCTGATAAAAACCGTACAGCTACAGATAATATCATATACGTACTTGTAAATGTGTTGGGACACCTGACAGCGCTTACACTCTACAGAGGCATTCACGGTGTGTCCAATTTTCTTCTCCAAACACCAATTTCCTTTTCAGTCACTCTCAGACAGACGAGCCGCTCCAGTCTGACTCGCTGTGGTTCCTTTATATTTCAATATGTCTGCGACAAGAAAATAGGACATTGAAGTGGCTTCAGGGCTATATTTGGAAAAAAGTTGGGGAAAAGACCTTCGAAGAAGGTCTTGTCTGAAGTAAGACACATGTAAGTACACCGAGCAAGCAAATTATACACCCTCTGCCATTTATAAAGTAATTTTAGAGGCTTGTTAGTGAACACACCCCCCAGAAGAAGACGTTAGGAACAGGAGCTGGTAGACCAAGTGACATCATCTGCGGCAGCGTTCACTGCAGTACTTCTCTGAGGGTTCAGGTGGCCTGTCTGAGGGCAGGTGCTCATGGTCCACCTCAGAGCTCTATTGCAGTGGTGAAGCTGAATATCACCCAGGTCTTTAATGGAAAAATGATTGTGCTCTGCCATTCCTGTCAGTCCTCCAAATGTTGATGCAAAAAGGCCTCATTCATATTTTCAGATACATATTTGTGAATTTAAAAAGACGAGGACCTCAAGTGTTGCCTCTGTCCAGACTACTTCTCTGTCTTTCTTTATAATCAGGCTTAAAAAAGTGCGAGACTGAGTTTGGTACTCACTGCACTTTACTTAGCTATTAGGGTCATGGGAAAATCACATCTTCAAACAGGTTTTGAAGTTTCTTATGACAAACTCTTCACTGCCAGTCTTCCTAGAGTATGGAACGACTTTGTTATAAGCTCCTGTAATGTCTTATGTCTTATGATTCTTGGAATATATTTAAGTAAAGAGTAATGAGAAGCCTTCCATATCAAATTAAAGGGGCTCTTCAGTTCATATTTCAGAGGAACCCAGCTGAGTTCACAACTTCCTGACTGGATGAAGATGATTCCAAAAATAAAAGAAAAGAAAAGAAGCTCCTTCATTTAAAATTTCCCAGATGCAGCAGCTCATGTAGTAACAGCTCAGGATGCACAATAACGACTTTAATATGCAGTCACATGACCAGGGGTTAGAAAGGCCAAGCTGTGGTTTATGCATGTTAATTACCAGCTCCAACTGACATAAACTGTTAAAACCCAGAGACAAGCAGCAGTTGGACCTTTTTTGTTATTTTCACAAAATAAAAAAGTACATTACAGACTGTCAGTGTGCATTTACTTGACCTTTCCTGAAGATGAGTTGTATTAAATCTTCAGCCATTTTTTTGTCCCTTTGTGATATTTTGTTTTTAATGTATTTTTGGACCCTCTTGCACAACAAATAACTTGCTTGGCTTTAAACAAGCAATCACAATTTCACTGTTTTGATAAGAAATGGCCGCTTCAACCTCAATTCCTTGTTTTTTTTCCCCCTGTGGAGAGTGTTTTGATTCATATTTAACATATTTTAACTGCAACTTTATTCAAAAGTCAACCTTCTTCCATCTTCTCCATTTTGTACGAGTGGTGACGGCTTGTTTGTCCATTTTCAAGCTCTAACCTGGCAGCAGAATCTGAGCAGATGACAGTATTTTTTGGTCTCTTCTATCTACCACATGGGCATATAATTATGATCAGACTAGGCCAATATCTAGTGTTCTAGTGTACTGGGAAGGAGTCCCTTGCTTCACCTAAACCACACAATAAACTACACATCGCCCGCTTGTGCCGCTCATTTGGTCCCATACCTCTGCAGCTTTGATCAAAATTCAAATAGCATGTATGCATAATAGAAGACATCTACAGCAAAGCATGACAAAAGAAATTACCTCTGGATCAAGGAAAGACTAACACATTTTGGCCAACAGGGAGACAGTTATGATGTCTTGCTGACTTTTGCTACTCGACACGGGTGCAGAAACGCTTTGTCGACTGACAGGGTGATAAGACGGGGGGTATGTTGTGACCGTGTCTGAATGAATACCCCACCAATATATAGAAAGAAAGAGTCCAGACAGCTGTTCCCATCAAGCTGTAGGAAGCCCAGTCAGAACTTCCAGTGAATGGGTCTAAGAATTGTCTAAGAATTGACAATGTCGGGTGTGAAGATGTCTGCCAAGAGGTGCTTTTAAAAATGTGTCACAAGAGGGAGAATTTTACTCTGAGGTATTAATAAAAAAAAAAAAAAAAAAACAGTCCAAAGCTTTAGATTCTATAACATCTCTTCCTCTCTCTCCACTCCGCCTCGGTGACTCGTACTTTATGTCCATCGCCCTCAGAAAAGACGATTGGTATTCCCTGAACAACAGCCAACATCAGTCTCATCAAAGACTTGCAGCTTTGATCAGATCTTCAAAAGAAGAGTGCCATCAAAGTCTATCAGGTTGGATATAAACTGGGAAAGGGTGGTGGGGGGGGGGTTGAGGGGGGAGTTCAGTTTCATGCATTAGCTGACTACTAATTACGGCACTGCTGCAAACTGATGCAGCAGCTGCTGTGGGAGGCTAAACGGGTGGTTGCAGGTTAACGTGCACGCTGACTCTTGCAGGCTGAGCATTGCAGCAGGGAGAGAGTAATGCAAATGGCACCAGCAAAGGCCAGATAGCTGCCTTACATGTCTAGAAAATTGACATTTGGCTTAATCTTAACTCCATCATTAACAGGCTGCTCGCTGGTTGCCAGATATGCGTAATATGCTGCGATTATCACACATTAACATGGGAGGGAGAAAAAAAATGATCTTCACAGATTAATGCCTGTTTCACTAAGTGATTCCCTCCCCAACTTAGCTCACTTTAAAAGAGACAAATCCTCGTCTAATGTATCCAGAGCAGCACATTGCATTACTCCCTTTCTGCGGTGCTGAATTATGACTGCCATGTCACCTAGGGCTGCCAAGCTAACAGTTTGCTTAATATACGAAGGAGTGGCACAGCAAAAGAGCGAGAAGGGGAGCACTAAAGGGCCCGTCAGAACGAGAGAGCGAGAGAAACTCCCGAGCAAAAGTGCCATCTGCATGTGAATGAGTCTCACCCGGGGAGATCTCTTTTCGAGAAATTAATGATCTCAGGAAAGCAGAACTGAGCCCACATGCTCTACTGGACAAAAGGAACGAATCTCCTATCAGCAGAATTTCTTTCCATTTGCTTTTCTCATGGCAAAATATAAAAAGTCCACAGTCCACCTGCCATTTCTATACATGCTACCATGTTTAAATATTATTTTAAGGGATTCTGGTGAAGGATCATGATCAGAGAACATAAAGGCATTATATGTGAAAGGGGGTAGTGAATTTTAGCAGGAACTAGGAACAATCCAGCTGATGGCACCATGCCTGAGTGGCAATATGTGAAGTAATAGAACAGGAACAGGCTAATAAAGAATAATCAGCCCTGTATTGTGAGTGATTCAATTTTCCTCACTATTTCCTTTGTAGATGTGTCAGTTTACTCCATATCAGCACAGTGCCACTCTGGGTTGTGCATTTTCTCTTTCTTTTTTTTCCAAGACAGTCATAATCAGAAGTTAAAGAAAGTTTAGAATGAGACCTATCCATCCATTTTCTGTGCCTGCTTTATCCAACTTTGGCTCACAGGGGTCTGCTGGAGCCTATCCCAGCTGTCAAGGGGTGAGGTACACCCTCGATAGGTCGCCAGCCTATCACAGGGCTAACACAGAGACAGAAAAGCACTCACACCTATGGTCAATTTAGATTGCTCAATTCAACTAACAAGCATGTTTTTTGGACTGTGGGAGGAAACCAGAATGCCTGGAGAAAACCCACGCATGCACAGGTAGAACATGCAAACTCCGCACAGAAAGGAGATTTGAACCCCAAACCTTCTTGCTGTGAGGCGACAGTGCTAACCACTGCACCACCGTGCTACCCTAGAATGAGACCGTTTTTTTTTTTGAATTCTATTGGGTCTTAAAGAAAAAGCCTGCAGCTTAATGCTTCTTCAAACTGTTGCCTTATCAAAATGCCACTGAGGACATCTACAGCCTGCCTTTGACTTTGCTGTTGTTTTCTTGTAAATCCCTCATTACAACGGCATTTTTGTGTGCAGCTGCTGCCAGCCTTGGCTAGCCGGCTGCGGCACATTGGCTGACAGTGGCTTTTGCAGTTTAGCACTCACATTTGACTGTTTACAAAGTCTAATAAGCATGTCCCTCAGGCAGACCATGCAGCTGCAGAGCAGGAGATTGCATTTTAGCCACAGCGTGAGGCTCATGGTCCCCTCATCAGATCTGACAGACGGTATGACAAGTCGTATCTGCCTGCTAGCTGATAAGTGCGACTCAGGCTGTGCATAGTTCTGCCTCAATCCTGTCATTTGACCATCCATGTGAATGGCATTCCCCTACTATAGACACGGCTATCGTGGCTCAGTCGCATTCTAAACCAGGGTTGCGGTGCTAGCAATGTAATTACAGTGGATCAGGTTTGCTGCATCAACTTGAGCTGTGCTGAAGATTTGCATTGATAATTGGTTTATCTACTAGTGCTACAGGGATTTAGAGTTTACATGAATATTATATAGCGACATATGTGTATTATAGATAATTAATTGGGATGGTTTCCGGTTTAAAATGGGTCAAGAAAACAGAGCATGAAACTTTTGTGAAATTTCATGATCGTTATTACATTTCTTGAAAGAAAAAAATGAAATAAAGCACTAGTCTTAGTGTTCTGATGTAAGTGAAGTGCAGGTATCACACTGATTAAAGAGGAACTTCAAAGACGTAATCCAGTCCATCAGTCTCCAGTTAGACCCAGCTGTAGCATACCAAAAATATACTTTGAAAGTTTGCTACTGGAGAAAGGGAAATAAAATACTTTCTTTTCAAATTTTGACTTATTATGATGGTCCTTATTCAAACCCCAAATTGGGTTATATGTGACTGTATGTATGCAGTTCTGGCCCAGTAATCCTCAGTCAGTCATACTGACAATAAGGGCTTCACGGAGATCCTAGCCAAGTCCAATTACCTTGGCCTGTTATTGTCCCTTGTTGAAAGGAGCCACACACTGGGCTTTCATTTGGGACGATAACAGCAGAGATGTAATGTGCGCTGACAAATGGTGGTTTTTCGATTTCCCCTCTGTTTTGGAGAGAGAAAGGGAGGTGACAGAATAGAGAACTGGCAGATTCCACTGTAGCATTAGCACTCACATTTTCCTCCCTCTGTCTGAATTCAGGCCCTGTGCATTGTTGTGTTGTGCGCCGCACGATGAGCAACGTTTTCCTGCAAATTGAAAAACATTTAAAATCCTATTGCAGCTGAATGTATGTGTTGGTCTGAGAAGAAATTGTCAATAGTATTTAAACAAAAAGGCAATCAATTTCAGCAGAACAGACAAGAGATGATCAATATCTGTAGCCATAAACACAATAGCCAACACAGTTTATTTATATTTTTTTAATTTTTTTTCAAATGCCAACAGGTTTTTTAAATTTTATTTATTTTTTGTTATAAATAGCCTCTTGCTCTGATATTAAGTAAATAAAGCTGCTGCCAGGGAACTCTTCAGACAGCCTCACTGAAGAGTTCAAATGAATAAGTTTAATCAGCTCTGTACTAATAATCTGCCCTTTAAGGATTGTATTTTTAAATATTCAAGCGACTCTTCATAGCCAAAGAGTTCGTCTTTATTGCAGGACTTGAAGGTTTTTGAAATTATTCTCAAATTTTTACCAGACTCGTTCGACCTTGTTTGCGATTCAGGGTTCCCTTTTTTCATTGTCTTTATGCAGGAAAAAGTATCTGAGCCAGTGGAATTTTTCTTTTTTTTAATTTGATTTGAGGAATTTGAGACCAAGCTGGTTGTATCTACGTTCTAAATTATGCATGACAAGATGCAAATCTTAAAAATGAACAGTTGCTGATGTGTTACTACAATAAATATTATCGCAATGATTGATTCTATACTTTATCACTCCAAACAAAAGTAATTCCTTCCTATATTCATTAATTTGCATTCTGCAACGTCACACCAAAATGGCAGTCATCATCTGCCCTGACAATCGTTTTCTGTCACAGCTGCTGCTCTGCTCTGCTCCAGCTCTCACCCTCCCCTCCCTGTCACACTTGTCCTGCGCTCCCGTTCAGGCACACCTGAACCGTGTTTCTGACGAGCAGCACCGGCTGCTCGTCAGTAATCAGTGCAGCCTTATAAACTACTGAATCTTTGAGAACCATTTGTCAGATCGTTCGTTCGGATTGTTTGTGCATTTCCCCGTGTGTTCCGAGTACAGAGAGTTCAGAGTTTCTTGGTCTGATTATTTGAGTTTGACGGCTGTATTGGAGCCGATTCTGCTTGGTTTTCTGGTTGATCTGTTTGTTAGAGGTTGCCTGATCCTCTGTCTGTCGCTAGTAATGAATCTCATTTTCATTCATCGTTGTGTCGCTCTTGGGTCCTACCTGTAAAATCCTGACAGTTTTCCTCATAAGCCTGAGCAGCTGGGAAACCTGTAGTTCTCTTCATACAGATCTACTGACTGCACAGGTTGTGTTTGCTGTGACGCATTAGCTGCACTTGCTCTCCTGTTTTAACATGTACTTCACGTGGTCGATTGCGTTGTGTTTTGCACAAGCAAAAGAGTCTTGATACCGACAAATAACTTATGACAATATTTCCCCATTTCTTTGCGCAAATTACAAAAAACCTTAACGTTCTCTATTCAAATGAATATTGGCCAGGGGCAACAGGGGGTCCTGCTGTGCCTCCCTCTGTTCCTGCTCTCCTGATGCATAGTGGAATGAGCTTTTCAACTGCTCTCTCTGTTCATTCATGATTGTGCGTTTGGTTCCACGTGCACAATCAGGATATCTGCTCTCATCACCTCATCAACAGTTTCATCTGTAGCAAAACAACAAGAGCGATGGTTCCCTTATATTCAGCCATCGTTGGTTCTGACAGGATTACAACTGCAAATCATTAGGCCATCGATGGACTGGTCCTTCTATTTTAATTGTTTCAATATAATGACTACTCTCAAATCACCAAATATACTGAAACTATATTGAATTCAAGGATATCATTACAGTTTTAACACTTTGGTCACAACCACATTATCATTGTAAAATTGTCTAATGGATCATTATTTTTGTCTGAAAGTCTTGACAAATCGCATTACACGAAAGTCTTGTATTGAGCCTGGTAGAAACAAAATTGAACAAAAAACAGCATTTAAAGAAAACGCCAAACATGCTTTGCATGTGAAACCTTATGCTCGGTTGGAAAACAGCACCAGTGAAGGCAGAGTGTTTGTGTTGTGTCTTGGCAGCGAGTCATTCATTTGCTGCCTCAGAGTTTAGCAGTTTAACACAATGGCCTGTTAAAATGCCCCAGCAGCTGACAAACTGGCTGCTATCCTGGCCTTGTTAGAAGTCAGAGCATGAGTGGAAAGAACTGCGGAGTGTTCGTAACAGCAGTGTATGTACTCCGTATGCTGATGGCTGGGAACCATATTGCTGTAAGAACAACAGCAGAGATGCTACACGGTGTGTTCAGAACATGGTTCCAAGTGCTGAGAAGAAATAAGGGAAGCAGTCGATAGGTTGAAGGGTTAAGTGTGGATAAAAGCCAAGGTCAAAGACAGATTATTTACCATTCATCCAGGGAAGAATAAAACTCTGGAGAATTTGAGAGAAACGTTCTCACCTTTTAAGATTTTAGTTGCCAATTCCGATGAAGAACGGCATCTATAGAGCCCTTCAGGGTCAAAAGGCTGTGAATCAATCAAAGGCCCACTCTCAATACTCCCCCCAGCAAGTCCACAGGTGGTACAAACTCGAAAACAGTGTGGAGAAGAGACTCCATACAAATTCTCTTTAATCCTGGATAAGAGTAGCGCCTGGGCCTGAAGGGCAGGATGGACACTCTTCTCACAGGGGTCAAGCTCCCCGCTGCCTGCCCTCAGAGCACACTTATAAGGGGGCTTCTTCAGAGAGGCAGGGAGGGTTCCCCGACATCACTTCCTCACCGCAGCTGGGCAGCCAGTAACCAGCAATTTACTATCGCTGCAGCTTTTCAGCTAAATGGGAAAAGGCAGCACTTCGCATTTATAAACACTGAAAGCTGTTTCTGTATAATGATATGCAAAAACTGATCTTGTTTTTGAAATTTGCAAATTTCCAAACCATAGCTTTAGCCATTTATTTTATGTTGTAATAAAATGCACTCAAAAGCTACACAATGAAATTATCAGAATTCTTTAAACTCTATAGCCCTAACAACATGAAAACAGTAATTACTGCAAAATAAATAAACAAAAAAGGTATAATTCTATCTAATAAGTAAACTTAGGGAACAAACACCAGACCTCACATTTCCAAGCCAGCACAAGCAATGAAACAATGTTTTGATGCAAAATGATTTGTTTCTTAATCTGTTAGTGCCTAATGGTTAAAAAGGTAAAACACAGTAGTAGCCTTTTAATTCCTATTTTACGTATATTTCTTTGAAACTCTTTTTTTATTTTCAAAAGAAGACTGAGGAGTCCGTGGTAAATTGGACTCATTGTGTCATTACTGACACATCGCTTGGAGACAGTTACAATTTGTCACTTCCTTTCAACCTGTCTTTCACCTCCATGAGTGATTATGTAAAAACATTCGGATCCTCCACAGTTCTGAGACATGTCAGCCCAATCAATACAGATGATAAACTCCTAATGAACATCGCTTTTCACCGGCTCTGATCCCGGCCCCCTGCCACTTTGAAAGCCTCTGTTTACATAATGGCATTTAATATTTATTTACACCCTTTCAAAATCAATAAATACTTTGAACTAGCTGGAGATGAGGTGTTTTTTGCCCTTTTCAATCGGAGCCTTTGATCCCCACTGGAGATGAAAGAAGAATATTTAAAGGAAATGAAATGAACTTGAAGCATTTTAAGAAGGAAACAGAGCAGTTGAAACGTGTGTGTGTGTGGGTGTGAGTATGTGGCTTTGGCTGACATAGTTTGCAACGTACACAGAAGAGAACGTCTGAATCAGGACTTTCAGTAATCAGTGTCACATTGTCAGTGAGGCTGCATTTGACTAATGAGAGGCGCTGACAGCTAGCTCCATCCTCCCCTGGCTCTGCTGAGTGGGACGGATTTGTTTTACGGCCTTTGTCAGGTCCATTGTCCCTCTGCTCCTCTCCCTTTTCCCTTTTTCCTCTCTCTTTCTTTCTCTCCTCTTTTTTTTCCCTCTCACCGAGTGTCAGGGAGAGCAATGGCCACTGGTCAGCCCCAAGGACACCTCCTGGCATTCAGCATGGTGATGAATTGACCATGGGGGACAAGGTGTCTCCAAATTGCCTCAGAGATGAAGAGGTTTTGAATGCTCCATTCACACCCCCTCCTCCGCCCCCCCCAAAGAGGACTGGAAACTGCAGATCTTGTCAGAGTGGAAAAGACAGTAGGGGGAATGTCACAATGTCAGAAATGAAGAAAAATAGGAAAAGAAAGGTAGGCAGGGTTAGTATGAGTGCTGAGTGGGCGTAGGGTGTGATGCAGAAAAGGAAAACGCGTGTATCGAACAACTAAAGTGACAAAGACACCCATCCGGCATGTTGTGTATCGAAGGCCAGGGGATGAACCCCCCGGCCCAAGACATTGTGGTTGGCTCAGCTAAAATGTTGCACAGATTAGCTCAATACAATGTAGATTATCTTTGAAAATCAACAGTCCTCCTGCTGCGTGCAACTAAAGTGTTTCCCAGACAGAGATACTCGCTGAAAGTCGTTCTGATGGAAAACGCTCTGAGTGGATGTGACCTAGGCAGCAAAGGAAAATGGATGTTTTAAGCTTGAGCGTCATCTCTTCCCTCGTGCTGTGAGCTCATGAAAATCTGCGACTACGTTGTTTTGGCAGTTTCTACAATGTTGGGATAATTGAGGTGCTATATTAAACAAAAGAATGACATTTAAAGTCAGATTTCTTATGTTGGCAAATAGATGTGGAGTCATATGGCTGCAGAATTAATCATATTATTTTTATGATTAGTTGCTATGGCAGCAATCATCAATCAAAGTCAGTGTGATCTCCTGAATGCAGTGTTTTTAGGCTTAGACATGTTTCAAACTGAATAGACACAGAAAGCAGGGTTTATTTCCATCTGCTTGGGCACAGGTGCAGGTCAAGGGAAAGAGTAGCGAGTGGTTGCGACTAATTTCTGCTTGGAATTTGGTGAACACAAGCACAGGTGCATCTCCAGGGTGGCCAAGTGCAGCAGCGAAGCAGGAGGAACAGACACTTAGAAGGTGTGCGACAGCTGATTACACACATGGTCAATTAGATCAGGTCATGTGAATCTCATTACGACTGTTTTTTTCCTAGATCAACTGATATATCGCAAATGGGAATAAAGGGCTCAAAAGTGAGGTGAACAAAATTAACACGCTTCCAAGGATTTCAAGCATTGAGTTGGAGCCTTCCAGCAGAAGGCAATCAAGATGTTTTGGCTCTGTTTTGGTGGGATTCATATATAACCCATCCATTTTTTCCCTATAATTCTCCCCTCACAACAATCCACACTTACCTAAATGCCAGATAACAAATGCCAAATGACACGCGGGTCCTTTGTTGAGCTGTTTTCAATTCAGGCATCTTAGCCAGCTGTCTACAGTCAGGCCTACCTTTGAGCTAATCAGGCTGTCTCACTTCCTTAGCTTCCCCCTGGGAAGGCACAGCCACCGGCACACTTAATTGGTTCATTTGTTCCGTCATGTTTTGCTGAGCAGAGACAGTACAAGAGGAAATGCTGCAGTGGAACCATTGTCTTCACGCTTGTCTCCGAGGATAACAGAAAGTGACACATGAATGCTCTCCCTGATAGATAAATAGAAGAATGAAAGTTAGATAAAGTGTCCAATGAAAGGATGGAGGTAATCCATTTTCCAGCTGCTGAGGAAAGGTCCCATTCGATTTAGTGTATGTCCATTGTTTTTTTGAAATTTAACACTGAAGCGATCACTCGGAGCTACAGCATAATTTTTTTTAGTCTCAAATGAAAATATGTTCAGGTACATATACTACATATATACTACAGACTGCATATACTTTTACTCTTTTTTGTGTCCATTTTTATATGATAATCGTAATATTGTCAGAAAAGAAACAGGTTTTAACTTTTACATTTTTAAATGGGTCAAAGGACAGAACGCATTGTGTCCTGCACTCTTGTGCAGACAATTGAAGAAACCACACCCTTCATTCTAATATTTTATATTACTGTACGTAGAAATCATCGAGAAAGCTTGTCATCTGTTAATTACACAGTGAACACTAATTCAATGTGATTAAAACCACAGTGTCATAACAGTGACACTTGACGAAGAACTTCTTAAGGTCATTTGACAGGGTGTTCATGGGTTGGGAGGGTGCATCTGGAACATGTAGACCTCCACTGAGCAGTCATCCTGTCTCATAGTGACCTCGAGCAGCGTTTACATAACATTGGCACACAAGCAGGAGACATATTTGTGCGACGTACATATCCCCCAAGCTTATCGCTTCCATCACATGAACACAGTGGATAGGATTAAGGGACAGATATGGGGAAAGAACCGGGCAGAAGGAAAATTGGGGGGGATGGGTGAAGGTGTGTGTGTGTGTTTATCTGTGCGGGGTGGGTGGACCTGGACCTCATGCAGTTTGAGATTATCTACCGTTTTCTGACATTCTAACACAGACATAAAAAAGACCCAGAACCGCGCTGAAAAGCCATAAAGGTGTTTTGAGTCTCTCTGGGTAATTTGTTTGCCGTTTGCAGAAATACCTGAAGTAAGAACAATTCAGTCAAAGTGAAGGATAAAAAAGAAATAGAACGTCATGTTGTGGTTCCTGGGTATGAAATTATATCTGCTATTAACTTGCAGTGTAAACCACGGTAATCAAAATAACACATGAATATTGAAGACGATGTTGTAGAATGACAAAACAATGGTGCCAGATAAGGAAAAGGGAGGGGAGTTACTTAAGATTAGAATATGTGTGGTTATTTTCTACTTCAAAGTAAGACCACAGCTTGAAATATAATGCAGTTCTTTGGCACTTGCCAAAATAAAGATGGTATTTTGTAAAATGAACATTTTTGGACCTCTACTGAGGTTTAACTCTGCAGCCAGCTCTTTCTGCTAGTGCTGTTCTACTGATTCATTTATTTTAAGAAGCTGCGGAGTACAATAGAAAATTATTGAATAAATGTTTAAAAAAAGGCCCGGCTATCGCTACCGCTATCATCTTACAACATTGTTCCATGTTCTATCTGCACAGAAGAAATTCCAGATCAGATTAATACTGTCAGCAAAGGGGTGACAGCACGCACAGTGCAGGGCTGCACAGCAGAATGATAGATAACATAGCCCCACTCTGACAGATGGATCAGTCCTAACCAGAAGACATAATTAGACTGCAGTAGGAGCCATATACACCTCCACCACCACTCATACAGGAAAGCGCTGTCATTTGCCTTTTAATGACCACTTGTAGCACCAAGATGGACACATTCAGTGAGTTCAGAAATATGAGCACTGTGGAGCCCAGTGGTAGATGGTTGCCATGGTGTCACAGTCAGGGTTCACTGGAGGTCCTGTATGTGCTCAGAAGGACGGTGGCAGCCATGAATTAAACTCCAGAGGAGCTCTGGTTAATGGACACAGGTTGCTTCAACATCTGTCTCCTCTGAGAAATTTCTAAAACTTTTATAAATGACACACAGTAACTGCTGGCCTACCATATCTTCTCTCTCTTTCATACACATACACACGCACGCACACATACACACACTGCTAGAATACAAACTTCCATGCAAAGTGAGGGCACTTAGTTCATAGTCGCACTACAACACCCCACCAATCTGCATCCTGCTGACAGACCATATCTTTTTTCTCTGGCCTCAGTAAAACCAAGAGAATGTCACAGCGCTCACATTACTCTCAAAAAGATGAATGGTGCGCTGGCAGCAGCGTCACCAGGGCTGTAGCTCAATGGCTTGGGTAACCTTTTACACCAAATCTAGTCTGCAGCTGGATGACACAATGCTTAACTTAGCAAATATTGCACCAAAACTTAATAACTCCATATTACACACAAAAGTCCAGCTCAGGCCATTAAGGAATATGGACTTGCATTATAGACTCAAACACAAAGTCTTTTATTTATGCTAGGAGAAATAAAATATTTTCCTAATCTGGTACAATTGAGAAAACTTTTTCTCAAAAGAGAGATAAAAAAACTGAAAGATAAACTTAGCAGTTATTGTTTATTGTATTGAGTTATTGAGGAAAAAACAGTCAGACTATGAACTCAAGTTAGGGACTAGGACCATCAGCAAGTGCCACAGCAGTGGAGAGAGATTTTTTTGTTTTTTTTTTATTTTACACATACACATACACACACACACGCACACGCACACCCAGATTGACAGTCAGAAACTCTGCAACCTGGGAAAAGCAGGATATGTTGAGATGAAACAGTAGACTCCCACTGGAATATAGTGATCAACTGATCTATGACAGCAGTTTGAGGTTTAAAGAAAAAGACATACATATTTCTGACTATAGTGACAAGTGACATTCAATTTGACTGTATGGGCACCACATGTGGGGATACAACTAAAAGACCATTTTTATCCAGTAAGACAAGTGCAAGACAATATATAATGCTGAGGTGCTTAAATCCCAGGCAACTTACCATCAAACATGGTAATACTACTCTGTCACTGACAGCAACACGACATATAATACTTCCAAAAATCCTTCCATAAATGCATTCACATAACCTTAAAGCTTTGAAAGATTTTCTAATATTTACTGTATATTACTCTTGGTGCACAGGTTGGATTATTGGTGGACACATCGAGTGGATCAAACTTGGAACAGCTACACTGCGAATAACAAAAATGGCCACAAAATGCAAAGAAGTGCTGTTATATTGTCTCAGTATTCTTTGCAGTTTCGCTAAGCTGCACTTTAAGATTGTACATCAGGTGTTATCACCGGTATAAGCCAGGACAGATAGGAGAGCAGATAGGCCGTATCCATCCCCTGCCTTGAAAACCTATATCAGGGAAAAGCCAAACAGACTTGGCCTTTTGCTGGATGCCACGGGGTGCAGTGCCTGCAGGGTCGGATCCCTTTTTAAAAGGCTAAGTTATCTTCCTAAATTCCTCCACAAAGCTGGTTTTCACTGAGAAAGATAATGCTTTGCACTGATGGCACCGGCTAAAGCTTACATTCAGTACTGAGCAACAGGCTAAAGGTGTAAGTTACAAGTAAAAAAGATATGTTTGGATTGGCAGCTCAGGTCATGAGGTTCATCAGCACGCAGAAGTAAAAACCTAGAATGTTGCTATTTCGCACAAAGGCGTTCCAATCTTAGACAAAACTGCGACATTGTCACATTTTCTGAGAAGTAAAAGAGGAAATGTAACAGCCTGCATCGAGGGAGTCCTCTCAGTGTGCATTTCGCAGCGTGTCCACACAAAGTTCACTCTGGGTCTACACAAATGAGAATGTCTCTGGAGAAGGTGATTGGCTGGAGATTGTAGTGGCAAGGGATCCCACTGAGGGACGAATGCACAATGGGGCCACAAGGGGCCTGTAGGAAAAGGGCGTTTAGCCTCCAAGTGGACCCCTGTGGTAACTCCATCTCAGGGGTGGTGGGGGGTCCCCAGCTGGGGATAAGTGAAGGTGTGTAAGTCACTGTTTCTGCCCTCTGGCTGTACTACTTACACAGGCTGGGATATAGAATTAGAGGCTGATGCTTTTGGTCCTTTTTACAGTTTTCCTTACTGTGTGGGATATATTAAGTTGCACATTTAAGATAACATGTTTGAGTCATATGTATGATAAAATTTAGACATGGTCAATCAGAAGGGAACTCATTATTGAACAAAAGTGTTCCAGAAGCATTGTGCTGCTGTCCAGGGTGCTGATTCTGGAGTGACCCATCAAATCCACTTATTTCCAGCCTGCATGTGGGGTGCGAATGCAGACACATGAACGTCTGGTTTCATGCACCTGGGTGCATTGCAGATGCAGGTCCAAGTTCTTGATGCAAGGAGGACAAGCGCATGCAGCAGTAGGAGTGATAAACAATTAGAGGGCGTCACACTTTATTTCCATCATGGTCAAACACATCAGCTCCTCTCATTCCCTTTAAAACTCTTGGCACACCCAACTGACAATCGTCCGTGCAGCCTTGTCAGGAGCTCTTTCTCTTTCTGATGCCAGTCACCTGTCTGCATTAGTTATCAACTGTCACCAGTAGATTAAAGAGTTCAATGTTTTACAGATCTCTTACTATTGTACAGAGATAAAGCAACATCACAACACACTAAATTAAAAATCCATGCAATAATTAATGGAATTAACAACTATATGCACACCACATGAATTTCACATAAAATAATAAAAAATGGCACACTTTCAAAATGCATGTTGAGTTTTCTGTGATTAATTCATTTGTCCGAGCTGTGTCAGTGTCACATGCTGTGGCTTTTTTTTTTTGCAATCCCAGACTGAAAGGCAAAAAGAGTTACCTTTTTATTGACTATAACTGCACTGCAATTATAATTGTTTTTAACTAAAACAAATGCAACCATCGAGCCCGAATGTTTTAATGATAAGAAATATCTATAATATTCTTCGAGATGTATTAACACAAATTTGAGACTGACATTCACAATTCGGTCCACATCACCAGGAGTCGACAGGGGTCCTTTTGAAGATTTATAAAGTGACTGAAGTATAGTGACTGGTGACTATCAGGGTAGCAGTTATTCAGGCCACAGTGTTTGTTTGGGGGTGCATCTGGAGGGGAAACCAAATTACATTTGGTGTTTTCTGCACATATTTATATTCACAATTGTTTTCTGTAGCTTCACATGCCACAAATTAACATAACTTTCTTTTCGTTATGTGTGATGCATCAGGAGCTGGTTGGTTCCAAAGTTTGTTTTTTTAGACTTTACCTCCAGAAGCTGGTACAGGCTCCACCTGTGATTGAATTGGATGCATTTCTCTCCGATGTGCATTCCCAGGTGACACATTTGCCTCTCAATAAACAGGGTTTGACACTGTTACAAAACTAATGTTTCATCGGCCACTTGATCCCACCGGGAGAGTGAGGGTTTCACTAATGAAGCCTGACACTGCTATATATGAACATCACGCGTCATTTCCTGCTTAGAGTAATGTATGTAAACCTAGGAATATTACAGATTCACGAAGAATTTACATCACGGCAGTCCACAGGAAACCAGTGTCAAGCTAACGTGAATACCAAGTTTATTTTCAGGGCAGAAACACGAAAGATGTTTGATGGGAAATCCACAGAAGTGAATTAGATTTAACCAGGGCTTGATTCATTATTGTAAAGCTGCATATATGAGCAAGGAAGGAGGAATACATATTGCGATAACAAAGTTTTCCAGTTCTTCAGTCCTGATAGTCACTCAATTTAAATACCTATTTACTGGGTGATGTGCTTGAGTCTCTTATTGGCCCTTTTTTTTTTGTTTACAGGTTCCTGGTTGTTTCATGCATGCTAGCCTCTGCATTAATAATGGGGGTTCATTTGAGTTTGGTGTGCTTCTTAATTTGCTTTTTAGCCTCCCAACCTGCATATAGTTAATGATCCCAGAGTTAAACTCTTCTCTGCCTGCCTGTACATCAAACCTGGTGCCACTTTTCTGTTCAACACATCTGCTGCTGCTCTTTGCTTTTACTCCTTCAACTGTTAGCATTATTCATCTCAAAGCACAGATCTCTACATATAAACCATTCTTCTGTGAAGATGAACATGTTGCCTTATGTTGTCAGTAGCTATGGAGGAGCATTGGGGGATGGAGGGTTTTCCTTCTATAACTACTGGTGGTGATGTAATAGCCATCCATCCATTTTCTGTACCTGCTTTATCCAACTTTGGGTCACAGGAGTCTACTGGAGCGTATCCCAGCTGTCAAGGGGCAAGAGGCGGGGTACACCCTGGATAGGTTGCCAGCCTATCGCAGCGCTTGCTCAATTCACCTAACAAGCTTGTTTTTGGACTGTGGGAGGAAACCGGAGTGCCTGGAGAAAACCCACGCATGCACAGGGAGAACATGCAAACTCCGCACAGAAAGGCCAGAGCCGGGATTTGAACCCCAAACCTTCTTGCTGTGAGCGATAGTGCTAACCACTGCACCACTGTGCCGCGGTGATGTAATATATAACCTTTAATTAGTTCTCCCATCAGTTTAAAAAGAAAGTCTCTAATTTGTCTGTATTGCATGGTTCAGAGGATCAGATAAATCTAAAAGCCTTGTGTGAAGACATTTACTAACTGTTGCTATTTGACTGGCAGCAAGCCACGGCATCGTTCTACCTACTCCCAATCCCCCCTCTCTCGTTAATGTGTAATTCTGTTTCACCTCTCTTATCTCATCATCTATCTTGTTGTCAGTTTTCACATTCTTTTACGACACAGACTCATCTGTTCAGTTCCGTCTTGCCACTATTGTGCAGTTAAGTGCTGTTACCTTAACAACTAAGAAACCAAACATGGGACAATAAAAGTCAATATTCTGAGACACGTTGCAGAGGTTCTTAGCCACTCCCAAACTTTTTAGTTAATACCATTTTTCACTGCCTGAAATATCATATATACAGTGAGACTGAACTTTCTAAAGCACATAAGTGGCATGCCTCTGCAACCTCTGCAGCAGTGACGGATTTTGAGCGGCTGTGCTTAACTAAAAGACAACTTTTTGGTTTGGATTACAATAGCAGTGAAGGTTATTTCTAACTTTTAGGCTGAACTTTTTCAAACAACCCTAGTTCAAGAGTGTTACAGAATAAGAATGATCATTTGAAAGCCTTTAGCAACTTAATTTCACCTTGTTGGAAGACTGCTTCCTTCATTCACTGATGTAATGTGATTAGGCAATTCAACACCTTTGCAATTCCTTATTGTTCGCTCCTTTTCAGCCCTATTAACCTTTCGTCCAGAGCTCACACTTCTATTCAGGCTGTCAGTCAGACAGAGTAATACAAAACCTGTTTGTGCACGAAATGTCCAGTCCTTGAAATCCTTTAGGATTTCTGTTAGTTAAGATAATGGTGCTACATTATTATTAGAAAGAAACAAGAAACAAAGAGCAGATATGATGATGAGTTGTTGTTAGGGTTGTCTCAAAATCATTAAAAGACCAGTTTAGTGAGCTAAACTCCCCATGCTCATACAACAAATCTCAGATCTATCAGTCCTGGCCTTCAGCTTGTTTATATCAGGCTACAAGATAAAAGTCTATGACTGAAATCTCTTTGTGGTCTGGAATAGAGTAAGAATCCATTAATTCAAATATACTGTCCAATAACAAAAGGGTACAGGCTCAATAACAAGTACAAATAGGTCAAAATCAATAAATATTTTTGTAATTTGCCAAATAGATTTGAATCACAAATAATAGAGGATAATTTAATTCAGCAGCAGGATGATATTTAGGCAGCCGAATATCGGTGTTCCCACATTACGTTAATGCAATTGGACAGAAAACATGGCGTTTCATTAAGAAGTCAGCATAATTTCAAGATGGTCAATGTCAGTTTAAGTGACTCTGCTAAAACAGTGTTTTTGCTTTTGTGGGTGTGCAGAAATTTAGAAACTTTAGTTTGGCAGAACAGTGCTGCACTAATCGAGTTAGAAGTTAGCCTGCTAGCAATGACTCTTGGTCCCTTCTAAAATAGAATTCAACACATTCATTTATTATTTTTTTTTTTATTTCTTACTAGACCTTGTTTTTCGTGCAGCAGGTTAAAGTCCAACTGAATATTGACAATTATTGTTTGGCTGTTGAATGTGGGTACTGTAATTATTTCTGGATTAGCTCAGACAATAAAGTAACTGCATTTTTAAAATAACACAGCACAACACAATTTGCACAGTTTATTATAACCCATGTTGCATTTTGCCAGTATAATTTTTTTGAGTTCCTTTTGTGTTTGTTTTAGAAGTGAAGTGATTGGTGATTATGTTGTCTGACGCCAATTGTGCTTTCATTCTGAGCTCTCCCCACAAAGCTGGTGTTTCAATCAAGAGCGCTTTTTCCAGCCATGACCTTCCCAGCGCCTTGTCAGTCTGTCAGCTCGCCACACTAAAAAGGGTAAAGTAATCTTGCAGGCTCCTTCAGATAAGAGGGAGGGGTTACAGGAGAAACAAGGGTGGAGGAAGGATGGGGGATATTTGACCTTTCTCCTTGCCGAGAATTGTTTTTAGGCAAACAACCTTTCAGATTTGAGTCGGATGACAGGTTGGCATATGCTGCTCTAGAGGCATGAACCTGTGCACCATTTTAGTCTAATTTATTTATTTTTGCATTTTTGAGCCAGAAAAATATGTTTTTTAATCTAGTTCACAGTTTATGAGTTTATGGGCAATGTGTCTCATAGCGTGCTCATCAAGAATCTCTCTGTGGAAGGAATTTTGGGATTTTGTTGCCTTACAGCCTGGCCACAATATGACAGTGTGTCCTATTGAGTTAAACACAATGCATACTGATGTTGTCCACACTGACCAAGGTCAATGCCACAGCATCGGCGCCTAATGCCACAGCATTAGTGATGTAAAAGACGGTCTTGAAAACCGCTCTCAGGTCTCCCTTTGTGAGTGGCAGGGGGTGGGAAAGAAAAGTTCAGGGAAGGTCACCTATATGCACAGCATCCGCAGTGATGACTTTAGTGAAACACACAACCTTTTCCTTCATCTCTCTCCCTCTCTCTACCACACACTCACACACACAAATGCTGACATTCTCTCAAACAGAAAGGAGACCGAGATTGGAAATAAAGACCATCTTCTGTGTCTGAGGACAGTGAATGGAAGCAGTAATGTTTTCAATTTGAGCCCCCGAGAGCAATAATAGAGCTCATTCTACACCAGCACAGACTGTAGTACTGTTCACCTATAAGCTTTTAGATTTCGTTCTCCCTCGCTTTTTACAATTCCTCTCTGTTTCTTATCCCCCTGCATTCTGCTCATGAAAGGATTCATTTGCGGAATAAAGCAACGGGGGTCGTGTTGAGGAGAGTTGAGGAATTATGGAGAGCAGAGCAGAGCAATACGTGGTGTTTCAAACTCTGGCCCCTCGTGCTTGAGTGGCATTCATTCATTCATTCACTCACACTGTGTAAGAATTCAATTTCGCAGCGGGGTCATGTGTCGAGATGTCCTGCATATCTTAACATGACAGGAAGGGATTCAATCTTCCACTGCAGGTGGAGAAACAGCGCCATTATTTGGGTCGTGAGAGATGCAATCACTGTGATTGTCTCAGCCACCGAGCCTCTACAAGTATCCTTTTAAATACTGTTAGGAACTCATCAGGGAAATAATTTTGTCAGATCTAATTGCTAAGTCTGAGGCGCTTGTGAAATATGCAGAGCTGAAAGACAAACACGCACTGTAACTGCCTTTGTATTAATGCCATTATTTGATATCAAAGCTGTTTGTGCGTCATTGATGACTGTAAAGGGAGAGAGAAGGACACCAAGAAGCCCTGAGTTTGTCAAATAAGCTGAGCTAGAGTGCAAAGTTTAACTTTTCCCAAAAGTCATTTCCAGACTCATCACAGAGAAGTGCTGTTATAACAACAAGCTACCATGTGGCTGCAGCATTTTCATTCATTACTTGGCCCCAAAGCCAACAAAAGCTTGCGCGAGTGTGCACACATTTAGGGAATGCTTTATATTTGTGGAAGAGAAGATGCAGGATGATTTTGTTTTGGTTTTTTTTTTTTTTTGGTGAATGGACAATCTTAATGCACTGTTACATTTGCATGCCTGGATTTCTCACTCCGTCAGTTGGAAACAAAAGCCAGAGTCCGTGTAGGCAAATCTAACCAGTGATGCTTTTCAGTTTTGCCCTTTATGTCAGTTTCTCACCTGGCACAGACACTCCGGAGCATTGTAAAGATTCTTATTTGTATGTTTTCTTCTGCCCGTCAAAGGCCAAAAACAACTTCTTTCATGCCTGTCATCGATGCACCATCAGGTAACAGTGTATAACCAAACAACAAAATAAGACAATTATAATATTCTTCGCATTTGATGCACTATTGGGATGGAATTTCTTCCATGGACCTGATGCTCCCTGTCTGGCTCAGCTTTCCTGAGATCAACCTTTTTGGGTGACACAGTAGCAATGTCCTTGAACTAAAATAATGATTCAGCAAACGAAATGCTTCTCTGATTTTATCTTGCCCTAAGTGGTGCAGGCTCTTAATGCTAATGCAACTAAAAGCTACGATCAAAGGGAAACATTAAACAGATGAGACGATGCCGGTTGCTCTGAGCAGGTGCACAATGTCCCCCAGCTCTATATGTATGCCGATATTGAGAAGATATTTGAGCAGTTTTTAAGGATGGATGGTCCTAAGCGGCCATCCGTCACCAGAGTGACTGACACACAAGGTGCAGTTTGATTGGATGGCAAGGGCATCAGCGACAACAGCTGCTGCCATAGCGACACGTGAGCGTGGCGGTCATAGACACGCTTACATTAATCAAATTATCAGGAGTTTATTTGGCAGTTTCTCTAATACCAATGTCCCTCACGCCCAACACTCCCATGTGTGAGTGTAGATGCTGTCTGTATAGTTATTTCTATATGTGGATAAGCAGTCCTATCACATCCTTGCATTTGGCCGCTATGCCTCAGTTCCCCACCCAGGTGGATTCCCCCCCAAAAATATTCCATCCTTCCCCAGTCACGCTGCAGTGGAGGTCACAGCTCCTTCACACAGACCATCCACATGACTGAAGTTATGGGTCAGCCTAGGACTCGTCCATGAAAGACATGTCCCCGCATGGCCTCGGACCCTGAGGAAATCCACCAAGCAGGTGACAGGGCCTCAGCACTATTCACTCTGGAGGAATTCAAGCCCACTCCTCTGTAAAGAGCAACTTCATCTCTGTGATGGTTCAGGGTCTCCTCACATCTACCACTTGCTTCATATTTGGATAAAGGTCTTTTTTCACTCTCACACACGTTTTTCCTACAGCCCTGCAATGCAGATGATTGTTCTTGTTGGCTTTTTTATTTTTGTTATTTTAGTGTTTTTCAGCCACTAATGAATACAACTAATAAACATTACACATACATCTCAGAAAAGCTCTGGTGTAAAGCTCAGAGTATTGTGCTTTTGCTGTCCAGGGTGTTATATTTTAGGTTTAATCTCTTAATTTCTCAACTGATTATTTAATGCACATATTATTTATTCACATCCAATGTGTTAAAATCCTATTTAGCCTGACGTGGGATGGCAGCTGGTAATACTGTATCTCTGGAGAATAAAGGTGATCTGCCAGAAAAAAGAAAAAAAAAAAAAAAAATCCAAGCAGATGCAGCAGCTAAGTGCTAAAAATGGGAACGGTAATAAAAGCTCGTGTTCATTTAGTCTTCCTGTCTCTCCACTGAAGGCGAGATGGGACAGCTTCATCAGGCTTTATTTTCCCCTCCACAGGCAGGAATCTGTGTGCCAGCAATGTGACGGTCTGCAGGTTTATCTAGGCTGACAGAGATGAATCTCTGAGCGAAGGGCCAGCTCTGTTCAGCTGTCCTGCTGAGGGGGACTCCACACCAGGGGCCTCAATTATTAAACTCTGCAGATAATCCCCATGTTTGCTTAGGTTTCATTTTAAAATGAGGCCTGTGAAATATATTCTATTTTATGAAAAAAGGGTGTGTCTTGTACGCACTTTTCTTGTAAGCCCCCAGCTCAATTTGGAACTCAATTATGCATAATGTCCCTCATGCCCAACACTCCCATGTGTGACCATAAATCCTATCTATCAATGTATGCTTTAACTGTAAAAGCAGTTTCATGGGGGATGCTTTTGCGAGGGAGCTGGAGGTTAGAAAGGGCATGTCATGGACTTTTCCGTTAACGAAACACACCAGCATCAGTCTGTGGACCTGTCAGCAACCTGATAGAGACGTTGAGAACGTTTCCCACTTTCTGAGCTTTTATTCAAAAGGTTTGATTAGTGAACTTAGCTTGTGCGGTCTCACAGAGACTCTGCCAGGGAGGCAAGCCACAGCCAAATATTCATGTGGGAGATGCACATGAGCTTATTAGTGGTAAACTAATTTAGTTTTTCTGTGTCGGAGAGTTTTGCACTCAGGTGAGTTTTTGCCCCGGTTTCCAGGTCGCCACGTTCCTTGAGAAGAATCTGAGTTCGGGTCTTTGGACACTCCCCAGTGGAATCTCCCCGTGAAGAGTTAGGACTTTGAGTTTTGTGTGAATCTTGTTTTTCCTCCAGTCGGAGCGCCTTCGGTTTTCCCCGTATCCATCCAATAACGGGTCGTTTTTTGCTTTGGATCGCCTGCCTCGTGTCTGCATTTGGGTCCTCTACACATTGCAAACTGTAACAGAATGATCCAGCCAGCCATGGACCCAGCAGACTCCATCTGACCCTGTTGAGCCAGGGCTCCATGGTCCCGGACTACATGCTCGAGGCGTATGATCAACGGCACCAAGCCCGGATGGCAACGTTGACAAAGATGACCTCCCAGCTGGTGAGTCTCTTGTCCCCGCCTGCTGCTGGTACTGTCCTTGCTGCTGCTCCTACTACTGCTCCTGCTGGTACTGTTCCTGCTGGCACTGCTCTTGCTGCTGCCGAGGCTGACGCCGGGCCCCGCTCAGCTCGCGCGGACGACAAGATGGCGGCCACCCACCTGAACCAGCCCGGAGCTCTCCCCCAGATTCGTCTTAGGTGGAATCTGGCCGGGGTCCCACCACTTCCTGTGAGTCCCAGACCGACTGTGCTTCCTGTTCTTTCCGGCGCAGTATCTGGGCATAGGTGGTCCGGCCCCGGTGCTTTGGGCATCTCTCCGGGCCCAGACAAGCATACCGCAGTCTCCACGTGTCGTGAGCCCCTTCGTTCTGCCCATTGGTCCATGGGTCCTCCCTGACTCGTTTCCTGCACCAGCCGAGTCAGCTCCAGCTCCTGCGTCCACTCCAGTCAGGTCAGTACCTGCTTCCGCAGTAGCACAGCCTGCTCCTGCATTAGCCGAACTAGTCTCTGTTCCTGCATTAGCCGAGTCATCCCCGTTAGCTCCTGTTTCCGCACCAGCCAGGTCAGTACCTGCTCCTGCGTTAGCCCAGCCTGCTCCTGCAGTATCTCAGTTAGCCTCTGCCCCTGTGCTAGCCCAGTTAGCTCCTGTGCTATCCCAGTTAGCTCCTGTGTGCGCTCCAGTCAGGTCAGTACCTGTTCCCGCATTAGCCCAGCCCGCTCCTGCAGTAGTTGAGTTAGCCTCTGCCCCTGTGCTAGCCCAGTTAGCTCCTGTGCTATCCCAGTTAGCTCCTGCGTCCGCTCCGGTCAAGTCAGTACCTGCTCCCATGTTAGCTCCTGCATTAGCTGAGTTAGCCTCTGCACCTGTACTAGTCCAGGTAGCTCCTGCGCGATCCCAGTTAGCTCCTGCTTCCACACTGGCCAAGTCAACCCCTGGTCCTGCGCCAGCCAAATTCGCCCCCGCTCCAGCTAAGAGTCCTCTTGCAGCAGCCAAACCCTCCGCTGCACCGGTGAGGTCCGCATTAGCCCCAAGGCCCAGGGTGAGGGGTTTCCCTGCACCTCCAGAGAGGGAGGGTCCAGTGTCGGAGTGCCCCGAGGAGCCAGAAGGTGGAGAGGCTCCGCCCCTCGGCGTCCTGCAGACTCGGGCGCAGAGAGGCCCATCGTTGGCCATAGTCGGGCACCGAGGCACAGCCGACCCACTGTCAGTGGCTTCAGGTCTGCGGTCTCCTGCTCCGCAACTTCCTGGCTTCATCTTCCGCCCTAGTCACCTGAAAGGCCTGCTTCCTTGTAAGTCGTCGCAGGCCTTATCTGTCCCAGTGGTGTTCCCCAGAAAGGGTGAGGTTCCTCCAGACCCATCGCCCAGTGTCGGCAGTCCAATGGGCCCAGGTGCGCTACTCCGGGCCAAGGATTCCCCGACCGCAGCGGCCCAGCCATCCCGGAGACGAAGGAGGAGGACCCCTCGAGACCCGGAAACACACACAGAGCCCAGGCCGTCGGCTCCA
The DNA here is from genome assembly GCA_015343265.1 of Pao palembangensis. Lineage (NCBI taxonomy): Eukaryota > Metazoa > Chordata > Actinopteri > Tetraodontiformes > Tetraodontidae > Pao > Pao palembangensis. Next base: position 5,663,057 of record CM027082.1, read on the forward strand.
AGGGCAGCGCCAAAGTCGCCGGCTCTGAGGACCCAGACCCCCATGTGGAGGCAGTCCCGGAAGAAGAGGAGGCCCTGGTAGAGACTGAACTCCGCTCGGAGTTCCTGGCCGAAGACGTACCTGGAGAGGCCGAGGTTGCCCCAGAGTCCCATGCTGAGGCCGGTCCTGAACCCACGGCAGCTGCCGCCCCCATAGAAGCAGAAGCTACCTCCGAGCCTGTGGCTGAGACAGCCACCGTAGTAGCTACAGCTGCCCCGGTAGAATCTGTTCCTGAGGCTCGCAAGTCCGATTCGGGCGATGAGTCTGACTTGGTCCCTCCATCCGACACCCCTCCTCCCACCCTGGATGATGGACGTGGGGCCGTCCAAAGGGACCAGGTAGGACTTGAGTCTGCATTTGGGTCCTCTACACATTGCAAATCGTAACAGAGCTATGACAGCGAAATGCTGACAGAATCTATTATTATTGTATAAAAGATTCCCATCACACTCTTTTTCGAGTTCTGTGTCTAACTTGGTTAATTATTCCAAATTAAAGACTACACTGTGTCTGGATGACATTACCATCTTATGCAGCCAGCAGACTTACAGGAATATTTGCTGAAGCTTAAGTGAACTATAAGTGAACTGGCTTACCTCCATTTGTTATTTTCTCCTCTTGTCACTCTCTGGTACCCTGCCACTTTTTAAAAGCCATGCACACCAAACAAAATTAATGTTGATGTCCTACCAAAAAAGTATATATGATTTGGCTGTTACTTTATGAATATTTTTGCCTTTATGGAATGTATTATGCAAAGACATGTAAATTAGATACACAGCTATCAGAAAAAAAACACTTAATTTTGTCTATTTTTCTTGTGTACAGTGTGTAATGTCATTACATGTGCACTACCACAAAATGAGAAGTCACTTTCATGGCATATTTAGTTGTGCTGCTTGCTGATCAAGGAGTGCTTTACCTCTGCCACTTCATTCTAAAACAAACCATCCCCAAAAAAGAAAAAAATATATGCACAGAAAACTTTGGAGAAGCAACACAAGAAATGGTAGGTCACAAAGCCATGCTGATATTCTATACTTGAAGTTCGACACACTGTGATGAGCCATAAATGTGTTGCTTTTCCTTGTTTGGAAATTAAGTTACTGAGGTGAAGAGTGCCTTTTAAATAATCTCCCTGCACACCCGCGAAAATACATAGCACGTAACAGTTTACACTTAGTTAGATCCGCCTGTAGCGCGCTTCTCTCATTCAGTGGGTCATTTGAGGGGTAAAGAGTAATTTACCATGAAAATCAAATTGCTTTAATCTAATTTCCTTTGATATAATTCACAATAAGATCACAGCCATAAAGCGTTTACCTGGCTGAAACAGTGGACGTACCCCAGGGGTACAATTATGGTCCCGCTACAGGGACTCGGTTCACAATGCATTAAGTAAGTAGCATCTTCTGCTACAGAGGAAGACGGAGATCAAACGATACTGGAAAAACAACACCGATGCATTAAACCATAAGAATTTATTTTCCGATGTTTATGCGCATATGTGGATAACCCCTGTTTAATGAATACTGTACATACACAAGCACTCACACACACACACACTGTGCTTCCACATTGGAATTATGTAGTGTTTGGGAGTATTACATTATATTGTAAATCGAAAAGTTTAGTTTGGACAAGTTCTCAGCCAGACTCAGAATCAGCCTAGCATCCGACGCTAAAATAAGCCCTGACTCCGCTCATCGTCCATCATGCATGTGGTTCCTGGAGTAGCTGATCCGGAGCACAGAGACATGCACGGACCCACGTTCAAAGTTCATATGGCCTCATGTTGGGGGAGAACTGTGTCACGCAAGAGGTCACTTCCCTGCTATCTGTGTGACACGTGATGCTGGGCGGTCACACATCTAGCTACACATCAGATGCGTTAAAATCTGCTGGAGGAGGAAACAGCAAAGATGGGCTGAGCACCCACCACAGCTCCCACGGCAGCACTCAGCAAACCAATTCAGACAAAGGCGGGGGTCAGCTGAAAAAATCTTTGAAATATAACTACATAATCACAGCAGGTTGTCTTTCTTCTTTTTGTCTCATAAGCCTGCGCTTGGACCACCCCAACCAACGGGACACTGGTAGAGAGAGATGCACTCCATAATTTCTCTTTCTCGCCCTCTGGATCTCTCTCTCTCTCTCACAGGCACACACACACACAGAAACATGTTATCAGTGGTTAATCTTTTCTCATGTCATTTTTAATGAATTAGGGACCACATCAAGTCATATCTGTCACAAACCATAAACCACCATAATAAGTTGGAATACATCATTCATGGTGGTGGGAGTTTGTTCAGGCTGTTACCAGCTCTGTAATTGTAATATATTGGGCAATCCATTTGAATTAGGTGACTCAAACCACACTCCATATTTTTGGGCAGCACAGTGTTAGAACTGATGATAAAAATGAAAACAGAAAGTAAGACGACCCAAAAAAAGCAAGACTGCCATGAAATAACAATTCTTTTACAGCCCCTGTCTTCTATCTCTCATTTTCCTCCATTTCTCTAATCTCATTTCACAAGGGACCAAGACAAGGTGGTAAGAACTTTTCCCGTGCTATCACAAGAGACCACTCTTCTGCAGGAGGAAAAATGAAGGGATACATACATGAAGGGAAAAATCGAATTCCTTCATCTGTTGCAGGAGGGCCAGCCAATGAATCAGCAGAATAAATTCTCTCCAGAGATAAACAAACATGATATTTCTACTGGGAGAAAGGACAGGAAAGGGCCGATGCCACTGCCGTAAAGTTCAGGGCGCTTCGGACCGTAAAAACGGAGCCGCCTTTGCAATCAAGAAAGTTGGCCGCAGCGAGCCCTTTATAGCTGGATCTGATGTGATGAAACAGCACGGGGAGAGCTCGCATACATGCCCTCAAGCACGACTTTAATGTCAGAAATATATAGCCTCATACCAAAAGCCATTAAAATGGAGTTTTGAAGCACAAATGCCTCCCAGCACTCAGTCAACTCATCGGCTTGATTTACAAGAGATGTGACACCCCATTGCAGGAATAAGACAAAAATAAATAAATAAACAAATCCTTGAACATGTGATTTTCGACTGTCTTAGTTTCAGATTTTTTTCAGCTCACATCGTTTGCCAGTCTACCCGTCTTTGTGCTTTACATTGGTGATAATAAGTTGTGGACCAGACATGATAACAAGATGGCAACGGTAGATGGAGTCAATACTTATGCCATTGACTATAAAGGTCAAATTCTTGCACACGTCGCCAGGCTGTTTCACACCTTCAGGCAGAATCACGAGCTGAAGATGTGAGAGAGTCACTCATGTGTAATGAGTCTTGAAAAGAGAAACCCAGAGGCCATATGTAAATAAACATTTCAAAACTCTTAGCGGAAGAAGAAACTTTGCTCTCAATGTTTTACAAACAGTAAAAATTCAATAAAAAAAAAAATGTTTGAAAAGTTGCAATTTGTGTGGAAGAAATATTAACTACAGCAGAAGGAACACATTGTTGAAGAAAGGATAGCATAAAATGGATGATTTTGCATCTTTATAACACAGGAAATCTTCATGACAGCATTATCATTACACACACCAATTATTTTAGAGCAAGAGCGCAGAGAAACATGGGGTTTTCTCCAGACTTGCAGAAAAAAAGCACATATAAATGGTCTCGGCACTTTAACTGTTATTGCAGCACAACACTTGTATGGAGATGTCAGGCAATGGTTGTGAAAAATGTATTCCTGTGGAAATCAAAAGGCCAGGCCATGCTGTTACATGTTTCTTCTTGCAGTACAATTAGTGCTGTGGCATTTTTTTTTTTTAAAGCATAGAGCAGGAAACGAGACATACAAGCAGGTTCTATTGCTCTCTGTCATTTGTGCTATTGCTTTGTGCTTTTTGAAATTTCTAGGATCACAGTTTGGAAAGGTCTAGCCTCTAAACCACCGAAGTATCTCAGTCAAAATCGATGAGAGCCACTGACATTGTGGATAACTGAGCTATCATCTTTCACTATTTATAGTGTGTGATGCTCCGTGAACCGTGAAATTAATAAATAGCATGCACAGTAATTGCCTGGAAACCAAGTGCTGTGACAAAGTGAGGTATAATATCAGTGGCATCAGATGGGGTTTCTAATAAGTTGTCACTTTATTGTCAATGACCTTCAAGCAATTAAAATAGTGGAGGACTAGAAGAGAGAGGTTGAGAGAGGAGGCGTTTATATGGGAAAGGAATGGGGAGATTAAGGAGGGGTTAAAAGTATGAAGTGAACGGCGGGCCATAGTCATCTATTAGGAGAAGAGGCTCTTCATTTAAAGGTAGTGTCTAAGACAGCATGGGATTCATCAACAGCACTGTTGAGGACATGCATTACATTATCTGGCGGCACTGAAAGTGAAAAATTCCAGTTCCTTTGAAGCAGGTGACTTGCAACAATGACCGACTTTTTTGGAAATTATTTCTGGGTTTGTTTGCTTTTTTAATCAGGTGTGTGGTCCGTACATTGGTTACAACACAGGTCATATGAAGAAAAAAAAGAAGACACTATTGTTTACAACAGTTTAACATTTACAGTTACAGAGAAGCTCCTGCAGATCACAGTAGGTTGCCTTGGTGATTCAGAGGTGGCTGGTTTGACACCAGGTCCCTGGATCTTAACATGTCCGTGAGCAAGATGCTGAACAAGTAACAAGAAACTGAACCCCAAATTACTCCTGAGCCTATGTATGCCTGTGATTAATTTCTCCTGAGCAGGTGGCAACTGTGTGGGGCTGTCTCTGCCACCAGTGCATGAATGGTAATGCACACGTTTATAACCTAAAACGAGTGATCCATGGAAGGGTGCTGGGAAACGGAAGCTTGGTAGCTCCAATTTTAATCAAGGTCATTTGGAAAAAGACAACAATTAGCTATGCAACAGCACAGTAATTTTTAAGAAAAATGTGATAATAAATGATATACACCCTTAAAACATTTTAGTATCAGACATATGGAATCACCAAGTAAAAATTGATTGGGTTAGGTTAGGGTTGATAAGAGGGAGGCTGCGAAGCAATTTAGTTTTCCTTTTTTTCCCCAAACGGACCATATAAATTCACAAGGTCACTAAGTTAACAGGTATTTAAAAGATAATGAATAGTCTCATCAGAAGTGATAGAATCATATCACGCAACGTATTTAGCAACTTCAAGCCTCAAATTGCTAATTTTGTCATTCAACCATAATCTATTTAACATTTTGATACAGCTGCATAGTTTATTAGTGAATGTTTGATTTAACTAGAAACCATCAGGATGCTAAGAACACAAACAGGTTTTTGTCAGTTTGTACATAGAAAAGACAAACCCTAAGCAGAGCAGACGACAACAACAAAAGTTATTTTTTCATAACTAGTTTCCAGTTAGCTACCAGTGGATTTGAGTTTAATTACTTTATTCCAATGTCCTCCTCGAACACAGCCATCTGAAGGGAATGAACAAGCAACTACTCGCTTATTAATTAGTCAACCTCTGTACCTGTAGGCCAGACTGTCTGTACTCCGCTGTGACAGATTGAACAAGAACAAAGGAAGGGGACCATGACTGCTGATGAGAATTATAAATACATTTCAGCTAATAAATCCTCCCACTGGTATTTGTCCATTGGGTTTTCTAGTTAGTGCGAGCAAATGATGGAACTTTTGGGCACCATTTGGCACAATATTTTAGGTGAGGGAAGAGAAAAATCAGGAAAATGAGAGAGAAGATAGAATGTGAGGGGAAACAGATTAATGGAGAAGACTGGGTTGGAAGAGAGGCTCAAACACAAAACAATTACAAGTGTGCACTACGGCAAAGACAATGTCGTCACATGGTACTGATGCATGGGTGGGTGGGTGGAGGTTTACAGCATAGAGCCCAGATGAGATTGATACTGTCTGCTTCCCGGCAAATCTGCGGACCATAAAAAGCCACACTCTGTGGGTTGACTTGATGACCACCATGGGAATAGGAGGACAATCTGACACTGTCACAGCGCTGCACCATGACAACAAAACAACATCACAGATAAAGATTTCTTACTTTACACATGACTGAAGAGGACTAATTTAAACATTAATTTCATTAACTATATCTGTGAGAATTTGAGGTAGAAACTAGTTTGATGCTTATTGTCATATTCAAAGCTGGATTCTGAAGAAATGAATTTAAAAAGGAGGGGAAATTCTTTCCAGATTGTGTCCTTGGAGCCTGAGCTTGGAGAGTCTAAACCTGTATCGGCTTTCTGACTTGGGAGATTCCTGCTAGTGTTCATGAGTTATTGCCCCTTATTTTGTGGCATGAGGTTGTCTAAGGTCAATTATGAAGTCAGAGACTAAAAGAAGTAATAACTACTCATCGTTAAAGTTGGACCCAATTTTGTGGTTCTTTAAAAAAGAAAAAGAAAAACATTTAGGATTGACAAAGCGAACTGTTCACTTTGGTATACTGTAAAATTGAGGCTATGGAGGTCAAACCCAGCTCACATTTTCAGCCAAATCAGGTGACCTGAAAGCGAGCATAGATGATCTGAAGGCTCAGCAGATTCAAGCTGTTCTGACCCGTTTACTCTTCTTGTTTCCTTGCACACTGCTTCGGAACAAACCAGTAGCAGTCCCACTATCTCTAAATAAAAGTTAAAACATGACATTAAAAGTTATACTGAAGCGTTAATATTGTGTTTGATATGTGTACTGTAAACTAGTTTTTGTGCTGTGCATTATTGCTTTGGTATAATAAAAGAACTTTATGCATATCTGGCCTTCAGTTTGTCAGTAACACAGCTGTTAATCAAATGTTTGCTCTGTAATTATGTAGTTATGTAGGCATGTAGCATAGCACAGCATTGTATTAACGTGACTTAGTCATAACAGACAAATTAGTTGGAAACTATTGCAGTATGCAGAACTGTGGCAAATGGTGGCGATAAAGAGGATGAAAGAAAGTAAGTGAATTCATGTCAACAGCAGCCTTGCTCTTCCGACGAATCACAAATATGACAGCCACATTTCAAATCTGTGGAGGACATTTACATACTCATTTGAAGATCCTATCTTCAAAGCGGCCGAGCAGACTCTTTGAGATTTACCTGGATGCTGAATATTGTGAAACCCGAGGTAATTTTTAGCGTTTCAGAGTGTTTATGATGACACCCTGAGTACATGCCCCCCAGCCCCCTACCAAGGACACTGCATTTGCACACAGATTCGTCCCGCCATATCATGCAGTAAGGGCATTCAAAATGCATTTAAAAAAAAAAGAAAATTAAAAAAAGTCTCTTTTGGATATTAAAAAGTAAACTGTCCCACACCAGCCCTCTGCTTCTTCCACTCAGCCACTGGATTGTCTTGCATTTGAAGATCAAAGAGCATTCTGAACTGCGGCACCTTGTTTCACTGCAGATGAGGATATGGTTGCATGAGCATCTTCAAAGGAGTGTTAACCTATCAATCGTTGCACTATGTCAACAAAGAGAACGACTGAGAGGAATATTTTAAATAATTTTTTCAGGGGAAACTTCAGCTTTGATTATGCAACTTTTGCAGGTGAGGTTGTAAATCCTGCAAAAATACAGGTGACATGCACATCTGTGTGCACTAAAGCTGCTTCTTTGCGGAATTTCCATAGCACTGCTTATTGGAAATGTTTGATTTCAACAGCAATCATCCTCATGCCCCTGCATCTGTCTCTCTTCTGTGCCGCAGCACTTCCACCGCATACTTTTCATCATGCCACTGTGACATTCATTCCTGGAAGCTGGAGGGAATTTTTAAGTCAACAGTGCCTCCGGTGGTCTGGGTGTGTATACACACACACTGCAGTCGAGTCCAGTGAGGATGCTGCAGAGGGAAGAAAAATGTTCATTCCCTCTATCACCTCAATACTCGCAGATGCCCATATTGAGCTGCTGTAATACAGGATAGTTCAACTCTTATCCGGATAATGCAGTTAATCAATTAGAAGTCCTTATCCCCTGAGGGTATTCACATTAAATTGAGTATAGGTTTTCACTTAGAGAGGATCAGTGGTCTCTGCAGTGGCTTCCCCCTCCAGACCCTCTTTCATTAACTAAAATGAGAGCATATTGAAGTGGAGCACCAAGGTGGAGCAGGTTAGCCACGTGACGGGGAGATGTGTGCGATCAGGTCATGTCTCACGTATCCTGCCAGACCTGAGTGCTGATGTCTTGGTGGTTCCATCCCTCAGTCTGAGCTGTTATAGAAGAATGACATGCATATTTGGAGAGTATAAAACACAGTGACTGCAACAAATATAGTGTTCAGTCAGTGTCAGAAAGAAAAAAAAAACATATCCTTGCAGCTGCAGTGTCTCAACAGGTCCCTGATAAATCAGCCCCATCCGCAGAGACACCTTCATTTTCCAATAAACAATATATTATTTAGGGTACATTCTATTCTATTCTATTCAGTCTGTTTGGTCTAGTTCTACATGTGCAGCAGCAGTCATACTATACCAGTTCACTTTTCTGCAAAGGCCGATTGAAGACTTCAAACAGAGCACAGCAAATCTTAAATAAGGAAGGTTGAGTAGGACTTTATCAGTCAGTTGTGCAAGGATCTGCTGCTGTTTTTTAACAGCAATTACCTATCCATCCATCAGCCCGACACACATAAGGTAGATCTCTCTCTGACACCCTTTATTATCGTCATTAGTGTTATCTCATTCTGGCAATCTGCAAAGGCATACTTTAATATATTATCAGGAAGAAAACATTTAAATCTTAGGTAGGTATTAAACAATCAGTAATTCAGAATCTTTTCATCAACTACGGTTTGATTTTTTTTTTTATGTCCCACAGGTCATATCCTTTTAATGTAAATATGAACTCATCCCAGACTCTTAAAAAATGAGCCTAGTGAAATCCTAGTGAAATCATGTGTTAGACATGTTCGAGGTTGCATACCTTTCTGAGAGTGTGTGCGTCACAGAGATTACAACTACTACAATAATAGCATTTAACAGTGGTTTGCTACCAAACTATTTATGAGCAAAATACTAGCCAAATCAAGTGCAAAACGTTTTAGCCAGCATGTTGAATTCATTGTTAGCACATCTCCAAAAACACTGAGACAAATAAAAATTGTAAATATAATCAAATGAAATTAAAAAACAGGGCAGAATAATGCATAAAAGTTCCCTGCTCCTCTCTGCCTTGTGCCCTGCTACCTGAATTTCATCTGTCCCAGAGCATCTGTCCTCCGATTCCCCCTTTCCATCACCAGCGCACTGTACCAGGCTGCTCCCCTCCCAACACTCCATCACAGCAGCATGGAGCCCTGGAGATGTCTCCCTTCTAAGGAGTGATGTAGTGCGCTATGCTAACAGACCCTCTCGGCTACTATTATTAACCAGACCCAACCCTTATTTCTCAAGGCACGAAGAAACACAGTCATGCACACAGACACACACGCACACATATTATTCAGAAAGATTACAGTGCATGTGGCTACAATGTCATTTGCTTAAGCTTTTAACCTGGTACATAACAACAAGCCTGCTATTCCTTATTTCCTCAACTCCTGTGACCCAGATGAAAACCTCATTATTACCACAATATATATTATCCAAATAGGAGGTTTGTCATTTATTAAAAAGAAAGACATTTCAGACTACATGGATAATTTATTCCATCTCACCCTTCATCTAGTACTCAGAGCTGACTGTTTATCACCACTGATAAAATAGGTTTGAATTAAATTTCACAATTCACATTTTAGAGCATTTCAGAGATTAAAAAAATATGATACTTATCAAAGCTGCGACCATGATAATTGTGTAATTTCTCTAAATGTTTTCTTATCTGGTGTAAGTATGAAAATAACTTTATAACCACATTCAACAGGTGAGGCAGGTTTGAACCAGCTGTGGTCCTGAGGGTCCAGCTTAGCCAACACTGACATCAATGATTCAAAGAAATGTAAAGTTCAGGTCTGAATTAAATTACCTTGCTGATTTTTCTTTACATTGCTTGCTGTGGTCACACAGAGAGATTAGTTCACAATATGTACATAATAGACAGGGTAAGAGTGCAGAGTTGTTTGAACAGTAACTCTAATGGGGCTCTGTGAGGAAATCCACAAGCCGACCTGTTTCACAAGAGTGTGGCTCTGGTTCTGGAGCTCTCTGCCTTCCGTACACTATTCTGAAAAGCCTGGAGTTGAGGAAAAACATCCACATGTGCAGACGTGGAAGGCAACAAGGACCGAAAATGACCCTGGATAGAAAAGAGAGCAAACGTCAACAGAAAGGACGCTGATTAAATCAGACATTTTAAGGATGAGGCTGTAAAGTGACTTTCACAGGAGGTTTCTGCAGGTAACTGTACTGTGTAAATATAACTCTCTGCCTAAGATCTGCCAGTTGAGCAGATGCAGTAGAATCAGCTGAGCATTGCTGTAATAGCTTTAATACTGATATTAGTCATCAACAACACAGACTCTGTAGGTCTGTTCTTATAAGTAAGGGACATCAGACAATCTCACCTTGCATCACAGTCTACTGACATTTGATACCAAACCAGCAGCACTCATCCGTCCTTTCTCCTCGACTCTCTGAGCTGTTACACACGGTGCCCTGTGACATGCCCTTCAGGATGAACAGGCAGGGATAAAACACCAAGACACTACTCAGGAATATTGTGTTTCTCACATTCTCAGATTAGCATTTCAGGATTTCTTCTCTTGTATCTACAGTAATGACCGGAACTCTACAACACTGTAAACTGCGAGGAATTACCCAATATGTCAAGGCTGGAGTCGATGAAGCGTAACCTCGGTGACTTGACAACACACCTGAAACGTCGTGATCCTCAGAAAATCCACAGAAAAAGGGCTTCGCTGCTGCTTATTTACCTAAAGGTGAGGCAACATTAGTGAGGCAGAGAACTACTGGAGTTCTTGAACTTTGACTGCTGAAGTCACTTCAATAAGTTATGTGCAAAGTTTTTTTGTTAGGCTCAAAAATAAGAAAATATAGCATTGCCTCATAGCAGTATTTGGCACAGTATTTGTGGTTATATGCAAGATTACTATTGCTTGTTTATGCTGCTTATCAAAAAAGTTTAACTTTCTGTTCTATGACAGAAATCAGGTTTATGTTCTGTTGTTATGTGTTACAGAATGTGTTTTCTTGCTTGAGTGGACTGGTATTCTTCATTTGTTTATCCCCATCAGCAAAACTTCCATTCCTGTGTGTGAGCGAAAAAGCTCTTGCCTTCCAGTAGTCTGTATCGAATTCCTTTACCCCCTCGTACGGCTGCTGCTGCTAGCTAGGAAACAGAGTAAATATAACTGCTCGCTCTCTGGCCCACCAAGGCATTGATTTATACATAGCCTGCTGCAGGTGGGAGTAACAAATCCGAGGGGAAGTCAGCCTATTCATACCACAAAAATATAGTTGTTTTATAAACACATCAGAGGGTTTGATCCAGAATGGATGAGGGATGTCACAGCTGAGGTGCAGGGCGCCAACCAGCACCAAATCCACTGTGAGTCTGCACATTTCCGATTGTTGACCCTCTAGTGTAACTGTCATACTCTGTGTTCACAGTCGCACTCAATCCTGATTCAGTCCAGTTCAGAAGATGTTGCTCAATGATCAGACATTCCTGTGAATGTGGCGGACTTCTGAAAGGTCAGTCATACAGGCAGGATATCTCTCAGCAACTGCCATTTCAGTGGTAAGCAATTACAATGTGACACGCACTTGCAGCTATGTTAGTGGCAGCATTCGCCAAACCGATCTTAACTTTTCTCCATGTCTCCTGATTAGTGCAGGTCATTAATTAGGATGACCTGCTGGTCATGCTGGTTTGATCTCCTGCATGCTACCTTTTAAAGCGTCCTTAAGAGAGACACTGGACCTCAGATGGGCTCCCAAAGCCATGTCTTCAGTGTATGAATGTGCAAAAATTATTTCTTAAGGGTGAATGAAGAATCCCAGTGGTCAAAGACAACTAGAGAAGCATTATAATACTGTCTATTTCCACTCAAATTTAAAGCATTTCTACAAACAATATCAATTACATAAAATGTGAAGCTTCTTGATTGTAATAAATAAAATAAAATAAACTGACCTGATTGCCTGACTAGACACCGAATCACTGTTATAGAAAAATGCCTGTTCAGTGTAAATGCACAAGTTCTTGGCTTACACTTCCAGGTCTTCTCAAATTCCTCATAAAGCTAAGACAGTTGTGGTTCTGTGATGTAATTCTGTGCTCAGCAGGCAACATACCATCTGACTCAGACAACTATGACATGGTATTAAGAAAGGGTTTACTGCAGACATGCAGCTTTAGCCTCCACATAAAGCAGGAAGAAACAGCAAGCAAGTGTTTGCAAATGCAAAGTTTGGGAGGACACAGACAGATGGGGGAGCAAAGCATCCAGCAGACTGGAGTGACAGAAATAGACAGAGATGCGGAGGAGGTCATGGGGTGGGGGCGTGGGGGGGGAGGGGGGGTTGCGGAAAAAGTAAAAAAAAAACCCAGGTCGGGAGTACGTTCCTGTGTTGTGAGAGGAACCTTGTTGTGCGAGCCAACCACTGTGGTGTCTGGCACAGCATCAGCCCATGTGATCAGACATTGGGTGTCTGGCTTATCACCCAGTCACTTTGTTCCTCCTCTGACAGCCTCAAGGCCTGACTGCGTGACTGCTACTGAGAAAAAAAGACAGCATGAGGAAGCGGGGAGAGCTACAACTGCTGTTCGTTGTCAGCAAGGAGGAAATTAGCAATGTGAAGCAATTAAAACTGTTGCAGCAAACACCGACGAAACTAGCTTTCCCAGGGGTCAATGAAGCTAGACGGAAGAGCTCCTTTTCCATTTCTCTGTGTCATGTATGTCCACAAAAGCGATCAAACACACACACACACACACACACACACACACACACACACACCAATAAGATATATATGGGCTGTCCTGTCCAGTATCCTCAGGCCATGATCCCATTGCCCAGGAAGAATTCCTAATTGATGTGGCAAAGTGCTTGAGAGTGTCCCATTTCTCCTGAACGGTCTAAAGCCTTCTCCTCCACTCTCTGCCATTATGAATGCTTCTTCCCTTTAAAAAAAAACAAACAAACAAAAAACACTGGAATAGAATAATAAAAGGTGGAAAATAAATCAAACATCAAAAAGCTCAACTTTAAAGCAACAGCCTTTGGATTAAAAAAAAAAAAAAAAAACAACAACAATGCACCAGCTTTCACTGTGTAATATAGTCCAGTTGTCGCTCTAAAAAAGACATGGCTGTAGAATGTGAACGGAGTTGTGTTGGAAGCAGAGCTGATGGAAGCAGGAGCTGGTAATTGAAGAAACTGACAGCTTTTGCTAAAAATAAGATCTGCTTCTAAACCCAGTGACAGAGGTTGTGAGCATGTCAGGTGTCTACCAAATGCAGTCAAGATTGTTTTTACTTTTTAAATTTTTTTTTAATGGAGCAGATCTGTGTTTGCCTGCTAACACTATCAATCTCAGCAGCATGTTTCACTGTCAGTGGGCAGCAAACATAGAATGACACAGGCCGACCCATTCTTTGTTTTCTTGTATCTAGATGGATGTTCTTGTTGTGTTTTGTTTCCCGTTAATTAAGCGCGGGGGTGCTGGTGTCAGTCACTATTAATTTGGAAGTGGTGATGTGCTTGCCTTTGTTTGTCAGTCTTCTTTTATTACACCACACTATTGTCACTGAAAATCATGATTAATTTGTTAAATTAAAGGATGTGTAATTTGCCCTCTTTTTTCCTCTCTGAAAGACTGTCAGATTGACGATGTAAGAATGATGTATTTGTTGGTGGGCTGAGTCTGGGGTCGGCTAATTGTAATCTGGCTGTTGGAGTTGTCTTTTTAACAATTCAGTTATTGTAAAAGAGCTGCTGTCAGATGTTTGCAGACCTTTGGTTTTATGGGAGACGTGCTTGCTATTGTTTTCTTTGTCAAGATTCAATTAAACTTTTCAACTTTATTTATATAACGTGTTACAGTCGAGATTGGTGCTTTACATAATCCTGCAGTCTGACAGGGATGTGTGCGTGTGTGTACCACATGTAAAGAGATGTCCTTCGCACCAATCAGCCAGTCAGGCCGCAAATGAAAATTCAGAATTTGGACAAATGTTGATCTCCACAATCCATAAATCTCACTATGTTACCACCTCACTGAGCTCCGATGGACCATTTACTTTCCGAAAGGAAAGTCCATTCTTAAATTCAGGGACAGTTTCCAAGACTTATTATTTGCCACCACTTTCAAATTTAAATCATTCTCCCTGCTGCTCACATTTAATTAAATATTGTCTTTTTCAGTGTGTCCAATGAAAGGTCTCTGCACAGTCTTCAGAGGTTGTTTTTTTGCAGGTGATATGTTTGCTCGTGTGCCGTAGTAACACTCAGCAAATTAGAGATGGACGCGAGCAGTCAGTGCCGACCTGGGCTGACCTTCACTGCTGTTTGTGCACAGCAGAAAGTGAAGGCTTCATACTAAAGACCGATAGTATCACTACCAGCAAGCACACACACGCACGCACACAGAAACACACACACACACCTACACACACACACACACACACACACACACACACACACACACATACACGCCCACATCAGCTCTAGCCCAAAAGCGCTTCTCTGTTGGTGCATGTTTTACTTGTGATGTGTGCTGTTTGAAGCGCTGTTTGTTCTCCCCATGCTTGATCAGGTTGGATGAAATCTCCTCCAAGCCAAAGGCAGCGAGACAGTAGAGGGGAAGGGGGGCGCAGTTATACTGATCTGTCAGCAGACCATACAGACAGCACTTAAGAGACTTGGGGTAATGGCTCTTTCTGGGCACTGTTAAAAAAAAAAAATCCCTTGTTAGTAAGGCTTAGTGTCGCTTATGATGAAGGGGTGAAAGATAAAGCCCAAAAAAAGGACTAACTAGACGCCTGCCAACTGGAGAGATACACTCGTGTCTTGATAAATAACAGGGGTTTAAAGGCTATTTCAAACCTTAACCTTTGGTTTAATAGTGCCGGTTTCCTTCAATATTTCAAAATCAAAATCAAATCAACATAAACAGACTTGTATTTAAATAGGTACAGGTTAAGAGCAGTTTCATGCTTTCAGAGAGAAACCTGATTTACAGTTGAAACTGTTTTATCTTATCTATTTTATCAGCCATTTTCTTCTGTCCTGTAGGGTTTTGCAACAAATTGTCAGACCAATGGACAGTATAGCTCCAAATTGTAGACCCTGTTACAAGTACAAAATGTTTAATACAAAAACCAGTTTACTTTACAGGCACTACGCTCAGTGAGAGTCAGGCAAAGGTATGAAATCACTAGATTGCAATAAAAAATACGTTGTCTTCTTTTTTCAAAACAGGAAAACTGCCGGAAGGTAGGTAAAAACGTGACAGGACACGATGCTAAGCAAGACGAAACCATCAAAAACAGTAGACAAAGCTTCTCTAACTCTCTTCAGTTTGTCATATTTTAATAAGATTATTATAGACTATAACACCCCCACCACACAGGATTAATGTCTTCTAAAAGACACAATTACGTCATTACAAATATTTGTAAAACTTGCAGAATAAAGCTCAAACTGTAGTCACAATTTACGAGGAAAAGAAAAAGAGTCACTGAGAGAGAATTTATTTGAAAAAAAAAGTCCAGGAACATGTACATCCAGCCTTTCCTATATGACGCCTTCCATGGTGAAAGAAAATCTGATAAATAATACAGTGCAACAAACTAATTCAGTACAACAGCACGAACACCTCATCAGAATATAGGTGTTTTATGGATTGACGAGACAAGCACAAGACACAGAGGTTCCCATTATTCTGCTGCAACGGCAAGGTTTCATAACTCAATAGGAACATGGCTGTTGGTGATTTATGCGGCGGACCAAAGGAGTCCATACATAAATCACAGACAGCTCACCTATCGCTTTCACTTATTCATGCTAGCTATTATTTATAACACCGTCGTTTGGCTCCGTGTGATCGATATGCTTAATTCTAATTTCATCTCAAGTACTAGCCACTCTGTGCTGCTGGAACAACATGCATTTGTGTTGAAAAAGTTAATCAGCGGGGTCAGTTGGGTAGGGTGGGGGGGCTGGATGAAGATCGACCGAACAAGCGAGAGTGAAGGTGCAGGGAGGAGTGTGATTAAGGTGTAGTTCAGAGCTGAAAATACGAGCTTAAACTCCAGCAGTGATATGATGTTGACCTGAAATACCTCCGAGATCACACATAATCTTACGTGCTGAGCCAAAGGTTTCGAAATAGTGTGGAAGAAAGGCCAAGACCAAAGGGATGGGGGAGGAGTTCAGCCTTTCCAAACAAACACGGCTTTTATCTACAGCTCACTGGCCTGTTGACAATGCTCATAGTGGTCTATCTCTGTCCCCATCGCCTGTTGACTTTGGTGCTTGCTGGATTTGAGGCCAAGATCAGAGCCAAAGTCTTGTGTTCAGAATGCCAGCGGATAGTATATAATCTGGAGAGGAGGTTGGTTCCTCCCCTTTGTCCCTGCTGGTCAACCTGCTGTTTAAATAAATAAATAACAGCAGTAGTGACAATAATGGCACAGTGTACACCTTGTTCCTCTCCATCGAGGTTATACGATCGGGGTCTTTTGATCGTATCACGTCCACAACTGGCAGCAAAACATGGAGGTGTGAAGCCTTTTTTTGTGACGCTTTTGATCTGATGTGAGCAAGGATGAGAAATCTAATCTACCCGGAAGAACACAGAGTGACGACAACTTGACACTTCACACTGTGGCTTTAGGAGGGACAAACCACTTTCCACAAAGCTATTCAGCGCTAGCACACAGACAAAAATAATAAAATGAACACATGCACACAGTGCATCAAAATGCACCCTAAAAAGTGGCACAAATTAGATTAAGTGATCTGGTGGTCGCAAATTGCTCATGTCCTGAAGTGACAGGAGTTGCCCTCATCTGCTGTTTGCACAGTGTAAGATTGCTCAGTCTGATAGATCCATGTTAGAGTGTGAGCATCTGTGCCTCCGAGCACTGTTTACTGAAGGGATGAAGCGTCCGTAAGCCACGGCAATGCGTTGGCAACACGAAAACAGAGGGAGAGTGACTTTAATCCCCTGGGAAATAAGGAGAGGTGCAAGAGAAAGGTCACTGACAAGGTGGGGGCAAGGAGAGGTGGCCAATGTCAAGAAAATTTTTCGAGGTATCTTTTCTTAGAAGTTGTTTGGACCCTCACTGAGAATAACAACTCAGTAAGCTCAGTATAATAGTAACAAAAGCAGAAGAAATATGTAGAATTAGCATAAATAACACAAGTATGTATCATTTGCTCATGCTACTTAAGGCCATCACTGAATCTAAGCATGGAGACACTGTAAAAGTGCAGCTGCTGAGAGCATGTTTTCTCATTTCACTTTGGAATCATCGTGTCTGCCGGCATCTCAATAGAGTCTGGATCTGGCTAACACGATATCTCCCAGGGGATTAGATGCACACGCCCTGACATAAACTTTGTCAAACAGGATTTGTCTCACAGTTGTTAAACTAATTGGCCTTCATCCCAAACTCGAGCAAAATCACGTCATGCATTCTATTATAAAGATACCCCAGTGGAGATTCTTGTCAATAGCAGGACAGAAACGGGAGCGTGTTTCTAGCGGAGACATGGTGTGGTAGCGGGGGCACAGAGCAGAAACACATTATAGTTGTTGTTTAATTTGGTGATGTCTCCAGCGAGAGCAACGTGGGCGTGCTGCTGGCTCAGATCACCCCCCCCCCACACACACACACACACACACACACATCCTCTTCTGTGTTTGTGAATGTCTTTTTAACCACTGGATTATTGTAGCAATACAATGGTGGCAGAGCTCGGGCATTACTCCGCCTGTAGCATCGATCCTCGCAGCCTCATTTACAACGTTATGGATTTCTGCATCAGAGGGACGGCTGAGAGACAAAGAGACACAGTGTGGGAGACAGAGTTTGCAAGATTTTTTTTTTTTCCTTTCAAGAAATTCATTAGATGGGTACACCGAACATCTCATCCCTAAACTAAATAAAGTCTACAGATGAACTTTAATGCAACATATATATTTATATTTACCATCAAAAGACTGATTACCAAGTCTAGCCCACTTCATACCAACCAACAATAAAGTCTGGATGATGAAAGTTGGAGCACTCAGATGTGAGGATTCTGATCATTAAATGTCAGAATTTCAAGATTAAACGTGAAAACAGGAGAAATGTTCCTGTATTAACTTAAATGACTCAGGAGGTTTATTTGTGGAAAGTAAAAAAAAAAAAACACTACATTGAAATATTTAAGACAATGCCAAACAGAAAAGTAGTAAAAAAACGCTGTGAGTTCTGTTGGCTTGAAGGCAGAAAAAACAAGCAAAATGTTTAAAATCTCCCCATATTGGACACAAGCATTCTTAAATAAGGTCTGCTCCCTCGATGTGGCTAAATTCTTACCTATTTATACAAATGTACAATTAGGTAAAAATTGCTGCACAATACATATGGCTCATTCATACCATCTGTTGCAGGGGTAATGACATCACATTAATAATTGAAAGGCATTTACAAATGCAGAAAGCGAATATTGATGCAATTTGCTTGCATATAAAATGGGTCTGGTTAATGTATCTGGTCGATTTATAATTCATTTATCCACTCTAGCCCTGATGGTTGATGTTTAGTATTGAGGATGTGCCAGGCCACAGCCGAAGGGAAGGAAAAGAGAGAGGGAAAGCGAGGGACAGTAAGAATGAAGTTATAGGTCAATCCACTGACGCGTAATCTAACATGCACAAATGAATACGCTTACTCTAGGCTCACACACACTCCCTCTGGTTGTTCGATGAGTGGAGGGATTTACTTTAATCAGGGTGATCAGAGGGGTTTATGAATGTCCACCGACAGTGTATGTGCTGAGGGCATAAGCCTTTGGTTTGAGTCGCTGGGTTATACGTTTAAGGATATCTGAGTTTTCCATTAATTAAGTGTTCACACCAATATTTGATGTAAATTAGTTTCCTAAAGTCCTTTTGGGACTAAATTTATTTGAACTCTTTTTAATTCTCTGCCTTCATTAAAATTAGAAATTGTACAATTAGAAGATAATTCTTTTGATGGTCAGGATCCAGCATCTGCATGTGGTGGCACATTTGCACACGAGTAAATCCAGCAGATTCACGTTAACAGTACTGATATGTCATTATAGATATTGTCTGCCGCTAACCTGGGGTCAGGCCACAGGGGTAGTAGCCTAATCAGATAGACCCGGAGCACCCTCTCCCTGGCCATCTCTTTCTGGTGGATTCCTAAACTTTCCCAGGCCAGCTGGGAGAGATCATCCTTTCAGTGTGTCCTGGGTACATTTTCAGAAACTTTGAGGCGCAGTGCACACACAAGTACGTGCACAAGCCTCACAGATAATTAAAAGTTCCTGGGAATGTTATTAGAAAAGTCATCCTTATGTTTACCTGACAAATGTAGTCCTACGTTTAACATCGTGACTCATATCATTTATCCCCAGTGGTTACTGAGAAAGTTTAAACATCTAAGCATGTTTACTTGGTCTATGAAATGCAGCAGATTTGGTCCAGGTTATGTATTAGATCTAACCTCCAACATCAGCACTTGGGTCAATATAAAGCTGCTTGGCTGGACTGTGCAAAAACACAAAACAGCATCCTTGGAACTAAATTCAGAACAGATCAAACTGCAGCAAACAGTATTTGTCCAAGACACCTCAGCAAAGCTAAAGAGTTACCAGTGTGGATCATGATGGGAAAATAAACGTGTAGCAGAAGTCATGTCACAGTGGAAGCGTTACATTTTGTGTTTTATTTGCATTTAATTTGGACAAAATAGATGGAATTTAGAGGAATATGCGTCTAAAAATGCTAATTATTATATGCAAAATGTCAGCTGTTATCTAGACCTTGTGTCTGAAAATGCAAATTAAAAAAATTCCATATCATTAAAATCTGAATGTTTCATAAATACCATTTCATCTATAAGACAAAATAAAGTATAGATGTTTATTGTAACCATTCAATTAGCCATGATAAATGGAGGTGCTGTATTGGTGACTTATAGAAGCAGAAAAAAATAGCTGTGGACTGTTTTTAAAATTATACTATTTAAGCCATATGTAGAATGTTTTTCCCCCTCTCGCACTAGGTTTTGAGTTCTGAAATTTTTCATTTGGGTTTTCTTTCTCTGAGCTTATGCTGTAATTCCCAATGTTTGTATTATCATTCCTGGAGTAGTTCTTGTTTTGGTGAACATTAATGTTTGGGCTTTTCCTTGCTGGTGCAATGTCATGCTTTATTTTCTGTATTAATTATTTTTTGTTGTTGCTCTTGTTTTCATTTATCATGTTTCCTGTTCAATTTTGAAAGTACACGTCTCGCTCCAAATGTGTGTGTGTGTTTGCCCAATTACCTCCACCCAAGGCCATGTACACCCCGTTGTCAGTATCAGGTCCTTGTTTATACTTTTTGCCTGGATGTTTTCTTTTCATTCTCTTCTCCCATTGATTCCTTTGTTCCCCCGATTACCTGGTTCTGGCCATCTCTTGCTTTTCATTATTGCCTCTGCCCTTTTGGTTTCCCAGTTGTTTTATTGGACTCTCCCAGTGCCTGCTTTAAATGTAGGTGGTCTTTGAATACATTTTAGAGCTAATCTGCAATTCTTGTACAAACACAGCATTGAAAGTCTAACTCTGCAATGACTCCAGCTTTGGGGGCACACACTCGCACAAATACATCGCATTTACAACATAAGCTCAATTGAGGTGACTGCAGAATTAAAGAAGAGGTTCACATGCAGCTGCTTTGAGATAATAGCGTCTGCAGCAAACTTTTCTTGAGTAAGTGAGTAAAAGCTTTGTTTGCAGACTCGTGCAGGTGATAATAATGATTATTTTTCCCTCTGCTTTCTCCTAAAAACAGATCAGAAGCAGCTGGACTCCAGACTTTCCCTGGACTTAAAAAGGAAAGGACCTACAGCTAAGGGAAAGAAGAGCACAAGAAAAGATATGGGATTGACTTCCCAAAAGGATTTGGTATTATTTTACGCTACAGTGCCATAGTCCCACAATCCCATGTACAGATGCAAAGGTTGAATAATGTAGCATGAAAGGAAATCAGACAAGGTGGGGGCAGAGATGAGAGCGCACAAATTCTGGGCTTGCTGCTGTGGTGGGAACAGAGCCGTGAGCAAGGGGAAGAAAACAGAATAACTATTTGAGATTTAATTGGAATTGATCCTGTGGAGCTGCAGTAAATTTTAACAATCTATAAATCTGAGGCATGCAGCAATGCCAGATACAAATGAATGTCTATTGTTGAGGAAAAAAAATACTTTCAACACTTCTAACATCACATATTAGAGAAAGAAGGCCAGGCAGATGCAGGGATGTGGAAAAGGTCATGAAAATGAGGGGGGGAAACGGGATAAGAGAAAGAGCAGAGAAGCAGGTGTGGGAATAGAGGGCAGACCCTCGGAAACGCAACAGAGAAGTTTTAATTTCTTCAGAGATTATTTATTTATCTACCTTATGGCAACCTCAACCATCTGGGCTAAACAAACCAACAAGAGCCTCAATTGTGGAGGCAGAGCATCTGAGGAAATGTTTAGTTTTAGTAATCTGAAAAACCAAAAAGTACTGGCAATGTATTTGAGCGAGTATTTGATTATTTTGTTTATTATTATTATTATTATTATTATTGCATATCTGCTCTAAAAGATAATGAAAGCAAATTTCAGGATATAAGCAGGCAAGCGCACACACACACACACACACACACACACACACACACACACACACACACAGAACAATTCATGGGAAGACTTGTGCATAGCTGATAGGTGCAACCCGCTGTGAGCCAAGAGCATGGGGAGGCAGACCAGAGCAGGATACTCTGGCCCTGGCATTGTGGCAAAGGTGCATTTGGACACTCTTTGAATAAATTAAGTCTTGTGCTTCACGTAATTCCAAAATTTGGGTTTCAATGTTACTTGTGTAGGAAGGAAAAATTCCCTGAAAAATTTAAAAAAAAAGCTCAGATAAAAGAAAAACCATAAGGGATACATTACATTACATGAAGAATGAAATTAGGACAGAATTTTGCTCCTACCTGTCTTTCATTATGAGGGTGCTAATAAACACCTACGGTGTGTACATTTGTACAATGACAGAGAGCCGGTGCCAAAAGACAAAAGCATGCGCTATGGAACAAAAGGCAACCTGAAAAAAAAAAAAAAAAAACCCACCCATCAAGCCATCAAGACACCCACAGGAGGTGCCCATTGTCATTAATGAAAACAAATATTGGGAGAGAGTGAGGCACAGGCACACAGAAACAGCTCAAACAATGGAGCAGACAGTGTAATGCATGCAGGCTTCGCTGACGGCCCTCTGCTGCACGGAGAACAGGAGAGAGACCGTGGCAGAAGAGGGGAGAAAGAGAGGAAACAAGGGCGCTAATGCAAAGTCCGTTCTGCCTAAAAACATCAAAACACACGCACAGACAGCGCAGTACATTCATTAGATGTTGAGATATAAAGTTGATTCTGGGCAAGGATCCTGATCTGGACCAATTATTCAATTTATTTTCAAGTCATATTAAACCCACATGTCAGCTCTCATTGTTCAGAGAATTAGCTCGCTGTCATAAATCTCCTGCTGCATGTGTCTTGAGAAAGAATAAACATTACTGGAAACTCTTACATACATTCCATTTTCTATTTAAACAGGGTTGGGTTAGTTTTATCCAAACTTTAGTTTGAGCGGTAACAAACTACCACAGAAGCAGTTCAAACTAGAATGTATTGTGCACGCATAGTTTTTTGTGATAAAACCCACCTTTGTTTTGTTTTTTATTATCACCAAGGTAATTGACTATAGGTTTGCTGGTTTGCTGCCATGGCTTTTTGTGTGATTTACAAGATGACACACTGCAGATCAGGGATAAACTGAGTAAAGGCCTGGAAGCTCTTCCAGCTTCTTCAGTATGTCAGTCAGCTAGGCTCCACACAGATTTATGCAAATACTCAGACAATATTATATTCTTAAAAAAACAAAAAAAAAACAAAAAAAACAATCCATGGATTGATTGATGAGATGATTTTTTTTTTTTTTTTTTTTTTGAGTGCTATTCCAGTGCTTATTTTACATGGTTACCAAGTTACCAAGACTGATTCCTGGCTCACTGAAAGGTCATATTCCTGTGCGCGGTAAAGGTCGTGTCCCTGGCATTTCAGGACATTTCATGGTCTATACTCTTGGAAAAACGACAGGGATGAGGAGCAAAACAATAACATTTCCACTGCTAATAAAGCTACAATTAATTAGACTTCTGATCTTACTCTCTGACCTGTATTCATTAAATAATTAAAATTATGACCCCTCCTGAGGGTCTTCTGCACGCCGTCCAAGGTTAAAATAAAAGCTGAATGCAGGCAGAACTGATTATTTCTATGCGGCTCCAATATTTCACATTGTGTTGCTTAAATATCGTAGCTTTAAGCTGTTGGCAACAGAGGCTCTGCCGCTGGCTCGACACCCTCAGCACATCTGTACAAACTTATCTTCCTACACTGACGGCCCAGAAAGGAACATAGCCAGCAGGACGGGGATGAGGGAGCAAATTAATGTTGTGAGACAAAACTACACCTGAGGGACAAGGAACTGAAACATCGCTCGGTCTGGCTTTTCTTGGAGTTATTCCAATCCAGGTACATTACAGCCTTATCTTTAAACATGCCACACAGCCAGGAAGAATGGACCAGAGGAGCCATGGACCCAACACACCTGCCATTTCCGATAAAATTAACTTCAAGAAAGGGGCCGGTCTGGATTTTGGCTCCTGTTTTTCGTCAGTTTTCAAACAGTTTGCTGCCTCCCTCTCCATTTCTTACTCACTTCCCTTGTTAATGAATCCCTCTGTTCTCTTGTCCTTCGCTCTTTTATTTCCTCCAGTCCTCCCTGACAAGCCTGTAATAATGGGACAGTAAATTAGGAGCGGCCCATTTGCCACCGATCATCCCTTCAGATGTTGATGTAATCTCTCACCTATTGGGTCAAAAGCTAATGTGTGTGAAGCAGTCAGTGTTATGGTAAGAATAATCAATCACTCGGTACTCACAGATGCCACGTAACGCCGGCGAAAACACACCTGCTGCTCTCATGTGCATTTGACATGGGAAACACACATACACATTGTACAAAAGATACACACTGTATCTTTTGTATGCACTGACTATTGACTAAATTATTGTATCAGCAGGATCTTTTTAGCTAAATGCTCCAGCATCGCTCATATGAAGGTCGAGAATAGTTCTTTCTCTACAACAGTAAACATTTCACATTTGACTTTTGCAAGGAAATCTAATAATTCACACAGGTTTCATTTCATCGTGCAAAAAACAAAACCAGTTGCAGTTCTGCCGCCCTAATCCACTTTGTGAATAAATACTGGTGAACACGGCATGCAAATTCCGGAAGGGATTATTTCCAAACGGCAGAGACAGAGAGGTCTTTGAGGGGAGCTAAAATTACAGGTGAAGTGATCCCTTCTAAAATTATCCAACTCTTTTATATTGCGCCTCTGAAGAATTCATGCTCATGTTTAATTCCCCAGCTCTGATAACGAATGTCTCCTCCGAGCACCTAAAGATTAATAGACTTTTACCAGGTGTTCTCTGTCTTTTTATAACACACTCCAGCTATTTAAACGCTCAGCTGTCTGACTGTCAGCTTATAGCATACGGTCATTTAGAGAAAGCCATAACCCCTGGATATTCTTCAAAAGTGGGAATCACAGATATTGCAGACAGCAGTGTAAATTTGGTTTGATTTTGAATGTTTTTGGCAAAATGATGCTTTAGCTCATTTTAAAAATGTGTCACTAAACTGTAAAAAATGTATTTCCCCCCCTCCCTTCTGTCTAAATAAAGCGCAAACCTTTATATAGACAACCACGTGATGATGCAATTACCAAGACAAATTCAGTCCAACTCTGCCAACACTTAGCCACACTCCTCCCTGCGCCAGCACATACCAAACTGAGTAATGGAAAAGCATATTCAAATTTCACACTCCAATAACAACAAGTAATCAAAGCTGGTGGTGGACCTGCATCTACAGAGGCAGCAGACCGAGGTCGTCTGATGCGCCCGCAGCCCTCTGTCACCCTCTAAACACCTGTCTGAAAATGGACACATAAATCCACAATTCACAGCCCGTCTCGCCTTCCACATTGATACGAATCACATGAAAATACACAATGTGTTTTGGTGTGTACACAGGATATGCATAAAAAGATCCATATCTGTCTGGTGCGGTGTTTTATGAAAACTGTCAGAACAACATCTTTCTCCAAAGGTATTTGCTTGCAAAGCCAAAACAGGAGACACTAAAAGGATCAGGTGGAAAGGGATGGAATGTGGCAGCGATGAAATCAGTCTGTTGCAATGCAGCATTCTGTGATCTCACTCCTCTGCAGGACGGACTGATTCGTGGGCTCTGAGTGGCATGGACTGGTGTGGCATGCGGGGAAATGGTCCTGGACCACAAAAAGGGTTACTGAGAAGCACTTAGCACCTGGTTGAGTATAATACCTATTCTCCACTCTCTCTGTTCTTTCTCTCTCTCGTTCTCTCTCTTTTGTTCTCTCTCTTACACACAGACACACATGCACACGCGCACACACACAAAAGCACTTTGCCTAATAGAGTAGCAGCAGTAGTCAGCGTTTCCCATGGCAGGCTGTAATCGCATGGCTGGACTCAGTGATGGATTCCAGGTTAGAGTCAGCATCAGCACCACTGAAATAAACACACAAACACACCCCATTCTCTTGTGCATACACATTATGTGCACACAAGGCCCCGTGCAGAGGATTAATGCTGATATGTTGATGTTAAATGGAAAAGGCCTATGAATGGGAATTTTTTTCTATCAGGGATTTTTTTTTTTTTTTTTTATTTATTTGGTGGGTGTTTTGTTTTTTTTTTTTGTTTTTTTTTTTTTTTAAAAATACAAGAGCATTTCTTTATGGTGAATACCATCAATATTCTGACTCTCTCAGAGGATTGCCTTATACTTTCATTATTATCTGGAAAAAATAATCGTAACCGTAGTAGTCGTTTTGGTCATCTTAGTAGTAGCAATGAAATTGTGCTAATGTTCCAATTTTACTGTAAATTTAGTACTTTAATCATCCAGAGTTGAAACTCACTGAGTGAATGGATGTTGGCACTCACAGGTGAAGATGGTACACCCTTGAAACACTGGGTCTGGTTGCCACCATGCTGACAAAAACTCTTCCAGTACAAGAGTGCAATGAAGAGTCGCAATCACAGCGGGTCCAGAGAGCTGCCACTGCTGCAGCTTTTTATCTGAAAAACTTACTCTCCAGACACCCTGTGTTAGCTAGATAATGGCAGAGTGATTCACTGAAATGAGGACTGCCAACAGTTTTGTGGGGCTGCAGAGTGCCCAGACATCCACTGACACATGTGGACTATAAAAGTGCAGGTCAGAGCTTGACAGATGTCCTGTGCTACCCAGAATGTCTTCTGGTCACACTGCCACAGTCACTGTAGCCATTATCACTGCAGTTTACGCACATACCATACAAAAAACCGAGCTTATTTAAACCATTTATACCTTAACTCAACTTCTCTGGGTTAGCTTTATGATTCTATTTATTGATACATGTAGTGCATTTTTATAGAAAGGCATGTAAATGTCAACTATCCCGTTCTAATATTTTATAGTTAGAATCGATCCTGCTTTTGCATCACCTTCCAAAGGTTGGGTATAGGTCGTGACTTTTTGCTGCTTAATGCTGAAGTAGCACACTCTACCAATATCACAAGCCTGTTTAGCTGCTAAAATCCAAATATTAGCTGTTAGCTTGGTTTGTACTTGAGTCTACACACTTTTGGCCTTCCACTGCATGAAATTACTCAGTTCAGTGCAGTCAAAGCTGCTTACAATCATTTTTATCATGCAGCTCGGGCTTTTTTTGAACTGTGAAAGCTGTGTAAAAACAGAGCAGCGCTCCATCTCTAATGTAGTGATAATACTATGAACCTCTAAGATGAGCTCATCAACAGTTTCGTAGTTATCGTTTGAAGTTAGAGTGATGTAAGAGAGCGTAAAGACCCGGTCTGAATTGAATCACATGAAGCTGTGATTAGGATCATACATTTATACTATCTGCTTTGTAATACAGTGAGTGGGGGCGAGATAAAGTGTGTTTGCTTGGAAAGATCTATTACCAGAGAAGCTTTTCAGAGAGTTAAATAATTCACAAATGATCATGCTGAATTTGTCAGCACTCACACAACTGCACAACTACAGATTACCTGTAACTTTAAAGCTATTGTAAAGTGTTTGCACTCTCATAAACTACAGATAGGTGTGTCTTCACTGGTATACATTTCATAATTTAAATAAATGACAACATGCTGAAGCCACAGTGGACAGATATATGGTTTTTAGGGATCAGAGACCTTTGAATTGGTCCATAAATACTGAGTGAGTGTAGTGATGATGTGAAAAGTATGAGTGGGGGGAAAAAAGTTATAAAAATGACAAATAGAAACAGTCATCTCCATCTTCTTCAGCCTCACTTCCATTAGTGTGACAATTTCATTAAACAAACATAATGTACAAAATCATTTCCTCGACTTGGCTGGCTCCAAGAAATTAACAGCAACATGGAAGTCATGCATAATGAATGTGAACATTTGCCATCTACAAGTCTCCCACAGTCAAACATTAATTCAGTATCGCACAGGGTGTGGAGAGGCAGGAGAACGACAAATGGAGCTCAAGGAAAAGGCTCAGACTCAAAGTGAAATCTTCAGGAGTCTGACTGAGAAAAGTTCTCTGGCTGCAGAAAGTCCCTGGGAAATAATGAGACATGCAGTAAATTGGCTTACAAACTCCAGTTTCATTAAGATTACCTACTTAGGGTCACTGAAATGAAAAATAGACATATTACAGGCTTTAGGACAGAGGGATTTGTGCATTAATATGCACTGATTGCCCCTTGAGGCATTTTGTAATTTGCTGTTCAGACCAATATAAATAAAAGTGATTTGACTCTGCTGGTCCGTGGAGATTATATTACAGACATCGGTTAGGAATCATAATGTTTTTCATTTTGACAAACAACAGGAAATTGTGAGTCTCTGTCTAAAAGTTGCCGGCAACACAGAGACACAGCAAAACAAAAACAAAAACACAACCTAAAAAATCCACTTTCTAGTAATTAATTAAATTTAGCTGGATGGAGAATTTAAAGTACACATCAAGTCGACTTGCTGCTCTTTATTTCCCCACTGATCAAAGCCAGAAAAGCCTAGCCGTGGCTCTTGTGACCATGTCAGAGCCAGTTGGCACCATGTAAATCCCTTTGCATAAATCTTCCCTGATACAAACCCAACACAACAAAATGCTAATGGTAACATTTTAAGGTGACGAGCGTAAATAAAAAGTCATCCTTCATGAGGGGTGATTTATTACCCGAGGCAGCAGGGTCATGCATTAATTTGGCTCTTTATATAAAAGACCTGTTTTTTATGCATGCATAAATAAGGGACGCACATAAACACATGCACGTTAGCAGCCTTCACACTCGGCTTGTGTCGGAGAAAATGTCACAGTGTCGAGAGGATGTTTATCTGGTGGGGACAGATTTGATGGCTTGACATGGCCGCTGTGTCTCCATTCCCAGATCCATGACTCTCGTGTGTCCGCATGTGTATTTTTACTTGTGATGTGTGTTTGTCTTTGGCTGATGCGAGGCTGTGGGAGATGCCAGAGCGGTGCTCAACCAGACGTGCATCGGATCTGACACTGCCGAGCCAATGGTGTGACAGGCATGTGACAGGGCAGCGCTGGTCCTAAATGACTTTTTAGGCTCCATTACCCTGCCAAAACACTGGACATGCCATCTTCCATTTCCCATTTCCCCTTCATGGTCACAGTCTTTTACTATTCACAAATGGAGCACTGATTGCACCCCACTTTTTGCTCAGTATAGATTAATCACACGAAGATGCTGGCTTGCACACACACACACACACACACACACACACACACACAGATAAGACAAGCCCACCGTCACTGCCGCTGAAAATCAAAGCAAGGAGCTGAGGGGGTTGTTGTGTGTCAGGAGCCGTTGTGATTATCCTGCGGGAAGCTTCAACGGCTGGTATTTACATCAGCACCCTGCCCTCTGATGTTTTGCCACTGGTGGCCTCTAGACAGTGACAGCATTTGTCAAGGAGGTGGTTTAAAAGGCAGCACATTGAAGGTGACCGAAGATATGTGTCATTAGCAGAGGCACAAATTAGTAGGGGGAGGGGGAGTAACTCTACGCCTCATGTGGCAACATCAAGTATGAAAGCTGACAAAAAATTGCAGCTGCTATGAAGTCAAAATAATCAAAGATTGCCGAGATTGAGCTGTTAGGTGTGATTAAAGAGCAGAGACCTGTGAGACAGGTGTGCAACAGTGGAGGGGTTCTTTTTTTTGGGGGGGGGGGACAAATATAAAGAACATATTCAGAGTGGGTAACAACAGGAGGAAGCTCTCTGAGGCACCCGCTCAATATCAATGGAATAAAAAAATATACCCTGGAATTAATGCTATCCATAGCAGCCACAACATCAAAGACGTTTGATGTTTAGCCAATTTGGTGAGCTGCAAGCATTAGATGCTCCTAATGAGGAGTGTGAGGAGTATGTTAAACTCCAATGACTGTTTATCTGACAACCAGGGTGCTTGTCATTATTCATACGGCTAAGCCCGGTTGAGTGTGGTGACATTTTTGTTGTTTTCATCTATTCTGCACTCTAGTAATTGCATTTTTATATAAAATGCCACGTCATGGGAAAAGTGCATTGAATGTGTAAACAAGGGTGTGAATTCTGCCACCAGGCCCAGAGGTGTATGAATCATTTATGGCTGAGAATATTTGCAGACACATGTTCAAGGGAGATAAGATCATATAGATTTGTGAGGCTGTTGACAAAACAGGCCCCTTTTCTCTCGATTACCGGGAGATGTGCGATAACTAGCAGACGTGGACTATGAGAGAAGAATTGATAAGAGAGGTTGAGGCAGAGATAAATTGGACAAGCAGGTAGACAGACAGACAGTGAGAGAAATTGCGGTGGTAAAAGAAGCAATCACGGAATAAGCGCTTTTCTTTTTTTTCCCTGTTTATGTTGGGGATGATGCTCAAGTTGTCGTGACACAGCTCCTGCTGCATTGTTTTGAATGAGCGTTAGCTGGTTTGAATGAAAATGAGATTTCACTGTATTCTGTCTGCCGGGCGCTGCACGAGTCTCAATAAACGCTTCTCATTTCATGCTTCTGAAGGTGTAGCATCAGACAGCAGCGCCACAGCAGGCAATCACACATTCAAATGAACAGGGAGAGAGAAATTCCTCCATCGCTGCGTTGTACAGCCCCAGGATTTCACAGGTTTGTGTGTGTGTGCGTGTGTGTGTCAGCTATTTTAAGTGCATTTCTCACGAATATAATTGAATGTTTTCCATCTCATATTCTCTCTCTCTCTCCCTGTGTGACGTGTTTAGCAGTAGAAAAGTGAGTGATGACTCTAGTTTATGTGCCAGCGTATTGCACATGTTGCAAAATGGTTTACTGCCACTTTCATGTTACACATCAGCAAAAGCCGACTTCTTTAGCTGCTATATTCATTGGCAAATGTGATGCAGCACGTGCACATGTCACCCTCTGTCATTCTGTTTACAAGGAAGCAAATGTCCAGTCTGCATGTGTCACATCACTGATACACGACTTGGCTGGACAAAACAACAGGAAAGTTGCGGTGATTGGGCAACAACCCAAAGCCACCTACAATTTGCATAGATTGGTTAAATTGCAAGTAAGCTGTAGTTGTAAGTGTAAAGTGTAAAATCATAATGCCAAATGCTGTTTAATTTGATACCTTTTGGGCAGCTGAAAGGTTCCTCTGTTGCCCTGTTTTCCGTAGGTGTGTGACTCAGAGGTGATGTCTTACATAGATCTGGCAGAAAAGTCAAGAGGCAGCTTGTTAAAAAATTATAAATTGAAAAAGAAGAAAGATTCTTCTCTTGTACCAGGAGATTTGCTCCCCAGTTGAAATCAACACCCACTTACCTCAAGTCAAGCCGAAGCAGACTGTGTAGTGTGTTAATGCCTGCAGCTCTCCAGCCGTGCAGCCTCCTCAGGAGAGACGTCCTGATAACACAAACTAACTCGGAGCATCCAGTCCCAATAGACAGGCAAACAAAAGACAAGGTTTTATCTGCTTTTATCTCATTAAACACTCTATAACTTGCCTAATTGTTTACGGAGGGATTTAGAAGAATATCCCACCTAAGGTTTTTGAATTAGGTGTGTGTCAGTGTGTTCACTCCAACACACACATGCTGTGGAGGTTGTATTTATGATTCATTGTTGCAGATGAGTTTTAATTTGGATGTGTGGAGGCGTGCAGCCTAAATAAGATATGGCAAAAGATTAGAAGGGGGAAAAAAGGGCACACTTGAAGGAGTCTTTACTGGGTCTTTGGAGTCGTCAGTGGAAGCGGTGTCAAAATTTGAGTTTTGTGTTGACAGGAAGTAGAGATGTTTCAGAATACTATTAAAATCCAAAAGTAATGGTTTCCCATCTGCAAGCAAATTATGGCAACATCCTTCTAAACATCCTGCTTTTCTTCACTGCCCTGGTTAGATATTCAATGAGCGGCACCTTTCACTGCCCCACCGACCACCGTGCTTCCCAATGTCTCCTCGTAACACTTGAGCTTTGATCTCCTCACCTAGACCTACTCATTCCAGCCCTACAGTGTTCTGTATCATCCCTTGTAAGTCAACTCATCTTTAATACCTCCCATATCCATCACTCCATTCCTCTCCTCCAACACATCTTAGTCTCACTCTTCACCCCTGCACTTTGGCCATGCATCTAGAAAGCCTATCTCTCCCATGGCGCTTATTAGTGCAGCGCTTTTAATTACAGTTTGCACATCGATCAACTGTTGCATTTCTAGTTAGTCCCTGTCGCCCAGTTACTATGGTGATGGATCACCTGCAAGGACTCTACTGTGGTCATCTGTGGCACTGGTATGCAGATTGCTCAAGCCGCAGGCAAGACAGCCCCATCCATGATCTTGACAGTGTAGATATTAGTACATAATGAATGGCGGGAAAGGTGCATTAAAAAGCTGCAGGAGTGAGAGAGCAAGAGGAGGCGAGCGAAAGCAGAGATAACCCCCACTTGCTTAAAGACCAACGGCATCCACTCACAACAACCATCCCTGTCTCTCAAGCATTCACACGCTTCATTTCCAATGCACTAATTTGCATTAATGAAAGATAATCTGGATGTCTTTGAAGTTTTGTTCTGTCCTGTGGGAGAACAGCAAAAACCGACACACACACACACACTTGTGTGCACATCCCTGTAGTTCTACCTTTGTGAGGACTTTCATAAACATAATGTAATGTTCAGCCCCTTACGCTAACCCTAACCATCCCAACTAACCCCTCTTTCCCTAACCTGAACCCAAATCTAACCGCAACAAAACCAAGTCTTAATTCTTATACAGTCCTATGAAGTTGTGAGGACCAGATAAAATGTCACACACACACACACACACAAACACAAATATCTGATCTGCTTTGCATGTAGAATGAGTACTTGCACCTACACCTCCTAATATATAGCCCAACCACACTCTGAAATAGATTATGTACCCCACCAACATATTAAATATGTTTACTGTGCTTTCGGCATCATATATGTACACACAGTGTATGAATTCATAAACAGAGGAAATAGAGGAGGAATTAAATCAAACTGTTTGGCCAGGAAATGATCAGAAGTGCACGTGTTCTTTGCGTATAACTCTGTATGTAATTTTACAAAAGCTAGCACATAATAAATAATAATAATAATAATAATAATAATAATAATAATAATAATAATAATAATAATAATAATAATAATAATAATAATAATAAATAACTTAAGCAGTGAACAGTCTGTCCTGAGCCAACCTTCATCAAGCAAACCCAACCCGGATTATCAGGGAGCTCATTAACACACTGAAAAGAGCCAAAAAGGGTGATGCACAGACAAAGGAAGTCAGTTCAACTTCCACAGCAACTTCAGGAAAAAGTTTTACTAACACATCAAACTAGCCGGTACTCTATTGCTCCTATGTCAAGATGTGTTTGGAAAGTGCCCCTGCTGCTGTAACCAACAGCTACTTTCATACACATAACGTGAGGCTGCGTTTCAGCCAGTATAACATGAATGCCCTTCCAAAAGCTTACAAAGGCATAGAAGGGGAGGTTGCACCCCATTCACCTTTGCTAGCTCAACTGCATGTGGTGTTGTAGCCTGTGTGTAATCCCATTATCCTTCTTGTTGCCTATATAGCACCGTGATGGGCTGGCATTACTGTGATTAAAGCAGGCTGGGAGGGAGGATGAGAACAGTATGGAACAGTATGGAAAGCTGGGAGATAGTGTTTAGGCAGCGGTAACAAAAATGTGTGCCCACGTGTGTCAGAGGAGGCAGGAATGACACAAGCACTTATTGGTATTAAAGTGAAAACTTTCAAAGGCATCCATCTCAAGTGGAGAGGAAACTTTCAGATCGCAGCTCCCTGACTTTGATGTGCCAGTGACAAATGATCTACAGGAATAATGGGCGCTTTTTTTTTTTTTTCTTTAAATCGACAGAGAAAAACGCCCTCTTGGCTTGCACCTGCAGGTCATTAAGAAGCAAATAAATAAAGAGAAAGTTTGCAAATTGGGAAGCTGTCAGGTTTGGGCCTGCATCTGCTGATTCCTTCATTGATGTAGAACCTTCTTCCCTGGTGAAGCTAACAGACTCAGGGGCAATGAATCTGACTGATAGTACACATTGGCAGCTGTCATGTAATAATACTGCAGTGTTTAAGACACTCAATAGACACAAACCAGAGTTCAACCAGCAGTACGTCACTTTTTTTTTTTTAAATCTATATTTGCATTCCACAGATCACAAGTGATTGGCTCCTTTGGTTTTGTAAGATGAAATTCTTAATTGTCTCAATTTCTCTTTTGGAGTCTCATTGGTCGATTGTGTTTCTGAGGTAGAAGTCACAGCTGGTTAGCTGTTTCTGAGATCATCAACATCATAAATATAAGTAAATCTATTAAAAAAAAAAATCTTCCCCTAACATTTTTAATCCATTTACTGCTCTTGTCCTGACTCATAATTATAATGCCACAGTCTTTTAAGTAATAAGAAAACAAAGACGTGATGGTGCAGTCACATGAAATAATTTAATTTTAGTAAGTGGCACATGTGCACCCCATGTGCACACACGGTTGTCTGTCACCTCTTGTTAAATCCCGGTTTGATTTGTCATAATGACTACCTGATAATTTGCATTGTATTAAATATTATTTGACAAGATTTATTATTACTGACTTCACAGAGATCTAGGCACACTTGGTGTGCTCCGACTCCTGCGAAGATCAGAAACTGTAAGAACTGTTTTTATCCACAAACTAAAATAACTTATAACGAGAAAAAAGCCAACCACATATTTACGGGGACTCATTGGTCTCAGAGGTGAAACAAGCCTTTGAATCCTCACAATACATTTCATCTACACTCAACTAAAATTTTTAAATCCAAAACAAAAGAAACTTTAACTTGTTATCGACCAAGTTTTACGTCTTGCTGTACACATAAAACACCCTCTATGTGCAAATGTAACAGTTCAAACCCACGTACTCATACACCCCTGATGAACATTAAACAATCAAGGACAAATATTATGGTACTGGCAGAGTGATCAATCCCATGAAAGGTGATGGGTATCTAGTTTGCTGAATTAATAGTAAAATAATTTTTCATCTCATGTCTTTGGCTACTAAACACTTCCTGCATCAGTTGCAAGTATATCTCCAGTAAACTAAGGAGGAAAATACTGAGCAATTTTAACAGTTAGCCCAGCTTTGATAGAGTACAGTGAATACGAAATTAGTCTGATGCGACTATAGAGCTTAATGCCTTTTAAAACCTGTAGGAAGATGTATGGCCCAGCCATCTATCATGTGCCTGTCTGTGCACATCTGTCTACGTGTGTTTGCACGAGACAGAAGGTAAATATGTGTTAGAAAGACAGCAAGACTTCATGAAACAGTAGGCAGTAACAGTGTGTGCACACATACACCCGTGTGCGCACACGCATATCAGTTTACACACAAACTTTAGGCAGGCCAATATATCACTGCACTCACAGACCAAATGAGGTAATCGCTCAAAATTATTTGCATATAAACTAATGAAATATTACTGGGTGAAACTCAGTTGAATGTTAATTACAAAGGTAATGCACTATTTGCTGATTAATGAATCGTCTCTTTGGGCAAGAGATGGTACAGGCGAGTCGATGATCAGTGTGGAGACACAAACGGTGATTGCAATAAATGTCACTTATAGCAGGTGCATGGAAAATATATTGCCTGGGTCAAAAATATCTATGCAGGTTGTGGAGGAGAAAAAGTAAAAAAGAATTGAGAAGAGTTAAAAACAAAGGAGTGGAGAATTCCAGGGCGGGCAATTCATTTGGTGAACATGGACACAAACTCTTGTCTTACTTGAAGCGGTTGAAATGAAAATGAATTATTAATTTAAAGATCATCAACTATGAATCCGCTGAAAGGAGGCTGGGGGGGTGCCAGGGTGTGAAGTCAGAGTATTTTCATCTCGCATATTGACCCCAGAGTCTGTAAAACACTTTGTGTGACTGAACAGTAGCGACAATCTCAACAACAAGAATAATCAACACACAGCATGCAATATGTATAACACCTCCAAAACTGCATTTGCTGACCTTGCAATGACCCTGAAGAGCCGTTTCCAGAACAATTTTTTTTTTTTTTTTTTGTGGATTTACATTGATGTGTCATGCAATTTTCACATACTGGATCAAAGCCAGATAAAATCCATAAAAAAAATGAATAACTAACACTACAAGCAGGCCCTGAGACAGTAAATGTATAAAATGTCTTTGCTTTTTCACTTTCAGCGTCTGTCAATCATCATC
The DNA here is from genome assembly GCA_015343265.1 of Pao palembangensis. NCBI lineage: Eukaryota > Metazoa > Chordata > Actinopteri > Tetraodontiformes > Tetraodontidae > Pao > Pao palembangensis. Next base: position 5,699,292 of record CM027082.1, read on the forward strand.
CCTACTGGTACCAAGCTGTGGTGTCTGAAAGCCACAGAACTTAATCAGGCAGTGAAGCTACTCCAGGGTGGCATATTCATACACACTATGGTCAGAAGGTCTGCTGTGTCCCCCAGCACAGTGTCGAGTATGGAGAAGATACCGAGAGATAAGCCAGTACGGTGGAGCTTTAAGAGGGCAACAACCCACTGGTAGGATTGCTGTCTTCTCCTTTGTGCAAGGAGGAACAGGAGAACTGCCAAAGCCCTTCAAAATGACCTCCAACTGGCCACTTGTGTGGACGTTTCTGTCCAGACTGCCAGTCACAGACTCCGCTAAGGGCTCCGCTAAGGGCCTGATGTCCATAAAAGGCTTAAATGTAATGCTGCACTCGTACTGTATTTCTCCATCTATTGCTGACTGAAAAAGCTTTAAAAAAATCCAAATACATAAAATATTGTAAATAGGAACAGAATTACCAAGTTCACAAGTTGTTGAGCACAAACAACGCAAGTAAAAATCACTTGTTTCTACTAACATGAGCAGAAAAACCTTTGCTTTCAAATTCAGGATTTTCTCCATGCGATTAAACATTAATAGACACGAGACTCAACAAAATAAAAGACACACTCCAAAACACAATTATGTACACAGAGAGACAGAAAAAGCACATTAAGGAGGGGAAAAAATGACGGTGGTGTGTCAGAAGGTCCAGACTATCTCCCTAATACAGAATTGAAATCATTCATTCTGCTGGTGTCTCAGTTCAGCAACGCCAAAACCAAAACACTCTCCAAGCCTTGAAAAGGTGCTTCAGAGCTCTGAGCAAACTTGTGCATGTGAAATTAGGAGTTTGTCTCCTATTCCAGACTTGCAGACTATGCATAATGCATTCCCCCATGGCAGTCTGGATGGAATGACAGAGCGTCTGATACATTGATTGATTGATTGATGATGGCAGTTATGACTAATTCATTAAAAAGCTAAAGCCAGTCGTGCATGTCACTCATCTGAGTTGACAGCATCCGTTGTGTGTGTGTGTGTGCGTGTGTGTATGTGTGTGTCTGCTTGTGTCCTCACATTTACTAAATATTGAGAACCAAACTCTCATTTTGAAAGCAAAGTGGGGCCATTTTGCTGGGCCTCACAACTGATTTTGTCCTGATGTGTGTGGCCTATTGGATGAATGTGTGTTTGTGTGTGTAATGGTAGGGAATTTCTCAACCCTGCACCTATGCGCAGATCTTCACCTTTGTCAAAAAAAAAAAAAAAAAAGCATGGAGCTAGGATTCTCTTACCTTAAAGTTGCAGGTAGTTCATAGTTCATGAGAGGTTTTCATCTCTGTTCTGCCAGGACAAGCTGGTGGCAAATAATCCCGTGCCCCTTGGCTTGTCAGTCCTCAAAGATAAAGGCCTTAGTTCCGTTGGCTCGTTGTGGTGGGTGATGAACCCGTGCACTTTGACTGGACATTCCTCTTTCAACAACCACACTTTCTTTGTTTTCAGGCAGGCTTAGTTTTAATTTCTTTCTTCTCAAGTTTTTTAGCAGGTTTTAGGGCCTGGCAGAGGCCCCCACCCCACCATTTTTTTAGTATTGTATTAGTACGTGATTAGAAAAATAATAAAAGCCAAGGTAAAAAGAATTTAAGATAGGGTTTTTTAAAAAAAAGTATGATCCTCTGGTTTAACCTGGTTATACTTTATTAATTTCTGGGTTAAAAAAAATTATAAGAGAAACATCTCTTTGAGGTAAGGGCCATTGTGTTTTTTAAAAAAAAAACATAAATAAAACAATAAAAACGATATTAAAAGGGCAAAAAAAAATAGGTGACAGAGCAAACCAGAAGAGAGGGTTCCCAAATATTCACATGTTCCTTCCTCAAGGGATAATTGAGAATGGCTAGAAGTTAGCTCCTCCCCCCCAAAGGTCAGTTCACTACTCTGGGTGACGTGATTGGAGAATGTGATGAGGTCGCCTGTATGTGGATGTGGATGAGTTGGATTGGCTATTTTCTGGAGGGAAACTACCTGATTGGGAGGACATGCTGGTGTGTGTAGATGCGTGTGTCTGCATAGTGAAGTCTGTCGATGCTCATGAGCCTGATACCGTAGCTCACCTGGTTAGATACAGTGGCCTTATCCTGGGCGAGTAGGTTCAAGACCAGGTAACCCACACAGGACCTCTTTGGTGCAATGGTGTGTGTGTATATTTGAGGATATTTTCTGGAATGAACAATAAAAGGGGACAGTTTTGTGGTCAAGAGTAAACCATTTGGGCCAGAAGCTTAGGTCAGGAGATGTTGTGATAAAGTAAGACACTGAACTATAGGTATTACATACATCCCACCATGGTATGACTTTACCCACTACACATAACTCAAACATAAAACAAAAGAAGTGTTGACATGCTTTCTACGTAAAGCTCATGTACATGTTTGCTGGCTCACACATTTATATCAGAATAATTTGTATCTGAATACACAACATATAAATATACTTTATTATGACTCCACCATCTTTGGGAACAATAGCTGAATAATAATTCAAAATCATCTTTTATGAATCAAATCAAACCGATATAGCACTTTTCATACAAAAAATGCAATGCATAGTGCTTTACATATTAAAACAGATTAAAAGTGACACACATATGTACATTTACCACGCACATAAACTCCCCCCCGACACACACACACACACACACACACACACACACACACACTTAAAATTAGTTTAAAAAAAAGCCTTGGCACGAGGAGGGAGGAAGCACAACCTAGGGGACCATTCATATCGGGAGACGCCCACCCCTAGACCCCCGGGAAGCGCCACCCCAAGGACCATCCCAACCAGGACTGGTGACACCCAGGGTGACACTCCCAATTGACCGGAATGTTATCGTGGCACTAATTGCTAAATGTATGGATGATGCCTTTTAGCTGGTGTGCCTATTATTTATTTCAGGAATAATATGGAATACAGTACTGACAACATAACTGTTACTAGTTAAGATCCACAAACTTGACTGAAATGCTAATGTTAGTATTTCCGCAGGGGTGGAGAACCCCAGATCTTTCCCTCAAGAGCAGAAAAGAGCGTTTTCATTTTTGTCATCTGCACAGAAATGAAACCCTGCGGTGTCATAGAAAACAAGTGTCCTGGCGGATCCACAGGTCGTCCACAGATGAAACCTTTGAGCTGAAATGCCACTCAGCCGCTGCGCTTTGGCCAAACTTGCATACCGAGCAAGTCAGAACGAGAAGAAATGTCAGTCGATAAACACATAAGAAATAAACTCAGATGAAGGGACATCACATGACTGTAGCGTATATGACTGTGAGATTTTGATAAAGGGTAGCTACAGTCATAAGGAGTAAGATATATAAAATAAGACACCTTTGAAGCAAAAAAAAAATTTAAGGTGTCTGTTTGTGAACAGATCAGATGACATATTTGTTTTGCACTGTTTTTGTGTTAATTGTGCTAGATGGATATATATGTGATTATAAATTAATTGCGAGACAATGTTGGTTTCTATAAATCATGCCTTAATCTGTCCATCAAAAACATCAGAGGATTTTTTTTCAACAAACTAAATGTCAGAAAAGTGAGAAACAGAGGTGAAAGGGAAGAAAAGCAAAAAACAGAGTCCAATGGATGGCGTGAACGGAGAAAGATCAAATGAATATTTTGGCATAGTTTCCTAGAAGTATTGTTGATATCAGCTAATTTATTTTGACAGGTTTGTTTTGAAGGAAATGGAAATGCTGCCAGGCACAAAGTGCTGCCGACGTGTACGTGACAAAATTTATATACATAGGTGGACGAGGTGGAAGAAAGTTAAACAAATCACAGAAGGCTGTCTCCAGATAACTGAACAGGGGGCTTTCTGATGTTTTAGCAACAAACTTTTAACTAATGTGTCAAAAACACATTTACCCTAAACACCAAAGATTCTGTCCCAAATTTGTGATTACTAAAGCCAAGATAGGCCAAACAAATTGGAAATATTTGTTAGATTTGAAATAACTGTTTATAACTATGAATAACTGTTTATCTCCTCATTATGACACTTCAGCAAATAAACATTTTCTCCCCAAAATGGATGTGTTAGAAGCACGAAAAATGATCAAGCTTAAGGCTTTGACGAGGGCCAAACTGTGAAGACTGGACAATGGAGTCAGAGCCTCTCCAAAACAGCAGCTGTTCCCATCCTGCAGAGGTCAGTATCTATCACAGCCACACTGTCGTATAAATTATTGACATGTTCTTTAAGTATTTAGAAAACAGAACTCTGATTTACATTGGATGAAGAGCAGGAAAGAAGAGGTGCCTATTTTTGTCCCCTCCATCATTTAGGGCAGAGCAGCGGCGTAGTAAACACAGTGTTTGAGCTAAACAACAAACAAACAAACCAACATCAACCTTCAACACCTTATTAATATCAAGCTAGATGCTTTTGACCGTTGAGCTTCTTCTGTGCAGCTGCTTCATATCTTCGCTCCTCCTGTCTGAAGAAAAAAGTAGATTTCTGGTGATTATGCTAAGAAGCTCATATTATTAAGCCTGAAACTGTGCATCCTTGTTGAAAACCACAGGTGAAATTCCATAAGAGCATAAAAAGTTTCATATAAAAGGGTACCCGCTACGTCTGCCGAGTTAAACACGCCGGTGATGCTTCAGTATCACAGACAGCTTTCTGTTCAACAGCAGCAGATGTATCAGTGAAAGCGCCACCAGCTAGATGGAGAGTGAGCAGAATCCAACCGTCCTTTCTGCTGAGCCTCTGCAGGCGGGGTGAGTTCTAGAAACATGGCTCGCTATTACCCGAGTCATCAACTGCAAAGTAAGCGCACGGCGAAATCTATCCAACATAGAACGGCTTTAAAAATGTTCTCCAATATATTCCTCCCTGCCTCTCCATCTCCAGCGATCTTGCAACAACTTTGTACTCGCACCAGCCTGAAAACTCTCCTGCTAGTCAAGCATGGAAGGTGTGCTCTGAGATGCTGTCAGCATGAACACGCTGTATTCCAAACAGTGTAACACACAAGGCATAGACCTTATGAAACATTTGATTTTGTGACATAATTTTGGTTTCCTCTATATATTGGAGCAAATAAACCATAGTAGTTTTATCAGAAAATGCATGATAGCAATAAAGGAGATTACAAACCAGAAACGAAACTCTTGACAATCAAAGTAAAGTCAGTACATTTCCATACAGAGCCGTTTAATTGGACTATTGTCCATTATACAAAAGCAATTTATTCTTGAACTCATGCTGCTGCTACTACGATAGACAGTGATTAGCACTCTTTCAGCTTGTTAGTGTTGAGCCATTTCTGGCTGAACTGCAATGTTACAGACCACAACAGTAGCCAATAGCAAACTAGCTAACACACCCAGTATCTGGGCATGTAAACTCAACTTTTAAAACTTTAGGTCTGGAGTAACTGAAACATGGCATGTTTAGAAAGAAGTGGTCTAAACATTTAGTCCACAAGTACACGTGTCCCATGTATTCATTGAAAATTATAAAAATAAGTTCACCAGGCACTTGACAGCACTGATGAAAAGCCAGAGAGCCGCCTGAACTTTTGAAGCATCACTATGCATGAGTGCATCAGCACGTGCACGAACACAAACTCTTATTCTTTTCAGATGATGATAAGGGACAATGACATTTAGTTTGGTAAATGCCAACGCCTAATGGCAGTTAATGATGTCTAGCGTGAGGAAGTGTTGATTTAGTGTGAAGATGTTTGAAATTCAGTCGTTGGGAGAACTCCAAGCTAACTGCATCAGAAACAGAGAAACCAGAGCCTTGAGAAATCTCTTTAAAAATCACACCTCTCTGTTCTAGTGAATTCTCTATCTTTTGCTTGTTTTTATATTAAGTTTGCCATCCTTATTCTGCCATTTGCACCTATTTGGACTCACCCGGCCCCCTCTTTCCATCCAATCATTTCCTCCCCCAGTCATACTCCAGCATAAATCACCACTCTGCGATAGTTTTAATAGCTTTTTAATGAGCCTAATGTTTTCTGTTTTAATGAACTTCTTACGTCAGCCTTAATCATTTTAGCTGGATGAAAAATGATTGAGAAATGGCCTACATTAATTTAATTTACTGTTCAATCTGCACCGGCTTCTTTACAACCAGGGGAAGGCCAGGGCAAATGGAGGGAGGGAGGAAGATGGGCATAGTGGATCAACTATTTCAAGCCAAAAGTAAATAAAACAGCAAAATGGATGTGAAAAGTAATGAAAGGGTGTGTATAAAGAGTTAATGAGCAAAAATGTGTTTAAAAGGATTGGATGGTCTAAAGGGACTGGGTAGTAAGGGAACAATAATTTATGAGGCCATGCTATAAGCTTGTTGTTCAGGCTTATCTCCAATTAGGCCACATTGTTGAAACCTGACAGTGGCTTCTACCGCTTGGAGAGAACTGCCGATTTTCATAGCCATTAACACAACAGGCCTAAAATAAATGAGCACAATATTCACTCATCTGTTGCTCTACGTCTGAGTTTTCACTTGAGTTTTTTTTTTTTTTTTGCTTGTTTGACTCGCTCCCAGTGTTGCTCTAACCTTTTCTGAAGCCTCTCTATTGTGTTTTCTCGCCCCATCCAGGGTGTCATTTGGAGTTGTCATTGTGCCAACCTCAAAAGAACGGCTCGGTAAACCGACTGCTGAGACCTCGGAACCAAAGAGGAAAACCTTTTTCCCCATGTGCGTTTTGTGCATGCGTTTATCCAAGGACACCTGACTTTGCCAGCTCGCGGTGAGAGTCAGCCCTCTGTTTTATTGTGTTGATAGCATGAGGATGCAAATATGCTGAGGCCGGCTGCCAAGATTGTTTTGCACTACCTGAGCTGTGTTGTTCTCTATCGTTTGTGTGTGCAAATGAGTGTATGGCTTGTCTGTCCTCAAAGCTGGCATGCACCACTGAATACTAAAAAACATCTTCAGTTGTGGCTGGTCACTGCAGTTAATGCATGTGGTTAAAAATAGGCCTTTGATAAAAGTTGAAGTTGAAATAAAGGCACCTCCATGTTCTATCAAAATCTGTCACCTATGGTAGTTATGTGTTGCCGTGTCCTTTAAATCACACATGTTTTTGCATGTGCGTGAGTGTTTATGCCTGTGTGAGTGATGTTCACGTCATTTGCCAGACTGACATGTTGGCCAATCTCTGCCCTGGCGGTGATTCAAAGATGAGATTCAGAGAAGGGAAACAATTTTTCTCCACCCTTCAGAGGACAGAATGATGTGTAGTCCTCTCTGCTTTGGATACTTGACATGCAAATCCTTCATCGTCTGCTGCCTCCACACCATTTCTATATTAGTATCTACCTGTCTTAGCGCCGTGAACTCCTCTACCATTAAATCACTATTGCCAGGCCTTAAACCCTTCACAAAATGTTGTTTGTTAGCATACATAAAGCATAATTCTAATGTAACTATATTCATTTTGCACATCACCATGGAAACCTATGATATTTTTTGTGTTGACTGTTCCTTTATGCTGATGCTTGTTTGAAAGTGATACGTGTTATACTTAATATTTTAAATTTATTAACTAAATAAAAATATTTTGACAGACTGGTAATCCTCACAGAAGATACCTGGGATCCTGCAATCGGGGCCCCTGTGTGTGTGTGTGTGTGTGTGTGTGTGTGTGTGTGTGTGTGTGTGTGTGTGTGTGTGTGTTTCTTTGCCCCTGTGGGTTTTCTCTACAGGTTTTCTCTATAGTCATTTTTTTTCAGGTATTTGCAAGCTACTTTTGTCCAATAAACAAGAAATGTGAACACTGCATCTTAGAATGAAAATATGTCTCTAAACTTCAAAAAAAGAAAGTTAGGGCTGCTAAATTTCAGCTTGTTGTGGTTTTGCAGTTCAGTGATTTGGGGTTTTAAATTGTCAGACACATCAACAACTCACATCAACACAGTAACAAGTGTGTGCCGAGCTCCTCTGTTTCCTCCTTATGTCCTGAACGCTCTCACTAAATGCATGTGCGAGTTTTGCACACTCACCAGCATGTTCAGATATACTTCTTCAGGCCGAGCAGTTAGAAACTCAGCAGTTAGAAACGGCGCATCCAGAAGAAGAAAGGACCGACCACATCACTCAGGAAAAGAAGAAGAGATATTTTTTCCAGGTGAAAAAAAAGTGGATGATTGTAGGGAGAAAAGTCTGAAGCGGAAGAGAATGATAGAAAGCCTCTGGAAGCAAACAGGGACCCATAGAGATCTTCATAGCTGAAGTGCAAAAATTGTTTACGATCCAATTTTTAAAAATATGCACTTATTTTGATGATTTGATGATTGCAGGATCCCATTACACAAAAACCGCATCTTGCTTAGTTCCTTCTAGGCCATAAAACACAAAAATCCAATTGATCACCTTGTATGCTGCTTCTAAAGTTAGATTTCAAAACCATTCACCTAACATACCTGCCTTTTTCCAGACCTTCAGGCTGACCTGTTATGTAATTGTGTCCCAACAGACAGGTGGACTGGATGTGTCACAGTCAATATGACTCTGAAACTCCATCAAGACAGTGACAAGCAGAAGTGTAAGAGCAGGCTTTTTTAGAGGCTGCGCCTCCACCCGCAGCCAGCAAGAAATAGCGGACATATCTGAGGCGACAGAGAGTCTGAGTTTCCTGTCCGAGGACACTTCTGTAAGACTGTCAAGACAGGTGATGAGAAGGTGGCCAGAAATCAGTGTGAGAGGCAGCATGTGTGTTTCTACGTGTGTGTGTGTGTGTGTGTGTCTGTTTGTCTGCTCAGCGGCTCCTCTGAGTATGTGGGTTGGTGGATAGCTGGAGGATAAATAAGTGTATTTTTGTCAGCTAACCAGTTCTGGTTCCCTTATCAGACACAGGAAACCACAGAAGAACCCAGATGGGTCATGGCCAACAGGGATGTTCCAGCGTGTGAATTTATGTGCAAGTGGGTGGCCAGGAGAGAATGAGACAACTCTAATTCCCAGATACCACGCCTCGGGGGGGGTGGGGGGCCGAGGTGAAATTGGACCTAGTCTAGAAGGGACAACTGTGACAGCTTCCAGAAATATGACCAGAAATATTTTCAGCAGACTGAAGCAGATTTCATTTTAGGCTACTTCTACACTAATGTGCTCTCATTTCAAAAGGCTGGACTTTTCCAAAGTTAGTGTGTGGTCATTCGCAACTATCCAAAAACTTCATGTTTTGGGGCTACCTTTACTTTACTGCCAAGACTGTGAAAATAATGTAGAGAGATGCGTAAATTGGCACAGTTATTAATTACTGAATAATGATGCTCTCTCATTACTTTGCTGTAATGACTTGAAAAAGGTGTACTTGTTATCTAATTTTGTGGAAGAATTATATACATTCCTGCATCATGTGCCTGAAAATAAACTGTATTTTAATAACACTATTTATTAATTTGCATACACTATGACAGACCTGTATTTTTCTTGTATATTCCACATGTGGCCCCTGGCTCTGCAGCCATGACACACAGAGGGCTTATTTACTGTTTAAAGCATCTGAGAACAAGGAATATAGATTTTGCCACCAGTGGTGTGGCACTTCTTTTGTCATGCTGAATAAATTTACACCATAAAATGCTTGTGTCATATTGAATATAAAGCCGCTGCTATTGAACTATCATTTATTCAGCAGATATCACACACATACAGATTCAGTGTAAAAATGCTAATCTCAAATATTCCTGTTGGTTCCAGGCCTCATTCTGCAGAGATGGAGCAGCATAACTTTGGATTTTCAACAGCGACGACTCTGCTGGAGGTTCTGCTGGTGATTCATATTAATGGAGCTGACCCAAACCCCTGCTTTTCCTTTTTCTTCTTCCAATCTTCCCTGTTCTTCCCGCTGCTCACTCTCATTTCATCACTTCCAAACACCCAGGAGAGACAGATGGACTGACAGTCGACTTCGCACCATTTAGCTTTTCAAGGCTGCTAAAATAGCGCACAAGTCGGGTAAAGTGACACAAGGACAGTCGCTGTGTAGTTCCGTGGAAGCTCACATGTATACGTGAAACACGCTGACATAGAGGGTGAAATAGCAAGGTGCGCTGCCCACATTTAACGTCTCTGTGCGCTCACACACACCCAGCCGGCGAGTGTGTGTTCAGGAGTATGTCTCTGTGCACGTTGTGTGGTGGATTGTCAGGCTGGTGGAGTAAATGAAGGACTTGGTGCTCTACACGACTGACTGGTCAAATCTATGACGCTACCTTGAGCTTTGCTGGCTCCAGTCAGACAGCCCAACTCTCCCAGTAATGGAGACTGAGTGCTGCTTTGTACCTCTGCCCCTGCCATAAACCTGACGCTACAATAACGGGAACAAGTGCTCCTATGTTGGCAAAGGATTTGATGATAATTTTCATTCACTAATAGAAAAGATCTTGTCTATTCTGGAAAGCCGCTGTGAATGCTTCAATATTTTAAGCGTAGGATTCTGTGATCACTGCTCAGCCTTGTTCAACATCAGTTGCTGTGCTTTCCAGCCTCAGATTGGATAATAACCAGGTGATGGGTGATGTGCTGTCTCGCATGTCAGGTACTAGAAGTACGTTAACGGAAGCTTCTCTTTCGTTGGATTTTGACTTCTTTGACCAATTTTTGGATGAACTTAAAAGCTAGAAAGTGGTGAAGTTCTATTACTAATTGATTATTTTGTCTAACTAGATAAAATTAAAATGACAAAATAAAATAATAGAGCACACAATTATTCTTGACTACACTATATCCATTGATTTACAGAGACCTTTTTTGATTTTAAGAGATATTCAAACCCTACACTTTTTTTTTTGTTTTATTGAAGATGATCTGCAATTTAATGCACTTCATTTTTGTCTTAGTGGATTACAGCAATAAATGTATTATTATGAAATGGCATTTTCCAACCCTCAACTGGCAAAGTCAAGGCTGACAAAAACAAGCAAAAAACAAAGAAAACAGCTTAAAGATGAACGTCTGACTCCAGAATGCCCTAATCGATATACAACACAGAATCAGATTTTTATTACCAACTACAAATTCCACCTAAGCCCACCTGTTCAATGCTGCTCAAGAGCTACTTTTTTCCAAAAATAAAAACCTTTTCATTTAATTGGGGACAACAGAAAATGTGTAATAAAACAAATCATTTCTTCAGTACACACCAAATAAACTTACACATTAGCACCTTAGAGAGTCCTTTTAAAAAAAATGGTTTTGAAACAGGTTTAAGCAACAAACAAGCAAACCTGTGTGAAGAATCTTGGAACAAGACTAAAAACACGTGGTTAATGTTTGTTGTCTGTTTGTTTCTCAGCATTCATATAATGTACATACTGTCCATATTATACTCATGTAATGTACATACTGTACATACCGTACATTTGTTCATACTGTTCATACATTGTTCATTATTATTCATATTGCTATACATTGTTCATATTGCCATACTGTTAATTGTAGTTTTATTTAGCTTAGTTTAGTGTAGTTTTATTTATTCATTACTTTAGGTTCTAGTCTATTTTGCAATTGTTGTACCATGGGTCCGAGAGGACTGTAATTTCATCTATGCTGTATGTCGGGAACATATAGCATATGTGACAATAAAGCTGACTTGACATGACTTGATTCCTCCAAACACATCATAATTTCTGACATATGTATAAATAACAGCAAAAGTTGACCGAGCAGTGGTACTATCAGACTTGGCTACGGTCCCTGCTGCCAAAACGAATTATAATGTGGAATACATAACAGTGATTTTTTTTTCCTTATTGAGTCAAACCAGAGATTTCACTGGTTAATTTGGTCAAGATAATTCTTCATTAACACTCATGAAGCTTCATTTTCATCAAATAGTGAATCTCTCTGCAGACATGTTTTTGTGACATCAGAGACGATTAACTGATCATAAATGGAAGTAGCTGCTTACTGCCTAGGGTTGGGTTTTTGAGTAAACTCACAGAGAAAGACTGTGAGAATTGATGCAAATTGCAACAATGGGGCTCCGAGTGGAATGCAATATTTCTCGGCTGCAATTGTTGACTGGGGAAGGCTCCAAGCATGGGGGGGGGGGGGGGTGTTGGGGCAACCATCTCTAAATGACTACCTGCTGTTTCCCCAAACACTAGCGTGCACCTGTTCTTTGCATCTTGGTGTTCCCCCATCTCTCCTCCATCTTCAACTTTTCCCAGAGTTCTCCCAGTTTCAATACCTCCTTCAAGTTTTTGCCAAGTTTGCAGCTTGCTCGTACCCCTCAACAGCCCTCCGTCGACATGCACACATCACCGACACACCTTCGGCCCCTATTTTTTATTGAACAAGAATCCAATTACTTAACCCAGATTCAGGTTCCGTACCCTCTTTGGCCCTCCACCTTGACAAGTCTGCATTAATATCTGCTGACAGCCTATGTCCACCATGCACATGCTCACGCACACACACACACACACACACACACACACACACACACACACACACACACACACACACACACACACATACAGCTGATCCCTATAACAGTCTGATTAAATGAAAGCTGCGATACCCATTTCTCCATCCCAGGGTCAATGAATACCAATGAGAGACAGATATGACAGTCCTTGGTGTGTGTGTGTGTGTGTGTGTGTGGCTGAGTGATTGACAAAGAAAAAAGAAAAAAGGAACCATACTCCCACATTGCATTCAGGACTGGATACATAGCCTTGTGGATTTTTTTTTTCCATTATCTTTTTTTTATTATTATTTTACCTCATTCATTCATCTCCATGACATCTGGATCTTTATTGTTCCCAGTCCATAGATCACTTATTAAGCCAAGTAATGAGGAGGTCATGCATAATTTCATTTGCTCTAGTAGTACCTGGGGACATTTTCTTACTTCACTAAAATCTATGATAGTTTCCTTTTGAAAGGCCATAACTCTCTTTCAGTAGCAGGTGTTGGGGTCGCAGATGCTAAATGGGCCATTTATAGATTCCTGGTGGAAGGCGAATATTGTCTTGAGTCGTTTCAGACCTCTTATCGAGGCTATTTGACTGCACATGCTTTAACTTGGTCCTGGTTATATATCTGATAAAGGGCCAACCTTTCAAATCATCCATACATCTTTGCTTCCATACACAGCAACACGAAGTACAAAGAAGAGTAAAAAGGACATTTTTTTAAAAAAGCAAAAATCAATGTCGTCATTTAAAGTTCTGCACTACAGAGGGAGATTCAGTAAGGTACTGAGATTTGAAAAGTATTTTGTGGGAAAACAAGTCACATATTTCATTAAAGCAATGAAACGGAGACATCAAACATGGGTTTAAAGCCTTAAAAATAATATCTATATGAAATTACACACACACACACACACACACACACACACACACAGAAAAACAGGCCTGGATTTTCAGGAAGGAGAGCAAATGGTTGCATCAGGACAGGAGGTTTAACTTTTGCCTCAGTGATGTTAATATCCAAGATTGGTTCTGCCAGATATTTGTCTGACCTTTTCTGAGCCTGTTGGAAATTATTTTCTCCTTCTTCTTTGTACACGCACAGTTGTAATTTGATGACTGTAACAAATAGCGTCAATGTCAATTCTAAATTCTTACATGTAGGGACACTCTGAGGGTCCATTGTGCAGTTGTGCACTTTGTGTTTTGTGGCTGGTTTTTTACACTGTTCCCGTTAAAAAATGTATTAGGAATACATATTTGATCGGCACATAATCAGTCTTACATGTACAGCACATTTACATAGAGCTTTTATGCACTTTAGGGCTTTTTTTTAGTTTAGTTACTGCAGCTTTACCTCTGTTTTTGGGTAGAAGCTGGTAAGCTGTTGGTAAATACAATTAAGTCCAGAGAAAGGTTGCTTCAGACATCGCACCACACTGAGCACTGTGGTGCAATCCTCTTTATATTTCAGTAATGACAGGGAAAATCTCTTGCTATTTAAAAATATAACTGTAAGAAACAGTATGACCCATGCATTAGCCACTGCCAACCGTTTCTGGTCTATGGTAAAAGCAGGCATGACTTTTCTTTATTTTGCTCTGCCTTTTGTTTGCTTGTATAATATGTGTGATAGGCGGATGTCGCTTGCAGATACATCCCCCGTCGGGCTTTCATATGGAAGAATATCAAATCACTGCAAACAAATAATAGTAGCACTGGCCACTTGAAAAATTGATGTCCTCGCAGGCAGTTTATGTATGACAATCAGAAATTTTGAAAGATGAACAATGCTGCCTCCGTGATACGGTGCGTGTGTGTGTGTTTATCTTTTCAGCTTTGTAAGACAGTGTCGGTCAGTTGTCCCATAGGGTTGCTTGCTGAGCTTATCAACCGGTTACAAATCAGATGCTACAGCGGGAACAGCCTCCGTCTTTTCTCTCTGCTCACCCCAGACAACTTGGGTGGGGGGGTTGATGCTGCACATTTAAGACTCCCATGCTTCCATTTCTATTATATTTACATCATGACTCTGATTAAACCACAACTGATCAAATTCAACGAGATCAAATTGAACTTTCAGGCTATCAGTTGTCTACGTGTGTCTCCATGATGCAATCAGACCTGTTGAAAACAGACCTGTTTTCAACTTCAGGTGCTTGCCTCATTTCTGAATTAGTGGTGAGTGAGAGTAATGAGTTATAGCAAAGCTGCACAGGGAACGTCTGTGATGCACTCTGGCTGCAGATACAGCCACACACTAACACTGGAGGCTAAGGAAGTTTGTTCCTCATCAGGGTCACCAGGGTGAGTGTCTAGCTCAGCACTGACCATTTGAGAGACAGGAACTCACCATGAACAGGCCACCAGTCCACCTTAGGACACACGATCAATGACACTGGTGTTTCCAGTGAACCTAACATGTTCGTGTTCGTGACCTGGTGGAATCTCTGCCCCCCCCCACACACACACACACACACACACACACACACACACACACACACACACACACAAAGGCAGAAACAACTCCCTATTGGGCATGATTCAGAGTTATTATTTCATCCATTTTGTAATTTGAAACTGAAAAAAGAACATTTGAAGTAGATGTTGGGCTACTGTTCACCCAAATTACCTGAAGCTATGATGAAAGAACTGAAAACATTTAATAAGTTCGTAAAATGTGAAATCAGCCACTGGGAATAGCAGCAGCATTCTTGGGTCAGATTGGTTTAATGATGTATTTTCCTTTTTGTGCTGCTAATTGGCCACATCAAAGAAAAGATCAAAAGCAGCTCCTCTTTCTGACGGTTGCTTGAGCCGTCCAATAAGCAGCCACCGAAATTTCATATTTTGCACTCAAAGGTCAGATTTCGATTTCCTTTAGTTTTAGCTTTAAATGACAGCAACACAGAAACATTCCAAACTGTTACTTACTGTGTGATTCCGATCCCCAAGATAGTCCACCCCGAGGGAACCAAGCCACTACAGACCCGTGGCCCTGACCTCTCACCTGATGAAGACAATGGAGAGAATTGTCCTCGGTTACCTCCGCGACCAGGTGGACTCAGCTCTGGACCCGCTGCAGTTCGCGTATCGACCTGGCATCGGCGTGGACAACGCGGTCATCTACCTGCTGCACAGGGCCCTGTGTCACCTGGAGGCCTCTGGAGGTGCTGTGAGAGTCATGTTCTTTGATTTCGCCAAAGAATATGACACACCATCAAGCCTTCACTGCTCAGGAGGAAGATGGAGGACACGGGGGTGGACCAGCAGCTGGTGGTATGGACAACCGACTACCTCATCAACAGACCACAGTACGTGAGGCTGCGGGACTGTGCATCGGAGGTAGTGGTCTGCAGCACGGGGGCTCCACAGGGGACCGTGCTCTCACCATTCCTCTTCTCACTGTACACATTGGACTCCAATTCAATTCAATTCAATTTTATTTATATAGCACCTTTTACAATAAAATTGTCTCTAGGTGCTTTACAGAGGTAGAAACCCAGAGCCTGAACCCCCAGGTAAGCACAGTGGCAATGAAAAACTCTCTTTTAACAGGAAGAAACCTTGAGCAGGACCAGGCTTACAAGGAGGAACCATCCTGCTGAAAGTCAGCTGGGTAAAGGAGGAATAAAAGGGGTAGACAGGACAGAGAGAATAAAGAGAGAGAGGGAGAACAGATACAATCATAAAACCAAAGAAATACAAACAAAATACAATCATAGAAATACAAACATATCAGACATAATATATATACACATAATACAGCATAGCAGGTTGTTATAAAGAGATGAACAGTATAGGCAGGTGCCAACAGCGGACCCTGAGTTTGCCAGCGGCCGAGGTCCGTACAGCACGAAGGCCTGGAGACGGAAGACCTGCAAAGAGAGAGAGAGAGAGAGAGAAAGAGAGAGAGGGAGCGAGAGAGAGAGAAGGGGGAGAGAGACACAGAACGGCAAGGAAGACTGGACCCAGATAATCCCGGTGAAAATACAAGGAGGAGAAAGAAGAAGAAAAGGAGGAGAGGGTGAGGGAGTGGTTGGTGCTGAGGAAGTGGGGAACTGCTCAGTGGATCATGTGTTTGTCCCCAGCAGCGTAGGCCTATAGCAGCATAGCTGTGCTAAAAATTGAAGAATAAGAGTCTGATGAGCCTATTCTAGCTGTAACTGTGAAAACTGACTGAACTAGATCTATCAGCCCTACACGCTTTGTTTGAGGCTAGCTATATGCTTTACTGAACAGAAAGGTTTTAAGTTTGATCTTAAAGGCAGACGTGGTGTCTGCCTCTTGGACCCAGGTTGGTAACTGGTTCCACAGTAAAGCTGCCCGATAGCTAAAAGCTCGTCCTCCCAGTCTATTATGATGAATTCTAGGAACTACAAGTAAACCTGCACTCTGTGATCTGAGTGTTCTTATATGTTAGAAGGAGAATCTTAAAGTTTATTCTAAATTTCACTGGAAGCCAGTGAAGAGAAGCTAAAACTGGAGAGATATGCTCCCTGGTGCTGATTCCTGTCTCCTGACTCCAGATACAACTCTGAACAGTGCCATCTCCAGAAGTTCTCTGATGACACCGCCATCGTTGGCTGCATGTCAGAGGGGGACAAACAGGAGTACAGAGGAGTCATTGCTGACTTTACGGAATGGTGTGAGGAGAACCACCTTCTCCTTAACACCAGTAAAACAAAAGAGGTGATGATGGACTTCCACAGGACATCCACACCCCACACACCTGTGAACATCCAGGGTTCAGACATTGAGATAGTGGACTCTTTCAAATACCTGGGTGTTCACCTCAACAAGAAACTGGTCCCACAGCACCGACACCCTGTACAAGAAGGGCCAGAGTCGCCTGCACCTGCTGAGGAGACTGAGGTTCTTCGGCGTGAGCAGGGCTCTTCTCAGGACCTTCTATGACATTGTAGTGGCCTCAACAGTGTTTTATGCCATCGTGTGTTGGGGGTAAGCAGCACAGACAGGGACAGGAAGAGAACAAGCTGGTTAAGAGAGCTGGCTCTGCCCTGGGCTGCAGCCTGGACTCCAGTGAGGAGGTGGCAGACAGAAGGATGCTGGCCAGGCTGACATCCATCAGGAGCAACTCCTCCCATCCCCTGGACCACCCTGTGGAGGCCCTAGGCAGCTCCTTCAGCTCTAGACTGAGGCATCCTCAGTGCAGGAAGGAGCGCTACCGCAGGTCGTTCCTCCCCACAGCCATCAGACTGTTTAACTGTTTAAGTATTTATTTCTGGATGTATGCTGCTGGAACACTGCAATTTCCCCAATGACAAGAAAAACATATTCTATTCTATTCTATTCTATTCTATTCTATTATTTCGGTGCTGTTTACAAAAATGTAGGCAGATGCTGAAAATGCAGTGAGTCAATGTTTGGTAGCCTCAAACATTCAGGGTAAAGCTAACTTTATCTCCGTTATGCAACTGTACCGACTAAAGAGTGACGTCACATGATGCTATAAATCTGCAGTGCAAAAAAAATCACAGTTGGCAAATAGAGGATGTGCAATAAACAAGTAAAAACCTTTTCTTTTTTTAACAATATAGGCGACTCCATCCATCCAAAGAACCATTGTCCAGCAAGGGAAGGGTATTTCATGTTTTGTGTGTGTTTAGAGACGCTTGTGTTCGGGAGAGAGCTAAATGACTTCCTTGCTCCTGGCACGTGCCTCACAGAAACATTTGAGTTTACATTTGTGTATTGAATTCATAATTGCCTGTTTGTGAAATAACTTTCTGTATAATGAAATGTGTTCATAATAATCAATAAAGAAAATAGAGTGGGTCCATTTAAATGTTATGGCAATAGGAGAAAGCCATCAAGCTGAAACATCGCTGTAAGTGCTGCGGTGTGCTGCCGTATCGGTGATCGTTGGGCGTCGGCGAGAGGAAGTGGAGTGGAGGATTCCATTTCAACAATCTCCACGAGGACAACTATGTAGCTCGATTGAGCAATGGTACACAGGTGACGGCTAGTGGGGTGGGGCCTTTCTCGCCTGCTGATAATACTCCTGACCCTTGGTGCACCATTGCCTGCGCTTTCCACCACCTTATGTCTATTTGTCTTCCCCTTAAAGCCTGACCTGCTGCAAAGATGTAATTCCATAAAAGCATGCAATCAATAAACTTGAGTACTTTCATTTATCATTTTTTCTAGAAGAGGAGGAGTGTGGCAAAATGACTCCTGTCTTGTCTGTGCCAGCTGGGAGTTTAAATATCCAAATTTTGGAATCCACAAAAAACAGGAGGAGGTGGAAAATTTGAATTCATGAGTGCTGCATCGCACAGGTGATCATCAGAGATCTGACACCAGAGGGCACTGTTAGAAGACCCTCTCAAAGCATCAGCAACGATCAATTCATGTGTGGTGTAGTGTGTCAAAACTGGGGAAATATTCATTTCTTTGCACTTGGAAATCTTAACATTTCCCAGAATGATATAAATACAATAACCGAATGGCCCTCATTAATCTCTGTAACAGGACTCCATCCTGTGGCTCCAGCATTACAGTAAATGGTGATGATTATCCGGAGGCAAGTCTGTCCTTCAAACAGGTGCTGTTCCATTCCCAGCTAATTCCACCACCATTAAATGGCTGGCACATATTTCACAGGTATATAAATTGCTTACTCTCAGCGAATGAAATAAAAACCCCGGAAGTTCTGTCTTTTTTTTTTATCTCACTCTGCCCTCTGTGTGCTTAATACCTTCCAACACCCCTATACACACACACGTACACACACACACACACACACACACACACACACACACACACACACACATACACATGTACGCTTTCCCATTCTCCTTCCCATCCACTCTCCTTGCAAGTGAAATGAACATGGATTGAGTTCTATCCTGCAGAAAGGTTGGGCTAATAGCTTATTATCGGCCAATAAACATCTGTCATTATCATTTAAGCTAAAACTCCAGTCTTGTTTATAATCACTAAGACATGGATGGGCCTGCAAATAAATGGAACATTTTAAGGTTTCCCCAGGTGTAGGGTTTGATCTGGCTGATCCAGGAAGTGCAGCAAGCAAAAATAATGCAGAGTACATCAATTAAGAACTACAAATAAATAATAAATTACTATAGCTACCTAAAGTACACACATGGCTAACATACAATAATACACTCTCGGTCAGTGTATCAAAGCCTAGGACATGCCTGGAGACAGCATCTCCAGCAATGAAAAGGTCGTCGGAATCAGACATTCATGTCACAGCCCTGCCCACCCAGACCTGACAGCAGGACACCTGCAGCCTCACTGATGAGGGGATGAGATACTTCCCTCCATACTCTTACACTGCCTCGTCCATCCATTTATAAATTCTCCCTCCTCATGCGCTGACAGCCACAGAGCAGCTGGTCAGTTATTAGTGACCTGCCAGTGTGGGGGTGTAATAAGGTTTCGATGCAATTAAAAATACATTTCCTGTTACCTACACAACAAATCACAGCACTGAGTCCCTGGATAGATACACACAGACTCACACACATGCACAAACATTGCCTTTGTCATACACATCAAATGTTACACAAAAGGCAACATGAAATAACTAATCATGTTGGGGAAGAAAAGACAATTATTAATTGATTCCATTTGTGTCAGCCTGAATGGGCCTCAAACATTTTCATTCTTTAGAGGAAATATTTGCTATGGCTGTGCAGCTTGGCATGTCTAATCGCCATTATGTGTGCTGATTCGAAAGTAAGAACCAAAGCGGTCAAATACATCACAGGCGACCATTATTTTGTCAATTTGCAGAGGGAAAAATCCATTGTACGAGACAGATCATAAAACCTGGCTCAGCAGCGGTGTTGATTTTGCAGTCTGGGCAGAGTTGCGAGGCTATGCGGAGGAATGGGCTCTGCTTTAACAAGGAAATGCGATACTGTCATATCAGAGTTACCACCCATGGTTTTCCTATCCAGCCTGGTCTTCAAACCAAGGTGCAGGAACCAAAAATGAGACACTTACATGTACAGGTCGGCTAGTTTTTCAGCCATAATGGTGCCATCCTCATAATATGTAATATCATAAATATATTACCTCGTAAACCCTCTTCAGTAAACTCCACTTGTTTGTCTTCGACTAAAAGCACTTTGGTCATAAAACAATTTTTGTTCAATTTACATGTGGGCAGGTTTTACAGGACCACAGCAGAAAAGGTATTTAACATTCAAATAAAAAGCTGTGAGCGATTCATAAATTCACCGGAAACCATACTGTTTTCCGCACATGAATATTTCATCCTGAGATCCTGCATGTTATAGCCTCATCACTTCACATTTGAACAATGATGAGATGATGATTTATGCAACATGTGTATGTTAAGAAACACACTTTCCCTCATCTGCACTGAAACGTTGGTGGGTTCAACACACATTTGGCCCGTTCTCAGCATCATCATTTGCTGATTGATTGGAATTTTCATCATTCTTGAAAATGGTCTTCCTGATTAGCCAAAACAATAAAAAATAAAAATCAATGTCCAAGAATCCAAGAAAAAAAGGAGTCGTGGAATAACACAGACACGCTACACCGGTTTCAAATTTTGTCGCCTGTGCTGAATGTTGCCTCTGATTACTGATGAAACATTGTTTACGCTGAAATTTATAAAGAAATTCTCTGTCTTTATTAACATTTAGTGGGCTTCTTGTGCAAAGCAGAGCAGAAATAAGGACTGTCGCATATTTACATTCATTTGACTCTTCTTTTATGTTAGACTTGGTTTAAAAGCTGGGGATAGAGTTTGGTTTAGGTTAGGTTGGGTTAGGGTAATTGATTATGTCTATGAAAGATACAAAACGTGTGTGTGTGTGTGTGTGTGTGTGTGTGGGCATGAGTGCACGCATTCGACTGTGTGTATGTGTACAAGCCTTCCCTCCTGACGCAGCGCTTGGACAGAGGGGGGTACATTCGACATCTACAAATTGAATTCTGCCCAAACATGACAGTGATGAAGTGTTGTTCAGAGCAGCTGTGATTGTCTCTATCTTTACTCCTGTCTCTGAATATTAGAGTAGGCCTGCGCGCAGCACACGCTGAAATCCAGCATTGGCTGGCTCATCTATTAATGACAGCGTTGAAAAATCTAATTCATACATGATACACATTCCTGTCAGGTAGAGCGTGCAGGAGGGATGGTTTTTTTTTTTTGTTTGTTTTGTTTTTTTTAGCGGGCTTCCATCCTTGCCTCGATTTTTCGTTTCTCTTTGTAAGATCAGCTATGGTTCGCCCTCAGGACAGCTTTTAATAACATGGATAAGGTGCAGAGAATTGATTTGGCTTCACAAGTGCAAGCTTTTAGGATAAAGTCAATAATAAAACAAAGTTTGGCCTTTCCCTTTCCTGTATTTCTCTTCAGGCGAGCAGGGGACCTCTGTTTTGGCACTGTGACTCACTTTGTGGGTTTTTACCTTTCAAAAGCAGACAACAAGAGATGGAGAACAGAGGGAGGGGAGGTGTAGAAGGTGTGGTTACCTAGGGAGAATAAAAGGTTGTAGAAGGGAACCAAGGTGCTGGTATCTCAGCAGAGCTGCTTTTCTCCTACGCAGAGGAAAGCAGAGCAACGTAAGGGGGGAGATGTCAGAAGTAAAGATGGAGGGCAGGTCCTGGAGAGGGGAGTGAAAGACAAGCTCAAAATAGAGGTCACGATGAATAACGAAGTGATTGGTCAAACTGGGAAGCAAAAACACAGGAGCACGGGAGACATGGTTTGGAGCTTACATATGTCCCTCAGCGGTGCTGGATGCCCTCCAGGTAAGCTGAATATAGTGCAGCAGAAGATTTCAATACCTGCTTTTCAAGGAAACGCTTTAACTTTGAGAAAATGGCTGCACGTACCTGGAAATCAATGACCTGAAAGTTTTGCTAACAGCACGGGCAGCGATCGGCCCTCTCTTTGCACACGCCTCCACAGTTCACCGGCTAACGTGGTCGAGACTCAGTTGCTTGGTGCATCTTTCATGGATACAGCCGTCCTGCTTCCACTCTTTCCTCTCCTCTGTGTCTGTTTCCCCCTCTCCTGTGTCTGCGAGTGGGCATCAATCCTGCCACAGGCTGAGTTATGTAATCATGGCCTCTCTCTGATCTTTGGAAATAATGAAAGCCAACAGTGAAGGAAGAGTCATGTGCGCGAGAGTGCATCTGTAAGACTGGACTTGAGGGTACGTTCATCTCTCTTATTAATGGCTGGCAGCAGCATTCCCAATATCATGCTTAATGAAGGTTAACCAAAAAATTTGTGTGTCATCACTCTTGCTGCAGAGTGCAACACTAACCCTCTGAAACACAGGCACTTGAAGAAGGGTCTGTTACTCCCCTGTTAGCCCTCAGTGTTCTTTGAGTAAGCAGTAGGGGTTTCACGGGAGTTTAGATGTGACATCTCCGAAAGGCAATCAGACATCGGAATGGACCCAATTGGACTGGGAATATGCAAATGTGTCATCATACAAGAGGCCACAGAAGCATCATGTTTTTAATGACTGCAGACTTGACAGTTACGTTCAAAAATTTAGATTAAAAAAAATGTTTTTAAAAAACTTCAAACTTCCATGGTGAGGTCCATACAGTCCTTGATACATCTGACCTTCAGTGCCAGGACAGACAAATACATAGCAGGGCAGAGCACCACTCCTCAAAAAAACCAAAAAAACAAAAAACAAGGTGCTTGGGGACACATGGGAGTGACGCCAGCACAACAGCTGCGGTTTGTAGGCGTAATGAATTTCCATCTCTGTATTTTTGTTTCGCTGCCTGCTGTTAGGAAAAGACTGTAAATATTTGACTATCAGGCCAGATAGTCAAAAATTGGGTTTGTAAAAGCGTAAACCTGATCATCTACACACTGAAAATATGCATGTGTGTGTTTGATTTTCGCTGCAAAGTCACATATTGATTTTTCAGCTGACCAAAAGAAGAGAAAGAAATGAGAGATTCAATACATGCAGGACCTTCAGCCTCTATTGCTGGTTTCTTGTGCCTTTCAGGTTTCCAAGACTACCTTCTGAACCATGAACTTCATCTTTATCTGTCTTTTTTCTGTTTTCATTGAGCTCTTGCAGTTCCTAATATTTGCTTTTTTTTTTTTTTTTTTTTTTAACTCTTATTAATAGTTATTTTCTATATTTGAAATTATGTCTCTGCAAAGCCACTGTGGTACCCACGGAGTATTGTGGGTCCTAAAGGACCCACAGTGGTGATGATGAAGGTGATAATGATTTTCAAGTGTCTTGCTGTCCCAGGGATTTGAACCGGTGTCCTTCCAGGCACTTTTTTTTTACTGTAACAACCAAGGTTAAAGGAAAGAGTTCAACATTTCTCCAAAGTAGAATCCAGCAACCTTTGATTTAGACTGGGTAAAAAATAAAGAATAGCAAAAGACATTTCAAAATAATTGTACTAGAAATTAATGGCCATGTTCTGTCGCTTATTAATTCAACTACAGTGGCTACATCACTTTTCCTGCTCACTGTCATTTCTGCTCATTTCCTCTCATTTTTCATTGAAAGGTCTTTAATCATATATATCTTTAAAAAGCTGCAGTTATTGAGTTGCATTCAAGGATAATAGGAAACAGAAAACTAGATGACTAGAGTCCACCTGGAAAAACAAATTTTTTTAAATAAATAATCTTTGCCACTTATGTAATTAAAGGCCACATTGGTAATAATGTTTACGATTACATCATCTCATCTAAAGTAAACACAGGAAAGAGGAGCCTGAACAAACTTCACATTTCAAATGAGAAAGTACAATTTAAATACCCACACAAATCTTACCAAAGGAACACAGCCCTGCTTGTCCGCGGTGGCGACTGTGGAGAATTGGGACCGACCTTTACAGCCTCTCTGGCGAAGGCACGCATATGCATGTGCTAGTGTCCATATACATGTGCCCGTGTGAGTGTGACAAGGAAAGAATTGCGAGTCAGAAAGTGTGAGGACAGGGCTTTCACCAGCGGTGCAGCCATCAGCACCAATACACATCAAACCTGAAGCAGTCGAGTGCTGATGTCATGGGTGACCTTTACGGGATCAGACCTGCCACTTTAGTTACAGATCAGCCCAGAAAGAAACATGCGCACACAAATCTCATGGGCGGCCACCAGCATCGACCCACACCAGCTCTAATTGCATAACACAATAAAAGCAGTGAAAGAACAATATTAGGACTTTAACAGAAACAGAATACTAACGGCAATAGCAACATGAATTACTTTCTCAATGTGTAGTTTGTTGGTTAAAAAAAAAAAAAAAAAAAAAAAAAAAAAAGTTGCAGGAATAGTTCAAACAGCTGCCAGCTGCACCCTGCTGTGTCACTTTTATCCAACACACTTTTCACTGAGTGAGCAATCCCATTGCATTCAGGCTTCTTCCTGGGAGCTTTCAGTCGTGTACACAGCAGATAAGTCGCATCTTTTGTGTCGAGGTGAGAGTATGGTACATCTGCAGCAAGTCCACCAGCATTACACACCCCACGGGGAAGGGAGATGAAAAGAAAGGGAGATCAGACGAAGGACAAACTTTTTCCCCTGCCTGAAAATAGCATCAGTACAGTGAGCAACAGTGGTCTTTGTGAAGAGGATATGTTCCCCACCCCCGCTCAGGGTGAGACGGGGAACGACATTGGGGAGCAGGCGAGAACAAACTAGTTTGGTTGTTTGGTGGATACTCTGGTTCAAAGTCGTTTCAACAGATTTTCCACAGGCACGTGGGATATAGTCAAATCAAACAATCTATCAGCTGTGAGGGGTAGGATCTCAGCATGTACCCAGACTGGCTCACAAAGTATGTTAGCACAGCACCAGCTAACATTAGCCCAGTCTGCTGCACCATCCTCTCTGTCACTACACCGGACCTCACATCAGAGTCCATGCTGGTAAGGGGTCACTGAGTCCTACAGCTCTCAAAGGTTACATGTTCTTGCTTTTAGTGTCAAAGAAGCATCAGGACTCTCAGCAGGCTGACAACCAACTACCCTCCAGAACGTGAAGTAGATTTTTTTTTCTTCTAAAGCACATTTATGCATTACTATTCTCATTGTGAAGATAAAATAAACACAACAAACAGCACAAATGGTCTCCCTCACTTTGCAACCGAGACACAATAAGAAAAGTTGGTGGTATAGATTTTGTCACTGGGCTGCTCCTGATTTCTTCTTACTAAAACGTTTAAGTACAATTACGAGCTGTGGTGATGCAACAAGAAGTCGCTTTGTCTTCTTCCTCTTTATTGACAACTAATGTTTAAATTTTCTTGTTGTTGACAGTACTATTGATCAGACTAACACAGCTGTTTTTAAATACCTTTTTCTACTACTGTGAACTGCCACTACTGTAAACTTTCACTATTGTGCAGATTTATATGACCTCATTTGCACCGTTTCAACAAATTATTGAAAAAACTTTTCTTTATTGCTACTGTATCAGAGTCATTATCTTTGACATTTGTAGCACTAAAGTAGGCTGCTGTCACTAATTTTTCCATCTTTTAAGCTGCTGTTGCACACACAACAAAGACTTGCTTAGTGTGTGTGTGTACCAGGTGATGACAGCTGTAGCTCATGGATTAGCTAGTTAGTTTAGACTTCCCGAATACTTTATAATGTTTAATCAGACATAATGTACATGGGCATAATGTACCATGGGCTAGCAATCAACTTGAAGCTACTTGAAGCCACAGTCTTTACAGCTAACCTATGCTCTTTCTCATTAGCAAGTTTGCCAGCATGTATCTGGTGTTAAGCCAGGGCTTCCCCCAGTGAGATGCAGGACCTTCAGCCTCTATTCCTGTTTCCAGTGAGGCGTGATAGGATCAGCGGTGCCACTTTGATGGAAGCCTGCGCCATGCTGCCACTCTCAAATGCCACACAGCCCTGCCTTTCATCGTAATGCAGAGACATAGACGTCTCTGTCTGAAGATAACGTCCCATTACTTTCCAGATAAAGAAGATTTAAAGGTTTGTTCCTGATCTGTTTAGGTAATCATAGTGTATTTTTACATCTCATTCCCAGTGTTACATGATTAGTGGAAGGCTTTAATGACTGCTGAACAATGTCTGGTCTTAGTGGTCGATGGTTGAACCTTCAGACGAGCAACTGCCTTTGCCGTGAGGGTTGTTGCAATATATATTAGCACAAATTAGCATGTTAGTGAATGAAGCACACTCAAATTTATTCTTATGGAAATGAAATTACCACTCTGCACTGAGGACATCATATTAGGCTGAGAGGGATCATACTAAGCAGAGTGGTGTTACTTACATGGGAAATTCCAGCAGCTCAAAAAGTCTGTTAGCTTTGCCTGTAACTAGCTTCTCAGCTCCACCCTGTGTGTTATTAGTCAATTATATGGGGATCAGAGGTCAGCTGTCCTGTATTCCACAAAAATGGCAATTCCGACATACTGATAAGAGATTAGATACCAGTCTGTTTAGACGACCGGCAACCTCTCAGGGCTCAATCTGATGATCTACAACTGAAGCTGCGCGAGGGTGTGCGGGTAGTTGTGACAGCTTTATGGCAACACTGACACCTCTCACAGGTTGAGAGATTGAGCCCTCAGTGTTCATCTTAAAGTTGGCCAGACGGGTTCTTTTAATGATAAAAACAAACATGTTAAAACGGAAGGTTGGAGAGCATGTGTAGAACCTATGTAAACAAAATTAATTTTACTACCCCAAAGCACCAACTGAGCCAACATTGTCATTATGGGAAGTACTGGCACAGGTTGGGTTAGCTGTTACCTGTATACACTGATTTAGTGACGAACGACTTGTGTTTGTTGTTTTGTTGCCCATTGACGGCAAAATTCCAGGCTATTTTTTCTTGCAGTTGACCCAAAACCATGTTTTTGTAAAGAAACACGCATGCTGGCGCTTTACCCAAACATCGGTTGACATTCATTGAGGAAGATAAAATTAATAAACACTGAGGTCGTGTCGTGTCCCCCTGATGGCTTCTCTCCAGTAAACGTGCCTGATGTTTTTTCACCGTGACACTCAAAATGCCTAAAAAGTGGATTATTGTGAATGTGTTAGTCGAGCAAGCGAAAAGAAGATTTCACCTTATTTCTTTGATGTGACTTTTGATTTTCTGGAGTGTCACCAGGAAAAGAAAACTGATGAAAGATCCCACAATCAAGTCATTGTGTTGCTGACATCCAGAGGGAAAGACAGAGAAAGCGGTTGGCTGATTATATTCATATGATGTACCACATATATACTTTTAGATGCTTGATAAGTACTGATAGCCAGACTGATTACAGCATAGGACTGCTATAAGTTTAAAAATACCATTGGAGGTTTAATAAGCTTCTGTACAAATGACCATTAAGATTGTTTTTTTGTTGGACAGTGTTTTATGGCCAGAATTCATCTTCGAGACACTTCCAGCAATTTAGGTAATTGGATTTAGATAGGCAAAATGGGTTGATAATGTCCCCGGGAAAGTGGAAAGGAGCCATAAAGTAGTTGTTACTTTATCAAAGTATGTGTTTTAACTCTCATCTTTTGGAGAAGGTTACCAGAACAACCGGATCGAACAACCAGTTGGATCTAAGTTGTGAAGCTTTTAAATGTATGCTGATTGCTGGACCACAGTTTACCACAGCTCCTTTTATGCTGTTGCCTCATGTTGTCCAAGTGGTGTTTTGTGGGCCATCGGGGTGAGCAGAGCATGAAGTCTACAACTGTAGCACAGAACGATTTCCAACAGTGAGACTCATTAGGTATCATTTCCGGGTGCTTTATATAACCACTATACATTTATCAGTCACAGCATCAGACAGAATTCATCCTCATTGTTCATAATTTCTGCTCATCTACAGTGAAAATACACATATCCGGTCAGACTGTTACAGTGTCACAGTGTTTATGTAGTCCATGTGCACGGAAACTCTCTTTACATCCATGTGCATGCAGCCATGCAGGCCCTGTAACGACAGGTAATTACTGTGCTGTAGTGAAACATCATTATTCACTCATCTGCCCACTAGCACCATCTGTCCTGCTGGGCACCACCTTACACACAATCAGCACCACACCAAGGACAACTCCACCCACCTAAACACACACACACACACACCATCCATCTCCCAAAGCCCTGGCTTATAAAGGGACTTCACGAATCACTCCAGCTTTGTCTCTATACATCCTCCATCACTGTCCTTTGTTTTTACCATATGCTGACTTTTCTCCGTTATTCTGTTGTTCATTAACTATATGAGTTCAGGACCATTCCTGCAGACTTCCATGCATCACTCTGATATATCAAGAGTCAAAGCCATATTTCATACTGCAGCCTCACCTTTTACCTTGCATTAGTACGGATGAGTTAATGAACACTGGCAGTGATGCATATCCGCAGATGTGTGTTGTTAGTTGACTACAAAAAAAAAAAATTAAGTAAGTAAGTAAATAAATAAATAAATAAATAAATAAATAAATGTCTGAAAAGATAAGGCACCTTGAATTTAAGGGGAAAGAGAGAAAGTATTGCAGTAATGGAAGCAGACAGGCAGCAGCGTCAGTTAAGATGTGTTTTCAGGGGCAAAGTGGAAAGAAAAAAAAAACAAACCCAGACAAACACCCCTGGATGGAAAGGAAAATTACTTTCTGCCATGAAAATATAAATCACTTAATCCATCCTGATAATTTGGCTTATAATGACTGTCTAATACCCCCCGTGTGCTCCTCATGCACCACAGAAGTAAAAGGGAACTTTAATAGCAATTTATAGTAATGCTCCATGTCATAAGTCTACCTCTGACTGCTGGCTACATCGATGGCTTAGTGTAATTGCTGTTTTACTCATAGCTGATGGATTAGAACATAAAGTAACAGGATAGGAACAATCATGTCAAGGAGATGGATGGATGGGCACATAGAGCAGGAGTGTGTGTGTGTGTGTGTGTGTGTGTGTGTGGTGTGTGTGTGTGTGTGGTTGAGGGGTTGGTCAGATTAAGGCATCAACATTTAGAATGTTTCTGGGAATATATCTGGTTTGGATCAAGCATCCAAACACACTGCAAAATCCTTAAAACATGCTTTTAACACTGTCAGTTCAAAATTTCCTTCTTAATAATTTACTTACTAGCACTATACATGTTCTCTTTTGCTAAAAACAATAAACTAACCATATTATAACTTATAACTTTTTCATGACAGCAGTTTTAATTCTAATGCAGGAAATGCAGGTGTGGACCTGAAATATTATATTGAAGTGAATCATCCATCACTTCTGCAGCTGCTTCTGCATGTTTGCAGTCCAGAGTTATACATGACATATACATTTTTCATGTCAGTTCCTCTTTCAGGACACGAAAGACACGGTAAGATGTCAGTTTCACTGAGGTAAAGATGAGGAAGTAACAGTACCTGATGATGAGGAACCCTCATGAAAATTTTTGGGTCAATATAAGATGCATTTAAGGACACATGTAACTTTCTGCTAAACTGTGAATAAACGGCTCATGGTTACTGTAATGTTTATGGTTTCCTCAAAACTCTGAAGGTTCTTTTCTTCATGTTGTTGTAAATTTAAATAAATGGAGCTGCCTTGGTGCAGATAAGTCACACTAAGGTTTCATCACCCTGGTTTTAAAGGCTTTTTGAAATATCAGTAAGTGATGAAAAGGGCTAAATTCTGGAAAATCATCTAATTTATAAAAGCTATTTTTTCTGTGTGTGTGTGTGTGTTTGTGTGTGTGTGTGTGTGTGTGTGTGAGTGTGTTAGTGTTTCTGTCAATTGCTGACAGCTGGAACAAATTTATAGTATCCATAATTGGATCCAACAAAACAAGGAATACGCTAAAACATATAAACCCAAGGTATTAAACCATAACCCGCTAGTATTAGTGCATTAAGTATTTAGACCATCATCCTATTTTTTCATTATAGTTCTGTGTCAGGTTGGGTCAAAAACTGACACTAAAGTAAATTAAAGTGAATGCTGCTTGTTACATTTTTGTTTGCCTCTGGTAGTTCGATAGATCGATACAATACATCGTGGTGAATAATGAAACAGGACTGATGGAACAGGACGTGCACACACACACACACACACACACGCACACAGATCATTCAAACTGCAACTGCGTGGTCCAATAGATCAATGAGATGACGTTTTTATAAGTGTTTTATACAGCTATTTGATTCTCCTCCTACCTTTTCTTTCCCAAAGCCTTGAACTAAAGGTGATTCTGAAGCAGAGCTTTTAAGTTGCTTCCCTTGTGAAATGAATTTCATTACCAAGGCCATCCTACATTGCTGTTTCCCTGAGATCACAAGTGAAAAAAAAAAATAAAAAAAATAAACAGAAAATGCATTCATAAAATACCAGACATTGAAGCATCGAGGCATCTCATGACAGTGTTTGGTATTTTTTTGCAGTTTAACTGCACAAAGCATTGATAATAAGACAGCTTTGCAGAGGCTCATTCATCACTGCCATAGATTATAAAACACTTGTGGAAAGTCAAAACCCCAAAGACTTAAATAACATCACAGTAGCTCACTTAATATCATTTTCAACCAGATTTCAATGTTCTACCATAAAGGTATGCAACTCTCTATTACATTTCATGCCAATCCTGGTCAACTTCTCCCCTAGAAAGTCTGAAGGGGACCACATCTGCACTGTCATCCAGCCTGTCGATCCCCATTTGGTCCTGACACGCACAGACGATTAATGTCCCTCGGAAATCTACAGCTTGGTAAATAAATAAGAGAACAAGATAAATTAAAACACTGATGCAATTACAGCGGCGCTACAAGTTAACCCCCCCCGGCATTTAACAAGCTGCCAGCTGCGATGGATAGTAGCGTGCAGGGTGGCACAGGAAATGTGTGTTTGGGAGCTTTCGTGCTTGATTTTGTGAGAGTGTGTGTGTATCCAGCCGGCCATATAATAGCACATTGTTAATACAAACTCAATATGCTTCAATAAACTGCTCAGAACCTCAACAGGCATACCACACCGCAAATAAAAGTTAAAGGTCAAATTATAAAATTAATTAGACTCCTTTCTGAGAGCAAATCTATAGATATGCCGTAAGTGAACCTTAGAATAAAATCATGAAAACAAGCAACTGCGGAGTCATTCAGAGGACCAAAACGTTAAAAAGTCAGAAGTGCACCGATTTGCTAATAGAACGTTTTGCAATACATCAAAGACTGCAATTTTTTGGTTCAAAGAAAACTTTAAAGAGGATCTATTATGCAAAACTAACTTTTTCAGTGCTTTAGTAGATGTATTTGATGTTTTGCACGAAGGTAGAGTCAGAAAATGTGTCTCAAGCCAATCTCTGCTGCTCTGCTGTGTGTGTCACTGCATCATCTCCCTGAAGCTGAACTAACGTTACATGTGAAGTTATCAACGTTAGGGTCGCTGGCTCACCAGAATGTTATTGCTCTCGAACTTAACTTAAATCCGACTGTACTCAGTCCATCAGTTTCTTGGACCAAAGCAAATTAAAAACTTTTCATTGAGACATCAAGGAAACCATGTTGACTTTCAGAAAAGGAGTATCATATGTTCCCTTTAAAAGGAGGAAATGAAAGGTAAAACATTATAGAAAAACGGGCAACAGGAGCAAGGTCTTATACACTGGTCTTATAGCAAGGTTTTATACACTGAGCAGTGTGTGTGTGTGTGTGTGTGTGTGTGTGTGTGTGTGTGTGTGTGTGTGTGTGTGTGTGTGTGTGTGTAAACCCGTCCCCGGGGCCTGGCTTTAAGGAGCCATTAAAAGCCAGATTCAAGCCAGGCTGACCTCCTTGCACTCTTAACGATTTTTGATGCCAGCAGAAAAAAAAAAAGAAAAAAAAAAGAAAAAAAAAACAAACTATCATTCTCTCCCCCCCACAGCCATATTGCTATCATAGCACTTTAATGAAAAAGAATGCAGGGTTCTGTCCCAGAGGTCCTAGACAGATGGAAAGGTTAGAGTCTAGAGTTTAGGGAGGAATTAGACAAAGCCAGAGGCTCACAGAATGTGGATGATGACACAAGACAACGTGGGCCTCCTCGGGGAAGTCTTAGACAATATTTGACCTCTCCAGGCCGATGTTTAACATTGTCCAATGTTATGTCAAATGTCGTTCAGGACACATGCTGCTTGTATGTACACACGTTCAACTGCAGTCAATCGTTCACATGGCCGCACCAGAAGGAGTTGATCGATCGCGACTCAGACATGAGAGTACTACCTCCAAAACTCTCACAACAACACAAAAGTACCAGCAGATGTGGGAAAAAGTGCACAGAAACACACAGACACATTCACTGAAACTGCTGTATCGTCCAATCAGAGCAGTGCTATTTATTGTGTGCCGGAACGACTCGCCCGGTGATGATTCCTCTGCTTAAATATCCACCTTAATCACTGATGCTAATGTTTTCACTGCCATCAAACATTCATGCTGAGTGACATTCAGAGATGTTCCAGTCGTTAACTCCATAGATTCACAGAGGTTAAAGGAGAAGACAGGAACTGAGGTTAGAAAGAGCTGGAGCTCCACCCTCACGGTGGTTTTTTCTGTCAAAAGAAAGAAGTGTTTTGGATAAGAGATAAGAAAGAGTGAGGAAAGAAAATACGCAAAGAGACAGAAGAAAAAAAAAAACATTATTATGGGACGTCTCCCATTTGCACCATGTTTTGCAGACAACTTGTCTTGACTGCACGTGTCCCCTGGTGATATTCTGGCTAAATTAATAAGTGAGATTCAATTAGTCCCCTTTTATATTGACTATGCTCATGTCCTTGTCTTCCTTTCACTCCAACTCTCATGTGAAATCTAGACAATTCATTTATCGGTGTGACATTATAGCTCAGCAAGATATCCAAACCGGAGCATGTTGACAACTTCAGAATCTACACAGATACTTCATTCCCTTCTGAAATATTAGATATTTGGCAGAAACATCATCTCAGTTTAATTCTGTTTATTTAAAGGAAAAGCCTGCAGCTGTTTCTCCACAATGTAAGTTCTAATGGACAGAAATGTTTTCTGTCAATATAGAATATATATGTTTATTGAAATGAATATTGACAGCATTTACGGGTAAAGTAACAACATTGGACATACAAAATTATGCGATGATGACAAAACCATGGACTGATGTCAGTGGCTCATTGCAAAAGGAACTAAAAATACTTGATTGCTAAATTTGGGACATCAACACCGCCACTGGAATAATTTATGCTCTTAATTATAGTCCAGAGGTATCTGTAATTATCAGCCTTCGTCACGTCCAGCAGTCATATTGCTTCATCGGTATATTAACTCTCAGTCGTTGTCTGTGTAGATTCTCACTCATCCAGGTCATAGTTACACAAAGTTAGATCTCTCTATGTTCAACTGGACTGTAAGTTTTCCTTAAAGATGTTTCGCCCTCTCTCCAGAAGGTTTCTTCAGTTCTAAACTTGCTGTCATCTGCCGTCAACGACTCTCAGGTGACCACCCGGGTCATTAACATGCCAATGGTCCACATGGGTTATATTTTCAAACTCTGCCCCTAGCAAGTTTAGAACTGAAGAAGCCTTCTGGAGAAAGGGCGAAACATCTTCAAGGAAACCTCTCAGTAGTTGAACTAAGAAACCAAATATTCACTCCTAATAAATACTAACATGTCCTGATGCATTATCAAAAATAAAATATTAGATGAGCTACTGCAAACGTCTTTTGGGAGTCACAACACTGATTTATTTAATTTTAGATTAAGACACAACGGACCTGTTACTAAATATAAGCTCCAAAGTGAGTCAAGCTAATATCAATCTGTCCCTCTTTATGAATAAAGATGCATATTTGAAAAAAGGTTAATATCACTTTAGTGGGAAACCAGTACCTGAACGTGTGATCTGTTTTAAAAGGGAAGGTATATTGTCACCGCTGTCAAATTGGTCACTTCTGTTTACTTTATTGGGTTTGTGTTGCCGATGACTGTCCTGTGAATTACCCCCCGGTCATGATTGAATTGGATTCCATCCTTTTGTTCTTTCATGGTGTGTCAGGAAGTGACTGGTGCTCAGTGAGGCCTAATCCCAATCCACCCATTAATCCTGAGGCCTAAATCACTGCCTTCTATTGGCCCATGGCTAAGGCACAGTTGTCTCTTTAGACTGAGCTTTAGTGCTCATTTAGATGGACTGTTTTCATATACAGTAAACAATGTTCACTCAATGTATGTACAGCTTCTGTCATTTATCCTGCTCTGTATAATTTTGTCTTTCCAGATTACAATTTCATGTAAAGATAATGTGACCAATCAGTGGAACCAATGGCCAACAAGAACAATGTTCTGGCTCTCACCTTGACGTGCTCCTGTTACTCAATCAAAGCATATCCAGGTACTGACTGAAGCGATCCTGATCATCATCATCACAATCATCATCATCACCATCATCATCATAATATTAGTTCTCTTAACCTGGGTTGAGTCATTTAGCCAACACTTATATGCTCCTCTTATTCTTGGATTCTTTAACCATTTCTGAGACAGCTGCAGATAGGTTTCTACAGTCTTATAACCAATCTTAAGGCATTTAAGCATGAAAAAATAAACAAGATTTTTTGAACAGCACTGATTAAAGTTTAATGGAATGGCTGGAGCTGGACTTTTGCCTGGTGAGTTCACACAGACACCCCAGTCACCGCGGCTGAAACCATGAAAATGAGGCAGGTGAGCAACTTGCAACAGCAGCACGTGGTCACAATATTTCTTTCCCTTTCCGTCAACCAATTCCAAGCCATCGAGGTTACTTGCTAATGAATTAATTTGCATCTGGAAGCTGTGACAGGTTTTCCTTTGCCTGCACACTTCCTTATTACTATGCACTATACCGAACCACAGTGATTCCCAAGTCGGGGGCTGTTCTGCAGCTAGAAGGTAAAAAAATCTAGCTTTTTGCAGCATAGGAAATAGAAGAGGAGAATATTAAGTGATGCTTTTTCCATCTGAGAATATCAAGTTAGGTCTGGAAAATAATTATTCAAGAAGGGCTGGTCTACACACACACACACACACACACACACACACACACACACCACACACAGGCACTTATTACTTCTCGGCCTCAAACATATAGGCACATGTACAGCTATGTATTGCAGCTAGAATACAGAGCACTTTGATATCACCTCACTAGCCTTCAGAGTTGTGCTTTCAGGGTGAGTTGTGTCAGCCCCTTTGTGATCTCAAATTTATTCAAAATAGCCCCAGTAAAGGGCTTGTTTACGGGAAGATGGCATCTCTGGCCTTTAATGGAGAGGGAAAATTGTGCAGTTCTGTTGAAAAAGAGCTGCAATTTGAGAGATTTCCACAAAATGTCTTTGAAAGGCGGCAGATAAGTTTTGAGATGACATTTCAGCTCAGGGTGCCCATCCTATAGCTGGAGAACGTATATGACTGAGGAGGGTCGCATAGATAATGTCCATTATTTCCCGACCTATTCCGAAGTTATAAACCTGCCGTGAAATAAGGCCCTCTGATAACCTCTGGTAAATGTCAGCTGGTGAATGACCTTCTTTTCTTGGCAGCCATGACCATGAGTGCTGGACATGTGCATGGGTGGCTACACATCTATTTGCACGTTCCACCTGAGCATGTTTGTCAGTGATCTCCTCCAGACCCAAGCTGCGAGTACATCGTCAGCAAAACCTTCGACAGCGGCGCGAGAGGCTCGTTTAGTTTACGCACGTATACGGATCAGGATTTATAGTATTAAATAAAACACACAAATACTCAAGTGTGTCCACACACTCACACACCAACTATTGAGGGGCATGTGGTTTACACTCACTCAGCAGCATTTAAGTCAGTTTTATTTCAAGCTAACCCTCCCCCCACTAATATAACTCAGGGGGCAGACGGGAGGACAGCACGTAAATGCAGCTATAAAAATGAAATCATGGTTTCTGCAGAATATCAAACGCCCACCCGGAAGAATCAAGGTGATATACGAGTGCTGCTTTTCAGATTCAGCCTTTGTCGTCCGGTTATGCAAAACGCATTGAAATGAGCTGAGTTAACGGCAGTTCCTTAAAGAAGTGATAATTGAGTATGAACACTGTGGACAAAAGTTGCTGACTCATTACTTTGACTTATTGGGATTTTATAATGATACATAGGAGATTGCTGTACAGACTCGTTAAGCATTCTTCAATTGGTCCCGTGCATCCTGGATGTGTGGGCCATATCATTGTCTCATTTAGAGTAATAGAAAAAAACAGCATGACTGTACCCACCTGCACCAGACGCAGGAGATCTTTCAGTTTTTAGTTTATTTATGATTTTCTGCAGCATATGTCAATACACCAACTGCAGGATCAAATAAAAATCATGAAGCCACTAAGCTGATAAAATCAGCCTCCTCATATGGAGATTTATCCAAAAGTCGCTTTAGACAGGGTGAGTCTTCACTGCAGGGCGGAAACTTCCAATAAAGGATGGTCCTGTTGAGATTCATGAGGACGCGGAGGCCCGGAGGAAAACCCATAAATGTTGTCTTTGGGTGAGTGACCACACAAAATCTGATGTGGTGAGTTCAAATGGTTTTGACGTGTGTGTTTACACCTTTATGATGTGACTCACAGGCTCAATTTGGTTTTATTATATACAATCCAATTATCAAGTTATGATTGGTTTCACAGTGTATTTGGATTTCAGTCTCAGCAGATTTAAGATAATGAAATCTGCCAATCTGTCGCTCCAGTATAACACATTCAATCCTGCTGTTTATGTCAACAATCATTTTTTTTTGTATCCTAAATGACTAAATGGTTGGAATAAACACATTCACACAACGTTCCGCTGAAATGAATATTATACTCTAAATTTAAGACTAAATGAAGGTCTATCCTCTTACAATAAATAGCTTAGTTACTGGCTGGATGACTGTGCTTTGAAATGTTAATAAGCCAGTGGTCTTAACAGCAAAGCTGTTCTTAAGAAATGATGAGCCATCAATTAGTCAAAGCGTCCAGTCAACAGTTTTGTTTGTTTTTTTTTCATTTCAGACTACGGCGATGGCGTTAAATGCAAGAAGCACCAGGTCAATGCTCAGGAGAGCTAAAAGGAACAAATCTGCACAGTTTTGAGGCAGAAAAATTTGCAATACCGGCCAAAATTGCAGTACCACATTTGCTCTATTTTCATATGCGCATTGTGTTCTTAATCTTTAGAATAAACATTGATAACAGTGGTAATTTTCATGAAAGTGTTTTGGCAAAGTTTTTGTTATTCAATGCTAAAAGATTGCTCACTTACAAAGTGAATTTCGACTCCACATTAATCACAATGAGCACAGCGGATGGAGATCTATATTACACTAATTGTGGCAGCGTGCCACATTATATGAATAAGCTGCTGTATGAAATTTACATCTCTGTTCTCCTCTGAGGGCAGACAGCACAGAGGAAGTTCACCATTGCTACCGAGCCACGCTGACTGTGGTAACAGGAGCCTCAGTGACGGCTGCAAGGCTGAAGGCGGGAACTTCCTGCAACCGGGTGAGAATATGGTTTTTCATAAAGCCGCGCAGGAAGGATACGTGCACAAATACAGTGCTTGATGCAGTGGTGACAACTGCAAATTTACCTCTCGCACAGTGGAGACAACAAAATCTCATGTTGTCTCTCTGAAACGACGGCTTGACATCAGGAGCGATGCACTGAATAAAAAGGCCTGTTATTTTTACCGGCAGTGGGTTGGCTATGGACCTTTACTTTTTTTTTTTTTTTCACCATTTGTAAGCAGTTGTTTACCATTACTGACATCTAAAATCACTCTGAAGTTCAAGCCAACAACTTAGAGAAAGTCATTCATGCTAACAGGTGATGTTTGTGTGTCGCTTCTATTTAACAGTAACTACGTGCTGGATATTGCTTTTTTGGCTGTTTTTTTTTTTTTTTTTGATGGATTCAGATTTAAAGGTCACTGTTAATCCTCTACTCCTGCTGTAGAAAGAAAAACACAAAAGCCATAAAGAACATTACACACATGTTCATCAGCTCTCTTCATGAATAAATAAGTGACAATATAACAACTCATCTAACCTACGCTTTAGTGTTATTTATATCCTGTTTCTGAATAAAATAGGCATTTTCCCTAATGCACAAGTATATCTTTTATTTCTTTAGAAGTGTTACAATGCTTCCGCTGCAGCATATAAGCCTCGGCAAAGATACCAACTCAGCAGGAGTTATGTCAGAGTGTCACCATGAAAAAAATGGTACAATCTCTGCATCGAGCCGCAATTTGTAGGCTGGAGATTAGACTGAGACTAATGTAAATATGACTGAGAGTATATGTCTTTTTTTCTTAAGCTGAAAAATGCAGTCATTTGCTTTTGATTGGCCGTGTGATCGTTGGGCTGTACGATGCATTATTATTAAAATTGGGTTTAAACTGGGGTTGATTTGAATCTTAATGTGGGATTTGCAAGATGTTTTACATACTCATCTTTTAAAGTTCAAAAAAATAAAGATGTCCTTGGTAAACTTTGTGAGTGCCACCATAAAACCATTCAATTACCAAAGTTTTTTTTATGTGCTTTTATCTAATATTTTAATGCGTCTCCATCCAATGGTACAAAAGTAGCAGCCCACAACTCACCCCCTACCCAGGCCATAAATGGATGTGTGCTCTGGGAGGACTCCATCTCCCACTGAAAATGGTCTCATATTCTTTAATTCATCTGTCAAGCTAATTGTCTTCGGAGACAGCCAGGAGCATAATGCATCAAACATTGTTGTCCCGGCACAACATTACTTTGGCAAATCCAACAGAGAAGGCAAAATAAAAGCCACAATTTACCCTGATGGCAACATAAAAGATGCCCTTCTCACATTTGATTTTGCTTGCGTAACATGTTTTCATTGGGTTTTGTTGTAAAGAGAAAAATAAACAAAAAAAGGGTAAATATATTAGATATTTGCAGATTCCAGAGATTTTCTGTTGAGTTTTGATCTAGACTCGGGGCTATTTAAAAAATTTCAGCTTCAAAGAGCCCATTGGTGCGTTTAATGGACTTGAGTATCCTGGTCATGATCTTATTTAGGATACTGTGTTTATATGAACACAGAATTTACATGTTTACATACTATCGCGGTTTCTGACAGCTGCATCTTCTTTTGAAAAAAAAAAAAAAAAAAAAACAGGTTTCTCAGGATTTTCAAAAATTCAATCATTTCCAGGATACTCAAGCCCATGTAAAGGCACTGATTGAAATTTGACTGGGCTGCCAGTCAAATAGGGTTTGTCACATAATTAATGATATTAACACCAGGTGCCACATCAGCACCAGTAATTGGGAGATATTTGACTGTTTGGCATCTTTTATATTCCAAAAGTACGAAAATATGTTGCTTTCAGGTGAGCCTCCTATTTCAGGACCACTTTACCATCTGCATTGTTCCACATTACACACAAAAGATGCACATGTACACACAAACACTTTCACACAAAAATTGCATCTAGAAA
This sequence comes from Pao palembangensis, assembly GCA_015343265.1. NCBI lineage: Eukaryota > Metazoa > Chordata > Actinopteri > Tetraodontiformes > Tetraodontidae > Pao > Pao palembangensis. The sequence continues at coordinate 5,739,241 of CM027082.1, forward strand.
ATTACATCACTTCCCTGTCGTCTCAAAATTAGATCTGTCCCTCACCATTCCACCAATCAATCCCCAGGTCTCCCTCTCTCTCTCTCGCTCGCTCTCCCCCTCTCTCTCGCTCTGTCTCTTTTCCCCTCTCTTTTGCCTTTCCTCACCATTTTAGTCTTTTTCCTCCACTTTAACTCAGCTCCTAAATTGCAAGGACCGAATTGCCCTGTGAACAGCGTGGGGTGGACGGGCCGGTGGGAGGTGTGTGCCAATGCACGAGTCTCTGTGTTATCACCATCTCTTTTCATTTTCCTCTCCAAGTGGTGCTGTCAGGAGCCAAACAAGATATCACTCTCCGCCCTCGCTCAGCAGGGAGTCAACACACCATCAAGGAAATGGAATATAAGAAAAAAGACAAAGGTAAACAAAATGGTTGCCTTCTGACTCTGGCATTTCTATTGTGGCTGACTAAGCTAGGGAATCTTTGTGTCCTCTAATCCCATCAGCCCCTGGGATGCAGATAATGCACCATGTTGCTTGTGCCTTGATGAAGTTCAGGACCTTAATAATGAGAATTTGCAGATTTTAGATGCAGACATACAGACGGCAACATGGACTTTTAGACTCCCACTGTGCCTCTGGGTGTTTATATTGAGGTAAAAGCACAAAACACACCTCCTCTGATTTAAAGCAACTCTATAATGGATTTGGGAAGATTTTTAGGGCATTACAAAAGCAGCAGAGAAGAGGAGATGTGAAATAGCAGTGCTGATCCTTGAAGACAGATATGATCAACTATATTTCCTGTTCTGAGAGTAACAGAAACTCTCCCGATAAGACTCTCCAACGCTGGATTTAAAACAAGTTTGAATTTCCTGCACAGAAACTTTAAACTCCTAAAAAGCCACATCAGTTCATGTTGCAAGAACAGCCTTGCACAGGTGTCAGAGGAATTAAGGAACCGGTAGTTTACGATTTACTAACGCCATCATCTGATCCAGCAAACGTATGCAAGAATATAAATCTGAGGCAGCGTTTTTGCAATTACACAGCCTGTCATCACATTCAGTGTTCTGTATGAAGCTTTCAGTTGACGCATCATAAAAACCTGCAATTTAGACCCGCTGCATTGAGGTTCCGGTTCCTGGGATCATTCATCCCTCCAGTCTGGAGATATTGTTGTCATTATCACTCCCGTGCTTCACTTTCAGACACTCTTTCACTTACACCTCAGTTACCATCTCCACTCTGCACATCCACAGTTACAGCTGATGTTCTAGCTCCTCTCTCTTGTTGCCAAGTTGGCAGCATCTCCATCTATGTATGTGCTATCCTGCCCTTTGTATTCAACATAAAAAGTTTCTGTGTTGGGTGCATTATTATCTTGTGTATTTTAGCATTTCCCATTTCAGAGACCATCAAGTGGTTTCAGGAGGTATTGAAATCAACATCGCAAACAGCTTACAAGTGGTGCGCAAACAGTGGTGCAATTTCATACTCAGAGTAAGTAAAAACATGTCTGGAATTAGCAACTCCATTCACTAACGTCCCTTAGCATCACACACGCCATTTGCAGATACACAAAGGGTTTTGTATACAACATGTGGAGAATAATAAAAGCCCTTGAAGCAGCTTCTGTGCTCTTCTCTGTTTATAGGCCCGCAAATATTCTGGTGCTGACACATTAAAAGTGTGGGGATTCCACTCATGCAGCCCTTTCATCCACTGACTAACTTATATGCATGCACACGCACAGAGCTGCAGGTGTGTGAGCGCCGCTCTGCTATAGCCATGATCCGAAGGCCCCATCCATCTCTGTAACACAGCATTCAGAGGTTACATTAGGGGCAGCCCTCTCATTACTCCAAGTGTTGTTAGCCAAAGGACACATGCTCCAATTCATCAGTGAGAAGCAATTTGTCAAAGCTGCCCGCTTCTGCGTGTTTGCAGTACTTCAGGCCCGAGAGTTGCTTTACCTTTACTCCATACGCCAGGGAGCATTACATGTGTACGTATAGCACATACAGTCTTCATGTGTATTTTACTGCAATTAAGAGGCGAAAAATGTGCAAGTGCGTGAAGTTTATATCTGCAGGTTTTACCTTTGTCCACCTGTAATTCGGTCTGTCTCTGCCTGACCACAAGGTCTGTGTGCGCGGACTGCCTAATCTGCTGCCGAAGAGCCATGACTGCGGGACTGCAGCAGATATCCTTTATCAGACTGATTAGAGAGGAGAGGAGCAATGGACGGTGGGAGGAGGGAAGAGGAGGACGGTAGAGGGATGGAGCCATCTCAGGTAAACACACCCCAGGCGCCATTCAATCCCAACATTTAAACACACGTTTGTTCAGAGATGCAGTCCAATTACTCACCATGAATTGCTAACTCCCACCAAGCTGTAACCTTCCCATCTCTTCACCTAAAGGATCCTTATGCTAAATCTCAGAAAACAAGTGTTGACTAATAGGCAGCAAACCACTTTTCTTTTTTCAAACATCTTCATTCATCAAGTGCTTTTCTTTTTTCAAACATCTTCATTCATCAAGTGCTTTTTTTCCAGCTAATCATTAAAAGCTCTTTTGTAGTGGACATGTGAAAAGGTAGTGCAGATCAGGAAACCTAAGATGGCCTGCTCTCATGAAAATGATTTTTTCCTTTCTTTTTTGTAGCTTTTCAATACGACTTTTTGGAGTTTAACGTGCACTGCAAATAATTATCTAAAATAGTTAAAGTCACATCTGAAAATTTCTGTTTTGTTACTTTGGGTTAAGAACATTGAGAGATGGCGTTCAGTTATCCAAGGAACCAGTGGCAACTTGTGGGCATGAGACTGAAAGTTCTTAAGAGGGAACTGTTTCAGGCCAGCAAACACAGGGGTGAGCCAGTTGCCCGGGTCTTTATTCAGTCCACAGTCAAAAAAACAGGCACACAAAACTCAGAGGAACACAGGCAGAAGTACAGAATTGACAAGCAAAATCTCAAAACCCAGCAAACAAGAAACAAAGTTCAAAAAGAGAGGAATTACTCAGACAAGAAACGCTAGAACACTGCTCAGTAAAACAAAAAAGACCAGACAAACTGGCAACAAGGGGAATGAAGGCGTGGCTTATATACACAAGAGGGCGGGGAAACAGCAAGACACAGGTGAGACATGTAAGGAAAATGGCTAATGCCTAAGAAGGGAAAAAGAACAATGGGAGGAAGTACACATACTATCAAAATAAAACAGGAAATTATCTAAACAACAAAACAGATTTGGACCCATCCAAAGTGACCCTTGTACACCTTGCTCTTCCTCCACTGTTTTAAACAGCATCTGAATCACCCAAACGCTTAAAACTTGTGACTGTGTTATGTGGAAGGATCGTCTAACAACTCTGATAATGTGTTGCAGATCGATGTGGAGGGCTGTGCAGGGGTGGGACTAAATAGCTCTTCATCTTTTCAGAGAGAAAGGAGAAGAATTACATGAGTCATTAAAAGTCCACCAGGGTATTGTTCATTATTTACAGTAACATGGCAACAAGGCACCCTCGCCTAATGATGACAGCGCTTGCATTTAAGCATTATGTACTTGCACATCTACCTCCTTTACTGACACTATCTTTAAAACCACTTCTTCTAAGCTTATTTTTTTTAGGTCAATACATAGCTTCCATTGAGATCACAGCTGATGGGGAATATCCATATCCAGATCTCATTTGCATAAACATTTAATGTTGAATACAGCAGAGGATATCTTAAATTAGATTAACTCTCATGTACACACGCTATTAAACATTTATCAAACATGGTTATTAGAAAATATTAAAGTCTCCGGAGGAAAGAGAGTTAAACACAGTTATCTGTCCAGGAAAAAACTGTTTCCTCTATGGAAAACAGGCATTGCCCATCGATTTCCAAATTTGAAAGGAATTTAATTCCACCGACCTTTACTTGCTCGAGTGGTACCAAGCAGTAAATAACAGAGTGCACAGACCACTCCTTTTTCCTATCTTTTCTTTTCTTTTATGCTCTGTGCTTGCCAACAACTCTCCTGTAAACCACAAAGCCATAGGCCAGTCATCATCTTGTCATTATGTGATGGGAGTGGCGATACCTTCGCTATTGTTTCCATGCTTGGAGGGGAAGGGTCAGGGGTCAGCTGGTGTCAGAAATGGAGAAGAAACTGCAGCACCAGTGCTGTATATTGATGGCACTGACACATGTCATGGGCTGTGCTTTGAATTTGCAAATCCTCATTATTGCCTGAGACCATCTGAAGACAGCATTATTAACATAGTGGGAGGTGCAGGTGCCCCCATGAATACCAAAGTCCTTCTTTGCCTACAGTGGAGGATTTGCTCCACCATCGATTAGCAAAATATGTACTCTGCATCGGTATGAGATCGAGAACTGGGCATTATTGAAGTTAAGTCTATTTTTCTACCAACTCAGCACATTAGCAAAAATGCTAAACTCAAGGTTAACATATTCAGTGTGTATCCGTTTTTTTGTTAGTTAATGATTTATTACCTGTTTCAATCTGGGGCCTGAGGAAGATCACAATTTTACAGCACACGATGGTCTGGATGTGACCAGAATGTGAGTCAGCATTATTTTTCCCTTATCACTGTCTAATTCAAGAACACCATATCATTATGCATGTACAGAGACCTGTTCCACACACATGCACACAACATGCACACGCTCTTGTAATCTCCTATGATGACTTGCCCTTGCTTTTCTTATTGTTTGCAAACAGAGCTGCCTCAAAAATGTAGCAATGCTAATTACAGTTCGCCAAGATGCTGGTATTTATGTTAATACTGCCACAAATGCAAATATTAAAAAATAAATAAAATCACACATGTAAATAAATACATGAAAAATATTTGTGTGGCCTTACGGTGTTGTTGTCACACATTTTTCAGGAGTCATGAATTTCTTAACTCCACAGAATGATAAACAAAGCTGCTTTTGGGGAAATGAGATACGAATGACATGCTTTAAACACGAAAAACTTTTTCACTGCAAAAAACATCCATAGAAAAGCTCGTTCCAGGACCCTTCACAAAAAAAAAAAAAAACAGAGAGGGGGGTATGGGGTGGGGGGTGGAGGGGGGCTGCAATCCTCACACAAAACTCTAATATGTATTTGATTCATGCATAAACATGGAGAATGCTTGTATGCTCCATCTCCCAGCCGAGAAACAACTGTCAGTGATGCAGTTTCAACAAACAACATTCAACATGTTAGTAATGATGTCACATCTCACCATACCTTGGGACTCTTTCAAGCTAGATGTTTCCTCCTGTCTTTGAGATTTATCTTTCTTTTAGCATCAGAGAAAACAAACATTTTAATGTTCCTAATAAAGGTTTCAATTCTGGCTGATGAGGATCATAAATAGGAATTGAAAACACACCAGTTCTGAGGAGGTTTTCAATAGAAACATGACCTTTCTAATGGTGCCAAAAGGTTGAGAGGAGAGAGTGACATTAAGATAAAGTCATACCTGAGCCGTCGGCTAAGCATTCAGCATCAGACACTGATAAGTGCTGAGCAGCATGAGACGATCCAGGGCTGCCGGTTACCTCTCAGTGCATCCCTGGGTACATGGCTCACTGTTTGCATGTGGGCTTGCTTGTAGGTCTCCGTATGATCTCTCGTCCTCTGGGCTGTAATTAATTAGAGTTGAAACAACGACTGATTAGGATTCCTCAGTGATTCACAACCTCTGTGACCTTTCAATCCAGCCTGCACCACTGATCATGACCTAATGCAGTCATTCTATTCTATTGTACCGAACATGTGCATTACTGATTTACCTATCTGGTTACATGTGTACGGTATGGGGACTTATTTGTACAGCGAGCCAGTGAATGTTGATTTACATAGCTTCCTTTAAAATCAAGTGGCTCTGATAATAAAAGAAAATGCAGGAAAACAAGCATGAAACACTTTTTTGTTGAGCTTTTCTCTACTTTAATAACTACACAGTTTGTTTATGTGACTTAGCAAAAAAAAAAAAAACAAAACACTAAGTCCCTCTTTGCAGACTGCTGCAAAGCTGCCACTGGTGACATTTGGAATAACGCAGCCTCTCGTCCTTGCCCACTGAGGATTACTTCTTCTAGGCAGCTATTGAAATTGTTTCTTTTGATCTCACATTTTTTTTTAAATTAGGATTCAAATTCACACGATGAAAACTGTATTTAAGGGCAGTGGTGGCTCAGTCTATAGAAGCGAAGGCCTACTTGTAGGACACATTCAGAGCACTGCTGAGGTGCCCTTGAGCAAGGTATCAACCCCCCCCCCCCCCCAATGCTCAGTTGGGCAAAAAAAATTATTATATTTTTTTTTTTTTCTTTTCAAAGAGAATGATGGCGATGGGATCCACACGTGGTAGGGTTAGAAATGGTAATAGAGGATATTTTTTATATTTTGGGTAAAAAAAAAACAAAAAACATGAAGACACAATAGATTTCTTTAATTTGACATAAAGGCTTAACATGTAAACACGAGCATCAACATACTGCAATCAACCAATTTATTTAATACTTTGTTTACAGGGCAGATGTTTTGTTTGATCGTACTTTCATTGAAGATCAAAAATATTCTGCTCCTTAATTCTGCTTCCAGAAATGGTACCTTTTTCCATCTCGACCAGTTGCCAGAGTTGAACTCTCGTTCCCATTTCGATTTTTAGGTATTTAATTAATTTCCTTTGCTGGAGACACAATTGATTCATTACAGAGAGAAGCTTCTTCTTATCATTTTCCCAGAAGGTTTTGCACCCACAATTTCCCTCTTCTGTCTCAAGCGTATAAAGCGTTCAGTCGAGTCCAGGCCCAATCAGAGTGTATTTAATGATAATAGTGGCCTCATTTTTCCATTCAAACTTAGTTGACCTTACAAAATTGAAATGAAAGAAAATTAATTTTTATTGAAATTAACAATATCCTGAACAATGGCTGGCAACTTAGCGAAGCTTGAAGGCTTTTCTGACCCCTCCGTTCATTTATTTTATTTTTTTTGATCCAGGCAAAAATGTTCAATCACTTATTGTAGACATGAAGTAACCCTGATTTGTTGAACTGCTCTAGTTAAAAATGTAACATTATTCAGCCGTTTTAAAAGTTTTTGGGTTTTTATTTTTTTTAATAACTAAAACTGCGGCACAGTAAGGAATTTGTCAGGGAGATTCTTTCATGTACAATAGGCTTTGATTCCAATGCTCCTTAGAAGCTTTTATAGTTAAAACTGTCTAAAAAGAGGTTGGTGGTCTAAGCAGGCATAAACCAAAGCACACAGGAGTTTGGAAACCCACTCATTGAGGAGTGGACCCCGGCAACATGCGGGCCAGCTGTAGAAGAGCAACACTGCCCCCTACTGGCCACGCGACCCAGAGGGGAATTGGCAACAGGAGCGGCCCTAAAATAATAAATAAATAACTCTGCCAAATCCTGTCATATTGTGTTTTCTGGTTAAAAGCAACAGTTACTGATTCAGCTGGAGTGAAGTTGGAGGAAAGGAGCATATGGCCATACAAACTAATATCAATTCTGCCAGAGCTGTTAATTATAATTTACAGGTTTAAATGAGATGGAAAGTTTGGCTGGAGCATTGTTCAAGGTTAGTGTCGATTTATACGAGAATTAATTTCCAGCAATCTTTCCAACAATCTGTGGAATTAACAGTTAAGTCGATCAAAATATATGTATGCAAATATACACATAAAAAGTAAACACTGGATGTGCTATTAGTCATTACAGAAGCTTTCCTTAATTGGTTCATGTTGTGTTTTCTGTAGATTGTGTGCCATCAGATCAGAATCAGAACAATTTCTGTTAAATTAGTCATGGACCAGGCTCCATACTCCAAATAAAACCCTGTTCAAAAGTGAGATTAGAGCAGGAAGCCCAACTAAAAGGAATAATTTAAACAGTTCCAGTTTCAAAGTTATATGCACATCAGAAAATTAAAAGCCCTTCCTGAATTTCACATCAAACACTTTTTTTTGCTGTTGTTAATGCAGCACCTTCTTGTTTATAGCAGGAAAATTGATTAAAGTGAGTAGGAGCTCGTGTACTTTGTCAGCTTGAGGGGACGTCAGCAAATGTCGCGCGTCTTTATCAACAATAATGATATGATTACCTCCAAATCCTCAAAGCATGTGTTGGTGTTTGCAGCGCTGTGTCATCATCACTATAACAACCGCAGAAATCTCTGGAGCTGATTCGTCGGTGCTGGCGTGTGCTCCTTTATCCCCCATCACGACAAAGAGGCCCCATGGATGGTGAACATTTGTGGCAATAACTTCCATCTGCATCGATCAGTAAGGTGTAAAACAACTCACAATTGTTACTGTCAGAGTAACAAAAAGTATAAAAAAAGTTTAGTAATGTAAGTTGATAATAGAAAAAAATGGCTCCAAAATAACTTGAAGGTAATTCTCTTGCTTCTGCCCTCACCAGCAGCTGGATCTTGCCTTCTCTGTTAACATCCATTTGGGATTTCACATGGCTGAACCCCACCAAGACTGATTTTTTTATCTGTAGAGGAGGTAGACTTGACTTGAACTCTAATGCTGCAGCTACAGGAACTTGATGGATGAATATAACAGCAGCCCAAGTCCAGCAAATGATGCTGAAATCAACAGTGAAAACAAGTCTGCAGGTGAAGACCAATTCTTCCCAAAGATACATTCCCTAAAGATGAGTCAGAGAAACGAAGAAAATGACTCAAGTCGGGCATGGCCTACTGTAGCAAAATGAAGATTTGTTTTATATTGTTGATGTACATGTAATCACACAAGGCTGTATTTTTCTGTCCTGTGTCTACGTGACCTCCGCATATCTTACTTCGCCAAAGACAATCACATACGGAGTCATGGACCACTCGCGATAGACCATACACAGCGGCGCCGATCATGCGCTCTTGCGTCAATACCGCATGGTCTTCACGTAACTAGCAGATACGCCGAATGGGCGCGGTCAAGTATTCAAGAGACCTGTGCATGGAAGAAGAGACGCTCTTCTGCCCCCACGCGGGACTGTGTGAGTTGCCACAGTGTTGCAGAGGGACCGCGATCGATCGTGTTGAATGGCTCTTTTACCCCTACGTGGGACCGTGAGAGTTGCTCCGGTGTAGTAAAAGAGTCCACAACTGTGCAGAATAAATCTTGCTTGTCAGTTCTGCTTTCCTGTAAGTTCTTCGACGAACACGCCCGGACCCTGAGTCTTACAACACTACTCAGGACATCGGAGGGTGCTGGTTTTAGTGCAATTCAACGTGTGCACAAATGTCTGCTTCAGAGTCATTGTCCAACGTGTGGGAAACAGTCACCCAGCATTGTTTTGGTGGAAAGTCTGCCTGTACGGTGTTTGTGAACAAAGGTTAATTGGTGTTTAGTAGCTCCGCAGAAGTGATTAGCACAGACTGTGGGTTTTGCTCATTGGCACATTTGTCAAAAACAACACGGTAACGTGTTCTGCATATTCACACACATTCTGTACTCTCAGAAATAAAACTGTGACTGCATCTGTGGCATTTCCAGTCGGCAGGGCAGCTTCGGCAGCAAAGGCTTCTGATCAGCCATACATTTTTAAACTTCTGCAAACAAAACAGTTGGAACATTTCTCATCAGCCATTTCAAAGAATGTCAGCCAATGGAGGGCCTCTGATGTGCCGATTGCAACCCCTCCGAGGGGAAAGTGTGAAGTATGTTTTTTGCGAAATGTACAGTACATAGAAAACTGACCTTTCTTTTCTCTCATTCCGAGCTGTGGAGACACTCCAGTCACCCGGGACCGCACAGGATAAATAGATAAAGGTGATGGGTGGACTGATGGATGTATAAAAAATGTATACTTCACTGGATTGGGCGACTCCACCTGACCATACTGTACTGTGCTGCTGTCAAGCAAACAAAAATCACTCAGGAAGAAAGGCTGACTTTTGTTTTTTCTTTCCCACATTTCATCTTCATGCAAATGCTATGCTATAACCAATCAAATATGGCTGTTTAGCATGCATGTATTGAATTACACATTACAAATGGGCAGATATTTAAAGACTGATGCTTCATTTCCAGAGGCTATCTGCACTGTTTACAACCTAACATTCTTTAATGATGATGGATCGGATAATATCACCCACACCTGCAGCAGCACAACTATTACACCGTTGTATGAGAAATGAAGTTTCAGATTTGCACCTGAAACAGATGTGCTGCTGGTGGTTGTACTCTTCTTTTTGCGTGTGTAATGAATCAGATGTCATTTTTGGAGATGCATTGGAAGAGACAAGTGAAGACAAGGTATTAAGGAAGGGGTGTCAGCAATGCTTTAAAGAATATGACAGGTGCAAAATGACAGCATTTGGCCCGGGAATTTGGGTGACGTGTGACGTGTGCGCGTGCATGCATGGAGTAATCCTCACAGAACGACACAAACGTCTCCCAAGCACACATTTGGACACTGCTGTGGAAAAGTGGGTACAAGCAAGGGAACCATTTGATCTGTTCCACCAAACACAAAACCATGCGTACACACACACACACACACACACAACCCTAATCAGCTAGGCTTCCTCACAGGGACATACAAAGTCATCTGAGCCTGCGAGTGACAGTCAGGATAGTTGCTATTAGATAGATTAACCTGAGGGAATTCCACCTCGAATCTGGCGGTAAAGCAAGGACACAGCTCTCTACTTCACATTGCACTTTTAGAGAAATACTGTCACAATTACACAAATATTTGAATTTTAGACTTTACTTATCCTGTAAAAGATGTCAGGATGACATTTATTTCATTTCTCCTTTCTTAAATCTGAACTGAAAATCTGAAATGCTACATTTTTTTTTTAAAGATCAGCATTGTGAAGCTGCAGTTGTAAAACTAGACCCTTGTCTAAGATTGAAGGTGAGACAGGATCCTTTACTGCATGTGGCCCTCCAAACCTCATTATTATGTTGACCTTGTTGAACCCACTACTTTTTATCAGGATGGAACTCTGTGTTATCTCTGGTTACCTTAAACAGGCAAGTGAACAATTGGGGTCTAGAGACTTAAGAAAGTGGTGCATCAGTGTGGACTTAAAAAAAACCCATATATTTATAAAAAAAATAACTGATTTAAATGGAATTAAACGTACTTAGAAACCTGGCTTTTCATGTGGTCTGCACAGAAAAAAGACATGCCCACAGTGTGCTCTGGAAGCCTTCTGTCCAGCGTGACCCACTGGCAGAACCTCTGAAGCGCAGAAACTCGTGGGGATGTAACTGAGCGGCTAAGAACTGCATGCGAGGCAGAGATATCAGAGAGGCACCAATATCTGCACAGCACTGTGGCAGAAAAGAAAGGCGCCACATCGCTCAGGCAACAACAGCCGACTCAATCACACCGCTCACATCTCCCATTTCTCATAAAATGATAACCAGCGTTTGACGAATAAACAAATGCCCCCACCGCCCCTGAACGCTGAGCTGACCCCTTTGACAACCTAGTCTGCAGTCTGTGTGTATTAGCAGTGCACTGAGGGTGTGTTTACCTTACCAAGGTGTCAACCAACTCGTCTTTCTTTTCCTGGATGGAACTGTGAGACGTGATGTAAAGAACAAAAATGAAAGGAAGAAAAGTGGAGATATTTTTGATGGAAGAATGGAAGCTGTGTAAGAAGCAGACAAAGAGAAAGACAAATGATAATGACACACAGCTGTAAACCGCATGAAAGATGGCAGGCACAGGAGGGTGGAAAGATGATGCCGGGGAAGTGAAAGCAGGGAAAGAAACCAGACAAGAAAAGGGTGAAAATGAGCGGTGTGACAGTGAAAGATGAAAGCCGGAGCAGCCAGTGCGCCTGGTCTGCGGGGTCACCTCAGCTCCTGGACTCCTCCTCATCTCTGCCTCCATCCTCCCTCCCTCCATTCTCTCTCTCTCTCTTTTATTTGCCTGACATAAAAATTCACCATAGGACCAGTCAGAACAAACCCCCACACCAGTTAAAGCACAGAACAACCACCAACAACATGAATACAGGTTATCAATAACCTCAGAGAGATTGATTAGCCGATGACTTTACTGCTTTGGTATTAACATATTTAAAATGCCAGCCTCCTCATGCCAGAATTGGGGATTTATGATGACACCCACCCGGCTGATTTAATGCAGTGGTTCAGGATGAAATACAGCCTCAGTGAAAGGAAGAGGAGAAAGTCAGCGGAGGCCGAGACCAGCCCGCATGTGTCCAACGCCTTAATTGCATCAATGATTATCCCTCCACATTACACTTTCCCTGCTCATATTTATAGTTGTTTCCAATTTGCATTATGGTCTTCATTAAGGGACATAAATAACCTGCGTTAATGTGCCAGCGCACCAGCACACGTCACGTAATGGTGCCGAGTGATGTCCACCTCGTCCCCCAGTGCTCCGACATTACCTGACTGAATTATATCTATTAGTGGCCCCACCCACTCAATCAGGATAGGAGTTTGAAGATGACAGCATTAACTTTTTATGACTTTATAGCATCTTCTTTACCCAACACATGCCATTAATCCCCTTAATGGTCGCCGTGACCCCTTTCATCGGGTTTCATAAAATAAAAATATGAATAAAAAGCGATTATGGCTCCTATTGTGGAGAGTCTTGGTTATAAATCAAAGGGCTTCTATTAGAAGGATTGCCTCTGTGGCAAGTCAGGTTGGCCATGCTGAATCACTCTCACTATATCCTTTACTTAAGTCTTTTTTCAGCTATTTTATTGGATAAGCTATAATCCTTAATTTTCCACATGATTTAAGTCATATTAAAATCCCTTTTGTCCTTTAGCCGGTTGTTAGCGTGAAGGATTCCGAACCAATATTTACTGTCTCGCTCACATTTAGAATCGTTTCTTTGATGTTTCTCTCAGAATTCAACTGTTGCCATAAAATGTTGCAGCTCTTGAAATGATGAAACAGTCTCGGCCGTGCATTATTCTGCAGCTGCCTCATGTTGTTGGTTATTATGTGCGTGTAGCAACAAATATCCCTTCCTACGGTACGGAATTTGCTCTGGTCTGAAGGTTTCCGCAGGAATCCAGGAGTCCAAAAGTGAAAAACAAGGTAAATGCACAAAAGCAAATATCGATTTAAAAAAAGCCCATAAAATTAACCAATAATACTTTCTGCAGTTGGTTCATCAAGTGAACCAGACACTGGTTGTGGCCTGTATGAAGCTTCATATATCAGCTGTAAGTCTGAGGCCCCCAGCAGTTTGCTCGCGACAGAAAAATGGCAGAACGAGTTTGGCTTCAGGATTGTTCAGCTCATTTTTTATTTAAAACTTGCTTGCCTAAGAGAGAGATCGATAATGTATGACACGGAGTTGCAGCGGAAGGATTTCTGGTAGCCGAGTCGCCGCGTCTGCAGCAGAAAGATTCACATCCCGTCGGCCTTCGATCGAGCCGGGCTGACGCAGGGCCGGAGCTAAGGCCATTTTCGGTCAGGTGGCCGGGATGGAACCGGTGGAGCGTAGCGTAGAAATCACTGTACCGACTCCAAAATGCATATAACAGTAAATTAGGGGACTGTTCAAGAAGTCATGAGCTGTGCTTTCGTTCTATGAAGTGGCATAGTCAGCTGGAAATCCTGTAAGTGGACTTGATGAGTGGAATTACTCCAGCCTCAGATGGGATTTCTCGGCTGCCGCCAGAAATTATGATCATGCACAGACAAGCTGTCTTTCTCCTATGCTTGTACTTTATCTCTGCGTGTGATATGACTTCTATCAACCCATCCATCCATCCCTCCCCCGTTAACCAGCGCTTCGTCCTGATCGCGGCAGCAGCCTGTGTGAAGGCCCATCACTGGGATGGTTTTCACGTGCAAGGCAGGAACGTGCTCCCTCACCAGGCCAATATTCCATTCACCCACAGACTCATATGGATGAGTTGGAGCCTCCAGCTGACCCAAAACATGTGACTTTAAAGAGGAGTCTAAAAAAAAAAAAACAAAACGATGGGAGCACTGGGAGAACATGCAGCCTTCACTCAGGAACACTCCATGTATTATCTGTGATACGATAGGTACTTGATAAACAATTTCTCTTCTTTATCTGCAATTATAAAAGGTCATCAGATAAGCTCTTATGAACAAAACATAAAGATGAAAACTTCAAGGTGAGTCTCAATAAAGCCTCAGCACAATGAATTGCATTTCTTGCGTGGTATTATTCGTAAAAAGTCATTTATATACTTTTATTATTGCCCTCTCATTTTTTTTAAATGCTTCTTTAATTCAGGAGGGAACTCTGCGCTCCTTTCAAGTGACTATCTTCTCTCTCTTACTGTTTTTCAGGAGGGAAACTCCTAATTCAACTACCTCCTGATTAATCATCCCTTGTGACTTTTTGCTTGTACAATGCAGGTCGCGCTAACTTGGACGCATTAATGAATTAAATGAACCCAACAGAACTGTGCTACAAAGCCATTTAGTAAATTCTCAGTTTCAGCATCCACCACTGCTCTTGAATTGTCGAGACTCAATAGTGACAGGTAAAAGAATTAATGTCAAATATTACCGGCGGTTCTCATCCCTGTTTAAATCAGTGGCGAGTCACTTTGAAAATGCTGTTTCCAGGGGATCTTGGTAGCTCAGATGAGGAGTAGGGAATGAAACGACAAAACATGTGAAGCAGCTCCCTCCTGCTCTTCAGGAAACACACAAAGTCCCGCGTTCCCCCCCGTCACTATAAAGCTGCTCGTCAACACGTAATGCAGAGCCAGAAGCCACAAACGCACAGTTTTACAGACAAAGACGCATTCTTCTCCATAGTCCTCACTTCTCACACCTGTAAACACCTCACTTACGTGCACGCCGCAGTGCACAAGGAGAAAAGATTTGGGGGGGCGGTGTGGGATTTGTGAGGAGCAACTCGCAGAGCAGCTTAGTAACTTCAACTCCTGAGATATCCACTAGCTGCCCATCAATAAGTCCCCCAGCAAAGCTGCGCTGCAGTGTTAAAGGTGTCAACATACATCCAATCCACAGATGTGGAGACTGTTACACTGAGTCAATATGCAATTTGAGGTGGGCTGGCAAAGAGCATTGGATTGATTGATTCTGACCTTTTCCATGCTGTTCGCATTCTCCTCAAAATAATGAAAAGTGCTGACATGTCTATCTTCACCTGTTGCCTTTTTTTGTCTTGTCAAAAACCGGGAGACGTGGTTAATCCACTCATACGTCAGACTGTCAGTCCTGTAAGAGTGTGCAGCGCTGCTACGATAACCAAATATCCACAAAATCTATCTCAGTGGCTACTTCTTTAAATTTCAGTCTTCTGTTTGCATATTTGACGACTACTGGATAAAAGATGACTAGAGAGATAAATTAATTACTTTTCATCTTCAAAAGGCCACGAGGTCAACCACTCTCTGTCATCAAATTGTTCTGCAAGTACGTTTTTTTTTCCTTGTTATTATTCATCACTATAGCTCAGGAACAGAATGACAGATTAGACTGGATGGATCTTTTGTCCCGTCGAGTTCACGATGCCCCGAGACATTTAGAATTTCAATGCCTACTTGAACCCGTCCATCACAAACGCAACACTTTGTTAATACAAAGCAATAGATGATGATTACTACTAACGATAAAAGCCCTGTATTTGTCATCATGTGAGTTAGAGATATTTATCTGCTCAAACTTTTCGTTTTGCGCAGATTGGTGAAAAAACAAACTGTTGGAGAAAGTTTTATTCAGCTTCTCACATGATTTGTTGCCAAATAGACTTTTTCCAAAGAGCTTATTACTGCGTTGCATCAAGAATGTCAAGAGGCATCAAAGTTTTTTTTTTTTTCTTTTTTTACTCCAAAGCGAAACCCAACCTGGGACATGAAAAAGTTATAACATCCAAGTACAAAGACATATAAAGAAATCCTTTCAGGAAATCAGCCTGGTGCACTTATATCAATCAGTCAAAGCAGGATGCCTCATGAACCTCCAACACTGGCTAAATGCCAGTTCCAACTTGAATGATCTGGTCTCACGCCGAGCCCAGCTTGAAGAGACCGGCCGTGTGAGCTCAACTAAAAATCTATTTTCTGGCCTGAAAATTAAAGTGGCCCTTTATCCTGACCACGTGTCACCGGCCTCGCAAGGATTTCACACGTCACATTTATTACATGTAGTCATTTTCTCAGCTGTCATCTGACCAGACTCTGTCCTCCAACTCAGCCTGTCAACTTCATCATCTAATCTGCTCAAACGCATCCGTGCACATGTGCGTGCAATTGCCAGAAAAAAAAAAAAAAAACTTTTATGTTCCAGCCATATGGTTCATTATCAACCGTGTGCGTGTGTGTGTGTGGTGTGTGTGTGTGTGTGTGATCTAAGGGGCTGGACAAAGGTGGAATAACAAAGTAGGTCATGACAAAGGTTAGTACTGCATTAGCGACTGTCAGAGGCTGGACAGGAGAGCAGACACCACGGTGGCCTTTCCTCTTTTACTCTCTTACACACACACACACACCAACACTTCCTGAAACTCTGTGATGTTCTGTCAAGTATCTGAGCCAGCAGGCCATGACACACATGGGGTGCAGGGTCTGGAACAGGCGGATGTGTCTGGTCTGTCTTTGGTGTGTATGTGCACGCATGCGTGAGACAATGTTTGTGTGTGACAGTGCTGCTTGAGTTGCAAGAGTCCAAACAGTTTGCCCTTGGCAAAGATCTCAAAAAAAATTGAAAAGAAAGTTCTCATCTTTCAACACTTTTGATGCGTTTTCTTTGTGCCATGCAGTGATTATTTTTAATGGATTTCACTCAATATTGAATGGTTTGCCGCAGCTAAGCAGCCATGGAGCCTCCCAGAGCTTCAATATCAGCATCTACTTCACAAAGTTGACCTTAGGAAATCTGTCTCATTACATCTGCCTATTTAGATCCATGCTTTTAAAAGAAAATAAGAGATCCAAGCTGCTTCTGTTGTCTGCTGCACAAGTCAGCAATTGACTTGATGTTGTGAGTCTCCTCGGTTTTCCTGTTCTGAAAGTTGGGGATAATTATGGGAGTAAAAAGGCTGACTATCAGAGCAGATTAACAGCATCTCACCAGACTGAACTTCTCGCTCCCTTTTATCTCCTCAAACACAGCAGAAGCGAAGACGAGTTACGCAACCCCCACTTTGGGGACCCAGCCGACTTTCCACCCAACTTCTGTCTGTCTGGGTGTTTTAATGCATCTGTTAGTCTTCCACTATTTGATGTGCCTGTTGTTCGCAGCTCCTGCCACTTTTGCGCTGTTTTCCCAAAGGAAGGACTTTCAAAGCATAGCCCCCCCTTTCATTAACAAGGCTTAAAAGAGCTGTCCTCCTGCAGTGATCATTTCTGTAGCTAAAATAAATGTCTAAAAAGGATGAACATCTGCATCTGTTATTAGAAAAAGACACTCACATCTACACCATGATGTTCTTTGTATTTGATGAAAGATTTTAGATTAATGAAAAAAACATTAAAGGTTGCATCAATAAATTTTGCTGCAGCTCAGGTTAGCCCCACCCTCAGTGACCCCTTCAAGTGAAAAGAAGTAGAAGATAGAGGGATGGATGGATGGATGGAGAGCAGAAATTTCCATCCCTCCATCTGTGTATCTCACTAGTTTGGATGCACTGCAATCAAGCTATGTTAAAAAATATATATTAGTAAAACTGCAGCTAAATATGCACTAAAATAAAATAAATGCATGGGCTGCACACCGCATGCCACATTATTACATCACTAAATCACAGTTTTAATGGCAGAGTGGTGACAGATTTGAATAATGATAATAAACTTATGCAAAACTCAGCAACAACATTCTAAATTTTGGTTTTGTGGCTCTTAAAGCCACTTTTACACAGATCTTTCCATTGTGTAAAAAAAAAAAAAAAAAAAAAAAAACATACTTGCTCACAAAGTTCAGCAGTATATTAACACACCACTCTTGGTCAGTAAGAAGTCTATAAATCTTCTAATCTTCACTGTAGGCATCAGAACATGACATATGGTGTTTGTCTGTCACCAACTGAACATCTCAGGACAGCACACAGCAGGGATGGCACTAGTCAATTCTAGTGACTTCTGCCCTTTTAAACTTGACCTTAACTCTGCTGTCAGCACACGTTGGTCCCAGTTAAATGACTTAGTGCCACTCGTGAACAGATCAACATCCTTATAGGTCAGGGTGTTAATGAGAAGGCCACAGCGATTTACGCTAAACCTGATAAAGTCCAGGTGGAGATGAAGAGTTATTACAGGTAGCCAAGTGGGGATGTTCTCAGCACCCTCTTAGTCTTTAAGGCCTCTGTCCTTTTCGTCTACAAACTGCTCTGCTGCAAGAGGTCCTGAACTCAGGTGAGAAGTTTTTTTCCACACCATTTTCCATCAAAGTTTTATTTTTTTCAGTCATCTGTGTAACTGTGGATGAAGTGCAGCGGTGGGATCTATAATTCAGCCAATTTGCTGGGCCAAAGAGCCTGTCGCAAAGCCAAGAAGGATAGAGGAGTGGCGGCCACAAGAGTGCTCCGCTAATGCTGTATGTCTGGCATAGATGCATTGTTAAAAACACTGTTAAAATGATTCATTTTCAATCCAATCATCTGCAGTACACTCTCAGATGTCCACAAAAGGTTTATATAGTTTCTAAACCACTGCAGAAGATGTTTTTCACCTTGCAATTGGAGCTGAACTTTCAACCCAGAATATCCATCACAAGTAGGATTTGGCTAGTAAGAATTCTGTAGTCTTGGTGCAAGTCAGATACTCTTGAGAAATATTGCCCCCAGAGCTTGTCAGCTCCCTGACCTTGAGGTGAGCTCAGTACCCACGGTGGCCAGTGGGAACCCGAGAACTCTGTTGTGACTCGTATTGGTTGGCGCTGCAAGAAAAAAGGATGCTCACCAGCATTAAAAAGGAGCGTTAAATGAAATCAATTTTCAATTTACTTCAAATGGCGCTGTGCAGGAGTAACAAGCCTGACCTTGGATGGCAGATCTCTAAAATGTTTGCCTTGTAAATATGAACTACTGAAAAGATGAGATACAGTTTGGGGTTCTCTCATGCGACTCAAACCCAGGGACCACCTCAGGTCGTTCGACTCCTGTCACAAGTTTTAAACAGGCGAACTCGTTTTTTCAGAGATTTGAAATAAATGTGACTTCTGTTCTCACTGTTCTTTTGAACTAACCTGGCCTTTGATTCACCTGCGATGAAAAGAAAGTGCTTGGTTTTCTGAGTGCTTTAAACAAGCCTTAACTATTTTACTCCCAGGTTACAATTCAAAGGAATTTTGCAGCAGTACTTATTTAAAAAAAAAAAAAAAAAGCTATGACGAGAGAGCGGTCGTGATCAATTTGATCATTTACCCTCAAGCATCTTGCTTTGAGACATAAAATATTAATAAGTAGATTCAGTTTTGAACCTGAGCAAAATAAAATATTGATTAGATGTCTGCTGTTTTATACTGTATATGTGCCTTCCTTTCTTTGCTCCATTCAAGAACTCTCCCTCCTATGGCCAGACTATGGGAGGTGTCCGTGATGTTGATCCTGGTGCTCTCCTCTCCTGGGGTGTCTCCAGACCCCACACGGCACCTGTGTGGCTCCCACCTCGTGGACACCCTCTACTTTGTTTGTGGAGAGCGGGGCTTCTTCGCCGATGTTAACCACCCCCACAAACGGGATGTGGAAGATCTGCTCGGTAAGGCGTTTTGAAATATACTAATTATGCCCTTGCCGGTGGGGGATCAGTAAGGGACAGCGTGACATTGCCCTGCTAACCCAGGGTGGCTTTGTGTCGTTCTACAATGTTCAAAGATCAGATGCTCCATAATGGTAAACAAACTTGGATCCTAGCTGGTAAAAAAGGTGTTTAAAGATGACATGCTAGAATCCTCCATGAACTAAATCTGTTTTTACTTTAAACATTAGTCTGCACAGCCTACCTCCAGCCTCTTTTGAATTCAGCTGTGAAGGCAGACTCTGGCTTTCTTATTGTTGCCTTTTACAATCTCACAAATTCAGTGCTCACAAATCTCGTCAAATCCCCAAATTCCTCATTACGCTATTCCCTACATGCATTATTTGGAACACCAGCTTCAACCTATTGATGTTTTAAAGTCTGAACTTTAGAGACGTGAAATGTTTGCCTCTGGAGCTTCTACTTCTTAAAGTCAGGGACTAACAAGACTAAATGGATTGGGGAGATCAGATTGCTTAACCATTAAGACTCCATTAAAGTGTCAACCGTCTAAAAATGCAGTTTGAGGAAATTGAAGTTTGCTCTGCAGCAGCAGTAGCAGTACTAAACGCAGGGTTATGGAAACTTTTCTTCACTTCAAAGGGTTCCTGTCTAACAGAGCCAGACGTCAGCAGCAGCAGCCGCTATGGAAGGTCCTGTCAGGACACAATGAGCCCAAGGTCAAGAGAGGCATCGTGGAGCAGTGCTGCCAT
Source organism: Pao palembangensis (assembly GCA_015343265.1). Taxonomy (NCBI): domain Eukaryota; kingdom Metazoa; phylum Chordata; class Actinopteri; order Tetraodontiformes; family Tetraodontidae; genus Pao; species Pao palembangensis. Next base: position 5,759,684 of record CM027082.1, read on the forward strand.
AAGCCATGCAGCATTTACCACCTGCAGAGATACTGTGACTGACTCATCACTCCATGACTAGCACCACTCATAGCTTGTAAAAAGTCCATTTCTGGGCCAATACTTGCTATGTCTTATCAACTAAAGGAAATAAAGCTTCATGACCCATAACCCAGGGCTCCTCTCTGCAAAGGTGTGAAATTCTTTTTTGTGGTTTTATATAGTGCTGAAGTGATGTCTTATGGCCCTTTTTTCCTGCCATTTTACATTTAGCTGCAAGTCCTATAGTGCCCCCTGCTGGCTAAGAGGCTTCACACAATAAGCATTTATGGGCAAGGTGGTTTGAGATGAGAATTTATTCATTTATTTAAAAGGGAAAATGTACTAAAATAAACAAAATTGTTGTATTAGACTTTCTAAAAGAAAAAAAAGCAACTAATGCATATACCACATATACTTAAAAATAAAATGCCCCTCATACAACCATAAAGCCTTGTGTTCTCTACATTTAGTGGATAATTTAAATAGGTACTTTACAAGTATGCTATCATTTTCCCAAAATCACATTTTAAGAACAAAACAGATGTAAATCCCCGTGTTGTGTGTGAATATTAAATTGTGAGTTCTTGTCCAGGTGAAGTAAATAATTACACATGATTGCCTGGAGAAAAGAAAAGATTATTCAATTATCTGCGCAAACCTTAATCTGTTGTACCTACAAAAGTTCACTACACTCTACTAAGATGTTTTCTCACCTTCTCTAAGAGGCTCATTCATTTCATTCTCTCTGTTTTCCTTACTGTGCTGGAAAGCTTTGCTGGGATCAAACCTGCGGCGAGGAGCGCCAGGGAGCATCGACTTTAGCTGCTCCTGATCACTCTTTAGTCGGTTCACCTGAGACCGAAGCTTTGATATCTCCTACAAACACCCGTGCAAACAAAAACTGTTGAAATGGAGGTTTGGCCCTGAAACAAATTTGTATGTGTTTCAAAAGCGCGCGTTACCTGTTTCAGAGCGCTGTTCTCATCTTTGAGCTTTATCACGTGTTTGATCTTCTGCTTCTGGTTTTGGTGGCCCAGCAGACGAGCATAAGCATCAGACAGTTTGTTTAACTCCTCCTGGTTGGCTCCCTTCTCACTGAGGAGGGTATTTCTCTCTGCTGCAAATGCATTCAGTTGTTCCTGCGGAAGCACAGAATAAATTCTGACACTTTCCCACTTAAAGGCCTCCTATAGACGCAGACTTGAACAGGCCTCCAGTGAGGCTATGTTTTAGCCTTTTGCCCTAAAAAGGAACCATTTAAACTAAAGAAGTATTTATAATGGAATACTACTATATCATTACCATGACACATGGAGTTTCCCATTTGTCCATCAAATCATACCAGTCAATCAAAAGGACTTCTTTGATATGACAAGACGTGCTACCTTTTGACATATCTCCTTATTCACTCCCAGCTTCTACACAAACCTCCCTTTTGTTCTGTTTTGCACAACTTCAGAGTGCAGTTTAACAGTTTATCTTGCAATCGTGCTAAGTAATTGCCTATTTACAAAGCAAGCAATGATGGAGCAATATCTTTTATTTGGAGATAAAGATTTTTGCTGGCAGCTGCTTTCCACTCATAATATGAAACTATTGATTGGTGCAGCTTTAATAAAAGATGCTCTAGCCTGTGAATGAGTGGGAAAATGACTGACCTGGAATGGCCTGACTTTGGCAAACAGCTCCTTGTATTGTTTTCTCCAGTGTTCCATCTCAGAATTTGGGGAGCTTAGAATAAAATAAAATGTGTGGTTAAAATGTGAAGGATAAATTGCGCTATGAATCACCGCACAACTACAGAAAAAAGATTATTTCTCACTTCTTCTCCTGTGCTTCATCTAATTGTCTTTGGAGGTCCTGCCGCTGCTCCTCCATCTCCCACCGCAGTGTGACCTTCTCTTGAGTCAGCACTTGTAGCTGCTCCTGTAGAGCGCAGCCGCCTTCTCGTTGCTGTTCTAACTCACGCTGCAGGCTCTGGTTCTTCTCCTGAATGAGGTCTAACTGGGTTTGGAAGTTCTCATCCTTTTGTCGCAGCTCTTCTAGATGAGCCTGAAGCTGATCTCTCATCTGCTCTGCCTTCTCAAGCTGCTTCTCAAGACCCAGCCTTGACTGGTGGTTATCTTCTATATGAGAAACAAGAGGCATTTTTTCTTCATAGGCCTTCTTAAGCTCAACCTCCAGTTTGAGCACCTGTGATCTGGTCTTCTGGTGGTCTTTACATTCAGACTCCAATGACCCACTTTTCTCCTCAAGCGCTGTCTGAATTGTAGCTTTCTCTTGTCTTTCTTGTTGGAGTTGTTTCATTAGTTCCTCTTTTTCCTGGCTGACCTTCTTTATTAGTTTCTGGGCTGTTTCCATCTCATCTCGGTGCTGAGCTACACTTTGACCTCTCTGTTCCTCTTGTTGCCTCAGTGCTGCTTCTCTCTCCTTTATCTGCAGCTGTAATTGGCTGATCAGAGCAGTCTGGCTCATCGCTCTGGCTGTCATGTCCTCCTCTTTTTGTGCAAGGTAAGATTGCACCTCCAGCAATGTTCTATTAAGAATATAAAATACAGAATATGAAAAAGGACCAGACACAGACTGCATATTTGAAGCATACCTTGAAACCTCCTCCTTGGCCCGGCGTTGCTCCTCTAACCCATCCGTCAGTGTATTAATTTCCTCCTGTTTGTGTTTCATCTCCTGGTTCGCCTTCGTCACCTCTGCTTCCAGTCCTTGTTGTCTTTCTTCCGCTTCCTTCAGAGCCATTTTGGTGCTGAAACATAAGACACAGTTCGTGAACCTTCCACAGTTACAGAAGAGGAAGCTAAATGCTAACACAAACTGACATTAAAGGAACCCTTGAAGAAAAATGTTGTCAGTCAGCATTCACCTTTCCAGCTGGGTGACAATGCCTGTCATCTTGTTCACCGAGTTTGCTTGTGCCTCTTGGAGTTTTCTCAGAGCTGTGAAATGCTCGTCTTTTAGGGCTGCCACATCATTGCTTTTGCTACAAAAGAGAAACAGCAATATTAAAGGTTACTTTTAAAACACAATACCAAGAACGCTTCAGAAGATATTCTTATCTTTGTCTGGACAATCAGAAAAGAAGTGTAGTCCCTAGAGGAAGTATTACAGTCATCATCAAAAATGTCTTTAAATTGGCCTTTACATACACTTCGTAGTTACACATAAGCATGTGAGCTACTTAATTAAGATTGTGTCCTTAGCCTGTGCAATGTTCACCTCTCTAACAGAGCCCTAGTGTCGCTCAGCTGTCTCTCCAGTTCCACTGTTTCCTCTTGTAGCTTCTGAACCTCATCCTGACTCTTTTCCACCACCTCCTGCTTCTTCTGCTCCTGATCTTCCAGGAGAGCGAGCTCTCCGAGCACATCCTCCATCTCTTCCTTCAGCTGTCTCATTCGCTCCTCCGACTCCTCTCTCTCCTGCTCCAACAGCACATACAAGGAATCCACAAGTGCCTGGAAGAAAAAACACAGACATGATGCTTTTAGGGATTCTCTAATTCATTACAAAAAAAGCTGTGTTTTAGAAGATAAAAATGGGTTTGACCTTTTCTTTTGTCAGTTCTTCTGTAGCAGCAGTGAGCTTTTGCTCCAGCTGAATCTGATTCTTTTTCTCATCTCGTTTGGTCTCTTTTAGCGAGGCCAACTCCACTTTTAACTCTTCCACTCTCCTCAGGCCCTCCTTTTGAGTCTTGCCTGGAAACCAAAACAGTGCAAACAGATTTACTTTGAACCATAATGATTGGGTGTAATGAGATCTTGATGCACATACTTCTCTCTTCCTCAGAGAACAGATATCTCTGTTCCAGATGAGCCACTCTCTCATCAAGCTCCTTCTCCGTCCTTCTGAGCACCTCCCTTAGTCTGGCAAGCTCTCCCTCCTGCTGTCGAATCGTTGCCTGGAAATCTTCAACTTTCTTGGTGGCAAACACCATCTGCTCTTCCATGACACAGACTGACCGTTGCGAAGAAACAACCTCAAGCTCTTGGTCTTCCAGCCTCTTTTCCAACTCCAATAAATTATCCTTCAGTGCTTTTAGCTCTTGCTGGTTTTTCTGTGCATCTGCCTCTTTTTGCCTTAAGACCATTTTAGTGCTTTCCAGCTCAGTAGAGCTCTGTTGTAATTTAGCCTCAAGTTGCCTGAAGAAAAAGAAATATCCACAAATTAGTAAACAATACAAATTCAACTTGCTCTAAAGAAAAAAAAAAAATCATTGATTTTCTTACTTTACTTGGTCCTCCAGAGAAACAATGTTATCTTTTGTGTTTTGTCTGAGCTGCAGGCGAAGATCCTGCAAACAATGAAACGCAAAGTTGTCAAAGATCCCGATTCAGCATCAACAAGAGAAATTAATTAGAAAAACAACCATGCCGTTTTTCTTTCCCCAATAACACAGCCACAATCTGAAAAATGTCTGTCCTAACCCTACTGGGCACTAATGATTCACTTCACAGAACCTTTAGAAACAAATTGTTACATGAACTAAAACTAAAAACTTTAATTGCAGAGTTATATTTTCCATTAATCGTCTCTGGGTCCTCAAAATAAAACAAATGCATTCACAATTTCAAAGATATTGCTAATTTTCCTCTCATTCTAACCCAGTCTAATAGTAACTGATCAAAGAGAACGTGTTAAAAACTTAGAAAGTCTGAGTAGGAAAGCACACTTATTCACACAACTCTGCTCACCTGTGATCTCTCACTCATTCGGGAACACTTTTCAATTGTACCAAACAAACATAATCACAATAAAATCAAAATAAAATTTCCCTTCCCCTCCCTTTAAGACATCAGAATTTAGTTGGTGTTTGTCTACCTGGATCTGGTCATTTGCTGTATCCAAATATTCCTGCATGACTCTAATCTCCTCCGTCAGTTCCTGTATTACAGCTAAAAAACAACAAGGAAAAAGCTGTTGTGTAATGAGCATTTACAAAATTATTGAAAACCTAAAATATTACATGTGCATCAACTACAGTCTGTGTCAAAGACAGCTGTCCACACAATCAAAACCACTGGCTCACCCTGTAACCTGGCATTCTCACTCCCCAACTCTTGGTTATGGGCTTTACTAGCTTCATGGAGGTCCTCTGTAAAAACAACAATAACCCCTGATATTTATTACTTTACCTAGCACGGTCATTGCTGTTGCTATTCCCATTAAATCTCACCTAAGTCCTTGTTTCTATCCTTTAGAGCTGTGACGGTACTTTTGGCAGATTTGAGGTCGACTTCAAGTACTTTCAGCTGGGCTTCAGTGTTTATCTGCAGGACACTTAACTCCTGGACACCAACATAATACTTATAAATCTGCATTACTTGTTGATTAATGTGTAAACAAACATTTATTTGCCATTATTTTGCAATCAAAGACTGAAAATATGACTAAATCGGTACGTATGTACAGACATACAGTACCTTATTTTTTGCATCCAAACTGTTCCTGGCCTCCATTAAGTCCATTGTGAGGGAGTTAATCCTTTTTTTTGAAGTGTCAGCAGAAACCTTGAAAAAAATAAAATAAAGGAATCAGAGCATTTGTTTTACCCCACGACATCTTTCCAAATACTTACCAACCATATCCTGGACAACAAAATAGCACACCTTGCTTTTGAGGAACTCATTGACTTTTCTGAGTTCAACCCGCTGTCGTTCCAGGGTTGTGACATTGGCAGCAAGACTTGTCCTCTCCCGAACAGCAGCCAGCAGCTTGGCTTCCACTTTTTTCAGCTCCTCCTCAAGAATCAGCAAGCGGCGGTCCTGCTCTCCTCGCTGTTGAACCAAGGACCTTATCTAGAAGGAAACAAATATTTTAAGTAGTCACAGAAGCTAACATATGATGCAGTAATTCAATCAAGCAGGAGTAGTAGCAGCAGTAGTTTTATCATTTAGTAGGACAACTATATTGTGCAATACAAAGATTCAAATTTAGGTTTATGCTTCTACTCAAACATTTCAGAGACTCATATAAAACATCTACTTTACATTTCACTCTGCAACATTGAAATTATTTTGGCAAATTTGCAACACTGTTAATAACACACAGCACAATGCTTAAGAGGACATAAACAACAGAACTCCATCTAATCAATAAATAAAAAGGAAATTAGAAATATGACACTCCAGAGTTATATCCATGTTAACAATAAGATCTTGTAATCTGTACCGTCCCAGTTATTCTTTTGATTTCTGCAGTAAGAGGAACATTTATGGGGATAATTATAACATTGAGACACACAACACATTAAAACCAATCAGTAATAAGACTTGAAATGTACCTCTTTCTCCAACTGTTTCTGCTGCTTCTTGGCCATGCTCATACCATTCTTCTCTTTCTTAGCACTTGAGCCTTCAACCTTTTTTTCCCCACAGGACATAAACGAAAAGCGTCACGTCATGCTTCAGAACTGATTTATGTCTAGCAAATCTTCGATTGAGACTATTAGTGATGGAGTAAAGCTTACAAGCCCATCGACGGACATAGTCCTTCTCACGGGCGACACAAATGCATTTCGGGTGGGAGACGGTGGTCGCAGAGCGGCTGGACACAAAGTTCATAGTGAATGATGTTACTTAGATGAAACTGCCTTCGCTTGCAAGACTGCGTTTCTCCATTCCACCCACCTGCTTTAACAACTTTGAATCGATCCGACTTTTCAAACGAAGCAGCTCCCTTCAAATCCTCGGGTTTAATCTCATAGGTACCCGGCGGAGGGGCACAGCCTTAACGTCAATAACATGTTAGCTTCCACTTTATTTGTACAGTTTAAACATTTTTCCGGCTCACACTATTCCGTTTCTCTACCCTCGCTGTTGACATTTTAACACAATATCTAATTTAATAAGTGGAGCTACATTAATTAGCATTAATCCTATTCCAAAAACTGACGTTATTGAAGTTAGCTACAACTGTCAGCTACAAGCTACATGCTGTAAAAGCGTCTTACCAAAGGTGTCATTGAACCTCTTTAAAGGGGCCCTTGAAAAAGACATTGTAATCTTCTTTATGGCAAAAAAAAAATGTGTTCTGATTCTCTCTGCCAACAAGGCTGCAGGGCAGCACTCAGTGACACACAACAGACGCTTCCCCGCTGAAATTTAAAAAAAACGTCTTACGTGCGCAACAGTACGTACAGCCAATAGGCGTCTAGCATTTGAGAACGTCATCAAGACTAGTCGCAAATATATGGCCTTTTCCGCGTTGTTTTGTTTTTTTTTAACCATAATAAGAATGAATGTAAGTAACCATTCATCGTGCAACTCCAACATGAACGAGCAAAACTCTTAACAGCACAAAGCAATACTTTTTCAGTTAAACATTTTAATTTCATTGAAATACAACATAATTTCAAATCCTCTGCAGGACTGTTGTACATTTTATATTTTCTCAATTCTTTGTACTTCAAAACATGTTCACTTGTACAACAGTATCATAAACAAAGCCTCATGTCACAAATGGAGCATTGATGACAATAAATTACACTTGCCATGCTTTAGTTTAGAGATGTTACATTTGTACCTTCAATTCTTACTAGATCAACCTTTAAAAGGAATAATAAATCAGCGGAATAAATATGCTTAAAAAAAGACTGGAGTTACAAAAACATTTTTGCCATTCAAAACAAAGCAGAAATAGTTCACAAGAGTTGTTTCAGTAGCATTATTCATTATAACTGCTTAAGGTTTCTTTCATATGAAAAAAGAAGACAATTTGTATAATTTGGTAACACTGAAATCTAAAAAGAAAATTCCATTAATAATAAATACTGACTATATTTAAGAAACTGCCTTTGACTGAGAATTGACATGAGATCAGATTTTTTTTTCGTTATGTGCAGAATATTTAATAGCTCTGCAAGACCAACTTCACCAATACACACTTGAAACAGGTTAATTTAGTACAGAGTGTCTTCGTACAAACTAGAGATATTTCTGTTATGCCTCTTGTGTTACTGACATTTTTTTCACTCATGGAAACGCAACCACATTTAGATGAAAATGCATCTTTTCTTGTAAAACTGTAAATATTATCACTGTATCCATGTACAGAATATAAAAATCTTTCCAGACGAGAGAAAAGAAAAAGGAGCTGATGGGGTTTCCAGTCGGGAACAGAGAGGCATGTTTAACAAGGAGGTGTAAATTAAAAAATATCAATAACTAAGACCAATAACAATTACGACACTCAACACTTTACTTTGTTCAACAGTAACTGGAACTGGGACAGAATCTTTTTAAAAAAGGTGTCAGGAGGAAGCATGAAAACTAGACAGGCAGTGATGTGGTAAATAAAAGCCAACCAATAGTATAGTGCCTCAGTTCCTTTGAAAAGCAAGCAGGTGCTAGAGAGGAAGTGTTCACCAACTAATGACAGAAACCACACGTGAAAAACGTGGACAGAGTCAAATACTACGCATGAGCCATCAGTTTGAAATGTATAATGATAAACTGGTTAAAACAGAGGACATTAAAGGTGTCACGGGTGTACTGAGGCCTGCATGACCAATGAAGGTAACAAAAAAACCTAACAGAACAAAAAGAAATGCATAAAAAGCTCATTATTTTGAGACACCATGAATGCGTTAATGGGTCCTGTTGGGTGTGACTTAGAAATTTTCTCTAGGTCAGTGGTCAGAGGACTAAAAAAAGCATGCATAAGTCAGAGTGAGAGCCATAAAATAAAAAAAAAAATGAAAGAATGAGTACAGATCTCCAACTGATCTAGGTATAAATGCTTAGAGAATTCAAAGACAGGCATGTCTGAGAGGTTTTGTCTTTGGATTCTTGAAGCCATTGTTCTTTATATCTCAGGTAAGAACTGTACCAGGAGGGAGTACTTCAGCTGTGTGCGTGTGTGTGAAGGGGCTATCTCAACAGGTGGTAGCCAGGGACTGGTGTATAGGGGGTTGGAAACAGCGGACGTGCTCCACGGTGGAGCTGTCCGTCTCCACGGCCTTCATGTACTTGTTGAGGATGGCGAAGATCTCATTGTTGAGGATCTGGTACTTCCTGATGCGGTCTGCCATCTTCTTCAGTGGCTGTCAAGGGAAAACGTTAAAAAAGAATAAAAATGTATATTACACCAAAGATATTAAGCCCACTCAAGCATATAAAGGAGAAAACAAGATGAATACACACTCACCACATTCTTGATGATCTCGTCCTTGCCGTCTTGCCTTTGCACTTTGAGAAGGTGATAGCAGAAGTCGAAGAGGTCAAAGCGACGCTGCTGTCCCAACAGCACAATGACGGCACAGCCAGCCCAGTTCAGCCCGTCCCCAAAGCACTGTCTGTAAGCCGAGGTATGCGGAAAAAAAACAAAAAAAAAAAAAAAAAAACGTTACCAGGGCTGATTCCATGAGCCTCAGCCACAAGTTTGAGAAAGTTAAATCTGTTTGAGCTGGAACAGGCTCTAGTCTGTCGAGGATAGAGGTAAGTAATGTCCATGCCATCACTGCCATGGGGACTGTCGATATATAAATGATTTAAAACTTTTCAACATCAATCATGGACGCATTTTTTTTTTCCTGGAATATATCCCTGGCATCTTTCCACTGGTGCAGTTAAGCCTAGAAGTAGTTCTCCTACTGAGGGAGAGCTTCTTCAGGGATGCTCATCATACATCTAATAGGGAATGCTGGAGCTTTACTTTGTCTGTTCTGATCAAACAATAGTGTTTTTTATTAAAATGACAACTAAGTGAGTTCTGTTTTAGCCGCAAGCACATATACATATGGATTATCTGCATCGTGTCACTTACTCTGCGGTGAACTCGTGCGTGCCCACGGGGATGCAGTAAACAAACTGCATGGCGCTCCACAAACGATGGAACTCCATGCACTCGTCCACGTGCATCACACCGTTGGTGGGAGGAGGCCCGCGCCACACCCCGTCGTTCAAGAAACTGCGGATGCGGGTCAGGATAACTTCAAACATGGAAAGGCCACAGCAAAGGCGCTCTTTGGTCAGCAGGTCCCCCTCACGTGCAATTGCAATTTGCTAGAAAGAAGCCACATTTTATTATTATTAACTACATTTAAAATTGAAAGAATCTTTCCAAACACAGAGCGGTGCTGAACTCACCTGTGGGGTTCCCAACCTCTCAATTAGAGGCACAAGGTGCAGAGGGGCATACTTTGCTTCCAGCCGTTTCATCCTCACCTCGAGTCGCTCTCCCTCTGAATAACACACAAACACAAGTTCACAGATCCACTCGCTGTGCTATAATCAAACATATATCAGTGTGAAACCCTAGTTTCTCCTCCATCTTTCTTAAATACCTTTTATGTAAACTCTGGGCAGAATGTTCTGGAATGGAGCAGCATGAAGCAGGTCACACACCTCCTCTTGGGACTAAGATCAAGCACAGCACCAAAATGAGTCAATTCCACTGAAAGGACAGCGGCCTTTAACTTGACAGTGCATGCAGACAGCCACGAGGTGAGGTGGATTTGAAACTTGCAGCTGCTAAATATGTTGAAACAGTGTTAGAGCTACAGATGTAAACAGCCGTTAGAGCATAGTATTGAATGGTAAATGTGAAAGGAGTGAGCTGCACACTGGAACAGAGATGCATGGTGAGGATCATCCAAAAGCATCAGCTTACAGGGAAGGGGAGAAGAGAAACGATTGAGAGTGTGACTGTGCATCCGATGAAGCTCTGCTTATCAGTTCATAATGACAGATCGATATTAGCAGAATTATAATATATACAGTATATACATACATATATATATACATATATATATATATACATATATATATATATATATATATATATATATTTGCTACACTCTTACTCTAAATACAGCATCCCATTTGATCTGCTTTAGCAGGCAGAGGTCAAGTCTACAATGCGTCATCCCACTAAGTACAATGTCAGCATGTTATCATTATTTAAGATGCAGGTCAAACTAAGACTAAATCCAAATTCTCCTTTTTACCCCTTCCCCTTCGTCTATCCCCTTGGCCTCAAAAGGAAGGGGCACATTGTAATGAAGTCCTTTTACCATTTACCATTGCTGTAGCCATTATTAGCACAGGATGCATTAGATTGTTATGATGAATGATGAATGATTTTCAAATACAACTGACAATTCCAAACAATCAGCTTAAAAAATATGAGTGTCGTCACAGTGAAAATCGATCTTATGGGTGGATTTGGGATTGGCCCTAAATGCAGAGAAGCTACACCTTGATTGTCGTCAAACTAAACGGCGGCGAATGAAAGAAGAGCCATGCAATAATGATGGAGTACAACATACACATCAAAACCATACCCACAAACAGTCAGAGGACAGAAAAAAACAGACATTAAGAATGCATGTCACAGGCGTCCTTAACCAACAGAGCAAATGGAGGAAAAAGTATAAAGTTAAGCATAAGACTGTACCAACAACCAACTAGAAATGTTTTAGCACCTCTTCCATGGAAGACAAGGAGATCACATTACACAACATGGCAGCCATATGTGTAATGTGTGTTTTGGCTTATTCAGTAACTCTCAGTTTCAAATCTAACGATGCTTTTTGTGACAAAAATGACATTTCCAGGCAAGTCCAGGTAAATTAGGGAGGGAATAAAATGCTCCCAGTCCTTTGCTTCCATGGCTGATTGGACGTGAAACTATGTGTGCCAAACTAACACGGTCAGAGAGCAGAAACAGAAACACAGCAGCCCACACGAGATAAAACAGTCAAAGACAGAGCCGGTCTCTGCGTTCATTCAATACCAACGGAAAGACCTAAATCCTTACCACCTGTGGTAGATGCCAGCGTGAAATCAGAATTCAGAGAGAAAAGAGTCAAGGATCAAACACACTTGGGGGAACACACACACACAACCACCCACGCAGGATATTGATTGACCACAAATAAACAAAATAAAGCCCAGCGACAACTGAGACATTCAGATTAGCAGCCATTAGCTTAGACACTTGAAAAAGAAGAATCCTACCAGAGCTTGCTCGATGAGGAGGCAGAAAAGGATGGCGTTCCCCACCTCCCTTAAGCTCTGAAAGACATCTGTCTTCAGTTCAGCATACTCGATGATATCCTTGAGCTGATGATGGAAGAATTCCAGGATGCCTGGAAAAACACAAACGACCATCTGATGCTATGCAAATCCTAACGAAGGCAACTTTCTTTCATTAAACCTGCTTTTTCTTCATACAGCAACCTTCTACCACCTCGTTATATCATACATAACCTACTGCTGCTGCGTCAGCAAATTTGTCCAGCTGCCCTGACCCACATTTGGACCAACCGTCACCCCTACATCGCAGAGGAGAGGAGGATCATTGACTGCTGACAATCAGATCACAGACGGTAAGCCAGGTACAGGCCATTAATCTAGAGAGTATTAAACCCTCCTTATAAGAACATTCCATCTGCACATGTGAGCTCACGCCAAAAAGCCAGAGACATTTCAGGATAACCCAGAGATGGTGGCACCTTCACACAAGATGGTGCAACAAACTAGGAATAAAACTTAAAACAAAAACACTTTCTTAGCTTAGAATGCCAGTTTAGAAAATACAAAATTTATTTATTGACTTATTATCGGTCAACCTCTAGAGATCAGCGACACCAAACTTTACAGCAATCCGAACAACGGTCAATGTCATTAACATGGCTGTTAATTAACATCATTCCAGATGTATACCTCTGCGCTACGAGCTCACCTGGGGAGCCATACTCATGGCGCGGCAGGCGGCAGATCTTGGGCATGACTTCTATGAGAGTTTTTACATACTGCAGGATGGTGCCCTGGAGCTGCAAAGAGGGACATAAAATGGATGAAATGCAGCAGAAGTGGGGGAGCAGGAACACAGTAATTCACTGTGAGGATGCGGCACACTAAGGGGGAAGGAAATGCGATTTTACAGAAGCAACAGTGGAAAAAAAAAAATCAAGATTAATACCAGGCTCTTGACAATCTTGAGAAGCTCCTCCATCACTACAGCGATGCCTTGGTAACCAAGGAGACGACAGATGGTCTTGAAGTGAGGAGGGCCAACAAAGTTTCTATAAGAACTGTATATGTGGGAGTAGGCGATGTTCAGAGGCTGGGAAGAGAGAAAGGAAGCGTTAAAAAGGCTTCTCTTTCCACACAGGCCTACTAGATTGAGGAACAATGTCCAGTACCTTGGACCCATACAGGTAGTAAGGCTGCACGTTGGCTGGCTTGTCCCTTTGAGGCTCCTGGGTGAAGGGAATCGCTGTGCGTACAAAGCTAAAAAACAAAAAAAGAAGAAAAAAAAAACACTTAAAACCAAAGCATAGGATGGTCTCTCACAAACATGGACCAGAAAACTGACCGGTTAGTGGATCCGTTGTAGCAGTAGTTGGGGAGGAAATCAAAGTTGAGCTCCCAGAAGACGTGAAGCGTGATCCGCCCGTAGGGGGCCGAGACATTGTGGTTGGCCTCACGGAACATGGCGTCAAAGCTGTCCAGGGTCATGTGCTTGGACAGCAGTCGGTGGGTCAGCCTATTGATCTCAAGCAGCCACTCCAACTCCTGAAGCACGGAGACAGAATCATTTTATCGTGCTCTGCTTTTTGGAGTTTTGTAGCATCTTCCTCTGGTTTGTGATCCTACCACAATGGAAGTCAGGTCCTCGCTCTCAAAGCGACTGATGGCATGGTCCAGAGACTTGTACATGGCTGCGGAGATCCTCTGGGTGATCAGGCGGTTCAGGTCAATGGAGCGACCCAGCAGCTGCAAGACACAGGAGCAACACTTAAGCTTCACTATTCTGGAGAGGGGATTCGGTGAAAATGAAGCATGCAAAAAAGATGAACGAGGCAACGTCAATGCTGCGGGGCCAGCTGTACCTGCACGTGTCTCTGTTTGAGCAGTGTCTCATAGCGGTTTGACGGCGGGTATGGAATAATCACCCCATAGTTTTTACACTCCGCTCTGAAGCGTTTGTCTAGGAGGACGCTGTGAAACACAAGGCACAAAGACTTAGCTGATGACATTCACTACATAAAAAATATGCTAAAGCCTCCCCTACCTTCCGGCCATTGCTTTGTAGTAGGCAAATATCTGATCTGCTAACTTGTAGACAAATTGGTCAAAGCAGAGATTGACCTATGAAGATAAAAAAAAAAAACAGACGAAGGAGCCATTTGTAAAGTTAAGAACTGGGACGTTTTAATTCTAATGATGATGACTGTACCTCAGCTTCGATTTCATCATAGAGGAACTGCTTCTTGAACTTAGTGAGAGCGTAGTAACCACTGTCGTTATACAAATCCAGGGGGTAAAGCACGTACCTAAAGACAGGAGTGTTCTTAGTTTGTGTAACACAGCTAATAATTAGCAAAACACATCCTGTTACAGGCTTAACTCACTCCATCATGGAGGGCTCCTTGGTTTCCAGGATGTGGTCAGTGAGGATCCACGGCATGGACATCTCAATGGGAAACTGGATTCGACGACCCATGGTCAGCTCCAGGAAGAACTCTCTGAACCACAGCTGGGAGAGGTCGCAGCACTGCTGCAGGGCCTCTGGAGAGCGAATGCATAAGAGCAGGGAGGAGAAAGTGAAGGAATGTCTCCATGCCCGCAGGCTTCTATTATGACATTTTTGTTATTTTCCTGTCAGTGTAGTTTGAAAGCTCAACTCACCGCTGAAATTAAGCAGGTGGGTGAAGAAGAAGGACTGTTTGTGGAAGTCTTCGATGGCCACCACTATGGGCCCATCCAGACTGCTGCGGAGGGTCTTCTTAGACCCGCTTTTATCTGCTATGAGCGACTCCAGCATCGTGCGCACCATGTAGAGCTGCAGGGGTGAGATCAGAGAAAAGCACGTTCAGTGATTTTCTGCAGAAGACTTCAGCCGACAGGAAATCATTTCTGCTTTTTTCTGAAAAACGTCTTCAGAAACCTCAGTGAAGAGGATTTAAACTCATCAGCCACCAAACTGTCTCCCATCCATCTCCAGAGAGGCAAGTGTTGCCTAGTTACACCATCCTGGATAACTCACTGGATTTTCGCAACACATGTGTTGGGAGTCTCGTTTGACAAAAATGACTAACAGCCTGTGGGCAAGCACAAACTCAACCAGCTCGGAACATTAATAAACATTTGAAAACACTCTGGCTCAATCTGTTTATTTATATATTTATTTTCGTCGGTCATAAACGGCAGCATTTCAGCTTTTTGATCCTCCAAGCATTCCCCTTTATGAGCCGCTTTATGGATGATTTCAATCCTGGCTGGAGTCATTTGGACAGTGGCAATTTAGGGAAGTAGGAGGCAACAAAGTGTTTATGGTTGTTTGCATTTTTTTTCTATCCCCTGCACGTTGAGCCCCCAATGGCCCACAAAAAGTGCATTTCCTAAGGGTTAGTGCTGGGATCGTAAAAAACAAACTAAAGTCGATGTGTGCTGAAGTGACGGGTCATTAGGTTAGCCGCTAAAGCTAGTTAAAAAGTTGTCCCGTGTTTTTACCTGTGTGCTGGAGGGTCCTACGGCCCTGCGGGGAACCTTGATGTCAAATCCACCTTTCGGGTCTTTCTCTCCCCTGAGACAGGGGTCATTTGGGGGTTCTCTTGCCCCCTCCCAGTCACACACGGTCTTCCGTATGGCCTGAAGAACACTGAACATGGCAATAAAATGAGAGAGTTGTTTTTTTTTCCCTTGTTGGGCGTGAAGTGAATTCTAATTGCTTTTCAACCCATTAGCGCCGTGCGTGTGCACCTAATGAGGACGTTCTTCTTCTTGCGCACCGCCTGACGCAGGGGCTCCCTCAGGGTCATCTGGGCAAAGTCCTGTAGCGCTGCGTAGATGGTGTTCCTAATGGCCTGGTTAAACACCGACTCCATTCTGCCCATCAGAACCTACACAGCCCATTACACAGCACCATTATCATCATTGTCTACTTACTGTTAAGGGCAATCGATTGTTAACTTACTCTTATTGGAATAATATAACATTGTTAATTTTGTTTTACAGAATTCTGGATGAGAAGCCATAAAGACAACTAAAATGATTTTTCAGAACACAAAAACAGTAATGGAAAAAGACTCCTATTCAAATATTAATAGATAATAATCTGATCTTTAACAATTTAGGTAAGAAATTATTATTTATTAAGATTCTACTGATAAGAAGTCAGATAAATATTTATCATGTGGACCTAAAGATCTTTGGTCCTCATGTTTACTTAACAGAGTCTAAAAGCTTCAGGCAGGGGGATTTCATTGTTTGTCAGAGGTCAGAGGTGGATTTAGTCTAATTTCTCCCATTAGGAGTTGTAGAGATTTACCTGTAACCCCTTGATCATAGCGATGACCTCCACCAGAGCAAACTTCTCTTCACTGGTGTAATTATACCGCGTGGCCCGTTCATATTCCTCTGCTGTTCCTGGACAGTCTTTGTTGCAGAATTTATCCGTGGGATGGACCAGCTTCCAGGAATACTGAGAAAAAAAAGAAACTAGAGCTACAAATAAACCCAACCTACAAAGCATCTTTCGATTAACAGCAGCTTTTCCCCACCCACAACTGGCCAATCCCCAAGCTTCACTCACAACTTCCATGACATGCGTGCTCCACTTAGACAGCAGCTGCAGGCCTCTAAGAGCAAGGTCGAACAACTCTCTGTATTCCTCGTCTGATTTCTGGCTGTCCAGGCCTGAGCCCGTCACCACCTCGCTGTTGCTGTAGCGCGCCAGCTCCGAGATGAAGCGGATGTGGTCCTCCCTGATCTGCACCATCTGCTCACAAAGGTTGTACTGAGGCGAGATGCTGCTCTGGGTGCAGGTCCACCTGTGGACAAGACAGCGCTCAGGAACTGCCATCTATTCTTGATGGGTATAAGGAAGAATTCCTCTTACTTGGACTTGTTTTCTTCGTAGTGCGCACTTGTCTCAATATAACGTGACAACTCTATCTGCATGTCTCCGAACAGGGGCACCACTTGAAGCTGAGAAGATGAAAAATAAAGTCTCAAAGGGGTGTCACGCACATCAAGAAAAGAGGCTAAATAAGCTAAATTCATACTTTAAAAAACTTGTCGATCTTGCTGAGGTTGATCCTCTTCTTGGCATCTAATTTGTAGATGTTGCTCACGTTCCCATCCATCAAATACAGACCGAAGCCCATCACCTGTCACATGTACACACACAGAGGCTACGTCTTACGCTGGCTTTAGGCTGCTGACTGTTGGCTGCAGGTGAAGATGTCAGAACAGGCATACCTTGAGCAGCATATGTTTCTCACTGGGTGTCAAATACATCTTGTTCTCATAGTAGTCCACACAGATGTTGACAATGTCGGCTAGAAGCTCCTCATACCCAGGAATCACCTCCAGCTGTTGATGCAGGCACTGCACACAAACAGAGACAGGGGGCCAAATCTGGATCAGTCTACTGTATATGCAGACATCTTTTTTATGTTAAAGGGCTGCACAGTAACCTGGGTGATCCTGTTATGGTTGGCTAAAAACATCGAGAGGTTCTGGGACTCCTGGATGGACTGTGGGTCAGCCATTTTTCTCAGGAACTGAGCTGCCCTGGAGGCATGCAAACACAGCAATGTTAACAGAGCTCCTGTACAATGATTCCTAGATTATTCATCATTCACTACCTTTTGTATGCAGAATGGTCATTCTTAACGCTGCACTTCATGTTCTTCAGTTCATCTAGCACGGCAAACATGTTGATGAATTTGCCCAGTGTGAGCAGGTAGGCCTCTGACACAAAGTCCTTTCTCCTCTCAGCATGACAGAGGCGCTTCACCTCACTGCAGAAGCGTTCTATGGCTTTCCGCTGCAAAGATATTGCATGAAGAATGAAGGGACAGCCCATTTTCTTGCAAGAAAACTTTAATTGCTTTAGGGACAAATTTACCTGGAAGTACATAAATTTCATGAGCTTGGTCACTTCAGGCTCTAAAACCTCCACTGTCTTCTCGTAAATCTCCACTCTGTTGGGTTGCTCATTGCATTTTACCTGTTAACCACAAGAGGGCGGCAACACACAATTGAAATGTGCTAAACGCAACTTTCAACATTACGTCAGATATTATTTTCTCATTGAAAATGTATTGAATTTATTTTCTCATCAAGTGATGTGTTTGTGTGTTACCTGGGGAATGGCTCTGGAGCAGCTCCTCCAAGTGTAAAGCATCACAGCATACTCATGTCCTTCCTCTAACATTTCGTTCTGCACAAAAAGCAATTCATTTTTAGTAAGCAGAATCACAGGCTTTCTGCATTCACCTGAATTTCATTGATAAAATATACATAAATTCCAAATTCCACTTTAAAATAAATTATGCATTTCAAACCCAACTGGATGGATGGTTGGGCAAAAGAAAAAAAAAAAAAAAAACAAAATCTCAAAAATGCTCTTTATTAACATCATCCCTAATACACTGAAAGCAAACAAAAAAATCAGCAAATTAAAGAATGCACTTACATCCTCTAGTTTTGGTCAACTTCTCAATTAATTTGGGTTCAATTTATATTAATATATACATTTTAGGAAGTACCCCCAACAAATACTGGATCATTCATCACAGATGGGTTTATAATTTAGCATGAGGGGTCAGGGAAGATTTTTTGCATTCAAAAGTAGGTGAGACACCTTCCTCTGGGGCTCTAGCTGAAGAGTGTCCTCTTTAGACCAGTTTAAACCTCACTGGGACTTCCTGGTAAACTGCTGTTAAATAAAACACAACTTCCTCTCTTTACCAGTCAGCTCACACGCTCCATTCATTCACCATCATGGGAAAGAGGGTTACTACCCCACTGCCTGATTCACCACTGTGTGTGTGTGTGTGTGTGTGTGTGTGTGTGTGTGTGTGTGTGTGTGTGTGTGTGTGTGTGTGTGTGTGCGTGCGTGCGTGTGTGTGGCTTCGAATACAAGACAAAAGAGCCACATGATAATCAGTCCACTAAAACAAGGCTCTCCTTAGGGATGCGAGGCTGATCTCACCATACTGGAGTGGACTGTAGCCTGCTCTATATAACGAGCGATGCCGGTCACAAACGCATTCCTGTCTTCAAAGTTGGTGTCAAAATTAGCCTGCAGACAGAAGGAGAAGTGAATAAAAGGATTCTATCACGGCAAATGTCTGCACAATCTGGGATGTGTGATGGTGCCAGTGCGCGCAAGTCTGTACCTGGTACATGATGGAGGAAGGAGGGGGCTCGATGCATGGCTGCTGGTCCGGGAGGGGCAACTCCTCCAGCAGGTCCACATTGGACAGGGCGTCCTCCAGGGTCACGTGGGTTGTCATGGCAACAAGGTGTCACTCACACAAAATCCCACTCTGGGGAAAAATAAAAGTGAGGGTGAGAATATGATAAAGAAGATGCAGCAACTAGTTCAGGCACTCTCGCGGATTTCCCGGACCTGTACAATCCCGAATCCCTGCATAAATTTAAAGTAATGGTGGATTCAAGGATTTAGAGATCAACACAGGAAATACAGAACTGTCTCACTTCCCCCCACCACAATCAATCATCCATGACCATTTTGGACTGTCTAGGCAACACAGCTTCCTCTTTTTAAGCCATATTTGTAACTGCTCTGTGATGCAGTGTGACGCCTCTGCACCTGTCTCCTAATTTAAAAACCAGACCAAAGCTCAGAGGAAAGGCACAGGCCCTTCTATGGTTCTGCTGTGGCTTTTTATTTTCCTAGAGATGTATTTGAAATGCCTCAAGTCAAATGTAGCTGCTCTGTGACAACTGGCAAACGGAAGCGAGGATCAGCCGACTGGCTGAGCATGGATGCCTGGCACATAAAATAGATTATTTAATGCTCGTGTTGATATAGAAAAAATAAGAAATGATTGAGCAGCTCTACAGAGGTTTGATTCTGCAGCCTGGATTCACACTCTCTGGTTCCAAGTCCACTATTCAGCCTATAGAAAAGGAAACATGCGGCATGATAAACGGGGTCCTGTCAGACACAGAAACGCGCTCAGTGCTGATGAACACCCATCTGTGCTTGCATGCATGCATGCACGGGCGCACACACACACACACACACACACACACACACACACACACACACACACAAAGCCTAATGCCTGAGTTGGCTGAATAAACTTTCCCACCCTGTGCCAGCTCTGTTCCAATTGTGTGTGTGTGTGTGTGTGTGTGTGTCTTTACAAAGGAACGGGCCCCTTCTAGGCAGTAACCTAGTTGCAGCCAATATACGATAACAACTGTTAAAAAAGCCCAGACAACAGTTAGACACGTATCAGTATCACCAATATGACCACTTTTGATCTTATGACCCACCATCTGTCTAAGAATGTGACCAGTAAATGCTTCTGGACATCTGCAACACAACAGAGGGAGACTAAAAGAAAGTGTGTCAGCTGCAGTCACACCACTCCACAGGTGCTTCTCCCCCCACAGCTGTAATGTATATGAACCCTCACAACAGGATCAACAGCACGAAGGGAACCGATTTGCCGGCTTTCGGACACAAACTCACACGATCAACCGCAACACCGACACACACACACGTCAGCTTCGCTTTCCAACAGTATAGATGCATGTCACGATGCGATGGATGACTGTTGTGGCTGAAGTGACGGCCCAACTGTCCTTTCAGAGGCCACAGACTCACCATTTCCCACGATGTCAATTTCTCAGCTGAGCTCTGTTATGACTGCAAGTACCGTCACAGCATGGCTATTCTCAACACCCTGAAGTCTGTATCGCATTCACACAGCTTGTGGTAAAGATCGTGTTAAATATCTGTACACCCTCTAAAGTTCTACTTCCTTTTTCAGTATTTTGAGGCAGCGGACATGCTTTTTAAGGCCTCTGTTGGAAAGACCGAAATGTTTACTGGATGCTCAGCTGTGAAAACTATCTTTGGTCCAAATTAAATCATCTGTGACTTCATCAAAATAAAACAGACTTCCCTTTTCAAATTTAGATTCCTGGGACACTGATGCTGATTACCCATCTATCAATATCACCTAGAGTCTCATTACATCACTGCTCTGCAACTGCAGCATGCACGGATGCGTGCACAACTGTAAGTTGATGCAATATGCAATAGTGAAACGTGCAATCTAAAGCAGGAAGTACGTGAACCTGTCCTCTGTGCATCAGGCCGACGCTGGGCGAACCGGTCACGGCGGTGACGGAGCAGAGACCGGCCAAAGCAGACCGTGATCAGGAGCATCAAATGGTCAAATCACGGGGTCGCGGTTAGACCTCACTTCTCCACATCTGTGTGCCGTTATCGGTTCACGATCAATATTTTTTTTTCATCTGCTTTTTTTTTTTTTTTTTTTTTTTTTTTTGCGATATACATCATGTGCACCGCTACACGGAAACCGTCGCTTCACCCCACCCATCAGCGGGAGCTACGATGCCGATGGAAGCTAACGGGGATCCCATTCGAGTGTCAGAATAGTCGGTGGAGAAAAAAAAAAACAAATAAATATAACCGGAGATGCAAACCAAGCGTCGGCGAACTAACGTCGTATAAACATCAAAGCTTGAGTTACAGATTAAAGGGGACTAACTTGGCTGGGGGGTGAGAAAACAGCCCTCATCCACCATCACTAACCCAGCGCTCATCATCCTCCCCGTCCATCCGCCTTCTGCGCCTCCATCCGCCGCCGCAGCCCGCACATACCTGAAAATCACATGTCTATCCAGACGCACCGACGGACAGGGGGACGGTGTCGCGGCCCCCGAAGTTTGCTGGTCTTTTGGCTGGATCTCGTCGTCTCCTGTGCCGATGGATGCTCTAGTTTCTGCCCGTGTTAATCCACCCTACACAAAGAGCAGAAAATGGCTGCAAGTGCATTTTCTTAAAGGGCCAGTCCCACTGAAGTGATGGCGAGGAGCAGACTGCTGTCATGTGAAACCGGTTATTGTCCAGGTGGAAAATAAAAGGAAGTTATTTTCTAAGAAAATTATTTTCGACCACTAAATTAAGACTAAATGCCACTTAACATCTCACAATTTTGAACTTGTTTTTGATAGTTATATGATGAATAATCCAATATAATTTATTTCATTTCACAATTGTGATTAGTATTCCTACTGTTACAATTATACGGTAATGTATCAGAATTCATAATGGATCTGTGATACTGAAAAAACCTTTTGTTTTAAGTTACCATAAAACTTGTTGAAGAACATGAATATAAATGTAAAGCTATTTCAGAAAAAGTTGTTTGCATTAACATTTCCATATTTCTATTAGCATTCAAATTCCTCAACGGCAGCTGGATGTTTTCCACTTTAGAATTTCTGTGCTTTTTTGTTGTGCTAAAAACCTATAAAAAAAACATGAGGATTTAGTTATACATTATTTTATTAAAATTAGCTTAAAGAAACCATGTTATTTAAAAAAAAAAAATAGTTGTAAAATAGACGTTTTAGCATTCAACATGATCTGTACAAAGAAATTAAAGTGCAAAGTCCAGTGATTTGATATCTGTTCAAATCAAACACCCACACAGGTTTTTGGTAATTGTTTTAAGTGGCAAAAACTCAATAAATAAAATAAATATGGCTCAATTTGTAGTCAGAAAACACAGCCGCTGTGGTTACACTCGGGAGATGGAGGCCAACTGGTGCAGCAGAATGGTGAAGCAGGGGCGGTCTTCAGGTTTCTGTCAGCAATAAAACAGAAGAGAATATATCCCACACAATTATGCTGTTGCACATGTGAACATCATGAGCTAACCTCCTTCCAGCACCACTCCATGAGCAGGTAGATGGCGTTTGGGGCCAAGCGTGGCTTCAGGAGCCGGAGGCCTGCATTCAGGGTTTCCACCACCTCCGCATTGGTGCGGTTGTCATAAGGAAGGCGTCCCTCACTGTACACCTCCCACATGAGCACACCTGTCGTTAAAGAGATTTGAGAGAAAGTTGGCGTTGAGTTTGCATGTTTCTCACATGTCTGTGCAGCTATACGGGGAACAAAAAAGCACAAAATGTGCCATTTATCTAACAATCCACACTGGCACTGTTGTGTGGCTACAGCCAGATGAACAACACCAACTGTCACCTTTAGCATTTAGTGGTTCAAATAATCTGTGTTTTTAACCAAAAAGTCCTTGAATTTACCTTATCATGACAAAAGTCACAGAATTTGAGATATTCTAGTGAGTCTCCTTGTGCTCAGATATTGTCCGGATGATCAACAAAACAGGCCTGCTCAGGGCTGTTTATGACTGACAGCATATCACCATGAGCAACCAATTATTATAGACAACCAGTGAGAGTAATCGCTAAAACACTTGAGTGGGGGATACATTAAAACTAGAATGTTGCTGTGTTACCATACAAAAGATGATAACATCAAAAATTCTGAAAAAAAAAAATACATAAGTAATCTGAATATTCCCATGAACACACCAAATGACCAGATATCCGATTTGCTGCTGAACTTGGAGTATTTGATGACCTCCGGTGCCGCCCACTTGACAGGGAACTTGGAACACTGGGAGCTTGTGTACTGATCATCGAGCACAAACCTACGGAACAAAAATCAACAAACAAATCACAAGGGCACAGAATAAGTCAGTGCCCTTAGCTGAGACCACACACACTTACCTGGTCATACCAAAGTCAGACACTTTCACTTTGTTGTTATTTGAAACAAGACAGTTCCTGGCAGCCTGCAGACACAGAGGAAGACAACTGAGCAAGGATAGAAAAATAAAATAGTGGATAAAAAGCCACCATCTGTCAGATTACCAGATCTCTGTGGAGGAAATTGGAGTTCTCCAGGTAGGCCATCCCCTCACTGACGTCTGCACACATGCTCAGCAACATGTCCTGAGACAAACTGCCTTTCCTGGCTCGCAGGTAGTCAGAGAGACAGCCATTCTCCATGAACTCAAACACCAGGCACAGGGGAGAACACTGGCTGCACACACCATAGAGCTGAACCAGCTTGTGGTGTGACAGCTTCCTGTCGAAAACAGAAACGTGCAGGGCTCGGTCATCAATCAACATGACAGGAATGAGTTATGAACTGTATTTACATCATAACTCTGGCCTCCTCCCGCAGATCGTCTTCCGACATGCACCCATCTCTGATCATTTTCACCGCCACTTTCCTCTTCTTCCATCGACCTTCCAGTACAAGCCCAAACTGACCACTGCCAATCTCCTCACCCAGGGTCAGTTCATGGGGGTCCAGTTCCCACTGATCTACAAAACAGAAGACAGGTGATTGACTAATTATTAATTAATTGGCAAATTATTGTTATCATAGTTATTATTGTAATGACACAAGGATCCAGTTTAAAGTACCTTACCTTCGGAAGGATCAAAAACCTGCTGTGTGCAACTTCCATTAGGAGATACAGGGTATCTCAAGCGTGTTATCAGGCCTGTCAAACAGGTAAACATATTTTTTGCTGCTGAGCATCTCAAAAGGTTTATTTTTAACCTCTTTCTACTATATGTTTTTCACTTCCCTGCGTAAAAAGGAAACACACCTACCAGCAGCATTGTGTTGATGGTAATGAATAAGCTTGGGAATGGTGCTAAACAAGAAATTTTCTGCCAAGTAAAACTCTCCTGCTCCTGTTTCTTTTTGTCTGATCTGGTAATGCTTCACTCTTGGATCCTTCTCCCCATTTTGGCTAGAATGGATCATAAACACAAAAACACATAAATACACCTGAAAAGCATTTAACCTCTGGTTTCATTAAAAAAATGTATGTCAGATTAAAACCATCTCTATCAACACAAGTGCTAATATTCCTCCCTAAAGTGATCTAATTTAACAATATTATATCAATACCTTCATACAGCTGCTGGATAATCCATCACGTGCTCGGAGATTAAAGCCTAACTGTAAAATTAAGCCTGTTTTGAAAAATTGATGTTAAATGCTTTAAAATTGTCCAAAGTTTTCTTGATTGTGTTAACTTGTCCTTGATTCATATGTCTTCTTTTGTACTGATGTGGAATAGTACCTCAATGTCGTTGTACGTTTGTCCAAAGTATGATTGTGCAATGACAATAAAGATTTATCTTATCATATCTTATCTTAACTTTAGCTAGATAATACAATAACCTCAATGGATGGCACAGAAGAGCTGCCACTCTGCACAGGAGACATCATTTGGACTGTGTTATTAAATAGGCTGAAGAGGAAGTTAGGATGATTACCCTAGTGCCTTTGTGAAGACTGATACTGTGTAGACTCCCATGTGGCTCGAGTCACGAACCATGAATGCACCTTCTTTTCCCTAAAAGGGAAATACATGATTGAAAAGCCACAGTTATTACTGTTGTTTTAAAAAAATAAAACAAAAGAAAGAAAGATACAGAAAATAAAACCTGCATTTTTAAAAATGGATAAACACTGAATTTCACACTTGCAAAACCAAACTGCAGGAAGTTTAAGGGGGGGGGCGGGTTGTGGGGGAAACATTGTGGTTGTCTGACAATTTTTAATGCTATATGTCATCCTAGATTCTTGGTATGCAGTTGCACATGTTTCAGCTTTGCAAAGGTGAGGTTCTGTGTGGCTGGCAATTGGACAGCAAGAGCACAGTTTATCATAAACAGCCCGATCATCCCTTTATCATAGTTACCTTAATCAAGGAAGTAAAATAAGGAAGTAATCAAAATGTTTTAATCTAATTTTTTTTTTTTTACCTCTTTCATTAAGAGCTCCTGTGCTTGCATCCTGTTAATATTTTTGCTATACCATCTGTGACAAAAGACAAATTGTTGAAACTGATTAGGGTACCAAGTCCATTTTCAGATATATTTACGCTGATGCCGATTGATAAGGTAAAACTCACTGAAATCTTTCAAAATTGCCACCACTTTTTTCTGCTACATATGTGCTTGGTACAAAGCCGCTGTCCCTGATGACGGGGAGAGAAATTAATCTTTTAGTAGACGTATTTATAACTGTGATGGGGTCAAACTTTGCATGTGCCATACCCGTTGCCATTTCGCACAGTCCACCAGTCAGCGTTGGAACTGTTAATTAGGACATACTCGTGGTCTTTCTCAAGAGGCAAGTCCTTGTCTCCAGATGGCAAGAAATCTTGCAAGGCAATGACAATCCTCTCTGAATCTGCGTTTACCTGGAAGAGATTCTTTTAACATTACTAACAATGTCCCTCAGCTATATGAATTTGAAAGTGACAATCTGTGCTTTCTTATATCTGTATGAATAAATTAAAAAGCTATTTTTTTTTTTTTTTTAGAGAAACCAACTCTTTAGCCATGGAGGACAAAAACAACCATAACGTTGACAAATACAAAAGATATGATATTTAACAAAGCAAAAAGCTGTTTAAAAAGGCTGTATGATAAATGTGACCTGCCACACATTACGTATCACACATGAAAGTAACAGGTTATCTACCTTTGGATCTGGGAGCTGAGGAAGTGGCTTTTTAGAAGCTGTGGAGAAATTTGACACACTCAAATGTTCAAAATCAGCAGTTGTGTCTGCAACATCCAAATAGTGTGTTCATCTCCTTATTAGTTCTGAAATTTAAAAAAAAAGGAATACGAACCAAAACCCAGTGGGTCATACACATGACAACCTGCCGCCAGCTTCTCTGTCTGTTGGCAGCACCTCCATCTACCGTCTATCCAGAAGTTTGGGTGATATTTGGACGCCAAATTATTATCCTTTGTCTCTGCATGAGATAGGGAGAAATAGTACAAATACAAAAATGGCTGCATAAATGATTGTACTTAGAGAACCACATTCTTGAGCCATATAGGTCCAGAAGTACTGACCCTCTTTGAGAGCTTGAACCCATCTTTGACGACATTCATTGTCTGGGGCAAAAACGTAGAGGTAATGGTTGTCGTAAAACACCTAGAGATATTTTAATTGAAAAAAAATATATATATATATATATATATATATTTTGCTGTTACCACACACTTTACATTATTAGCATGTATAAATGTTTTCGATTTTAAGAACTTTTAAACTCACCTGAAATGGATATTTATAACTACAGGGAATGGGGACATCGCAGCAAACAATTTCCACACACTTGATTTTGTTGAGTTCAATGCAGCCCTTCAACATGGGTTTTTTCTGAAAGAAGATATATGTGTGTATTTCCTAATCTTAAGTAGATAAGATTTGACAAGGTATAGCTTAAATGTCCACATTAGAAAATTTAATATTTAAAGATTAAATATCAAGCACTTACCCCAGGACGGTTTTCAGAATACTTCAGGTCTTGGGTGTCCAATACAAAAAATCGTTCCTTGTAGTTGCATGGAGACGTGATTTTCTTTTGTTGGGATTTCTTAATCAGGGTGTCTTTCAAAATCACCCTGGGGAACATGGTAACAGTTGTGAACACTGCGGTGCTGGTATTTTTGTCTATGATTGATAGCGACATTAAAAAAAGAAGTGGCTCTAACTTGATAACTGTGGAGCTTCCGGCACGGAGCTTTTGCACTTTGTAAACCACATCCTACTGCATGTAACTGGCTGTGCTCCACACACCCATGTAATCTCTGTCTCCTGCATGAGCCGCATGTCAAAGATAAAGGAAAGGTAAGGAAAAGTAAATACATGGCTAATTCACTAGTTTAAAAAAAAATCTTTTCATCCTTTCATTTCATTTTCATTTTATATGGCATTTTTAAGTAAAGTGTAGGTATGCGCCGATAACACAAAAAACAATTTTTCCAAGTTTTTACTTATATTTGTTTTTCATTTTTTATCAATATAATAAAAAACGAGTATACAGCAAAATGTTCAATAAAAGAATACTATCGTACACTTTACAAGTTTCTGTGTGTCTTTTTTCGGTTTTATACAGACATTATCAAAATAATGTTACTCCAGTCCAATAGGTGGCGGTAATGCACCTCAAATGCCTTGCCAGCAGTCTTTTTTTTCCTCGCTTGAAGTAGAAGAAACAACTGCTGGAACAAGAGAAAGAATTCGATTTTTCAACGCCATAAGTTATATTTCGGACAACTAATTATTCATTCCTCAGTTGAAAGGGAGGTGCGTAGACCTTTTTTTTTCCTAATACGGTATCAGCACACCAAGTTAATCTGGTAACAGTAACATCTGTATCAACGATATTAGCAATATACGAGCAGCAGCCATATAGCTAAATCTGTTAGCTTTAAACAATTCTATAATAAAGAGGTGCGTGTTTATTGGCGCAACTGCGTTGCACATTATATATCAATACATGAAAAATTAATTAGTTATATGGGTACCTGCGGCATTAATAGTCATTTTCAGCTTTACGTTTGTTTATCCACGTTGAAACAATTGGGTCGAAATACATTTGTATTTCGAAGTATTTCTATCTTTTAGATCTATTTATATAGTAGTAGAATTAGTGTGCAGAGATATAAGGTTATAAACTGATTTTAATATTTTTTTTTTTTAGGAACTGTTGATAATGAAAGAATGGGATAAGGCGATTAAATTTTAACGAAAGGCCAAGGGGCTTTGATCATAAAGCAGCCTACTATGTTATGTAACCTTGTATTAATACTGCCTGTATAATATACATATATACTATACTTACAGGTTTAAGTCACAGTATGTGGGGAAAATTAAATGGTGGTCTGCAGTCTCCGAGGGCTTTTTTTTAGTTAATATTGTGCTAGTATTTGTGAGCCACTAAGCAGTTTGAATGCAACTTAAAACAAACAATAAATGTGGTAACTGTACTTATTTTCTTTGAAGGACTACCCATTGGAAGATCCACATTATGGGTGAATCACAGCAGGTTAGTGCCCTGCCTCCTCCACCTATGCAGTATGTCAAAGATTACACAGATGAAAACATTCGTAAGGGACTGGCCCCCAAGCCCCCTCCACCCATCAGAGATTGCTACATGATGTTTGGCAACCAGTTCCAGTGTGACGATCTCATCATCAGACCTCTAGAGAGTCAAGGCATTGAGAGACTCCATCCTCAGCAGTTTGATCACAAACGAGAACTTAAGAAGATCAACATGTCTATTCTTGTTAATTTTCTTGACCTGCTTGACATACTCATAAAAAGTCCAGGCAGCATGAAAAGAGAGGAGAAACTGGAGGATTTAAAACTTCTGTTTGTTCATATGCATCATCTCATAAATGAATACAGGCCACATCAAGCAAGAGAGACACTGAGGGTGATGATGGAGGTGCAGAAGAGGCAGAGGCTAGAAACAGCTGAAAGGTTCCAGAAACACCTAGAGAGGGTGGTGGAGATGATCCAGGGGTGCCTTGCCTCTCTGCCTGATGATTTGCCACAAATGGATGGTGTGGGTGATGGACTAAATAGTGTCGGTGTTGGTTGTTCCACTGGCCTGCTTCCTAAGCTGAAAACCGAACCAATGGATGTTGAAGAAGTGACCACCAGCTGTATGGCAGCAGTTGACCAAGACAAGAGTGTTGTAACATCAAAGAAGGAAAAGATCTGGGACAAAGATGGAGCTGTATGCAGTATTATTGATGAAATTGCATAAGTTTTTAGTTAATTATTTTTGTAGAGCTAAATTGTTCTTTGTATGTGCTTGGTGTTTGTGTTTTTTGGGATTGAGAGACGATTCTATTTAAATTCACTTCCTGTGAGCAAGATAAGAATGTAAATATATTTACAAATGGAAGAGTGAACATTTTCTAATAAAAGCTATAAGGAACATTTTTTTCTGTAGTCATCTCATAATAGACTCTTATTCATCAATTTAACATTTCCAAATACCTTTTCAACTGGTTTCTGCTGAAGTGAAATGTATATTGTATAAACAAGGAAGAGCTCAAGTCAAATTTATCTCTCAAAAGCCATTTGACAACATGGTATGTTACTGTTTTCTTGAACTGATCATTTCCAGTAACTACAACCTGTTATCTTGTATTACTATTGAAATAGAAATGTGATAACAATGCTTCAAAGTGTCTGCAGTATAAATTTCAAATACACTGCCTGTTATAAGGTGGAATGATTTCCTCACCCACGCCCTGACCTGTGCAAGGTTTTTGATAATAAAATGATATAAATAGCACAACTACACTGGCACAAATGAGCCCATATTACCCATATTTTATGTTGTTGGTTATAAAAGGCATCTGAATTTTTTCAACTATGGGCTAGATACGTCAAAACAAACAGGTATGCCATTTGTTTTATTAGCTTTATAACCCCTTTGTGTTCTCCACTCTGTGATAAATTAATGCAATATTTTTACTTTTGTTTTCAATCACTCTGGCCAAAAAGTGAATATTGAGAAATGTATCCCCTTATGGAAAAAAGAAAACGCAGAACTAACGTTATGAAACTGCTTGACCCGGGTTTCACAACAGGGTGGATAGCAGTTCTCTCAGCCAATAGGGCGCCACTCCTGGCGTCACGTGATCTTTATTTATGTAACGCAATGATATTATACAGTAACCTAGCTCTTGTGGTCAGGCAGACGTCGGTGTAGTGTTTTAAAACGGACCCAGACGTTTCGAAGAAGGACCCATATGTTTGTACACTCGGTGCTGGTTCGAGTTGCGGTTCTCGGAGTTTGAAGCGGTGCGGCAAGGGTTTGCGTTCACGGGAAGCTCAGGGGAGTTTATGGCACCAACGGGGAGGACAGTTTAAATGTCTTCATTCTAAGAAGAGTAAGTTGGGGCTAAATATAGGTAACACCAATGAGGAACTTTAAAACAAAAGGGAAATTTCGTCTGCAACACTGATTTAGCACGGGTTTCGCTTGGTTCGAGTTGGTGTTATAAAAGCGTTGTTTTTTCTGTTGCTGAGTGTTTACATGGTCCATGCAGGGCTGTTGCACAGAGAAACCTTTTTATCTAAGCTGCTCTGACCAAAAAAAAAAAAAAGCTGTGACATTACACACCCCGAAAATGGATCTGCTGGAGTGTCCGATATGTCTCTTCCTGATGTCCGAGCCTGTGACCATGTCGTGCGGACACACGTTCTGCCGGAGGTGTGTCGGGGGCTCTCTCCCACCCAGGTGTCCATCATGCAAAGAGAGGTTCAAACAAAGAGAGGTGAAAAACATCAGGAACAACGTCTTGCTCATCGGTATCGTTGAAAAGTGCTGCCCCGACGAGACAAAGGTGAAGTGCCACGTTCAGGAGAAACTCAAAGCCAACGAATTCACGGAGGCTCTACGCATCGCCACCGAGGGCCTGGACTTAGGTAAGGGGATTAAGAAACAGCTGGGGCTGGTGCTCATGCAGTTACAAAATGCAATTCACGTTTTTAGGCAGCGGGGTCTCTTCTTCTTCCTCTTCTGTATGTTTATGTATAACTGGGTCAATACTTGTCATCTTCCTTCAATAGAAAGTGTTTTAAACGCTTCAAATTACAACCCAGCTTCTTTTTCAAGAACATTTTTGCATCTTCCGTCTGCTTATTCATGGATAGCAGAGCAAGGTGTGTTAATGTGCCCTAGATTCCTAGAAAGAGTTCTGCTCCAACGGGAGTCTGACCTCATTTGATACGGGAGGAGGGGAAAGCTTTTACCTGAGCCAATAGTATTCCTGTGTAATGGTACATGAGGTGCACCCAGTTAGGCAATGCTGCATCCTTGGCTCCTGCCGGCCTGGTTCTTGTGCAATGATGTAATGACAGATTTCTGCTTTATGGGTACTGGCCAGTCCGCATTAAAGACCAATGATTATGATAAGCATGTCTTGAAAGGAGCAAAAGATTAATCTGAATGTGATTCTTTGAGCCTTAAATGGTCCAGCTGGTTGGAACACAGACAAACATCAAGTCAACGCAAAATTTTCAAATTTGTGCCTTTTTTTTTTTTCTTTTTCTGACTTTTTGCGTCTGCTTTGTGCTTCTTAGTTCCACATGACCAGAGTTTGAGGTTGTACAGAGTGGAAGCTAACTGGGCACTGAGGCATTTCTCCGAAGCTCTGTCAGACCTGGATTACCTCTGCAGGCTTCGTCCAAATTGGACTGAGGTGAGACACCTGTGCAGTATTGGCAAAACAGGTCTTGTCACATTTCCTTTGCAGGCATTCTGCCAATACAATCAACCTAGAGCACGCATTTCACCCCAGCTCACCTCTGAGTATGTGTCTGCTGAATTAGCCAATCACGATTCAGCACTTTTGTAACACACGCTCATGTAACCATAAATAGAAGCTGTCTTTATTGAGTATGGTTTAATTGTCTCCATAAAGCCAGTCTTATGGCTGATTCTGATCTCTTTTGTTATGCAAAGCGCTTGTCCCAGCATCAGTTCATGTGTAACGGCAGAAACATCCGCAGCAGAATGCTGATGTCACCGTTGTGTTGCAGGGCCTCTTTCGTAAAGGGAATGTACTGATGGAAATGGGTCGACAGACAGAAGCCCTCGTCCAATTCCACCATTGCCTAAAACTACAAACTGACTTTGCTCCTGCAAAATGCCAAATCAAAAAGGTTAGTTTATCTGATGTGTACATGTGCCAAAACGCAGTGTTACACCCTGATCTGTGAGTCATGGCTGTGTTGGAACCCTCAACATTGGCCTGACATATGAAGTATAAATTAAATAAAGATGCTGCTGTTTTTGTGGTTAAAAATGTCTCAGAAGGCTTTATATTTACTATTCATTACAAAGTTACAAATACTATAAAGGGTAGAGTCGTATGATTTGCATTTTATCATTAATCAATAGAATAATTTAAGATTTTTTTGACCAGTTTAACTTCATAACACTAACTTCAAAGCAATAAAAGCAAATAGTTTTTGCAACTCGAAAAAATGTTCTTAAGTTTATTTGTATAGTTCTGCATCAAATAAGTTGATATGCTTACTTAGACAAAACTTGTGAATGTAATTATCATTTATTTTAATTCCAGTTCATTACTTAACATGTTACATTTAAAGAAAGAAATTGTTAAAGAAGTAAAGGAAATAACGGCTGAAACCAGGCATTCAGGAGTTACCAGCATCACAAGTGACATAACTGTAGTGTCAACAAAGTTACACAAAACATATCACTTTGGAATCACAAATATATTTTAAGCAATGAAATAAAAGTTTGACTTCACATTGATAACATTGATTTGATAGCCTGTGGGATATAAACTTCTTTTACTAGTAGCGTTTAATTGTAGTATCATTATACTGTATATAGCATTTATAAAATAATTACGCAGTAATTATTAATGCTTAGTAATAGTGTTGTTGTCAATTTTTCCAGTGTTTACTTCCATATGTATCTCAACATTTTCATTCCAATTAAATGAAACTAAACTAATCAGACAAATTAATTTTGAGACCTTGGTGAGAATCATGTGTGGATACAACCTGCAGATCCTGGAGGCAGAGGGCATGCTGGTTCCAGACGAGTTGTCCTGCATCTTACAGCTGGTGTCTGAGCACTTGAAAGAGCCCTGTCCCATCACGAACCTCAGCGGCACCCAAGGACCCGCTCAACACGAGGGCCTCGCGCATCCGACTGAAAATGGGAGAAAAGCCAGCGGGAGGAGACAAGCACACCAGGTAAACACGGCACACGAAGAGTAGTTCACTGCTGTGAGTGCAAGTCCTCACTGTTGAACCACCATCAGGGCTCCAATGCGAGACAGGACTCGGGAAGTGAATGCTGCCTCAGCCTCTGCCAGGCTGTCTCCTTCCTGCCCGCTGCTGAAGAGGACGAGGAGGTAATGGTGAGGAAGGAGGATGGGAGCGACAAAGGTACGGACATTAGACTGCCAATGATCTCTGTTCCTGTTGGTACAAACACCTCTTTAGGGAACATTCTCTCTTTTTCCATGTCAGGTGAGCGGAGTCCCGGTGGGAAGAAAACCCTGGCAGTCCTCACCGTGTCAGATTTTGAATGCCCTCTCTGCATCAGGTCTGAGCGCATGCCTGGTTAAAGTTCAGCCCACACATCAAAATCTGGATGCGCTACTGAGACAACTGCCTTAATTTATGTTCCCGTCTTTTCTTTGTCTACCAAAGGTTGTTTTTCGAGCCAGTAACTACTCCCTGTGGTCACACCTTCTGTAAAAACTGCATGGAGAGGAGTTTGGACCACAACCTGCGCTGTCCTCTCTGCAAACAGCCTCTACAGGAGGTACAAGCACACATTCTCACTGCAGATTTGGTTGATCTAGTGAAGCGATATCAGAGCTGTTCGGTTATTAAAGGTAAAGGATGTAAGATTTATAAAAATCCTTTAAAAATAGAATACTTAGACATGCAATTTAGAGATAATAACCTTAAAATAATGTTGCTTTTTAATTTAAGAGTGAAATATTTCTATAGAATAGGTGTCTTTCTGAATGCAAGCATTCGCATTTGTTAATCAGCCATAAGTTATAGTTAGTCAAACCAAACCCGCACCTTTCAGTTGTAAATTGTAAATACAACAATAAACCCCAATAGTAGGTCTAATGGCTATTTGTGTCTCAGTACTTGAAAAACAGGAAGTACAACCCCACAGTTCTGCTCCAGGACATCATGACCTGGCTCTTCCCCTCACAGCTCGATGAGAGGAAACAGATTCATGATGCTGAGATGGCTGAATTATCCAAGTTAGTACCAGAAGAGCACGTGCACTATTGATCCACAGCAGCAGATTAAAATCAAGATTTATGCCCCTAATTCTCTACTTCTTTGCCATTACTTTGTTCTTCTATACTTTTTGTCCTCTCTTCTCTTCTTCTTTTAGTTTAACTAAGGACATTCCCATATTTGTTTGCACGGTGGCCTACCCTGGAATGCCGTGTCCTTTGCATGTCTTTGAACCTCGATATCGGCTGATGATGCGCCGCTGCATTGAGACTGGCACAAGGAAATTCGGAATGTGCACCTATGAGCACGGGAAGGGGTATGTACTTGCCACAGTCCATCTACTTTTGAAATATTTGGGCCTATAGTAACATTAACCAAATGATAGCTTTGAAATTAGGTCCATACAGGTTTTGACTGTTTTTTTTTTTTTTTTTTTTCTGAGAGTGGTTCAGCACCCACAGTCTGGCATTTCTAAAAGAAACTCTGAGGAACATTTGGTCTGATTGGGTTGACACTGATGCAGCAGACTGACAGACAGATGACCAGCAGACTGAGCAAAGTTGAAATTTGTCATATGTGACCTTGAGTGGGCGTGAAACAGCAGATCTCATGTCAATCTGCTGCATTTTGTAACCACCTTTTCCACATCCCACCACCTCATATTTGTCCAGCCTATCTGGTCATTGTCCAGTAATGTATCCATAATCACCCCTCCACTTCGGATCTGTACAAGTTTACATAATCTAGTCATATGTTTGCACAGCCAGTTGTAAAAACAACAGAGGAGTTTGCGGTCTTTTATAATTGTGTGGCAGGTGCAGTTCTCATATTTCAACAGCAGGTGTATCAATACATTATCAGAAGTGCACAGGTTGGTCATGGCTACAGGATCTGGTTAACACCATGGCTGCTGTCACAACTCAATACTGACTGCGGTTTTACCTCTTTTGCCTCAGGTTTGCAGACTATGGCTGCATTTTGGAGATCCTCTCTCTGGAGCTACTGCCTGATGGACGGTCCTACGTCGACACAGTGGGTGGCAGCCGATTCAGGGTGCTCAAGAGAGGCCACAGAGATGGTTACCACACGGCCGACATTGAATACCTGGATGACCTCAAGGTTAGAGACATGAAGTTCAACATTAAATCAAATAGAGATCCATGAAAATATCAGAGAAACCTGACCGTCAGACTTCGTTTCTCTCAGGTCAATGGCAGTGAGTTGGAGCTTTTGCATCATCTTCATGACAACGTTTACCAGCAGACTCAGGAATGGTATCAGCGCCTTGGCAGTCGTATCCGTGAGCAGATCAATAAACAGTATGGGGCCATGCCAGATAAGGAGGAGGACATTCAGGTGTGAAACAGAAAGTTTTGTACTTGTTTAAGCTGTTGCTGTGTTTCTGCATTATGGTTATGGTATGTTATGATTGTGGTATGTTTTTGTCTGTTGTATTGATTTGAATCTGTCCTCCAGGCCTCATCCAATGGTCCAGCTTGGTGCTGGTGGCTGTTGTCTGTCCTTCAGCTGGACCCTGCATATCAAACTAACGTCCTGTCTCTGACCTCACTCAAGGACCGCCTGGGACATCTCCGCCTTGTCCTTGAATATTTTTCACAGAGATAGACCCCCCCCGCAGCACAAGAGCATCGTGGCCTCAGTTGACCAGCAGACAATCCAGTAAAATCAGAAAAACAACAAACAATAAAATTCAGAAAGTTGTGCACATTTTCAGTTTTACCCCTTAAGTAATATTTTCGTCCTTACAGAATTTCAGTAGACCAAAGATTTATCTTACTTGGGTCTATGAAAGAAGAATGTTTAGCATATTAAATAATTTAATGAGATTAAAGTAGATATTCATTTTTCAGAATACAATAACTAAAATCAGCCAATAGGTGTCACTGTTTATATATTATTATTATTATTATTATTATTATTATTATTATTATTATTAATAATAATAAATAACAATACAATAATCTCATAGGATTGCTGTTTGTGATTGGAATTTAATGCAATAATAATCCTTATGATTTGTCAGATGGATTGCCAGGTTACAGAGGTTTTCTTTTAATGTCTGTGACATATATTGCTGCTTTTTCTTGATACTCTTGGCTAAGATTGCATGAATTTACTATAGTGAGGAGATGCTGTCGAGGAAGGGAAGGATATTTTGGACCTTAATGCCCCAAATCTGAAACATATGTTTACGCTTTTTAATTCTTTATGTTCATGGTCAAGTATTGTCACGTGTGCAGCTTTGCTGGTTCACTTTCAGTAGGGGATGGCTATTTTTTTTTTTTTAAGTACATATGATGTAGCCATAAACTGAGATGTGCAGTAACCGATCCATCACAGCTGATTCAAGTCTTTTGCAAGGATAAACTCTAAAATAATTTATCAAGGGACTAACACAAGTGATACTTTCTCAGTAATAGCGTAGTCTATGTTGTTTTTGGCCCTGATCTGTTTTTGGTGCCTTTGTGTGCTTATGGGCCAATTCATCAGTGAAGAACAGTGAATGTGTGCATCACATGTTGGTAATTTTCTTTTTTTGTTTGTTTGGTTGTTATAGTGCTACATTCCATGGAATTTTAGAGTGTTGTGTAAAAAAAACGGGCTCAACTGGGTGAAAAAAAGTAGAGCACATGTATTGTTTTTTTTTACTCTAATGTGCCATAGATATTTTTTTTTCTGAGTTTTATGGAAATGTCACTAGGTTTTTATTTACCTATGTCCTGGACCCTACAAGTTATTCATCAACTGATTGCCAGCGTCTCTGTAAATAGTGTGAAGAAGTCCGTGTGAAATTGCAAACACAACTTTACATAAAAGGAGATGCTGAAATGCACAAATACTCCCAACGAACAATTGACCGGTAACTGATAAAGTTTTACTGTTTGTTTATAGTTCTGCAATGAACATTAAAATAGATTAATCACCACAGCATGTGCCCACAGTAAATAGTTTTGATTTTACTGGAAAAAACAAACAAAAAATAACAAACAAAAACATGCATCATAGGTTTGTTTTCTGTTTCCTAACATGATTAAAGCTATAAAAAAG
The DNA here is from genome assembly GCA_015343265.1 of Pao palembangensis. Taxonomy (NCBI): domain Eukaryota; kingdom Metazoa; phylum Chordata; class Actinopteri; order Tetraodontiformes; family Tetraodontidae; genus Pao; species Pao palembangensis. Next base: position 5,797,223 of record CM027082.1, read on the forward strand.
GTCAGACTGAGTGGTTTATTTTTCTTCTAACCTTTTACCTTAGGTGAAAAAAGGACCTCGCATATTTACTCTTATATCCCTGTCAGGATAGATGTTTCATCCAGTAAAATTCCTTTTCCCTAAATTATAAATATTCCTGACACTTTAAATATGGCATTTAATATTATAAATTCAAATAAAAACAAAACAGCCTCAAATTACTTTTGATAGGCTTCTAAAACTTAGCAGCAGACACTTTTTATCTGAAACTGCTTGCTATGGCGTGATTCATGATGCAAAAAAAAATACAGTTCATTTAATTGGATTTATTTCAATATATCTTCCATATTCCAAATATCTCTCAATATATCAGCTTCATCTTGACCATCTTGTTCTCTCTTTAAATCATATTCACGTGTTAATGAAAACTATGTGTGGCATATTTCAAAACTCATTTTTGGGCCTGTCATGTCTGCTTTAACGTTTCTCATCCCGACTCTGTACAACTACGTGCTATGAATGTATATTCCACTAGGGGGCAGTCTGTAGCTGTGGGTAAATGATATATCCGTTACAGACTTTATTAACAAGGAGAAATCTCTGAACAGCACTGATTTTTCCATTTCACTGATGCTACAAATGAACATAACAGTACCACAAAGGGGAATCACTGATGTGAAACTAGGAGGGTGTGTGTGTGTTCTTGTAGTTGCTATATACTGAGTACCAAAACCTGTATTTTACTAGCAAAGGGAGGACATTTTTTGGAATCAATGACATTTTAGCTGGTCCTCACAACTTTTAATGCCTTTTTGAGGGCTAAGGCATAGTTTAAGATTGGGGTTAGAATTGGGTTTGGATTAGAGTAAGGGTTAGTTGTTAGGGTAAGATGTTGGATAATCCATTGTGCCTTCAGAACTCCTCACAAAGATAGAAGTACAAGGATGTGTGAGAGTGTGTTTGTGTGTGAGGGGGTGGAAGGGCACAAGTCTTTCCCACCAAAAAAAAGAAAGCATAGCTGAAGAGATGCGTGTTTTCTGCCTACGTTCTCCGCATATGAAGCAGGCAGATAAAAAGAGGTCTCTCTGACTATTGGGGTTCCGTAATGCAGCTCAGCATCTACATCAAAGCCCATTACATTTGAAGAACGCCACAGCTTTTCTCTGCTAACTTGATCAGGGTGCTCACGCTGACTCCCTGCTTGTGTGTGACTGAGGATGACAGGCGTTTTGTAGGAGTTATCACAAACGGAGAACAGACTGTGGCTTCATGTTTGTGTGTGTGTGTGTGTGTGTGTGTTCCTTCTTGCTTTTCTTGTGTTGAAAGGACTTCAATGGAAAAGAGACAGATGGAGTTGATGAGGATTTAAATCTGGATTTTTATTAGGTCAGGGTCAAGTGTAAAAGGCCTCCGACTGTCATTCCTGCAGAACACACAAATACGCATGTGTCGGTGTGTTATAACGATTATCCTCTGTAATTACATTGGGTCTGGACTAATGAGATTCTATATGCTTGCAACAGGCAAGAGAGAGCACCAGGCATGACAAGAGACTCTTCAAACTGACTGTCAAGTGTGGGATTAGCAATTTGAAAAGTCAGAAATGTCCTCTTTGAAGTGAGGAGTATTTTATTTACTTTTCATGATGTAAGGTAGCAAAAGTTAGTTGAGATGTTCTGAGTGCCAAAAGCATCTTTTCATGTATTTATGTAACACTGATCCTGTAGTTTTTGCAATTCCCGTTTAAATTTGCCAATTAAAAAAAAAAGGAATAACAGTCTCAACAAGTGTGATGAGGCGAGGGGAAAGGTGCAGGTTTAAATATTCGGGGTCAACTATAACAGACTCAACTAGTCACTAAAAAGCTGCACAAACCTCTGTGTTCCCTTACATTTGAAGCCAATGAACCTTGCAAACTTGTGTTTTTTTCTAATCCACATGAGCGTCAACAGGAGTTTAAACCCATGAGCGTGTGTCTCTGACTTTACCTCTGAGTGTCAAGGTAAACATATTGTGGCAGCCTGTGCCTGCACCACGGGAGAGCTGCAGAACTGAATCAAGTTTACGCTGTAGAACAAAGCTCTTCCCTCTCAGGATGATTCAAGATTCAAAATGATGATTTGTTAGACGTACAAGAGGCTTTGACCTTCTATTGACATGATTGACAGTTTAATGTGTCAAAACAAGACAGATGAGACATGCTGCAAGGAATTCTGAGGCGCCAACAGACAGCTCAAGCGGTTATAAAAAAAAAACAAGAGTGCTCTTTAATCTTTTGGGGATTTCTAGCAGAAAAACACACACGTACAAAAGACAGAAATGGGTTGACCTGCTGGGAGATGGAGAAGAGCAGAAACAGGAAGTGGGCATGCAGGTACCTCAGGAGAGCCGATGTCATGGACGTGGCTCACTGATGTGTAGCAGTGATGCCTGCTGAGATGCAAACCTGGTTGCGAGGCTGCTTCACTGACTTAATGTGGTTCCCACACCACCGAGCTATTTACACCACTCCATACTGGTGTTTCACCAGCAACTTATCCACAGCAACTTATCCACAACTTATCTCAGGCCTCAGACTCAGACGCAACTTTATTTAACAGAACCAACATCCTCTTAACAAAATGAGGAAATAGACAGGCTAAAAATATCATCCCCAATGGAGGAAAAAAAAAAAACAAATCTAAAATATTACCCAATTCCAAATCAGTCCTTGAGGAAAATTAAACAATAAACCAAAAATGCTCCAGACCAAAGGATAACCAGCAAATGAAGCTCTACAAAATTCCTTTGAACTCTATCTGGAATAACAATCACTAATACCAGAGGCAAACAAAACAGCTGTGAAAATTGAGGATAACTATTTATCAAAAACTTAATTACAAAACTTACATTCAAAATTCACTCTTGAGGAGGCAAAATAGGATTCAGATAGCAGTGTGGAAAGACTCAACTGTGGCGTGCAACACAAACACACACACACAAGTTAAATGGGGAACAGGTGGAAAGTCAGAGAAGACAGGTCAGGCAGGTGACACGTGAGAGAATATGGTCTCTAAAACAGTTAAGACCATGCGTCATGTTGTGGGGGGAATTTTTGCAATGTGAACTTGGAGTTTAAAAGTGATGTTATGAAGACATGAGCAGAAGTGTTTAGGATGAAAAACAAGATAAGGGGACAGAGTCACCCAGTTGAGACATCCAATTTGACAAATCTGCACATTTCAGTAAACATATCAGCCCATCGCATCACATCACCTGACGGTAATAATTTTCCTGCAGCATGTCATTTCGGGGTTCCCAGGCAGGAGCAGCCTTGTATCTATGTGCATTTAAAAGGAGAATTAAGCCTGTGCCTGTCTGTCTCTATCTATCTCGGGCGACGTCTGGATTTTATCTGGATGCGGAAACAGAAGAGGCCTCTGAGGCATCTCCCACTCAAACTGCACAGGCTGCTTCCATACATTTCCAATGTGGACCTCCTCTTTGTTTGGTGTGTGTGAGCAGGCAGACGCAGAGAAACTCCTGATCTGACTCTTCAGAGATCTTCTGTAGCCAATATCTGAAATAGACTTTTAAATCACCGACCATCCTTCAAACCAAAGTCTACCATGGTTAGAACTGCTTTGTTCAGTGAAAATCAAGTGTCTAACCTTCTTAAAATATCTGTCAGCAGGTATTTTGGGTATGTATCACATTTTGAGAAACGAAACAAAAGTGCTGACAAAATTTCAAGTTAGGTTTAACATGTTTTTACACTCTTATGTAAAATGTGCAAGTCCATCACTTTACTAGTATCTGACAGACAACTTGAGGTGGAGGGTTTGGCTCAACTAAGTTCTTGACTGGATAGTAGGTAGTTTAAAACAGTTTGATTAAGTCTGATCAAGGAAAAAAAAATGCTATAATCTAAACTCGTTTAGATTAAAATCTTTTAAAAGAGGATCATATTTCACAGCTGAGTCAGCACATTTCTTGAATTAAAAAAAAAAAGAATATTTTGGTTTAATCTGTAAATGTGTGATGAATTTAACTAAACCTTGATTTAAAAAAAAAAAAACAAAAAACGAGGAGCCTGGTGTATAAGCCACCCACATGCTGACTTCTCCAGCTTTGTTACGTGCTCACATTTTGAGCTTTCTGACAGAACGGAGCTTTCAAGCAAACCTTTTCACAAGGTCGATGCCTGCATTCAAGCTGGTCACTAACAGCTTATTAACACCCCAGCACGTGACTGGAAGCAAATGTCTTAATTAAAAGAATTTAGGTGCCTTAATTAACGTCACAGGAGGAACCATCTATCAACGTTTCCCACTGCCAAGTTGTACGATACCAGGCAAAAATTACAAGCCGGGAACATTTTTAATATTCCACAGTCGAAATGTGGTCACCTTTGAAGGATAAGACGGAATTAATCACAATGCTGAAAGGTAAGGATTGAACACACATCACTGCTGATGGTGTGGACAATCTTCAGAAGTGTACTACTTTTTTTTTTTTTCATTTAGTTCTATCACATAATGCGGGCAACAGGAGGAGGCTATTTGAGGGAGCGCATTAATAATCCATGTTTCCCAACATCTAAAAGAATATTTGTCCTTTATAGCCTCCCACAAAGAGAAGTGGAACTGCAGCAAGCTACCTCTTACTGGGATGAGAGGAAAAGAGGGAGGGAGGAAATCACCCTGTCAGCCTTTCTTTGTGAGCCTGTTGATGTGACAGCAAGTAGCAGACTTACACCTGTGCACAATTTGTTTCTGGATGTTCATATAAAACTGCACATTTTGTAACTATTTTGCATGAATGCTTATAGAAGCATGTGACAACACCCACAGAGACTTAAAGGAGTGAGGGACAAAACACAAGTACCCATGTAGTCATTTAGTCATTCTCTCTCTCGCTCTCTCTCTCTTTCCAAAGACAGTGGTGAACATTTTGCTGGATTCCTGTCATCCCTGCACACACAAAGCGAGCGGAGTCGACCAAGAAAGCAGCGCTGACAGACTGCATGAATAATTTAGGAACAAAGTGAGAGGTCTCATAGACCTCTGAAACACCACCAATGACAGCTGCCTTATCTGTCTTTAGCTCCTCTCTAATCTTTTCTAATGCATATAATTTCCATAAATTCACTCCTTACTTGCCTGAGCTTTGTCCGGATGCCGAGTGTGACGCGGGGGACTTGCAAGCAGGGGTTTGAGCTGTGGGAGACGAGGTAAAAAGACTCGGAGGAAACAACAGAACTGCACAGTTTCGCTCATCACGGCAGAAATCCAGATGTACAGACACCAGGCTGTGCAGTCTCTGGGAATGATGAGCCAGATGCAACAAGAGTCACACTTAGATGATCAGTGTTCTGTGTGATCATCATCATCATCATCATCATTTTTTTTTTTTTTTTTTTTAGTTTCTTCTCCATATCTAGGTAGGATTTGTCCAGATAGTTTGCAGTTTTTGGTTGTATGAAGTACACCTGTAGCATCTGCACTGCTGTCAAAAGCACCCCCTTGTATTTTATTTTTCCCTGTTGATCCCAGCATCAAATGCTTTCCGGTATGGAGATGGGACTAGTATGTGTTACCAGAGGGGGTCTCATGCATGTGACACTTTCCTAGTGAAAGTTAAGAGTGGTGGATTTTACGGCAGGGGTGCCTAATACGGCACAACGTCAGCAATGATCAGTCCGTGCTATGTGTCATTGCGATTTTATTCATTAAATTCAGATTTTTCCAACAAATTGGCACTACTATACATATCTATCTCTATGAGGACTCTCACTGGCATACTCCATTTCCCAGCCCCTTACCATGACTTTGACCAAAGCCCAATTCTAACCTTGACCTTTAAAAGACCCACAAACAGCTTTTAAGGGCAACAAAAAGTTCCAACTTCCCCAACAAATGTCTTCACTTAGCTTGGGAAATGCATATCCTGGTCCTCACTCTGTACCATACACACGTATACACACGCACGTGCGCATGCACATTTTTCCAAAGTGGAACTTGAAGGTTTATTAGAGTTGGTGGCCTGCGATTGTGTTTTAATGAGAAAAAGACTGCACGGGGGTGATAAGCCAGTCAGTTTGCTGAGAGGTCCTTCGTAGGATTAGAATAATCATCAAAAAAAGCCATGTCTTTAAAAACGCACAATGGACAAGAGTCTCTCCTGTCATCCTCCACCCCACCCCTTAACCCCCCCCCCCCCCCACCACNAGGAGTGGGATGAGACTGAGCTGAAGGAGGATGATGTGAGCCTTGTTGGAGGGGATCGGCGACTCGCAGATGGGGCACTCGGTCAGACTGCGACACCGCAGTCAGGCCGGTCCCTCGCAGCCAATTCCAGCTCTTGTGGCACAGATGTCTTTCAGTGCGCCTCAGCTGTAGCTCTTTTTTTTTTTTCCTCAAAGCTGTGATGTTTGTGCTGAAGCAGAAGCTGCATGAGCGCGTCGCTCTGATCTTCATGCTTTGCTGCTCCCCTCAGTCTATATAAAACTCTAACCTGAGTCTCTCGTGTTGGCAAGCGCTTTCTCTGCAGCGGCAAGCAGCAACACCTCTGCTCAGATTCCAGGCTTCTTGTTTACCCATCAATCACAGCCAAAACCTTCCCCACCACCACCACCACCACCACCACCTCCTCCCCCCACCATCCCCCTAACCACAATAGCAATGAATTGGCATTCCGCTGTGGTCTGCTGCTTTCAGTGGACTGTGACATTTTCTCCCGTCGCTCTCTTTACTGGACTCAATTTGTGGTTTTGCAGATCAGAGAGAGACGATGACACACCAGAAAATGGCAGTGATGTGGGCAGAAGATAGATTTGAGAGATTAATGGACTACAAAGAAAGAGAAAGACGAAGAAAGACAGAGTATGAATTAATGCAAACTGGTGATAATGAGGCGTCAGACCCAAGAGGCTTCATTAGCCAGCCTGATTTCGGTCCTTTTGTCTTACTGTGTTGCATTTAATGTCACCTATCAAATGCAGGATTGGAGCTGCATTATGGAAAATAGCAGTGTGAGAGGAGCAAGTGTCATGGTGCTTTTCATTTAGGTCAGCTATAAATGTCACATGTTAATGTGATATTAAGCCTTGTCATCTATTTACTGCAGGAAAAAGCAAAAATATGCTAGTAAAGCTCACTCACCAGGTGCATACCTTTACAAACTCATCCAGTGTGGTAAATTCCACTTTCCAGCATCCTTCTGTTCTTCCACAGGGGCAGAGGATGCAACAGCCAATCACAGCTCTTTCAGAGTGGATGATGTGGACTGACAAACATACTCCAAACATACAATTTAGTAGAAAAAACATTAACATGCTCGGCAGGAAATCTGCTGTTTTGCAGTTGTCATGTAGATTTCGATCAAATCTTCTGATCCAGGCGAAGATATCTGGCTGACATTCTCTTTCATACCTGTGAGGGATGAATTGGATGTGAAGGGCAGTGTTTGCCAGAGCATTTACAATTAAAAAAAAAAAAAAAAAAAAAAAACAGCTCCCCACCTTTATGAAGCAAGGTTTACAAGAATGAGGAGAATAAATAAAACTGTAAAGCTCTGGGCAGGGAAACCAAAACAAAGAGCCCTGCAGAGTGAAAGTGCAGTAATTACTTTCACAGGGCTTGACACTGACCATTCTTTACAGCTGTACAGCTACAGTTTTTTTTTTTTTTTTAAAATAGCAGCTTCAATGCTCCTTCTGACCTTCACCGGGACCTTCACATTGTTGGGATTTAGAGGTTTCTCCTCAATAGTGCAGTGAGGACTGGTGAATTTCGTGCTTTGTATAAAAGGGAATACAGCAGAAATACAGAATGAAAAAATAGAGAATATCAAGCTGATGGAAATATACCTTAAATAAATCTCACTAAACATCAGGGTGGCTTGAAGGACAAAATTCCTGTAGACCTCGTAGAAAGCAACAACAGCCACTTTTACTGAAAATTAATTTCAAAGAGAGACACCGGAAATGTATGTGTGTGTGCGTGTGTGTGATCCTCAAAAAAAAAACACTTTAACTGAAGAGCTTGTGTGGGAAGAAGGGCTTTAATATTATCATGCAGCTGCCTTGTGAGGGAGTGAGGGCTTGAGAGCTCGAGGGGCGTCAAGCTCCTGTTAGAGTCTTTTTCCAATAATCATGTCTCCACACAGATCACTGACTGTTAGCATGTTAGCTTCCACCTTCCCACACTCTTAATTTCAGTGTTTCAGCCAACTCTGCGGGTCATCACAATAAAAGATACTGTCAGCACGTCGTAAGCAAAGCACACCTGTAATATTTGATACTAGCTGAGCAACAGTTCCGTGGCTCAGACTCCGTGGTGCGTTTGCTGTCACGCTTATTCCAGTATTCACACAGTAAGTGCTGTGTGATAGGGTGACAAACCCTGCAGGTGATGGCAGCATGTGAACTCATCTGGAACTCTCCCTTATTTACTGCACTTTAAACTCCTGTTTAAATCACACCAGCTAATCTGAAAAGCCTTTACCCGAGAGAAAGAGAGAGAGAGTAAGAGAGAGAGTGATAATTCAGTTGCAACCTCTCTCTACAGGGAGAGGGGATTACGTTGCTCTGCTGTCATGTGTTCTGACATTCAGAATGCTATTAAACTTCAATAGGCCGAGCTCAGGGTTCACTGATTACGCTTACTGGGACTGAATCCATTATTCTGCCTTAACTTCACATACGTGTTGACTGAAATCACACCTGTACGCTGATGCAAACGCCGCTGCAGATACACTCAAACAGGCTCACACATGTGGTTTTCACATGCAAGGATTCCGAGGTGTGTATTAGCCTTGATGCACCATTACTGCAGTCGTGCATGTCTGATGATCCGACCGCTTTGGGGAATTTGATTAAGTTGCTTTTTAGATTTGAGCTGGATCTAAATGTCTCTGCTGCCAGCTCTGGCATGGAAGAATGGACAAGGCTGTCAATTGCAGTTCTCAACACGTTGGTAGAAGGAAAATGTCCCCTTTTCACCAAACAGTTCCTTCTCAACAAATGGATGAGGCATTGTTTTGTGGTAAAGTCATCTAGCACGATAATGTGGCCATTTCAGAGAAATATTCCATTTAAATAGAGAATATTTCCTGCTTCCATGATTTTGACTATCAGAGTGAGTAACTGGGGTTTTAGAAGGGTCGTGCATGCAGGCACTCAAACTGTGCCCTGGAAAGCTGGAAAGCATCCACACCCTCATCTGTCACTCTGTCTGAGGCAGTGTGGGCGGCCATACATTTCTCCCTCCCTCTCCCTGCTGTTCACCTCCTCTTTCTCTCTAGGCCGTTTGCTACCGCCCATCCATCTTCTCTGCGAGGCAGCAGCTCGCCCCCGTCCACCTAGTTGGACAGATGGGAAACAAAGCGACTGAAGTTGCGTTCAGGGCAGCGGTTTTCCCCCTTAACTTCAGCTGGGATGTTAGCAACTTCTCCGTTCAACCAGCAGTGAGGAAGTGTAAAATGAAACGATCGGTGTTGGGGATATCAGATTAACTGGCTTGGCTGGTGATTGACTGCTCCACTGAGCTGGTCCCTGTGTGACCCTCAGTGCCACAGAAACATGAAGCTCCAGGATAATAACAGGATAATAACTCACCGTAAGCTCACAGCTTTTCATCTAAGAGCAATGTAACTGCAATACCAGTTATAAACCAGCAGCTAATGGCAAAAACTGCTCCGATGAGGGTCTTTATGCATCTGCTGACCAAGCAGAGACAATATTTAAGATAGGGCCGTCTCGCACTATATATCTACATACATTTTTACACCTGCAGCAACTTTTTCTTTTCTTCCACAATACTGACAATATTTAGGGAGCTTATATCACCCTACAATAAAGCTGTGGCACTTTAATTTCACATAAATCTTATCATCAGCTCCTTTAGTTTTGTATGTTCTGTCATTCATCTGATAAATGGGCCAAAATTCCTGCAGCTTTTTGGCTGTCGGGTGTTGCCATCATTGCCCTGCACCCTCAACACAGTCAACGGAAATGGAGAAGAGGCAAAACCCAGGGATGAATCCCGATTCGGCAAAATTAAACAACTCAGAGTGATTACATTTTCAGAAAACTGACTGAATGTAGTCATCTCACTGACGTGGCGTAGCTAGCAGTACAGTTGTTCAAACACACATTTGGCTCATGATCCTGCACGTTTGTGTTAGTAGTGAAACAGTCTCATACCTACAGTAGAAAAATGTGCAGCTGCATATGTTAAATCAGATCCAGGAGGATCTGATTTAAGACTTGACCCTTGTGCCACTGAATGAGGCACTTTACTCCAACTGCTTCAAAAAGCAGCAAGTGTTTCCTCCCCGGTGGCTGGAAGACTTTACTTCATCTCACCGGCACGAACTGGACTGGTATTGATTTGCTTTCCGCCTGTATTTGGACCAGCATGGCTCACATGCCAGGAGGAGACGCAGCAGCGAGTTTAAACTGCCTTCTCTTCATAACAGCATAATTGAGATGCAAAGCCTCGCAAAAATGGACAACTGGTTCCTGGAATGGTATAAACAACAAAAAAAAAAGGATGAAAAAAAAAATCATTAAGTACACAAAAGCTAGATTAAAACCTTGCTGAAATTTAAACATAATCATGTAGCAGAGGCATCAACACAGCATCCAACCAACCAGAGGCAGCGTCACAGGCCCAAAGAATGGTACATTCATGCTTTGTTCAAATTTTATCAGAAATAATCGTGAAACTGGATTTTATAATTTATCATGCAAATTGCAGGTCCTCAATGAGCCAGGACACATGCCACAGCCAGATTTCATTTTAGATAGGCACTGATTACTTCAGTCTGCAAAATTAAGGCACAGGAGTTCATTTTACCAAGATTAAATTCGTCCTAAATGTAGAATAACTCAGTCCCACACCAGGCGGTAATGATAAGGCGACAGGACTAGGGTTAGCATTTCCAATGCCATATAAAGACCACTGAAAATCAATTAAGAAAGCATGGCAGCTCATGGAGGCTCAAACATGATGTGCAGTAATGTTTTGCACTGCATGACGATGATAAAGAAATGCACAGAAACACAGTGGAAACACCTATCTGGCAAAGAAAAAAGAAAGGATGACAGGGGAAGAAAAGAAAGGGATATGTTAATTATACAGAAAGAATTCAGGCGGAGGGGACTTCTTTCTCTGCTGTCAGTAATCATGGGGTGTGACACAGCATGACACCCTGCTATCTCTAACGAACACACACACACACACACACACACACACACACACACACACACTGAGGGATGAGGCGAACAAAAAGAGTGCTATGGCAGACAATAACAAATTCTATATTTGCATCTTCATCGTAATAACAATTCTTCCCGACTGAACTAAACAATAAAGTGAGAAACCACCAAGGCGTGAAGGGCATGCATCCAGCCTGTGGCACACGGAGGATTTGTCTTCCATTGAAAGTGTCATTTAATATTCTGTCTTTCACAAGTCCGGACTGGGTGGACTTTTAGATGTCATGCTTACTAGCTAGCCGAGGAGGATGTGTGTCATTGAGTTGCACTCGTCGATGTTTTAAAGCTCCGTTAAAAATACTGTCAGTGCAAGTTCCTGCTAAATCTACCAGGAATGGTAGGGGTTTAAATGAAGATGACCATACTTCATGGTTATATAACATGGTCTCGAATTAACTACTACGCAATTTATGTCTGAAATGAAAGCAAACAAACAGACATATTTTATTTCTTTATTAGTTTACAAAAGCATGATGATGTCCTTCCAAGATACTTTGGTTAGAAAAAAAATATTTCTCAAAAGTTGGATTTATAATAGCTGAATTCTTTTACATTGTTGTTTTTTTTCTAAACTGTGAACCCTTTTGAAAACATACTGTAATTTTAGCCTAAAATTCCAATAATAATAATAATAATAATAATAATAATAATAATAATAATAATAAACAAAACTATCTCTGGTGAACAAACTGGAAATTTCGTTTCAGAAGTAAAATACTGTAAAAAATAATGAATTCAAATCGAGATAAAGTTTTAAGCACTGAGAAAACACAAACAAGAGACCTTTATTAAAATAAAGTGACTCAAAACTTGCTTTAAACCACATTAGCATCTATTCAATATCAGTGTCTTTTGCACACTTTAAAGTAACACCCTCCCACCCCTTAACTCTTTTATATTACAAACATTGAATTTTTTTTTTCATTAAAAAAAAACGTTATGCCATATAAAACATCTCAAGTTGAAGCCTCCACTGAAAAGTGCTGCGGAGAGGCCCAATTACTACAGCATCAGCAAGAATGGAGGCATAAAGGAGGGAAGAAATGAGCTAGTACTCACACGGCAGGTAACTAATTCAGGTACACGGAGCCATGATTGGGACAACACGCACTGTCACTTGGGGGGAAAAGCATTTTTATATACATAATACAGGAAGATATGTTTGATTTCAGTAAACGCTCAACTGCCTGGGTTTTTCTTAAAAGAAAGAGGGAGGGAAAGAGACAGAGAGAGAGAGAGAGTGGTGTGGGGGGTCATACATGGGTTTTGATAGCAGTTTAAAGCTGAAAATAAAAGGAAAAGAAGAAGCGCTGTGAGTGCGTGAAAACAGAGGATGAGCACTGCCTCTGTACATCTACTTGGCCTCAAATGAGGTTGGTCTGAGTGCACATGTACATCATTTCAGGCTGACCCCCCAACCCCACATTTTAAACATTGACCTTGGAGTCATTTTGAAACGAATTAACATTTCCAGTTTTTGAAGCGGCCACTTTTCTCTCAGGTTGTGCTGCCCTTTACAACAAAAATGAACATTACTGTTTTGTAGTTTTTACAGGGAATCTGGCTGCCATGTTATCTAGAAGGAAGTAAAAAACTGTTTAAATCCAGATATAAGAATGCTTCTGTTTATATGTCTGGGGTGATCTCTGTGTATAAATGACACATTTCAAAAAAGTGAGGCAAACACATTTTTGTTTCTCCCTGGTCTTCCGCTGCAGTACATCAATTTCCCCCACCTCCAAACATCATTTTCCTTTAGAGTCTAAAAACTGAAAGTGATATTCCCCACAGGAAGCGTCTGGCCGTTCTTCCTCTGCTGACACGCGTTTAAATATTTGAATTAGTTATGTGACGGCACCAAAACAGGGCGAGTCAGCATGGTGGAAGAGGTTTTCCCATTTTCTACTGCACAATCTGGATCCAGACAGCAGTGGATGTATGACTGGGTTTAATGGCTCCACTTCTCATATAATGGGATTGCATGTGTACAATAGACTGAATTGTTTAATATGAAAATTGTTGCATCAGTAGCTACTTATGAAAATATTTTAATGGTATTTTTAATCTGACAATGAAATAAATGTTATTCTTCATTGTTTGACTACTATTTGACATCGCTCTTTAACAAAACGTGATTAAAAACAAAGAAAATCTTGTCATTTTGTGTTATTTAGTCTGATCTTGGGGAAACCTTCCTTCAAGGCCTTGAAAGCCAAATCCAGGCTCCTCAGGCCCTTTGTAATCTCTGACCCCCCCGTCCACAGCCTGCCACTATGATTTCTGCTTCCTTGACATAATCTGGAATGTGGAGTGCAGCGACCGCTGCAACCTTGACTCCCAGAAAACACCTAAAATCATCCCACCTCCGTGGTGAGCTACCTAGCAACAGCGAGAGGAACCAGCGTTCTTTCCATTCTGTCTCCATCTATAAATATGTCACCCTCTCAGCGGTGAGAAGCAGTATTATGCTGTCTCAAACAACTACAACTGAAAATACAGCAAATCAAGGAATGTATTTTCTGAAATCACCTTTAATCTGCTGCAGATAGACTCTCCATTAAATCAATGAATATTCTATGGATGCAACAATAAAATACAGTGTGTGGTCACTCAGTAATGCACAAAATATGTCTCTATTCTAAGACTGCTCTCACACTGGCCAAAGTAAAAACCCTTTTGGGCCCACTAGCGTATCGTCACGTATGTGCATTTGTGAGATCGTATGGCACGAAGACAAGGCATGAAGTGTTGGATGTAGCAGCAATGCTCATTTGCCTGGTCATCAGCTGATACTTCAGGGACCGAACTCAAACCGACCGACAGACTCTTCACAACAGTGTAAATGATGTACTATATTTATATATATATATTAAAAAAAAAACAAGAAAACAAAACAAAAAAAAAAACCAAAACAACCAAAAACAGCTACACAAAGCACTGTCTTTCAAAAACGATGACAGGGAAAGAGCAGAATGTAATAAAAGGATATCGAATTGTCACATCAGTCATGAGTTGGGTCATGAGCGTTGGTCCTCTTTTGTCACGTGTGCAAAGACATGTTTAATTAGCTGTCAGAAAGCATCTAGGTGGACCAGGGTCAGCAGTGGAGGTGAAGATATTGCACACGCAGACAACAACTCCATTAAAATGGCACAGCTCAGGCGTCAAACTGAAGAGTTATGTTTTTCTCCCGTGTAAATTAACACTGTAAAAAAAAATTTAAAACACACGCCATTGACAGCTGCTTTATTGCATCTCATCTCCCCTTCATTAAAAAAAAAAAAAAAAAAAAGATCGGTGCGAGTCTGTTCCTAGTTCGTAGAGTGCACTTTGGCAGTAAACATACGTCTTATTCTGGACGTGCACATCCACAGCCAAGGAAATAGATGGGTCAAACCGGACAGCCATGGTATCAGACGTCTTTATTTGATTTTTTTTTTTTTTTTTTTTTTTTTTGTGAGTCTTTGTGCTCTTCTTCTGCCCCACCCTGCCTGTACCTCGTCACCCGGCATGGTCACATGACGATCACATGCCGGAAGCACCCAGTCCCATGCTGGCGGTGTGGCTCATGCAGGGCAGCGTCTGAACGGTCTTGGGGAAATCGTGGGTGAGGATTCGTCCGTTCTCTCCGCTGCTCCCATTGCCACTCATCCGGGTCAGGGTGGAGCAGCGCATGGCGTCATTGATGGATTGCTGTCGGGAAACAAAGAGACGGTCAGTCTGCTGGACATGGGTTTTGGACATTACAGAGTGTAGGCCAAAATTAAAACCAGAAACAGAAAGTTTAAAGTCTAAACCTTTTGAAAATAAATCTCCTTACTGCTAAGTAAAGCCTTTTAGTGAGTAAGCATAAGTAGGAATGTTGTGCTGGCACAGTGAGATGTTCAGAAACACGCTGAAGAGTGGTAGTTTCTGTGCTCCTTATCTGTTCCTGTTATTTTCCGGTTGTAAATCGCAGCACTGGCTTATGTGCACCAATGTCCTAATTTGTAGCAGGATAAGTGGATCAAGTGAGTCCAATAAGAGAAGAGCTGATGTTTTGTTCATTGATTTAATAGCTCCGTTCTCCAGTCTAGCAGTAAAAGCCACTGGGCCCTAAAGTTGACTTAATGATGTGTGATGGGCCTGTGTTTGTGCGAATGTGCTCCTCCGGAGTCTGCCTGCATGCCCTACTCCGGCGCTGATTAAATTGGGCACCGGCAGTGCAATCTGGAGCAACTGGTGAGTGCCGCACGGGGATGGGAGATTTACGCCATTCTCTAATTCGTAATTGGAACGCCGGTGTTGTGTCTTTCAAGTCAAACTGGTCTAAAAGGCACCTTGCCAGTCTCATCAGCATACCAATCAGCCCAACTGCAGGCTGATTAAACATAAAAGATGGATGTCAAACACGTGTCCTTATCTCAGCCCTGCCTCGTTTCCTTCTTTTCATACAAAGAGTCTGTCAGCGACAGGCTTTGATGTCGGAGTTGAAGGTTGTTTGCTGTAAATTGACTCTTGATGCAGACGATAAAGAGATATATGTCTACTTTTACCCAGCATGTCCTTGCTTCTGGATTTCCCAACATTAAACAGTTTGAGTTAGACGGGTCCAAGTAAAAGCAGTGATGAGACACATGTGAGCTGCACCAGGTTTGCCTCATGGTATACATAGAAAGGATGTTCACCACAATGGGCCCTGCGTTTGCGAGGCAGTCAGCAAACAGAGAAGGAGGAGCAGAGAATGGCTCCGAGGGACAGAGAGACGTACTATTGGAATTGAAATTGCCTTTATACCTGTATTATACAGATAAAATGTTTCTATTTGTCTCTGCGCTATTGAATTATGATGGATTATCTTCAGTTATTAGGTAATAAAATTCACTAATATATGAGCTTTATACAATTCACCTTTTAAAATGTAAAAAGGAAAGGGTATATAATGATATGAAATCACCCAACATCTACAATTTATAGTATGAGAAGGCTAATTAACATTATTTATTTATTTATTTATTTTTTATAAGGAGTTCCAGCTGCTTAGCGGGGTTCTATTTGTCATAATGTGGTTAACATTTTACAAATTGTCAGTCTAATATTAGAAATTAATTGCAAATCATAAAATTCTGGTTTGTTTTAAACATTCTGCTCTTTGTAATATATGTTATAGTAAATACAGAATAAGACTTCAAAGAGAATCAAAACAAAATGAGGTGTATCCCTACATATTTCAAAAGTTGACAACAATGCTAACAGAAAATGTGAATTTCAGGTATAAGGACAATTTCGAATCCAGTGATGCAACAACACTGAGGAGATCAGCAAAGTAAAGAAAGACTGAGTTTCAGAGGTAGACAGAGGTACAGGATAGCATTTGCAGTGCGGTGGAAGCCTTGAGAGGCCCTACTGTGATTACGGTTAGATGGGCGGAGGGCGAAGGGGCGGAGGTGAAGAGGCGGATGTCATCAGCAGCAGCATCATCATCATCAATATCATGGCTTGATCACAGCGTTTCCTACCCCGTGGCTGTGCTCTGCCCTTATATCTTAACAGTGTTGTTGGCGTACAGGCTGTAACTCTGCAGCTCTGTGTAGGGGGCGCTAGCACCACTGTCTAAGGCTGAGCAGTGAAAGGCCTGAGCAGCTGAGGCAGCAGCGGCTCGTGCGGTGGACACCTTCATTCGGCGCGACTCGGTCCTAGACTTGTAGCAGAACTCCACCAGTGCCACCAGCATGGCCAGGCCCAGGCCGCCAATCAGGATGTAGAAGACCCCCGCCACGTTGCTCAGGCTCAGAGCGCTCGTCTTGTCCTGCATGAGTTGGGATGGGGGAGGTGGGGGGGGTGGCAGAGTCGACAAGTAAGGACTCCGGTGGCGAGGAAAGCCTATATATAAGCCTAAATATATAACATTAAAGACAGACACAGAGATTCACACACAACCACGAAAAGACTGACATTTGTTACAAAACAGAGAGCACAAAAACTCACAAAAGTACAAAAAAGTAAAAATTTAAATAAAAAAATGTACATACAGATAAGATCGACTGGAGAAGACATGTCAAATTTACCTGCGCACACGCGCACACACACGCATGCACACATACATAAGAGGACAACAAATACATTTAAAAACACAGGCCTGTCTTCCTAACTCTCCCTCCTACAACACTGGCAACTCAGCCAAATCTGGCAAAATATCTTGGTTACATGAACAAAAACTCTGCCCACATTTAACTTTGATTAAAAAAAAGAAAGTTACAACCCGCTGACTGGCAAGAATATGTTTATTTTCTTGTTCAGCAGGTCTTTTGAATCCAAAACTGTAAAACACTGTAACACAGCAACTTCATGCAACTATATGAATTCACCAAGGCAAATGCGAGTAATAAAAATACTCAAAAGCAACAAAATTTTTTAAAGCTGATTATATTTAAATAAATGGAATAATGTTCTTTGATGTGGCCCTCTAATGTGATATTGATTATCGTTTCTATAGCACTGTAAAAAGAGTAGGTAGAGCAGGCTATACCTATACTGGGTTTTCTCATTTTGTCCATGTTCTTTGTCCTCATATTTAGTTCTTTACCAGATCAAAGTTCTTCTCAACACTTCCTGTTTGCTGACATGTTCATTTTTACTGTGCTTTACTCCTAATAATGTTTGTCACAACTATACTAAGGTGTTACTATGTTACCATGTTAAAATTTTATACTAAATGTCAGAAACACAACAGAACTGCAGACGCCGTGACTTCCTAACCACTAACCTAAACCTGTTTAAACAGGCGGAGTGAATCCCCGAATGTCATACGCAAATCCGGCCTCTCTTTGACATTTCTCTTCCAAAAACCTCGGCGACACCTTAATGAAAGGCTGGATGATGTGTCAAAACGTCACTTAACATGAGTAATGGAATTCCATGAGACTGATGACTCCAACTTTTTCACCATGACAGACAACTTACACCATAAATCACTGACAGTACAGCTACTTCTCTGGCTTCACTCATAAACACGGTGGGTGGTTAGAAAAATCCATACTGACACATATTAACTGCACTAAAGTTCCTTCAGTGGCTGGTTGAACGTAGATGGCTGGGATAGTCTCTGTTAGTGGACTGTTTTGACTCTGATTCCAGTGATGAACTGTGAAGTGTTTTAATTAAATACAAGGTGAGAAAATATAATTCACACCTCTTGGGTTTTCTACCTGGACATATTAATATCCATTTAGGTGATTTTTTTTTTATTGCATCTGTGCCTAATCTCATCTCTGAAATTCAGCTTTTTTAGTGTAAAATCTTTAGTGGTGATATAAACTTTTCTTACATTGTCTTCTCACTATATAGAT
This sequence comes from Pao palembangensis, assembly GCA_015343265.1. NCBI lineage: Eukaryota > Metazoa > Chordata > Actinopteri > Tetraodontiformes > Tetraodontidae > Pao > Pao palembangensis. The sequence goes on from CM027082.1 coordinate 5,815,793, forward strand.
AATGACCCATTTAGGTTCTTTGACAATATAAAGGAAAAAAAAGAAGAAAGTGGTACAATTAATGAGCATATCCTCCATCACGTGCATCCATACAGCGACTGCATGTAATTTTAATAGAGCTGCACATTCTCGGCCCTCCTGTTCCTCTACAGTAGCATCTATTTACATTTATGACTATTTATAGTCGGAAATGAAAGTCATTAAAACTTAAAAGGCTCATATGGATACGAGCGAACTAACAAGGGGGTCGTTTCAAGTGAATCCATTTGTGGAACGCCGAGAAGAGATTAATGCCATATGGGAGCCGTAGTTAGGATGGTTTTTATACGTCACTGTGCCTCCATTTGTACTCACCCTGAATGAAAATCAGTGTGTTGTTTATCAGGCCTACAAGAAATATTTTATCTCAAATGACAAATGTAATATAGTCTAGTCATGTCTGCATCCTACTAAAATCTGAGCTGCTTCTTTTAAGCACCTGGTGAGATAAACAAGGTGTTATACTGGGGCCAGAACCTGTGCAACTACTACCAGTGAAGTTATGAGCAGTATTAATGTCTTTGCGTTTTTGACCATTAAATACATCCTGTTTTTTCTCTTTTTACTTAGACGTGGACTAAAGTTGGAAAATGTTTTTTTTTTTTGTGGACACCGACACAAGGTTTGTTGTTTCACCTCTAAAATATCAAGTTTTGAGTAAGATAAAAGGAAGAAAACAAAGTCATTCTGTATTTTTTAGTGGCCACTCTACAAGGCCAGCTGTCAAAGAGAGCTACTCGAAAACTCGTGCACCAATAAGCAGTTCAATTGGCTGACTTGGAGTGAATCACTGCTGATCCGGCAGATTTAACAAGCTTTAAATCTATATTTCCACATTCCAACGTGAGATTTGGAGGAGGGAGGACAATGAAAAGCCAACTTTCTTGAGAGGTGCAGCCAAATCTTTCAACATTATGTCTTCTGCCTCCCTCCTATCTGTCCATTCCTTTCCCTTTGAGTAGGAGAATTATTCATATTGACACTCAAGGTCATCATAAAACTGCGTGGCTGCGTTTTTTTCCATTTGTTACATCTCAACAGAACATGTACAAGCTATGATAAATCATTAATCCCCCAAATACACACGCTGGTAAATGAACATCTCTGAAAACAGTAGGTTATGAGTGGGAACAGACAGACAAGAAGGCACTGCAGAGTACCGGCCCCAACATAAGGCAGAGGTTCTTCAACATTTTATTGTGTTTTTAAGTTGCAACAATAGCAGACATTTTCATTTTGTCTTCATGCTTTCTTGCATAATTGTTCTGGAAAGGCTATTTTATAATTTACAGGATGGTATAACTGTGTATCAGGCATGTGGTATGTGAATTATTGAGGCCAACTTTCCCAGCATGCCCAGTTTAGAATAAGAATGTGCAATTTATCAGTTATAAGTGTTGATGAGATATGTATTTCTCCTGAATATACTTTAACCGCATGGTCAACTAACAAATTCCACCTCTGTCAACTTACTGTAGAAACACTGAAGATAGTCTGTGTAGCAACAACCAGGAAGCGGAACCCAGTCCTTTAATTAGTAGCCAATCAGTTTAGATGCCAATCGTGACCTGAGGATGACCAAAAGGCCTTTGGACTCACTTTCCTTTGACGGTCATCAGAGTCCACTTTTCATCAGTACATACTGAGCTACAAATGTACACTGTTAATTGTAGGTAACATGGTGAGTGCTGTCTTATGTTTGGGCCAATACAGCAGTCCTTCCAGTGGCACACTGGGAGACTTGTTAAGTGTTAAAGAAGCTGTAGGCTGGATTTAGGGCTGCTCTAAGGACAGGCCAAGGTTGTGCTTGGATATGCTGTAAGGTGACAAGTTTGGGTTGGAGACTAACCTTTCTTCCAGAGTCCTTGTTGCCACACTCCCCTTTATCGTACCACCATTTGTTTTTCAGTTTGTCTAAGACGGCTTGCTCATTGAGTTTCAACACCGCTAGGTTAACTGGAATTCTTCCAACCATAAGGAAATAACATAAATAACATATTATATCATGTTATATTATGTTATTCATTCAGAATCAAAAAGCAGCAGATACACAGAGCTTATTGGTAAAAAAAAAAAAAAAGGAAATAAAACACACACACATACAATATATACAGCAAAACACTGTTAGAAAGATCAGATTGAAAGTGATATGCATTAATACTCCATCTAGCTTGGCTGGCTCATTTCCTAAGGTAGTAGATGTGTATTACAATATCACTTTGGGTAACCGGCACACTGCTTACCCTCACATGCGCAACAGAAACTTCCAAAATTAACCATCAGGTTTATCCTATATATACAATAAGGTGTGAAGAAAGTCAAATGAATCATCATTGTTTCTTTGTTGGGGCAGGGAGACAGCTTTTCTATCCCCCTACTTGGTACTTGGTATTTGCCATGGGCCACACCACAGAGAGATCAAGTGTTGCAGAGTGGTAGTGCAGCATGGGCCTGCCGGTTACCCTCACACGCCACCCACCCACTCCCGGTAGGAGGTGAGTTGCCCACAGGGTTTATCAAACTGGCTCTGACCTTGGAGTCCCCGCCCCCGCTGCCGCACTCTCCCTTGTCGTACCACCACTTGTTTTTCAATTTGTCCAAGAGGCCCTGCTCGTTCAGTTTTAACACTGCCAGGTTTACTGGGTTTCTTGAAGATAATATAAAATGGCAGATATTAGGAGACACTCTGTGGGACACGTATACAGATTGGTTGTATGGTGGTGGTGATTATGGCAACACTGACTAATGATTAGAAACTCCTGCTTAACTACTGATATGGAACACAGGAGTGCTGGCTCTAGATGGGGGGTACATGTTAGTACGTATATTTGCGATGGGCTGGAATGCCTGATACAGGAGCAGAGTCAGGTTTTACCAAGCAGGGGCCTCAGAAGGAGACAGAGCAGACTCATTCAAAAGAGATGCTTTTGATGCGGAAGCCTACAGTTCGGACAATTTCCTTTCAGCGGCACAAGCATAACCATTGCTATGATAACCCAATCAATATTCTACCCCATCCTGATCAGTAGAAGCCCTCGATGTGCAACCATCAGCAGCGCTGAATGCTGACGGAGGCTCTGAGCATTTTGTCTGAAGTGTGCACTTAAGATTATTTCTTAAACAGGCTAAAAGGAAATGACTCTATAGGTGCCGCCACATCCCAAGCACCCCCAGAGGTCTGCGCTGTCTCTCCGTTGAATGTGTGTGTATTTCCTATAGCTGACAGGCTGCAGACAAAGACTCTCTCCATCCACAAATCACAGAAAGGCAGAAACTGCCATCGGCATTTGCATAAAAAGAAGCCAAAATTACAGTCTTTGCCTTGAATCAGTGCCAATTCTTCTTCAAAATCGACTTGACTGATGTTCTGCCTTTCTCGTTAGCGGAACAGGAGAGACTTTATCCTCAACCGTAAATGCACAACACAGCTGTAGGGAACACATGAATCCTGAGAGCTGGTAAAACCTCTGAGTTCTTTCTTAGCCCAGTGGACATAGACAGACAAAAAGAAGTCAAAGTGTGTGGACATGGATGATCCAGCGACCTGCAGGCCATTGGTTAATTGAGTCAGTTGGTTTCATGCAGGCAAATGTCAGGGAGGTACTGTGGAGAATGCTAGCTGGGATGGGAAAAACAGGCAGGCATGAACATGAATTGAACATCGCACATGAAAGAAATGGCTCAGGAGGCTCTGAAAATATTTAAAACGTTCAGAATAAAAGTGGAATAAATGCAATTTGTAGACGACAACCTGCAAAATGAAGAGTCATGGTCATTTGTTATTCAAAGTGCTGATTTCAATTAGGCCTGCAATGCACAGGAAATGTACCTCTGTGCATTGCACAGAGGTACATTTCCTGAATAAATCATTGACTTTATTCTAATAAGGTGCTTTTTCAGGCAGATGAAAAGTGGACCAATGTTGTACTCTTCCAAGTCATGTTCCTACATAGCAATAAAAGTTAAAAAAAGTGATATAAACTGATGTGAATAAATATCAAAATGTGAAAAGTGCCGTATTCTTATGTATTTCCAACATTTGTTCTCTGTATTTTGCAAAACCTTTATGAGTAGCTGTATGTTGGACTGCAGGCACGATTGAAGTCATCTCTTTGAATTCAGTGTGCATTCACTGATGAACCTTGACAGGTGAGCAGTAAAATTAGTCACTTTATGCTTCAGTCACTAAAACAAAAAGAGTGATATTCAGTTTTAAATGAGAGCAATCTGTCAACGAAACTCAATCAAGCATTTGAATGGCAGCAAGGAAACAAAAAGAGAGGTTTTGAGAGTGAGAGAGTGAGCGAGAGAGAAATAGGTGGGGCCATCCTCAACACTGCATCCTAATGTCATGTAGAATATGTCTAATCTAAATATACAAATTGGGAGGAGACTCATTTCATGTTCATTTAATGAAGCGGCATTTATGCGCGGAATGAAATGCAATTTTTTACAGAGGCCCTGGGAAAGACATTTCCAGTCATTTTTTTCTTGAACTTTGGTCTCAGTTGAGGTGGAACCTGCTAAAAAAACCTCAGCCAATTTTAATAAAATGTCTCCATTTGGCTCCTTTAATCGACATGAACAAGAAATATAACAGATCAATTAAAGGCTGCCTCTGCCCAACCACCCACCCACCTCTCTCTCTCTCTCTCTCTCTCTCTCTCTCTCTCAGCACTTTCACCGTAAGTATTTAAGGTGTGAATGTAATGAGAAAAGACATCTGCAGGTCTTGGGCACAGATTGCAGAAAAATACATCCAGTATGAATAATCATTGGTTATCACATTGAAAGTGGCAAATACAAACATGTTTTGTACTCAAGGTGCAAGCCTTAGTGTAAGTGGAAAAGTAGCCATGAGGGTTTAGTCCCTTTAAGCCGCTATCCTGCCTCAAAGGTCCCTTTGTGCTTCTGAGAGGCACATTTACATTTTTTATGCTGTTTTTTTTTGGGGGGGGGGGTGGAGTTTAGAGTGGGTAATTGTGTTTGAAAGCAGATCACACGAGACCAGCCGACGCAAACGCTCACGGAGCAGGTTTAGAATGTAATTAGGGGAGTGGAGAGACAAGAGTTGCTTAAAGGATTCTCATACTGCTACTTTACACTTGTGCTCATGCTCACAAATTAGCTGTTAAGAGGCTCGCAGCACACATGCACAAAGATGGCATTGTTATTGTGTGTACAAGCAATGATGCAAAGAAAGAAAAGAGGAAATGTGGTGAAAGAGACACCATGTCTGTGATGCCAGATTAGAATGACCTCCAATTTGTTCAACACACTGTCACATTGTGGTTATCTTGGTAAAAATGGTGATAAATGAATCAAAATGCAGACCATTTAAGAAAAGTACTGAAAAACCACATCTACATGCAAGAATTTATCCACAAGCAGGCTGTGGAAAGCAGATGGGTGGAAAAATCAAGAGGTGACATGAGGATGCTCATGCAGAAGAGCCAATAAAAGCATCTGACAGGCTTTTATCCAGGCTCTGAGGACTGACTGAGGCTCACCTGAGGGGGGAGCCCTTAGGGGTAGCGATCCCATAACCTTTCGAGTCCAGGTTTCCTCCCACCTTCATAGTGTCGCATGGTTTCCTCTGCTCTATGTACTCGTTCATGGTGGACTCCAGCAGGTAGGCATACTTGCCTTTGGACTTCCTGACTCTCATCACGCCCTCGTCAGTGGTCCTGACAAACACGGACGGGTCAGCCGCCTTCATGTAGGACCACATCTTCTCAAACACGGCAATCTTGGACCGCTGAAATTTCAGCGAGAGGAAGAAATAAGACATCTATTGATTTTTTTTTCTTGGCAGATCAAACTTTTTGCCTAACTTGGCGCACTAACAGCTTCTTTTACGTGTCATGTTGAGTTAATGAATATTCAAAGCCAGGAGAGCAAATTATTTCGTGTGCATGTTGCCATAGCGATAGTGGCTGTCTGCCCTTATTGCTTAAAAAGTGAGCCTGTCACACTACATTACTACGATTGCAACAGCTTTTGTATGGATGACTTCCATTGTTGAGTTTCATGTGAGGGAAAATGATGTATGTATCAATGCAAAGTCAGCACTATTATTGCTGTTTCCAGCTGCGCCTCACAGATACCAGCCTCACACTGTACCAGAGTTCCTGATAATCTGGCAGGTCTTCTCACTTCTTAATGTTAGAGTCTTTGTTTCTCACCCGGAAGAATTCTTTTGTGGAGCCGGCATCCAGTGTTCCATAGGCGATCTCGGTCTGCTTGGCCAAATCCTCAGCGCTCTCTATAGGAGACACCATCCTCTCCACCGTCAGGAAGGCAGCCAAGTTTGCAGTGTAGGAAGAGATGATGATGAGGGTGAAGAACCACCAGACACCTCCAACAATCCGGCCAGAGAGAGAGCTGAAAATTTACAACACAATAGTTCATGAAAGTTATACGTCCATAAGGGGACTTGGGCAAATGTACATGTCTTTGAGCTTCTTGGCTAATTGTGCACACAATCAAAAGCAGGGATCTATAAACCTTGTGAGTTTCACACCATCCAAATGACCTACATTGCCTCACAGTCCTTCTGCACGCAACACACTTCGTTCCACCATGCTTGCAGAGCTTAGCCCAATGTGCCAAGGAAAGATAACACTTCCACTAAGACACGCTCAGATTTCTGCGTGCCAAATTAATCTCACTTGAAGAAAGTTGCCAATACTGTTAATGATGCATTAATTGCTGGGGATTAATAGTACATGTAAATAAAATAAAATAACCTAAAAAAAACACTTGACCACAGCTTTGATCTAAAAAAAAAAAAGCAAAACAAAAAAACAGTGTTTTCTGAGCAAAATGCCTTGAGTCAAATTCCTGCCTTTCCTCTCTTCACCTCAAAACAAGCCAGCTCGAAAAGCAACAGCAGAAATCATGTTGTGTTACATATCTCGGCCCTGACAAGCGTGGAGGCACTGAGCAGCAGAGCTTAGGCAATGAAAATGACACAAATCTGAAACAAAAAAAGGCGTTTTATGATTCACCTTTGTGCCACCAAACCAAATGAAGCGTGAAGAGGAAGACCAGATTAGGTAGGGGGGATGGTGCGCTAAAACATAATCATTTAAGATGCTTTTCAGATGACGGGTGGATGATGAAAGCATAGCCGGGGAGCGGGTGGAAAGCAAACACAGAGTGGATGCAGAGCCTTTGAAAATCTGCTGAGAGAACACAGAGGTGCCTGCAGGCTGTGTGTGTGTGTGTGTGTGTGTGTGTGTGTTCCAACTTGTTTGCTGATCACTGTTCAAAAGAGGTGTGGGCAAGGTTAAGCTCTTTATGTGCAATGAGAAAACAACACACTTTTTCCTCAATATCTAAGTGAAAATTTGTACTACAGCGAAAGAATGAATCACAAGCAAATGGTTGATTCTCCTGTGACACCCTCAATTTCAGCATGGCAACAAGATAAGGTAAGATAAGATGCAATTAAAACATTGACAACCTGTTGCTTCGGGTTAGTGTGAGCAAGAACACTTGAGCTTTCTTAAAGTGGATTTGTGGAGACACACTTGAGCTCACCTCTGCTCAGATAAGTTCTACTCAACATAAGCAAACCTGTCAAGGGCAGAGGGGATTAATGCTAACTGAGGAATGTAGGTTTAATATCTAATGATTTACATTCCAGTCACACTAATACTGATAGTGAAATTGGTACGTTCTGTGGACGTGTCATCTGAAACGAGATGCTTCATATGGACATATCAAAAAAAAAAAAAGATGCGGCAAAAAGAGGCGCTTTGGCTAATAGTCAGTCTCCTCCTGTAACTGCTGCTCATTGCAGCGATTGCCAGATGTGAGGCAGAAACATGTGGTATACACTCGCGCATGCACACACACACCATTCACTCATACACTGGAGGAATTTACACTGCAATTGACCTATATGTTTTAGATTGTGAGGGCAAACACAACTGGAGACAAACAAGAAGAAAAGGAGGTGGAGGAAGCAGAAGGCGACAGTGATGAGAAGTAAACACGATAGCACCACCAGAGGCTGACAAACTCCTCAACTCAGACTGTTGCTGGCCTCCAGTGACGGCAGTCAACAGCTGTATAATTCTGTTCCTTCGTTCATCCTTTCTTCTTTTACCCCTGCTCTTTCTTTTCTTCCTCTCCATCCACCTTACTTCTTTGCCGTGCTCTCCGCCTGTCTCTTTGTGTCCGGCGGGCGCTGATTCGGGCTTGTTTTGGACCATGACGAGAATGGTCTGCACCTTGGCACAGATGCTTTCGAGCACACACACACACACACACACACACACACACACACACACACACACACACACACACACACACACACACACACACACACACACACACAATCATCAATAATACACACACACACACACACACACACACACACACACACACACACACACACACACACACAATGCAAGTGTGCAGAACAACCAGGTCACCATTTGCTCACGCTCGTGTGAGGTTTGTTGGGGTGTGTGGGTGTCTGTTGGTTCTTCTCCTGCTTAAGTTGAGCCGAGCGTCTGGCAAACACACACCCGTTTGTCTCTGTTTGTTTCCTTTTGAACTGGCTTCCTTTGAGCCTCTTTTCCGCTCCTCATGCATTATTGCACAGCAGCCAACCTCAGTACCTCAGTAAAACATTAACTAAGCTGTCTTATTACAGAAGGGGAAATCTTCCAGGGACTGTAATTTCAAACAGCCTCCTTCAATTCAATCGTCTTGTTAAGGCAGTGATTAATCAATTATTCACTCAGCCTCTTTTAGTATATTATGAAGAACAAAAATAGTAACAAAATTAGAAAGAAGATTAAAAGCACCTAAGTACATACAATTGTTGGAAAATTGATCATATCAATATTATAAATATTTTTAAACTTTTTTTGAAGGGTAAATTAACTAGGGTGTAATTTCAAGCTTAAAGTTTGCCATACAGCTAGCTGTTGAAGTACAAAAACATGTAATAGTGCACAACCCGACTAATAAACCTAGGGTTCAAAACTGAAAAGATGTTTGTGTGTGTTTACCTCCAAAGAGACAGCAGCACTCTGGCAATTTGAGGGCAGCTCCCAAACTGTAGGGGGCATCATTTCACATGCTAAACCACACCAATTCTTGTAAAGTTTTCCTTTTAGCTTCAGTTTAACAGACTTTCATCTCAACATTATTGCATCACAGACAAGTGAGTCGATTGTCAACATGTTCTGTAGCCTGAAGATGAAATTTGGAAATTAAACCGTGCAGACACAGCCTTCCAAGTGATGCAAGACAGTGACAGGAGATCCGGTTTAAAAGTGACTTTCAGTGGATCAGGCCAGCGCTGACTTGTCGACACACTTCATTCATCCACTTATAAGTAAAGTGTATTTAGCTTTAAAAAAAAAAAAAAAAAAAAAAAAAAAAAAAGTAAAGATGCTTCAGATTTAAAAAACTGAAAATTCTGCTACGTGAAGCACGCTGCAGTGGACAAAAAGACAGTCCAGGGAAGAAGATTAATTTCTATAAATCTAATATGCATAGACATTCTATATTAATGTGTAATGACCTCAGCCGTGACAAATCATTATGTGCATTGATTTAGCAGCCTTATATTAATATAAATATAAACGTGGATCCTTAGATGATGGAATTCTCTTCACACGTGTTTCTCACTCTGCAGTGTTCCTCGCCAGCCACCATAAATCTGACATAAAGGGATGGGCCAAGCAAAGGTATTCATTTAGTATTATTATAACTAGATGAAAGTGAAGCTGGCACACTGGACCATTATGAACACTCTCCCTAATATTCAGGTATCATGCTGTTTGTTTAACATAAAACAAGACCAACAATATACTAAGTTTGTTATGGTAGATGATAAAATGAACCAACGTGTCTATCATGTCTGGTCCAGATCTGCAATATGATCTCCACCTACAGCTTCCGAGGACTCTGCAGCAGCAACATTCTCATTAGAATTCTCCTGGATGTCCTCCTCTATGTGGTATGGTAATTAGCAATGACTAATGACTTTAGCAAGTGTAAAAAAAAAACAGGCAGTAATGGCCACGTTGAAACAGACATAGAGAGATGTTTTGAGACTGTGACGTCTGGTCCTCAGTAAACACATAGAATACATTAAGTTAAAAAATAAAAATCACATTTGCATCAGAATATGACAAATACAATTCAATTAATTTGAATATTTGACTTGTGTGGATAAATTTGCCGTTTCTAAATGTTTTATTAAGTCCTAAAATCTCAGTAGTCTCCTTAAAACAAAACCACCCCTTAAAACTTGCATAATAATGTGAGCACTTCAGGATAATTAACCAAAATGAAGTCTTTATAACAGAAACTAGCATTTATTGTAATTTTCCTGCCATTTAGGCCACAGTGGTTCCTGATGACAATACGAGACAATTTTGGCCCTCTCCTGTGTCCTAAAGATGGAGCTGCTCATTGCAGACAAACCAAACTGATTAGATGGTTTGCATCATGGTCTTAGTGCACAAAATAGTTAATGCAGGTGTCCATCACTTTATGTCGTCTCTCTCTTCAACTTGATGTTTTTAAATAAGGCTCTGGGCGACTAAAATAGAGCAAACTTGCCACATATTGGAGAGTAGAACTGCCTAACTGCTTTGAACTGATAGACTCGGGATGTTTAGGTTGTGTATCATCAGACCACCTGCCGTTCTGTGGCCCTAAATACCACAAACAGCGAAGCAAACGGATTTATTAAAGCATCTCTGTTTCCTCATCTTTTCTACATCAAAAGGTCAATATAACCATGCCAGTGAGTGCAAAAGAGAGCATCACGTTAACGCTGCCAGCCTGCAGCAGCAAAACCAAACACTAGTTAGAGCAATTTTAATTACACTATGGCCAAAAAATTCAGGCAGTACAAATCACTTTAATGAGCATTTGTTTAATTATAAAACAGCTGATTGGAGGAACTGCTTTGCGAAACGTGGAAAACTGTGTTGGAGCAAACGTGGTGCATGTGGCTGAATGGCACCACAAATGCCGTCTTAGCCTAGTGCAGCCTGAGATAAGCCAGTGCTGGTGAGGAGTGAGAGCTCACATCACGCCCACACACATACGCACAGCCTCTTAGTCACTCTGGCTTGAGAACAGGAATCTTAGCGTGAGATACATCACTATCACAACTATTGACTGGAAGGAAACGTACAGAACAAATGCATTTTTGCATGCAGTAAAAAAGTAGCAAGCACGTCCTCAGTAACATAGGAGAGCTGTTTAACATGGAGCTGCGTAACACTGACAGAAATCCATCTCTCTCTATCTTTAAGGTTGCCATGGTAACAAACTACACACTCCAAACAGTGCAGCTGAGCTGAGAGAGACTTCAGTCACCTCACTCCTCTGCCTCCCTCTTTCTATAAGGGGAACCACTCTGATAGATAGAATTACAGAGGGAAAGCTCATTAGGGCCTCTTTCATCATGCGCACACAGACTCGCAAAGGGCCGTCCCAGCATCACACCCGTGCATCATTTCACCCAGACTATTGGCAGTGTTTCCTTTAGGTCAGGTAAATTTCCCATGTGGCCCCCGGGTTTGGTGTATAATTCATGGAGACTTTCTCATACTGTCACCATTTGTTTGCACTGTCTGCTGCAGGAACCGCGTGTGCCTCTGGGTGAGGGTGTTTTAAATGCAGATTTGGCAGAGTGCACTCTGAGGGGATGGTATCTTTCCTTGTTTACAGTGTGGCACCTCAGTGACATCCTCTGGAGTGGATGCGTGCCGTGAGCGAGCGTATATGCATCTATGATCAAGAGTTGCCTTCATGCAATTTCCAAATAAATAAAATATCAAGTGTTGCTGTGAACTAAACTGAATCGTCTCTTAATGAATAAATGATTCCTTCCTACCCAGTCTTCCCAAACCGCTTGACAGTGCCACAATTATGTAATGCACTTGCATAACATGATCTCATTTTAAGACTTCCAGTTGATAGCAATGACACCAGGATGGTAAAGTGATCTGGAAAGCACCCCCGTGCGAGATCACCACTAATCAGTACATCTGGGTTTTGGTTATATAAATATTTATTGATTACATAAACCATGTTTGTGATTTTTATTAAAACGTGTGGAGGGGCTGTTGTGAGCAACTTTAAAGAGCTGCACTTAAACAGTGCCAAGGTCAGCCTTTTAGCCGGTTGACACTTGTTACTCACAGCTAATTACAAAGACATCTGAGGAAATGTGAAAACGGTGGTGTTTATTTGTCCATTATAATCCAGCTGCTTGCAGGGAAACATGTGAACCACTGTATATCCCATTTGTGCTTTGGAAGCTGTTCAGATGTTGTTAATAAGTATCATGTAACTGTGATATAACTGTAGCACAGTCACATATTGGTGTTGTTATGTTTGCTTTTAATTGCTGTAATATGATAAGTCCTATTATTAAATTTTAAGTCTAGCAAGTGACTACTGAATTATTCAAAGATGACATTATCTTGTCTCCTCAGTATGAAACAAGAACAAAATTTTATAACAACAAACTCAGTCTGTGAAATACTGAGCCTCCCGTGAGGACTAATACACAGCGTACTTGATCCATTATTCAATGATTCTGACCGCCAGGCTGAGAAATTGCTGTTGTGACTGGCAGAGTGTAAGTGGCAGGGTTGATTTATGGCAGTCTGCAATCATGTAACAGAACAACCACAGAGGTGCGGAGCAGGAGAGACAACCGCACACACAAAAGGAGACATCTGTACTCAACATAAATATCTTACTGAAGGTGAAGGATTATGAACACATGACCTTTCTGTTCAAATTTCTGACCTTTATTCCACTTCAGAGACACAAGTTTACAAACACTAAATATGCACAATGTTCTCACACTGTCAAACCAGATAGCAAGCAAAGTCACGGAATGTTAAAGCAGCAAAGGAAAAAAAAAACAACAGTATCACCTCACCTTCTAAAAAAATTTAAACCTAAAAAAATGGGTTGTTTTCCATGTGCTGCTGCTGTACCTCTTCCAGTTTCATCCCACGGTCCAAACACATTACTGATTAGATAAATTGCAGCTATTAATGGATCAATAGATTAATTCTAAAAGGCAATTAGAACCAAACATGACCCAACAAGCCACTGTCAGCACCAGACTGCCACGCAGGCTGACATGACAATTCAGGACAGGCCAACAAAAGAAGGTGTTAGCGCTGATAAAAAGAGCGAGGCTGAACTGCATCTGCTCAGTGTCACCCTGGACAGCTGTTGAGAGGATGAAATAAAAAGTCTACATATGGACGATTGATAAAGAAATCTAATTCTTCAGGAGAGGCTTTCAAGTCAAGATGCAGCACAAAATCCAAACACACACACACACACACACACACACACACACACACAAAACAGAGCATTTGTGTATGTGCAGCTGGTGGGTGCAGGTAAGCAAACCAGGCATCAGCAATGGCATAAAATATGTCTCAGCAGGGGTAAAATGATCTATAGGGGATAAAGAGCAGAGCAGAGATGGAGAGTGAGAAGAGGTGATTAGAGAAGGACGGGTGAATGGACGGATAGGTGGATGTAGCGGTGCGTGTGGGCTCTGAGCCCTCCTGTCTGCAGAGATAAACACAGGGAGGGCCCAGCAGCATGGATTGGGCTTTATGGGAGGGTTTGACTGACAGTGCTGACATTTAGAAAGAGCACAGTAAACAAGGTCTTGGAGAATAAATAGCAGAAGACACCCCCTTCCCCAACCACCCACCATCCTCTGTACACGTTAATATATAGAGACTTGTCTATACACGTTCACTGTCTATACACAGAACCGTTTGTGAAGCTTGATGCAGAGAACCTGCAGCAGACAGACAAAATAGCAAGTGCCTGCTTTAAATAGAACCTGCCAATAGACGCAAGGCGGGGAACTAAACATGTGCGCTGATTAATCCAGGACGCCGCGGATTGGAAATGCGGTTTCCTTTTTGGCCTTTTTGTCTCTGATTAAACACAGGAGCGTAACGACTGGAGTCTTTTGAGCCGCCTACCTGTGAGCTCAAAGCAGCTGGAGAACGTCGCCTTCCCACTGCGGGCGCAGCGACATACAGCAGAAGCTCAACAGTTGGACTGTGAGAAGTGTTTTGAATTCAAGGTTAATTTTGGAAAAGGAGAAACAAACTTGTAATAAAAAAGTCCCGCACCCACTTTCTCTTCTTTTGTCTCTTTTATTAAATGAATTTCAGAGCATTCTCGCACACAAGAAGCAACATTTGCACAAGTTCTAGTAGCACAAAGGTCGGGATTACAAGAAAACACTCAGAATCCAGTAGTGAACTTATCACACTTCATGAAAGACATTAAGTGGCAACGCTATTGTGCTATGCAGAGCAAGTAGGTCACCCAAATTTTCAAGGGGAATATGTTTCCTTTAGGGCAACATTCCATAAAGTGAAGTGAATCATGCCCTGTTTTCGACACCGAGCAGTCACTCAGCTTGACTACTATTAACCCTGGGCTCTTACACGAGCACACCCACTTAAGGTGGGTTCGTTTTTTTCTTCTGACTCCCAGACGGCCGTTAAACTGAGTTGCACACAGAGAACACCAGAAAAGAAACATAGTTATTAAGGTAAAATGGTCCAGCCTGGAACGGCAGAACCTGTGTGTGATCGAGCTGCATAGATTCATGGACATTCACGTGCATGGAAAAGTGGACCTGCAGGGAGGGGACAGTACATGACGTCTCTCTGCCTTTGTAAAAGTAGGAGCAAGGCAATAATTATTGTGGATGCATCTGATGGCTTTACAAAGAGAAGGATCAGGACAATTGGCTTCATCCAGCACAGAGCGCCACACAGTCTCCAGGCAGAACATAAATGTCAGGTGACGGCCTGTGGGAGCAAGGGATGTGGTACCTACATCATGTATTCCTGAGCACCTATGTGCTGCATGCAGCCCTGAAGGGGCACTGAGTTTCTCCATTCTGATATTATTGAAAATGCATTTTGTAAATGTCACAAGATGAATGCTAAAAATGGAGAGTTGTGCATTGTGATAATTTCCTTAACCTACAGCTTCACCTTCGGCTCAGTCAGGGAAGAAAGAGATTGTTAAACAGAGCAGAGACACTTGCCAAAATTCAACTTGTCCCGACTGAGTGCACGGCCACATCGATGACCTGACATGAGCAGCTTTAGCGTTTCTCACCTGTCATACACCTCTCACAATCCCATAATAACTTTCTTTACAACTTAAAACACAAAAAATATATCTTACTGCGCTTAACCTTCATCTTCGGGGACTAGACTGTGTGATCACGGACACGGACGAAACAGTCAAAGCCTTCAACCTTGAATGTGTAAAATATTCTAATTTTGCCTTAAAAACATTGTTCAAGAGAATCTGGGCTTTTTTTGTGTATTGATACATTTTATGGCACTCCTCATGTTCATGTCCATGTTATTATTAAAGTTAGTGGTGTTCTGTGATTGGGCTCGACTCCCAACTCCATCTGGAGCTTACGGCGAGCTCCACCCACACTGCACCCACACAACTCAGGAAGTGAAAAACCGCAGCGCTGGCCTCGGCTGCTTCACAGCTTCTACTGACAGCGCTGTCATAATCTTCTCATCTCCATCTGCTTGTCCCTCTGGAGAGCCGAGAAAGTCGACCTCAGTGTCTCTAATTTCAGACACATAATGAGATTTTTTAATTGGTGACCTTTGGAGAATGGTTTAATTCCATGGCTCGAGAGCACTCAAGGGGAGCTGGTGCATACCACTCACTGGGCTCCTTCACAACAGCCTGTCAAATAGCTGAGATTTACCTTTACCCTGATTGATTGGGAGTAAAAAAAAAAAAGATAACATACAAGTGTAAAAACAGCTGAAAAACCTGCAAGATTCTATCACCTGGCAGGTTGACCCATAGACGGATTTTGGGAAAGTTCAAAAACACACACTGAGGAAACCTACACGATTGCTTAGCCTCCACGGGTCAGTCGCATATTTACCCCGCTGCGAGGCGCATTCGCAGACAGGGGAATGAAGACGCAACCCTCTGCAACATGAATCTGAAACCAAAGCTCGCACTCCTGGTGGTGCTCCTCATCAAAATTTAAAAGTGAGTGGCAACAAGGAGAAAAGAAAAAAAAAACTCAGCAAACAAACCGTGAAGTTAAGCAAAAAACTTTTGCAGCAAATATAAACTAGGCAGACATGCCTACACAGGCGACGACTTAAAAGATTGTCTAAATAATTCAGCTATCGAACTATAACTCAGCATAATATCGCAACGTAATCAACAGTTAATGATGGCTCAATTGACATATATGTCAATGAGACATAATTTGTCTCCTCATTTTTCTTACCGTGGTGAAATGTCACATCCTTGCTGCATAAAGGCCCCCAGCGAGAACCAAAGCGAGTTGAAGATTCCAAACTCATTGGTCTGTTCTGGACTCTGCTGGTTGGTGTTCTGCTGCACCGGGGTCTGGCTCTGCTGCACCCCATTGGAGGCCGCAGCCTGAGTGGGAGACTGAGGTTCTCCCCCTTCCTCGTAGTCCTCGGCGTGCCACTCGTACGGGCTGAATCGACTGACCAGGAAGAGGACGACGCTGACGCCGATGTAGGCGAACACGATGCACATCCAGATCTCGTAGGCCAGTGGGTCAAGGAAGGAAAAGACGCCAGGCTTGGATTTGGTGGGTTTCTTGATCATGATGGAGATGCCCAAAGACATGAAGGGCTTGGAGAAATCGATGACTTCCTCACGGACCAGGGTGATGGTCAGAGGAGCCACAGCCACATCAGCTTTCTGAGGAAGGGGTAAGAAGACAGGGGACAAGTGAACTGACAAAATAAAATAGCTTACATTTTAGCTTACATACATCCATTATGCAGATAATTGTTACACATGTTAGCGCTGACTAACATGTGTAACAATGTTTGGCTTTATGGCCAAGTTACAGTAGCCCTACACCGCAAGTCTAGGGCTCGATTAGATGTGACAGTGGCGCAGTTATAGAATTCTATGCTGTGAAATTTGTTTCGTGCAAGGCATGAGTTAATAGAGATATGAATAAATAAATAAAATTTGAATGTACTTTGGAGCAATTGCATTCAAATTTCTATTTGATTGTACTGAATGTGAATGGAAAATTACAGTTAAGTTGGGGGGAAAGGATTAAGTATACACTTGTTCTCTTACCCCATAAACCAGCTCTCCCACCATGCCATTCCACATCTTTGTTTCAGGGTCTCTGGCTCCATATTTGCCATCAGAAACAAGCTTCAGCTTGTACTGGTAGCCCACATGCTTGGCAATCTCCGCCGCTAGTTCCACGATGTAGCCTTCATACTTGTCATTCCCCACGAGCTGCTCGTGGTTCTTCTTCAGCATCACATATGGAGACTCCTGCCGGATGGAGACCAAGCATGTCATTAAACGACTTTACAAATTGAGCTGAAACGGCGTGCATTAATACTAAGAGTCATAAACCACTTTTTTGTGTGTTTCTTAGTAACATATTGGAGCCAGCGACAGCCTGGTGTTGTTATTCTGACATCCGTACATCCCACCACTGATTGGGTGATTCTTGAGAAGTTACAGTTGACATGACAACTGTGTTTTATATAGAATCCCAGTCAACCCCAGCAGAATTGTCCACCAGCACTTGACAGGTCTCAATTCCCACACGTTGTTATGTGGGCCTGCTTTTAGCTAAGATGGTGCTGAGCTGAACAAATCCTGCCATCACATTTTACCAGGGTCTGGGGACGGGTGGGGGGAGGGGGGGGGTGGGTGGGGGTGTTACAGTTATCTGGGCTCTTCTGCACTTTACAGCAGAGGTGAAGGTAATCATTGTTACACAGGGAAACCCAACGCCCGCCTGGCAGAGAAACAACACTCCTGGGAGATAATGGGGGGGGGGGAGGTCTAGCTTACAATCACAGACAATGAGAAATACACACACACAGGGTGCACGTGAGCACTCGTGTAAAAACACACAGGCACACACGTGCACAAAGTGACATGGCGTGACAGACAGCAGGATTTGGTCCTAATGACCTACAGATTCTCAGAGATTCACTGGCAGTCAACCATTGTTACACCCCCTCCGCAACACACACACACACACCTCAACAGTCAATCCTCACGTCTAAAATTACTAAAATTCTAAATACACATATCTACTATTACAATGATAGGAGATGATAGGAGATGATAGTGGACATGAGGAAGGAGAGGAGACCTCATCAGCCACTGTTTATCCGGGATCTTGAGGTAGAGAGAGTGAGCAGCTTTAAATACCTGGGGGTCCACATCAGTGATGACCTCACCTGGACACTTAACACAACCCAGGTGGTGAAGAAGGCTGTACTTCCTGAGTAGGCTGAGGAAATTTGGCATGTTGCCCAAAATCCTCAGCAACTTCTACAGCTGCACCATTGAGTCCATCCTGACCAGTTGCATCACTGTGTGGTATGGCAGCACTACTGTGAAGGACCGCAAACACCTGCAGAGAGTGGTTAAGACTGCCACAAAGATCACCAGGAGTCCCCAACCCTCTCTGCAGAGCATCAACCATCACAGAGTTCACAGGAGAGCTGCCTCCATCATCAAAGACACGGACTATTCACACTCCTACCTTCAGGCCGGAGGTACAGAAGTGTGAAAGTCCGTCTGACTGAGACTCACAGCCCTTGTGCTGTGATGTGCTCCAGTAGTACATTCATGTGGCACATTGTCATAATTATTTATTGCATTGTATATGTTGTAAATATGTTAATACTAGCGAGGCTGCTGAGACAAGTCAATTTCCCATGTCTGGGATCAATAAAGTATTTCTATTCTATTCTATTCTAAATGCAGCACTACCAGACTTAAGAACTCATTCTTTCCCACGCCCATCAGATTTTTGAACTGCTGAGTGATAGCCCCCCTCTCCTGGACATCTGCTTATACACTTTGGACATGAATAATTTGCACTATTCCTGGCTGCTAACCTGTTTACATACAGTTGCACATTTCGCACACCACTTTACTACTGACAGTTGCACATAAAAGCAAATGTGCCACATTATTTGCAGTGATATGTACATAGTATAAAGCTTGTGTTCCTATTTTATTGTATTTTTGCATGCCTCTCTTTGTCTTATTATTTATCCATTTTATACCTGGTTTTTATTCTCTTGGCATCCAGTGTAAGCAGCAAAGTAAGAATTTCATTGTACAGGGAAACGTGCTTCTTTACTGTGCATATGACAATAAAGCTTTGAATCTTGAATCTTACAAATTAAATTCTCTGCATTACTTTAAGTTTGTATTCCTGGCAAGTACTGTGGTGTTGGATGTTTTATTTGCTGACTGCTCGAAAAGTAAATTCAGGGTTGATAAAGCATCAAAGTAAATGTTAACATTCAGGTCACTGTTTCAAATCTCTGCTCTCAGAGCCACGAAGCTGCAGCACTCTGCATCTCCTCTCCTTATTTCACCTCCACCACAGTCAAGCTGAACCACATGGCCACATTTTCTCCTTCTGTATGGAAATAAAGTCAAATTATTCTGAGGACAAGCGTTGGCAGGTTGCACCGCTGTTGTCATTTGGAGACAGAATTGGTGGAACAGAGGCACGGCGGCCGACCCGAGGTACCAACTTCCTGCTCGCACTCAGGCCAAATGTAATCACAAGTTGGGCCCGCTTGTCTATCTTAATGTTTGAAATTGTCCAAGGGCAGATTTTACTAAATGAAAATGAACAAATGCATCAGCACATCAGACAAACAGATTTACTTCGGCTAATGCTCCGTGACACTGAGGTAAAGGTTTATGAGCTGTAATGAAGTCGCCAGTAAACCCAGTTTGAAGCCTCAGCGCTGGTACTGGTCAAACGCCACCTTGTAGCAGCGGTAAATCAGTCAGCAGTGGAATTACAACTTTATAACGCTGCCGCAATAACTGCTGCTCACACCTTATCTGTTCTCTCAGGTTCCAAGACACAGAACCAATTTATTTCCCTGGAAAAGGGGACAGCGATAGGAGATTTTGTCAGGCGTAGTTATTTTAGGAGCACACTCGTGGGACAGCGGAACTTCTGGGGTTAAATGAGGGATTTCACTGATATTTTTAATTAAATGTCAATCAGGTTACATAGATAGAACCTAACTGAACTTTGGTTTATATAATGCAGCAATTATTAAATTGACCATAGCAACGATTTTAGAAAATCACATTTAGCTTTTTTTTCTGTTTGTTTATAGACTTTATAGTAGGTAAACAAGATTAATGTTAAACCACACAGAATGAACTAATGATTTTAATACAGTCTGTCTAATCCTCTGCATTCAAGCAAACATAAATAAAATATCAGATATGATATAAAGATATTAGTTTGATGCTGAGTGTGTTTAGATTAAGTAAATCTTAAATAACTCTTTCCTCTGAGAAAACAGTTGGAGTCGGATTTGCTTCATAGGTAAACGACAGAATGCTGATATGAGGTGTCGATGCGTGTAACTGTTTTCTACATTCCCACTGGTCAGATGAAGCCCGAGTTGTTGCGTTCGGCTGTTTCTTGCCGATCATTCTACATCAGCGCTCAGCTCCGTCACCTCTGTAGAACCTTTATCTGGTGAGTGGAGAAGTCCCCCTGAGGGAAATGCATGGTTGAATTCCTCTACTACATTAACCCCTTGTAAGGGTGAACATCAAACATTGCAGCCGATTTTCTTTTTTTTTTTATTATTTTTAAACCAGATTAAATCAGCATAGTGGATATTTCTACCGGGTGTGAACACAGAGAATGGCACAGATCTATGTCATTAAAAAGAACCTACTGGTGAGTTTTGGGATAGACACACTTGTATTGTAAGGAAGTACTGTATCTTTTTAGCTATCTTTTACTGGGATTTTCAACAACTTTTTTACGTTTTCAGTTATGGAAGGACTATTTTCACAGGATGTCTACATGAACGCTCACAAACCAGGTGAATAGGTGTGAAAAATGTACAAATTTAATGCTTAACTTGAGAAATCGAGATTTTTCTTTTCTCTCTCCTCTTCAGCCACAGTGAAAAACAGCCGGGCTGATGATGTCATGTAGACATCTCGTACTAGCACGATTGTAGACCTTATTGTATGATGCCCAGGTTATTACCAGAGCATGTTCCTCTTTTCTTAGAAAATGTCACAACCACCTAATAACCAAGGGAGCTGAGAAGCTCTTTGCTGCCCTCACAGTCCCTCCACAGCATCTCTGAACTTAACAGATCATGTGACCGAGATAGAACTGTATAGTGAGATGAAGGGGGAAAAAAAAATCAGTTGTAACAAGAAGGATATGACTGTTCATCTTTTTTTTTTTTTTTGAATGGACGGAAGAATTGTGTGGAAAGTAAGCCAGCTAAAGCTTGTACTTTGTTAAATTTGCAGATTATCTTTCCAAGCAGGCATCAGGACAACTCGGAGAATAGAGAGGGGGCAGGGAGGAAGGGAAGGAGGATGGGTGATATGATCACTGCTGCTGAATCTTTTCTGAACTTTTAGAAACGCGTAATTTTAATTAAAGTAAAAAGTTAAGCAGCCTTTCATTCGCTCTGTCTCAAGCTCCTCTTCCCATCCTTACACAAAACTCCGTCTCCAGTTTTCCTCACGTTACCACGGACTCACCAGGATGGTTGTGACGATGTAAGTTCTGTTCTGGAGGCCGTAAGTGTCGTTGCTGCCCCTCACGAAACTGGCAGTGTTGACATACTTCTCCTCTTCATTCCAGTAGCCGACCTAAGAATCATAAAGTACTGTATTAGATGAAATGGGAGCGAAACTGATTCCTTTATGACTGCATCTACAAGTATATAAGTATATAATATAATTTAATTTCTGACTAAGAGATTTTTTTCCTGCTGGTTGTGGGCTGACCTTCTTTGGTCCAGATGGAGCCAGTTCCATGATGCTAACAGTGTAGTTGGTTCTGCGCCCCTTTTCATTGAACTGAATGTGACCAGTCAATCCATCAATACGAACCTGTAATCGAGACACATGCCGTATTGATTACCTAACTCCCAAAGTCCAACCTGTACATATTCAGTCTAGCATTCTTGGCAGAGGGCAATAATATGTCACACACACAGAATTCATGCAATTTGAATGTGTCAAAGTAAAACACCTCATCTGCGAAAATCCACGGAAACTGGGCCCTTCTTGGAGCAAATGGCGGATGTTGTGTGCCTGTGTGTACAGCACAGTGTGTTTGTCTTGGCTGTGTGATGGAGTTAATTGAGCGAACACGGCTTCAATCTCCCGTCTATCTCCGGGCAGATGGCTAGATTGACTGTCAGCAGGCCTCTGCACAGCCACGCCGCAGACAGAGCCCGGGGCTGCCCAGACACACTCACACGCCACTGAATCTACGGCCTTACAAGTACAATACTACACTTGCCACTTAGTGTAAATGATGCCCCGAATCTGACAGTAACTGTTTTGAACTGGGCGTATTGGGTTTGCGTAGAGTCCTCATTCCTGAATACACATTTGCACATGCCCTACAGTCCCCACCAGGTTGAAATCCTCACAGCCAGTTCTGCATTTCTATTTCCCTCACGAAATATTACATTTCTAAACTCAATTGCTGATGTCATATTTCATGATGATCACAACCGAGCGTCGTTGCCTGAGGGCTTTGTTTACTAGCCACAATGTCACATTTGATACTGGGGAGCTCTCCTGCGACTTAATGTGAACTTTACACGACAGAATGAGACCTAATCTGTTCATCCAGCCACCACTCAGAACCCGTTAGCTAGCATGCCACTCAGGAATTTGCACTCGCGTACGTGTGGATGCACATTACATTAGTGTGTCCCTATGGAAGCTGCATGCAGACCTGCTGCAAGGCTCTCTGGATGTCTATGCCCTGTCCCCAGGGAGCGGGAGGGTTGGCAAGGCATTCTCCGGCATTGCCCCTCCGAGAGATGTCTATTCTCTGTCTCCTTAAATTCTGAAAGGCTGTGGACATGACCTTCACCCCGTCATATGTCAGCGCGCCTGTGTACTGTTAAGAAAGAGCACAAGATCAAACACAAGAGGAGACAACAATGAAAATGGATAAATGTCATAAAAACAATACAGTAGCTATCACTCTCCATGGTTCACTTTAGACATTTCTGTGTTTTTGTTGTTGGTGTCACTTCAGAAATGGGGGCAAAAGTATATTAGTAAACAGATGTTACTTTTATATGTTACTTAGATGTAAAGACAAAAGAGACACCCAGACAGTAAAAGAGCAGTACTTTAAGTCCACTCTTGGGCATTTTGGAGTCTTTGTTGTCAAACTCCATCCACTGTTGGACGACACGGCTGACAGTCGGATCAGAGTTGTTGACGAGCTGGAAGCCGGTGATGTTGGCGCCACCTTTCCTCAGGTCTGTTAGGTCAATGTCCAGGAAACCCTGAGACAAGCAGGAGACAGGCAGAGACGTGAACCGAGATATCAGGAAGAAAAATGGGTCGTCTCTGTACAAGAAGCAAACTGTCAAACTGTAAAAAACAGGATCTCCTTAACAGTTACTACACTCCCTGATTCCTCTGGAGCCTGTCAGCAAACCACCTCTATCTCAGCTCCTAATTATGTCTGCCACATTTGGTGTCATTCCAGTTGACGAACATGCTTCGGTGGAATATGAGAGCTTCAGATCTATACTGTTCAACAGATACACAGTGAAATTCAAGTTCCTTTGGTTATAGTGGACGTGACAGGCTTACTGACAGCATCCAGATGTTCCAACAGCAGCACAGCAAATTGTTCAAACAAGTTGCGGACAACTGGTGTCATAGAATTTTATATTTTTAATGCTAGTTTTTAGGCCCCTAAAAGTGCAATATACTCTACTGCTTACAATGAAAAATGTAAGACAATATTTCCGAGTGCCAGTTGAGGACAGAGGCGTACCTCAGAGAGACATTATACTGGTAATCAAATTCAGATTACCTGACAGTCTAGACGCTGATCCCATGACCCTGGCAGAGGTCAAGGGATAAATCTACAGTTAAATAACCCATAGCTGTATAATGATAATGTTGTGACTTGGTGGAAATTGATGATCCGTTAACCTCTGATCCCCTAAAATCACAAGCAAAGAAGGTGTAGCAGGCTAATTACTTGGTAGGAAACTTCTTTTTATAGCAAGGAAAATACATCTGTCATGCTCAATAAAGACATGGAAATGAATGTATCTTATAGTTCCCTGACTCAGAGGGCATTTCTGCTAAATTCAGCACATTTAACTGTTATTACCTCTTTTATTAATGGAACATGGGATAATGTGTCATGTATAGGACAAATCCCCATGTTCACATAGAGAGGTTATCCTATTAAAGCCACCACAGGACTGTCTTGCAAGAGTGGCAACAATGGCGAGATGGAGGGGAAAATAACTCAATTTTGAAGCGGTCTGGAGCTAATCTCTGATGGAGTGTGACTTCATAGGCTATTGTGACAATGGCAGGATCAAAACCTCAGGGGTTAGTGTGAACAATTCAAGTGACGCCTCAGGCGGAATAAAAAAAAAGTGATTTCCTCTAATGGCATCTTCCGTTCCATCTCCCAACCCCTTCTCTATTCTGTGGAGACACCTGTTTGAGAGAAAATCATAAAGTCGGCGAGGCTGATTCAGTCTCTCTGCTGGATGCCTGACAGCCTGTGCAGAGGATGATTGAGAATGGAAGACAGCAGCGGGGAGACAGCACATTTGACTGAGATTTAATAGCAAACTTTTGACTGATGAGAAGAAAGGGTTCTTCTCCAAAACGCTCCTCTTGACTGCCATGTATCCTCAAAATCTCAGTTTTTTAACTTTGTCTATTCTTTACATTCAGCGCAGTTAATAAAGTTACACACAAGTGACTGAAACAGATCAGACAGTCCGATTCCTGCCTCTGCTCTGGTTTTTGGGGAGGGTCTCTATGGAGACAGGGAAAAAAAATGAAGGAAAGTTCTAACTTCAAGAGACAAATGAGGGGTGGTATTCAGTCTCCTAGGACATCCTTCCTCCCACTGCCGTTGCCAGGTGTCCATATTTCTTAGCTGAGCAGACAGAGCTGTCTTTTTCTGCTCCATGCCTGAGCAAATGCTGTGCAGTAAGCTGCAGAGGTTTCTATAGAAACTGGCCACGGTCAACATCGGACACAAATCAGGACATTGTTAAGCAATACTTAATCACAATAGCAAGACATTTTCTACTTTATTGCAAAAATGTGGTGATTAGAACAACAAACATGCTTTAAGTATGCTAATGAGCAAAATGGAAGACTGAAAAATAAGAAAGTAATTTTTTTTTTAATCAACCTATTAAATGTGACCATGGCTCCTTGTATTGTTATTAACATGTAAGGCTTATCATTTCAAATTAAATCTGGCAAACGCGCCAGTCCAGAGAGATTGAGCCAATCTGAAAGCCCCGCAGTGCGAAACTGTCCAAGCTAGCAGCTGCATATTAATGCTGTTATTACTACAGCATCTGCTGACGTCAATTTTCTCCTCATTCAGTTCCATTTTGTGAGTCTGAATAGTGCTGAAGGGGTCAACGTACAATTTGCATTACGAAAATGGCAGCAGACAACAGCGGTTATTGGGTTTAAACGTGCACGCATTAGCTGTCTGACCTTTATTGTTGCACTAAGAGTCTGCAGAGATTTCTCTAGCTGTCACAAGTTGCTTGTGATTTGGTGTTGGTAATCAGCATGCATGGTGATTTTGTGTTTACGGTATTTGAAAGTGCAGTGAATGAAAATATAATTTAGCTGGAGAAAAAAGAAAAACCCGAATAAAGTTAAAAGGCATAAAATGTTCTTATTGATTTACCATTTCTGGAATGCTGTAAGAAATCTAATGAACAACACATGTAAGACGAGATACTCTTACCAGGTTAGCCAGGATGTAGTGGTAGCTCTTTGCATTCTTGCCTTGCTCAACAATCTAGAAGACACGGTCAGAGGAGACAGGCAATAAAATCAAACAAAATCAGTCCAATGTGCATGTTTTCGGAGGAAACCAGAGCACTCTAAAAAAAAATGGACAGGAGGCACAGGGGCACAGCAGAAGATATAATATCCTCATGAAAAGGTCCTAAAAAGATGATGCATGAATGGATGTGTGGATAGATAGATATCCATTCTGCCTGTTCACATTTGCCTGTAATAAGTTGTGTAATAGGTTAGACACGAGATTTGAGGAGGTACTCACTGAACCTTCAACACTTTGGGTACGGCCTCCGTCAATCACGTATTTTCAGGACAGTCAGAAGAGTTTCATTCTCCCCGAGCAAGAAGTGGAATACTGAAGACATGTCCGCTGGAGAGATGAACAGCTTTCTGGCTTCAAGTTCAACATACCTGTTCCTACTAGTCTACACCTACTACAAAAGGCTTTCATCATCCTTACGGTCTTACAGTGTTGACTCCCAGAGCTGCTCTAGCAACGTGTCATCTGTTCAGCTGTGACCTCTGTGACCTTCCTGCTGCAGTTTTAACAGTTGAATCACCAAAGCAGTCTGGGACTAAGAATCACAGAGTTCCAGCAGGTTATCGAAATCTTGGTTATAGATGCATTTGGTGAAGAACACCGTTAACAATCCCTTAACATTGTTATTGTAATTATTATTATTATTTGTGCATGACAATAATGAAACAAATAAAATTTCTAATTTTAATTCCTGCTCCCCTGTCCGCTGTTGTAATACTGGTCCCATGAGATATCAAATAAAATATTTTCCAACACTGCCTTTGTGTCTAATACTGCCATCAAATAGT
This sequence comes from Pao palembangensis, assembly GCA_015343265.1. Classification (NCBI taxonomy): domain Eukaryota; kingdom Metazoa; phylum Chordata; class Actinopteri; order Tetraodontiformes; family Tetraodontidae; genus Pao; species Pao palembangensis. The sequence continues at coordinate 5,842,607 of CM027082.1, forward strand.
GCTGTTGGTCAACCCTCAAGTGGGCCACAAAGCCGCCACCTACCCTAACGCCTTGTTCGCTTCTGACTGCACTCGCAGACGTCACAGGTTCCACGGTTCAACGAGTGTCAGGGCACTTTGAACATCCCAGTGAACGGCAAGCGGAGTGTCAGAGAGCTGGTTTATTTAGAAATGAATTGGTCACACCAGGCACCCCTCTGACTGACATACCTTGATGAAACAGAGGTAAAAAGGGCCCTATTTACTGGCATTAAGAAAGGGAGTCAGTCCTGCAAACATTCTTAACATATTGTGGATAAGCAGCTCATCCATTATGTGTTCAGGCACCATGCATGAACTTTTCCTCTCTGTGGGCTATTTCTCTTTACACTCCGGGGAAGTGGACGTCTTCATTTGTATGTTCTGTGAGTCTAATGATGCTCTGGGTCATAACAGAAGGTGGCATTTGTTATTAATGGTGACCCCAGCACACGGCAGGCCCTGTGGCCAAGCCCCAGGCGGGGAAAAACTGGGAAGGGCATAGAGGGAGTATGGGGGGAGGAGGAGGAGGGGAAGGCATTGCTGCCACAGAGGAGCAGCAAATGGAAGTGTTTGTCATGCTTTTTAATTAATTACACATGCAAATTTGAAAAGTCGCTCAGAGTTGTAGCCCAGGAGACTGGGTCGCTCTTTTTTATTACTAAATTTCTCGCTTTAAAACGTTGTTTCGATGGCTCATCTGTCACGACAAATGCTCTCCACAGACATGACACGAACATACAGTTTATTCGAGGAGCCGCCCCCAGGATACTGTCAGTGACATTATTGTAAGAGCGAGTGTGGTGCAACAGATGAGCAGATGAACACAGGAGTGAATTTAAAGGCCAAAATGGAAAATGGTGTGTGTGCGCGCGCGCGCGTGTGTGTGTGTGTGTGTGTGTGATTGATGACGGCCGTCTGAATGGAGAACTTCTGCAGCTCAGCTGTGGTAAACTAGTGAGAACTGATGCAATAACCTTAACTGCAGACACCAGGCCATCAATAACAGTCACCCAAAGCAGCCATGGCTGACACTTACAGATCACTGTAAGTGAGGGGTGTGTGTGTGTAAGGCAACAACAACAACAACAAAAAACCCAATGAGCAAAACCATACAAATATGACACATACAGTATTTACATTTTATTTAAATAAACGTATGAATATGAAATATGCTCCAGGGTCTGTTAATGTGTAAGCAATAGCTTCAACAAAAAGTGTTAAAAAGAAAACAGAATGAACCCATGTGTACAATACTGACGCACTAACAAAAATTATTGCATTACCATATCAAATGCTGGAATGTGACTACCGATGCCTATATTTGTATCATGTGGCTGTCATAACACACATATCATGTCTACCTTGAAACATATTTCAAGGCCGAGATGCTTCATATGCATTATTTATTTATTTTTTTAATGAAAGCTGCCAACTTAGACAAGAATTTACAAATGCAAATAGGATGAGCCGGTGATAGCTGGAACACACTCACTGTTTATGGTATTTTATTTATTTACCAGGTATTTTTGCCAACTGTCTTATTTTTAGTATCGTTTTGTGATTAGTCAGAGAAAACTCCTTCAGGTGACCCCACTTGGATGACATATTGAAGTGATAAGTAGATCTGCTGGAAAAGCTTCTAATTGATAAATATTGCAAATAACAAGACAGTAAATAGCTGTTTCATGCTTTCACGCCTTTGAGGAAGTGAGGAATCCATCAGGTGCAGACTCCATTATTTATGTCTCCTGTCTTTGATACACCAGCCAACCAACCTCTAGTCCACATTTCCATCCCTGTCCCTCTCCTGATTCCAAACCTCTTATCACCTGTTCCAGAGAAGAGAAATGGAAAAGGTTTATACCTTTTTCAGGATGCCAGTGAGCCTCTCGGTCTCACAGTCGATGATAATTTGTCCCTCCTTCCTCTTGTCCAAATCCTGGAACACTTTCAGGAAAGAGGCCTCCGTCATGGTCTCTACGTTCACCGAGGTCACCAGCCAGTTTCTCTCTGCTGCTGTGTCCAGAACCTTCTGCAGCACTGATAGTCCTGTTGCATGGGGGAAAAGGAAAAAAAAAGAGAGAATTTAAGATAAAAAAAGGGAGAAACATCCGTGTGGGTAATTATGCTCTTCACAGGAATCTAGGAAAAATGAAGTGATGATTGAGTAGGTGATAATCCACTGCAAATGATTCCAAAGCTTCTACCATTTACTGGGCGTCATGAAAAATTAATAACGTTTGCAGGTAATCTGATCCCGAGCGTGGTTAAAAAGATGTGAGCGCACCCACACCTACATGGAAACATGACAACCAGCTTTATCTGCTACGGAACCATCACGGACACATTCTGACTGTTGGTTTTCTGTCTTCCCTACTCAGTTTCACTGGCAAGGAATTGCTGCTGAGAACGTTAGTGAGCCACAGGCTTATGCAAAGACAGGAAATAAAAGGAGATTAGGGAACACATTGATCTTGAGCTCTGATTTACAGCTCTGACTCACTGTTAGGCTCCATTGCTGCTGGCAGCCTACCAGTCAGATTCCTCTCAATTGGCATCCACATCCTTCTAGAGAGTAAATAAATTTCACTTGCAACCGACTGGCAGCCATTACCCCAATGAATTATAGCAATTACAATATTTCCAAATGTAAACTAACGCATGACAGAGCTGCCTTTTTTTTTCTGTAGCTAAGATGGCAAATGTTGCTTAAGCCACCGTGAGCTAGGCGCCATCCTCCGCTCTGGTTTGTCTGATGTTCAAACTGAGCAAATGTAAAAATGGCTTATCCTTAACAACCACGCAGAATGGAGAGGCGGAGGAGGATCGCAGTGACAGCTTCTGAAAGATGATTGCCTGGCCTTATTAAAACATGCACCAGGTGCTCTCCAGGCAATTCCCGCATCCTATTTGACACCAAGTCATCAGGAAATAAAAGAAAGATGGATGGTTTGTCACCTCGGCACAAGAGCCCATTATGGCCCATGTAAATAAATTATCCCTCCCGGAAAAATAGGGAAAAGTTGGCGACACGTTAGTGTAAAGGCACGTGAGGAGAGATGGCACATTTCATGGTGTTCTTTTTCCTTTCACTAGGAGTGAATAACTGTGGTCCTTGGCGGTGACAGATTTAGTAGAAGCTGTGAAACTGATGATAGGCACAGGAAGACAGGAGGCAGTCGATCTTGGCCGTGAATAAGGCCAGCAGGTCCTGAGAAGAATGGACAATTATCTTTGAATGAGCTAGAAAAAAAAAAACACCTTCTTATTCAGTCACTAATTCTCACGTCTGCCATGGAGTTCTTATTTACTCACTGGTGCATCTAAGCAAAACGGCTAGAAGGAAAAAAAATCTCCATCAGGCTTCCGTAGGAGGAAGTTCTATAGAGTGTGCTACAGCAAAACCTACAGTCAGATTTCTCTCAAGGTTGCTGATGTGGTTGGATGATTACATCGTAAAAATCTATTCTAGCCATTCTTTCCTTCCATTGATCTCACTCTGTTTGCACTGAATATTCTCTCGCCATTTTAAATGCAGCTCTGCAGCTGATGCATAAATCAGGACCAGCCTGCCATGGAGGCAAGTGGGACTGGCCAAGGTAAAATGGTCTTCCAAAGGCATCCTGGAAAAGAACAACATCATAATGGAATCTGGCTGCAATGAGCACTATTCTGGCCAAAGGCATTACATGGAGACCTGGGCAGCAGGCAATCGAGAGAAGGGAAAATTACACTTCTGGGAATCCATTTTCTAAAAATTGTTTATGATGAACCTAATGAACTATCAAATTTGTTTTCCTGTTCTCAGCTTTTAGAAATAAAAATGAGACATTTTTTTTATGTGCTATGCAAGAATAAAGGGAAACATGGCACAGAGCATGTCGACTGTTTACATTTGCTTTAGTATTAAGAAATATAAACACAAGTCTGTTGCTGTGGTAGATCAGATTTGAGAGGATTGACATTTTTCAATACTGAATCGAAAATACAGTAATTAACTACTTGATTGAAATGGAAAGGATCACAAACTCACACATGCACAAAAAAAAACTCTTCACAAATAAATATGTTTTTTTTTCCTATTAGGCTTAAAATATCCCCCAAGGGACTCCAGCACGGTATCCAGGCAACAGACGACCGCTGAAACACATTACACTGGCTGTATCCCACTCGTCAATCACACAAGGGTGACCCTAGACACACGTACTTGCATGTGTGCGTGACGTTGATGGGCATTTAATGTGGTGAGTCACTGAGATCACAAAAAGATTTGAGCTCCTGGGAAATAGATTTGAGATAGTTCTCAATAACAGTAAGTTATTTTGGCTGTTGTGGGGTATTTATGTTTTTTAAAAAAAAGTTTTAAAAAAATTTAAACACCAAAATCTTCTCCACACGTTATTTTATTTTTCGTTAGCTGAGTATTTGATATAGATGACCTGTTGACAGCAACTAAAGATATTTAATATGCAAGAATCACAGATAAATGTAAAAAGAAAAACAAAAAAGCACACTAATTTGAAAACCACGTGTGATTTAATATTGTTTGGTTCATTCAATACTTGCAGCAGGCTTCCTAAAATGAAGCAACTTAAACTTTAAACTTTTGAACTGTTCAACACACTAAAGAGACACAACCCCAACAGCAATCAGTCCAACTGAGCTTAGCAGACAAACAGCAGTGAGACTGGAAACTCATAATTTGATATGGTTCACAGACTGGGAGGTGTGTGGCAGGCGCTGGAATGATCACTACGATGAGTGAAAATTCATGTAACGTATAGTTGCTATATTGCATTTCGTAACTGCGCACACATACACACACACACACACGAGCTGAGACTTCCATGATGGGGAAGAGGTGGAAGCTCCCAGGTCGCAGCTTGATTTCTGTCTACCTCCCCAGGGCTGATATTAAGTCATTCATATTTAAAGCAGCAGCATGTTTTGCTGTTTCTTTTTTCTCTGTTGCCGTGCAACAGACAAAGCCATCATGGTTTACTGCGCAGGACTGCTCCATGCAAAGCTGACTTGTTTGTCCTTTTGCGTGATTTATCGGCTGTCAGAGCAGGTCAGTGTTTCTCTTTTCTGTGTTCGCTGTCTGTGTGAGGACGACTGACTGAAATAAATGCTCTGTTGGCTGCTCATTGCTGCACAAAGGCTATGATTGACCCTAGTGCTGTCACCATGGCGATAAAGAGTCAAACTCCAGCTTTCGCCTCTGATGGTATATTACACTATGTTGTTATTTTTTAGAATCCAAGACTAAAACTTCCCAAATCCCATTGTTAGATAGATAGATAGATAGATAGATAGATAGATAGATAGATAGATAGATAGATAGATGTGTTAAGAGTGCAGATGTGGGCGTTCCAGTGAAAATGTGGGTTCATGCATCTCCAGCACAGATGAAATGTGAGTACGAGACAATTAAAAGCTGTGTCAGAGCAGTCATGGCCAATTAGATCAGCTCTTCTCATGTGATGCAGCGTATTGTCAGTTCACTATGTCATCATTAATTAAATATCAAACTGAACAAAGAATGCTAACCCCAATCACTGATATCAGGTGCTGGAACAATTAGCAGCACATGCTGTATAATGCAGAGGCAAAACTCAGTGCAATTAGTTTAGAATAACGATGACGACAAGTAATGTCCTTGCAATGTTACAGATGCTGTGTTCTTGATAAAGCACACTATCAGGACGGTTCAAGTTGATTTTCCAATTATTAAGTAACAATGTGTGCAATGTAATTACACTTTGGTCAATTTGTTAGTGACCCATGATGCTGGGCAACAGAAAAAAATATATAAAACAGGTAAACACGGGGTTGTTTATGACACACTCTTGGCCACTAAAGCAAAAAAAAAAAAGCCCCTCTGTTGTCTGATGATAGACCTGATTTGGGCTGGCAAAGGAATGTTCTTGCCTTAATACATCAGAGCACATTTACCAACATGGCCTGTGATGCAGCTTCATACAAGTGTGCAGAAACAGAAACTTCTTTTACACTAATTTTCTACATCTGTGCCTGTGTTTAAATCTGCCTGCATAAAAACATGTGTACAACGCATCACAGCCTGCAGAGTCTAAATTTATCAACCCTTATTCAAAAATAGATAACCTTGGCAAAATTGTTCTCTTACCAGAGTCAGAACTGTACATGTAGACAAACTTGGTCCATCCATAGTGTTCGATCACCCCCACCAGGGCGTCCTGGAGCTCAGGCCGCAGCTGGATAACAAACTGGTTCGCCGTTTCGATGGGGAAGGACGGAGTGATGAAGCAGACGTGCAGCGCTCCACAGAAAGACGTGAGCATGTTAACTGTCTTCCTGTCGTACAGGCCGATGATGGCGTACACGCCCTTGGAGAACTGGGAGCAAACTGTCAATGAACGGAGAAAAACCAGAGGAGACAGAGAGTTTAAAACAGGATCTCTACAAATAAAATTTAATGCTTTGATGCAATTTGCATTTACATATTTTTGCTTGAGGATCTATAAAAGATCGTCACAATAATGATGACTAATGGACATATAGTTTTAACACTAAATGCGTGCTCCCTCCAACATAAGTATACATTTAGTTATGGCTGTGTTCTCGTCTTCATAAGTCTAAATGCGAAAGTCGTGCTACCCAGTACTCAGTCGTTATGGTTTCATTCGTTTCGCTCGACTCATCCCTGTAGGAGTTGCAGGAGGATCAATAAATACATATTTTTTTAAATCTGTGTTGAACTGTGTTCAATAAGAGGTTTAATTCCAGTCTCGATTAGCTGATCGATGTATAATGAGAACCTGTATGACAGGGGACAAAAGTCTTTCATCACCGGCTGTTTCTTCTTCCCTGCAGATATTCCGTGACATGTTTATGCAAAGCTGACCAGTTTGTCAGTCTGAACCACCAGTGTTGTGTAGCTGCTTTCAGTGAGAGGTGCAGGAGGTGAAGGCAGATTATGTGTAAAGAGGTTAATCAATGCATCCCTTGGGTTCCATTGACATTTTAGTGGCTGCAGGAGGCGGCTTTCATTGCTCATTTGCTTTTGTCTTTTTTTCCCCCCATTTTCCATTGTCTGTCCATCATTCCGACTTTCAACACAACCACAAGCATCTTAAAGCACTTCATTCGTGGTAACATTCTATCTGTGCTTTTGGCCTTCACATGTCAAACCTGGGTTATTTTCTATCATGGCTACTTATCGCAGTATTTACCAAACAGATTGAAGTCACTGCCTGTCCCTGTGCGAGGGCCAGCTTGCTGCTAGGAGCTGAGGGACACAAAGAACGGGGATGGCCAACACCCAAAACGCCTAACCTGTCACAGATTTGCACCCTCTGGGCAAGCACATGTGTGTTTTAGGCAAAGGGCGAGAGAGGGAGCGAGAGAACGCGAGCGAGAGAGAGCAATTCGGTAGTATCACATAAAAATACATGTGCACACACATGAGTGCACAAGCGCACATATGCAGCCTCCAGTCCTCCAAAAGCCTGGTGACTCACCCTACTTAAAGCAAGCCCTGAAATAGACATTTTAAGCCTGGCCACACTGACTCAGTGACAGAACTATCTTTCCTTCACGGGCTTCGCATGCTTCCCCCTTTAAATCAACACTCCCGACTATCTAGCACACATTACTGTATATTTACCCTTACAATTTCCTGGGACCAATTTCAGCTGTGACCTCCATGTTCTGCCTGGACAGAAAGGTAATGAGAGCTTGTTTGACTTTGTGTGCAGGATTTCATTACTCTGCCCTGAAGCAAGTTATCATGTCTGAATATTTAAGTCAATTTTTTTTACACCCACAGTGCTGCATGAAATAAATAAAGAAATTACACAATAGCAGGGTGGTATAAGGTCCCTGCTCTATGCTGGCATGTGTTGGTCTACTGGACATGAGCATGACACAGAACATTAGCGATGCTGCTTCTCAGGTCGTATTAGGACAGCACCATGGTGGAATGACATATTGAGTGTGTTAGCAAGTGTGAACGGCTTGTTAGAGCCACTCCACATGTGTAACAACAATCGAGGCCTAGCCAAGACAGCGAGTTTCATCTCAAAGACTGCAGCAGCACCGGTACTGCCTGGCACGCCATGTCCCCCTCGCCACAGTTGCAGCTGCCGTGGCGGCAGGACCGAGGTTGCCCGGGCAACAGTCCACTTCTTCTGTTCTTCTGGCAGAGAGCTCCGCGCCGCTAAACTTTTTGAAGAATGAAGTGGGAATTGTGAGTGTTGGAACATTTTGTCATAATTAGGTCCCCCTCAAGGACTGAGCAAACTTGGCTTTGCAAGATCTTTGTTCTCTGGAATTTGGACTGAAACTCAAATTTCACTATAAAACAGATGATGGGAAAAGAAGGGCCTTTAAATTGTCTATTTTCCCCTTATCGTCATGCTGATTTATATTTGGGGTGGCCAAATAGTTTGGGATACGCAAAGAGACTAAACTCTCCAAAAGCCCTGCTACGTGCACAGCAGGCGGAGCTGTCAGCGCTCACAGCTACTGTCTTCCCCGCGCTCTCTTTCCTGCACCCTGCAGCTGTTCCTCTGCTTAGCATGAGCCAAATATCAAATGACAGACGTGTCTGTGCCAGCTGCACAAAGAAGGCATGTTTGTGACAGTTGTCTCACCATCTTGAAGCATTAGAGGACTGACGGCCTGCTCAGGTCTGCTGTGATCCTCAGACAACTTAGAAATATTTCCAGTGAATTACACAAAATCTGCTTTTACTGACGAGCTCTTTTATGAGGGCCTTTTTCAAAATGCAGGACTGTTGCGGTTTTAATAAGTGTTGCCTGGATAAACCAATTCTTCCAAAGCATTTTTGGGAATCTGCGGGTTTGCTGGACTGAATATACACACACAATCTCAGTTAACTCTGTCCTTGTGGGATAACTCTGCCTGCATTCTCTGTTTTAATAGAAAGATTTTTTTTTTTCTGTGAAGCATTCTACACACGCACCGGAGGAACACGAGGTTCCTACAACTTTCCTCCCCTGGGACTCAATCGCCATTATCCTCTGCAAGAGTACACGGGAAATATTTGAGCTGGAGGGAGCATACTGATTAGAGAGTTCTTACTCAGCCATCCATAAAGGGCCTTTTTTTAAAAAAACAGAGGCTATCTAGTGAAGATGTGTCAGGGGTAAAAATTTGAATAAATGTATTGCATTCTCTATTCTCTATTATTATTTTTATGATTATTATTATTATTATTATTATTATATTAATATTTTGGAGGTTTGGCAGAGTGAGCCTTTATGCCAGCAGGGCTTCCCTTCAACTCACCATAACCCTGCCACATTGAGTCCCAGCACCACACCACCTTAAAATCGAGAGTTTCAATCCCACCTCTGTGTCTGGCTCCATGGTACCAGTCCAAGTCACCTTCACACCAGAACAGATTTTGGAGCAATATTTGTCAAGGTCAAATCTATTCTGTCTCTTTAAAAACCACCAACATTAATAAGATAGATTTTGGTTTCTTCCTCCCATTTGTACAGAATTATTGTACTATTGTACATCAGGTTAGGGCGGCTGTCATCTTGTGATTATCATTTACAGCCAGATTTGGTGCACTGGAAAGCAGAGCGGAGTGATCTGAGTTTCCATTGGACTGATTCCTATGGTTAAAATAATGGGGTGTTGCCTATCCATTCATGGCTGCCTTGGAAGAAAAAGATGGAACTACATTATAGGGCTGCAACTAATCAATAAAAAAAAAAAACCTCTGGTCAATAAAAATTGTTTTTTTTTATTTTTACCTTGCTGTTCCACTCTCAGCAAGCCCTATCTGTAAGTGTCATTATCACACCTCAGCTCAGTAGGTCACAAGGCTTTCCTAAATACATTTTTTCTTTGTCTAACTATGCCTTTTCAAGTTTGTTGCAGCTACTGCTCTTCATTAGAATTAGCTGAATGATCTTGTCTTGATACTAACGGCAATCTTCATCGTCAAACATCCTTAATTTTTACAGATTAAAATCCCTTTAAAATATTGTAATTAAGCCTGTTCCAACAGTTCTCTTTGTGTTCAAGTTAAATCCTGGGTACAGCTGCTCATTTTAAATGCACACCAGCAACTCTCACCTCATCCCTCTGCCATCAGAGAGCTGATAGTCTAATCTATACTGTTTTCTACGAGCTAAATCGATATGTTTTCGATACGATTTGAGTCGCACCTTTGAAAGATGAGCGTAATGACAGGGGCTACAGGGCTGTTGTCACATTAGGCATTAATACACACCACTGCCATATGGATGAAGGGTCACTCAATCAACCCCAGACGGTCTGAGAGGAGATAAACACATCTGACACCAGAAGCTGGAGACACATGCAGTCTTCTTCCAGCCAGTCACCCATGGCTAATAACTGTCAGATGATGTGCGTAATAAAAGCAGAGAGCATGTTGTGGTCCCTCTGGTCCCATCCATTTTAGAGAGACCTAATCAGCTATGCTAATGAGAGGCTGAGCAGAGGCAGTCAATATCCGATTTACAGTCCACATGGGCATACAAGCCTTCAGGAACTATCAAAGGTGCACATGCTCCTCTGCATCCCCCACAACATGAAAGGGGGGGATCGTCTCACGCAGCTAGAATTTGTGAATAATCCCCCAGCTGAGGGCTGCTGGTGGTCTGTTCCCTCCAACGCAGTGTGAGTCATAAAGTGGAATCAATCCTGCAGCATTCTGAGGGCAGAGAACGCGGAGATCGAAGCCTAGAACTGCAGCATCGATCTGCATGAACATCTTCAGACGTGAATGTGTGGCAGAGTTTTACTGCGAGAACATGTCTAACCTGGTGCGAGTGATTTCACTGATCCCATGCTTATAGAGATGATTTTGTTTTCTTTCCATCTTTCCATAGTGCTCAGGTGCTCTGGGAAATGCTGCAGAGCAGAGAAAGCTGTTAACTTCTCACTGGTATAACCAGCTTTATTTCCCCAAGAGACACATATGCAGGCAAGAGACAATAAAATTATGTTTACGCGACACAAAGGGATAGCCTTATTTTCAACTTTCTGTTAATGTCAGATTGTACAAGGTGAAAAACTGAAGACAGTCAAGTGGAGATTCAAAGCAAGAGCTCCTAAATTCCAAACACAGATTCCTACTGACACAACTAGGTTTGCAATTTTTTTTTGGAGACAGGAAAAGACACGTTTTTGAGATTCTGCCACTGGAAACGATAAGAGCATATTAATTTAATGTGGGAGATAATCATGAGGGATTACATTAATTTGACCAAAGGCAATGGGCGGGTAATGAGGATGAGCCAAAAGGCGATTGTGTCCACAACAGCTTGTCGTTGCAGCGGAGAACAAAGCGTCTGGGAGACAACTTGATAGGAAAACTGCTGAGAAGAAAGAGAACAGATGCCAGCCTAGCAGCAAGAAAGACATGAGCCACACAGTGAAATCGAGATTTCTCCCATTTTCTCAAAGTAGTAAAACAATGGCATTGTGATGCCTCATTAAAGGGGTAATCGAGGGTGTGAGAGAACTCCCCTCAGCTCCAAACAGATCTCTCCCTTCCTGCGTCTCACTCTCTAATACTCTCCGGCTAGGCCAGTGTTTCTCCTCCTCGCTGTTTCACTCCATGTTTCCAATACGGTTTGCTGCAGAGCCCCAAACGCATGCTGGATAAACGCTTGCCCGAGCAGTGGGTCAGAAACCCAGCCCAGACCAGCTCTTGTCGGGGGGGATTGAATCTCCAATTATCTCCTTAACAATCGTCCCTTTGCAATTATCTCCCCATCTGTGTACCAGAGTCAACAGGTGCGGAGGGACGGAAGCGCTTGGATTTCTCCGAGAGAATGAGTGCAGAGGACGTGAACGTTCACATTCCTTGGGACTGATATGTCAGGAGCTGCACCCTGCCTGAATTAACTGCCATTGATATGTGGAAAACGAGAGGCGTCTGTGATGGAGCTGAGTGTAGGGCCAGGAATGAGCTGTGAATATCAAGTTGTCAAGATATTGTCATCAGGACAAACTGATCTGAACACTACAACCATCTAAAAGCACAAAGGAGACTATCCATCCATACCATAATACCACTATCTCACAACTATTTCAGAATGGCAATTTAACAGACACCTGAGTTCGCTGAAATTCAGAAGAAGAAATGTGAACGCAAAGGATGATCAACGTCGTCAGCTAGCAAAGAATGCTACTTGAATAGGGACTGACAAAAAGGATAAATGCATCAATAAACACATTCCAAATGTGGAAGCGCTAACAAGTTCAGGGAACAAAGCATCTTCAGTACTGAAAAGTGTTTATTGCTTTTATCCTGTTTTTTTTTTCTTAAAGATCTCATCTCTCCCTGCGGTAATGAGTGCTGTATTGAGTTTGACGGTATTGTTAAAGCCTCAGAGAGGAGCCTCGCGCTGTCACCGGAACAGCAGTTGGACTGTGTCATGCAGCATAATATGCTTGTAGAGTTTGTTCGGAGCTCCAGAGATCTGCTGTCTGACAAAAGAGCGACTCTGCTGCTTTGTTTCAGAACCGTGACAGCCACTGTCATCCTGTGTCGCCCCTCCACCCCTTAGCACAAACGCCGGTCCTCTTCCCCAAACACGTTTCCTAATTGCCGACCCCGCTTGTCTCAGCTCAGCCGTGCCCCTCCAGGAACAGCAGATTACTACTTGGTCAGCTTCCATCAATGCAGGAGAAGGATTAAGAGCAAGCTCAGGGACAGAATGAGGCGGCCTCACAGGCACCGAGTGGATGCCAGCATCAGCTGCATGTACACGAACAAGAAGCATCTGTGATGAACAGGCAAAGTTTTAATAAATGGAATACTTTTATGTGACCATTTCTCCTGCAGTCATGTTGCACCCCGTTGCTCGTTAACCCAGTGGAGCTCTTACACTAAGACATACAATTTAATGAATCTGTTGAATGTTGAGTCATAATATTTTATAAATATCACAGCTCAGAGTTCCATGCATTGACTGTTGGTTGCTATGGAGATGTTCCCTGTGGAAGTGGCAGGGTGCTTTGCTCCTAACATCTTTCCTGCAACTCTTTCAAGCATCCTCCTGACAACTCGTGCTGTTGTGACTCGCAGTAAGTTCTACATATGGATTAGCAGGAGCCTCTATACCCTCCACACTCACTCTGTTCGGGTTAAGGTCTTCATAGAAATATCACTTTTCGGGTTCATCTTCCGATATATCTGCTTCCTCATGATAAGCCTGAATCTGTATAACAACTATGGGAACTCATGCATAATGATTTTTTTTTTTTTTCCACATTAGAATATTATCAGTGTTACACAGATTAGGTCCTCTTTATTGTCCAAACTCCACTGAAAGTGAATGGCTCACTCCTCTCCACATTTCCCTCTGTGGGTCACTGACTCCTGGCTCCACTACAGAGGAAATGTAAAATCAGACTCACTTCATTTACATAGTGAAGACATGAAATGTGAATGTGAGGGGTGTCAGTTCAGGCCGGAGAAGTAATACAAACTATATCAGTTTACTGACACTGGAATCAGCACATCTGAGGGCAGTTCGCTGAAGCTAGCCCTCAAGCCTCAGACTTTACGTCTGCTAAAAGCTTTCAAGTGAAGGAAGATTTGTGGTGCAGATGCCAGCATTATTGGTTATACGATTAAGAACATCAATCAGTAACATTATATCTAATTCAGGAGAGAGGAGTGTAAGTAAACCAGACAGAGAAGCACTAAAGAGCAGGCTGGCAGACCTCTGTGGCAGCTGGTAGAAATCATAAATCAGTCACAAAATGCACTTCACAGAGCTCCCCTGACTTCTTTTAACCTGGTGTTTCCTTTCTAAGTTGGCTGTATCTGTTCCCGTCTTCTAAGGTGCGTTAAAAAAATGTACTTGGATTTCAAGTCACGCCCACTTGTTTTCTTCCTGCATTTGAATACAGATACAGATGTAAAAATGTCTGCACCAGCCACTGACACACTCTGAGGCTCCTGATGCGTCATCACGAGGCTGACCGAGGTTTCATTTCTCTTCTACCCCCCCTTTTTTTTTTGTTCCTGTGAATAACACATCCCACCCATCTCTATTCCCTCTGAACATGAATTTACTCAGGAAGTCTCCACAGCTGTACTTGAGCAAGTGATACAGTAGCGTCATAATACAACGCCCCAGGTCTTAACATGTCTGCCTTCTCCCCCTCCAGGGGCCTTTCAGAAATTCCAAATAAAGGTTTCTGTAGGCCAAATTAACCAATACATAACATAACAGAGTCAATTCATCATTTTTTTTTCCTTCTACACATTTCTGCTAATTCTGTAGGGCGATGGTATTGGAGTTGTTGCATTGAATTATACATTAAACACATCTGCTTGAGCACAGTCACCTGCTAGCTATAGTGTGTATGTATTTGTGTGTGTGTGTGTGTGTGTGTGACTGCAGTAGATCATAACGTAACTAACATCCTCACATTTTTTTTAACACAGAGAAATAAAGGGCACCAGGGATTCCTGCAAAAATGAGCATGTTAAACATAAATACAGTTGAGTGATGTGATAATATGCTAATCTTTCATTTGACATATACCATATTTCATGACATAACAAGGCCTGTGTCTCAGTATCCCAACACGGAAAACAAACCTTTTATGTTTTTAAGTTTTTGGATACAAAGCAATCTTCCATATTTGGTTTACAAAATAATAGCTTTTGTTTTGTTTTATAGATTGTATGCACCGTCTAACAAAACGAGTTAGCCTGATTTAAGCATAAGTGCTGTCACCGGGATGGTAATATTTCAGAATAAGATCCTCAGTGCATCTGTTGTACTCTGATATCATCTTTGAAAAACCATTTAGCTACCCACTTTCTTATTACTGATTTTGTTATGATCATTTTTCCAATAAGTTCAATGCATTTCCAAGAGTGATTATCTAGGCTGTTTTTATGAAGTCATAAATTGATTTCACTGTCTTTGTCTTGAATTTAGTGGTGGCGCATTGTTCCCTGGGTATGACATCAATGTCAGACAGAATTACAAAAACGAGTCGTGACAACCTGGAAATATGGTGTTTTGCAGAGTTATATTTTCCCTAACTCATTTATTATTGCCAGTCTTTTCTTTTCACACTTGGCTCGTAAAAACAAGTTGTATTAATTTATTTTCTGCGCTCATTTTGCTCTTTTGTTCTCCTGTTAGACCTGTGACATAAAATTAGCTCTTGGATGGTCTCTGAGACAAAGATTTCAGACAGAGTCCATTGAATTTCAAATAGAAATTATAACTGGTATTACCAACAGGTTATAAGATTATTTTCCAAAGTCCAGGTCTTGACTTAATTTGACCTTTTCGGGACAGACTTGCAGTCTGACCTCTTCGGGGCCTCTGACTACAAACTAGCTTTAGAGTAGAATTTAAGATCCTCCTCCTACCTACAAAGCTGCGCATGGTCTGGCATCATATATCACCGATCTAATTGAATCATATCAGCCCTCTAGGACGCTACGTTCCTTAGATTCAGGTTTACTAGTTATACCATGAATCTCCAAATGTAGATATGGAGACAGGGCCTTCAGTTCTCAAGCTTCTCTGCTGTGGAACCTTTAGCAGCATCAGTCTGGGCGGCAGACACCCTCTATGCTTAAGAGTAGACTTAAAACCCTGCTTTTTGCCAAAGCCTACAGCTAGGACTGTTGGGGCTGTGCTGGGGGAGATCTATAGACAACGAGCTTTCAGAGTAGGGGGGGACTCAGTCATCATGTCCAGTTCAGCAATAACCCACCCTCTCCCCCGGAGCTCTCGTGCTCCATCTTTTTACAGCACTTCCGGAGCATGTCGCTGGACCTCCTACCTCCACCCTCCTGAGGCCTGGTACTGCTGCTGGATCCAGAACCCTCTCCATGGCCCTGCCTGGACCCTGCAGCTTCTACTCATCTTTCTCTCTATCCTCCTTGTCTCTCCTCTCCTCTCCACTTCTCCATCTGCTCCTCTCCTCCGTCTCTCTCACCATCTCCCCATCTCTCCCCACTCCTTTTTCTCTTTATCTCCCCTTCTCTCCTCTCCCCTCCTCCTTTTTCTCTCTATCTCCACCTCTTCTCTGTCTCACCATCTCCCCGTCTCTCCTCTTCCTCCCACGCGGTTGCAGCTGATAGCTGTCTACACTGAGTCTGGTTCTGCTCGAGGTTTCTGGCTGTTAAAGGGAAGTTTTTCCTCACCACCGTCGCCAATAGCAAAGGCTTACTCAGTGAGGATCTTTGCCCTAGGAGATGTTTCTCTTTTTGAACGTGTAAAATGTTTTGAGATAACTTTGTTATGAATTGGCACTTTAAATAAAACTGAATTGAACTGAATTGAATTGAACTGAATTGAATTAGCTTTCAGACCTAGAATGTCCACACGACTCATCATCCTCGTCTCGACCTGCAGACCCTGTCCTCCCCCTCCTCCTCTCCTATAGGCCATAATGACCAGCCAGGCAGATGTCTGTACTCGTTTCATTGATCATGGATACATCGTCCTCTAGTTCCACCTTCCCATGGTAATGCCGCTGCAGTGCACCACCCACAGACTGCACAGTTCATCTCTTCTGTCGGCACTAATTAGTCGTAATAAAAGGTTTATCACCAAACTGACCAAACTGGGCATGAAATCAAACGTGAATCTGCATTTTCCAATGCTGCATTTGCATCTAAACCAAATTTCCATCGCTACTGTAGGTGCAATATTATGCAGGCAGATTTTCAACCAAAAATAGCCTAAGCTTAGCCTAAATCATCACACATGTAGGATATCAAAGCAAAAAGTAAAGAGTCTAGGCGTGAGCCCACAGGGGATTTGACACGACGCTAGCAATTCACTAGCATCTTTATAAACCCAGTCAATAGCAGATTATGGTAATGTGATATATAACTGGGGGAACTGTGACTAATATTCTCCGTGTACACACAGCGTCACCAGCAGTTATTTTTAACCATTGAAAACATGTAAAATGAGTTAATCCAGCAAGTGATTTCACTTAACAGCAGAAAACAAAAGGATGTAAAGAAGGAGCTATTATAATGAAATCCCAGAGTTACATGGGTGCTATTTGATGACTTTAAGCCTAATACGTCAAGAAGTAAGAGAGCCAGAGAAATGCAAATCAGTTTCATTGTGTGACCACCACAAGCATGTTCACGTCAACGTCATTACTAACCAAGCACCTCCTCAGAAGGCTGAAAAAAGAACATTTTATGTATCTATAGGATTCCCTGCCGAACTGTGGGTGTTTGGAACACATCAGGTCATGCAGATCAAAGCAATCTCTTTACGTTTAGCCAACAGCTACAGAATCTTTTACACACACTGACTACATATGACGTTTGATGCAAATGTGACTGTGGATGCACCGTATGAAGTGGTGGAACAGAAACAAGTCAGCAAGGACACCATAAAACACACAGAGAGCAGCTGAAACACCACAACACTGGGTCAGATAAATCACTGCAACAGCTCTGTTCACGTGCGCTGGTGCCAATCATTGTTCCCTGCATTCATTTTTAATTTTGGCCACAATGCGCTTTTGCGCACTTTTGCCTAAAAGCTCATAAAGGGTGATCCTTCTTACTACAACCCATTTTTTAAATTGAATTACAGGGGGACAAAAAAAAAAACCCTTTCTTTTGCGACAAATGGCCTGAAACCACTGAAAATAGCAATGGTGCAAACCCTACAGGGACACCCTTCTGTCTCCCATTTCTCCTCTTTGTTTTTCACCCAAGTTCAATGACTCCCCTCACCTCCCGATCCCTCGCCTCTGTCAGGCAGGCACTGCAAAGTGTGTGTGTGTGTGTGTGTGTGTGTGTGTGTGTGTGTGTGTGTGTAAGAGAAAGAGAACGGAAGACAGAAAAAAGAGAGAAAAGGGGGAGAGAGAAGGAAGGGGGGGGCGTGTACATGGGGGTTTTATACGTGTGAAGAGAGGGCTCGCTTGTGGAGGAAGTGGCGAGTCATAAGAGCCAGCTAATGAGTATCACTCTCATCCGGAGCCCCATTCATCAGTGCACACAAGGGCCCATTCACCCATGGCTTTGTCGAACCTGTGGACCCCAAGAGCCCTGGTCAAATTCACACCCTCTCACACTCATTCCGAAATACAGTATGTCACTCCCTGAAAACACCCCACTCAGATGTTAGGATGGGCACCCAGATGCATACACTGAACACGCACACCGACTCCTACACACACACGTATTAAACCGGATTGCAGTAATAGATTTTTCTTTTCATCTGACTCATTATAAACAGACCCCTGGAGCTTATCTATTTTCCTTATAAACTTCTCTCAAGAGCCTCCACATCCAAATGCTCTTTTAGAATAAGCAACACAAAACACAGGACTAAGTGTCATTTTTATTTTTGCCTTCCACGCTCAGCTCTCCTGCAGCCCACCACTGTGCACAAGGATGGCAGAGACAGGCAGTGAAGAATTTATAACAGCTGACACAGGATGGAGGAAAATCAGCTGATACATTTTAGATTGTTTTCTCAAAATATTTTTTTGGATCTCTTTTAAATTAGAACAAGAGTTATTTTACTAAACCCATGGAGATTATGACTAATAAATAATTTGGAGGCCTCTTACCAAAAAGTTATGGGTGTTACATACACTGTGACATTGTTTTCATTCCTCATTCCATAGACACACACATTGGTCTTACTGGAGACTGTCCATAGGCGAGTGAATGCTTTATGACTTTTCCAGGGTGTGTCCCTGTTGCTCACTTGATGACTGGGGGGGATATGCTCCAGCACTCCTTGCAACCCTGATCAGGAATAAGCAGCAGTTAACAGAAGATGGATGGAAGAGGAGAAATGCTGCGCGTTAGCTGCTGGACATCCAGAGCGCATTTAAAAAACAACCTTAATTCCTCATTCATCGCTGATCTCCTGGACACGTTTGATTAACTCACATGATCCATGGAAGCGCTCAGCAGCAGCCTGACCCGTCATATCTGCACCATATTTCCTTCTGAGCTGAGGACCGTCTTATTAATGAGGCCATCACAGGTTTACATTTCATTACGCAGCTCAGCCTGCCTCCCAGGCCTCAGTGGCTGCAGGATTGGGGATGGTTGGCGGGCCGGTGTGTTACCTGGGGCATGTCCATGTTCCCTGCAGCGCCCGCCATCTCAAAGCAGGATAACGCAAATAACTGTGCTTTATTGTATTTCCTTTCTACAGAACATTATTAGAACATTATACGATTTGTGGTTGGTTAAACTTGTCATTGAGCCTCAATATAATATAGTGTTAAAACACTCTCGTCTTCCACTGTGAGGATGTTTTCTGCAAAGTGTCACCCAACCTGGATTCACACTCTTGATCTGAGCATTGCTGATCCGTGTGAATACTTCAGGAATGATTCTTATTCTAGTGAGAACATTCATCATGTTCAAGTCATCCAAATGTTTGCATTGGCAGATTACTTGTAAATGAGTGACAATGAGATGAGAAGGCATCGATTATGGAACTCTGCCACACAGCCGAGCGACATGACAAACAAAACAAAAGATTATTAACACTAAAGGGTAAAGAGAACTGGACATGCTCCAGATCATTTTCTCTACTATCATAAACAGAGCTGCTGTAGAAATAGAGAAGATGGAAGATGTGTCTTGAGGCCTGTTTAAAGATATTCTAGGTGTTTGTTTTTTTTTTAAACAGTCCAAAAGTGCTGAAGAAGGAGGCTTCCAGATATTCTGAAGAAATCCTCAAAAAAACCCTGAACTCTTTAACTTTCTGAAGGACATGCTGGACACTGCCAGATACAATCTTACCGCACACACAGTCTGCCAAACTGCTCTACATGCCCCACTGTGCTGTTTCCCATCCTCACATTTTTCATCAGCTGGGCTACTACTTCCATACTGAAAAGAAGGTTCTCACCCTGTTCAAGCATCAGCTAAGTGGCTTTATAGGCCAAAAGCTTTGTGCTACTACACATACGATACACCTGGATGTCAATGTTTGGAGTTGCAATCAGAGCTGTGGGCCGGTGCTAATTTCTTCAGGAGAGAACGAATCTCCTTATATCAGGAGAAATTTCTGACACTTTCACGCTTGCAGCAATCCTCTCATTTTGTCTTAAGACAAGGTGGTTACTGCCAGGGCCCAAAAAAATCCATTATAACGCTTTTTCCCTGAGGCCTTTTAGACCTCCTTTTTGGTTCATATGGACTAAGACTAAGAAAAATACAGGAAAAATGTGACTGGCAGTCGGTCCCAGTTGAGACCACTTGCAGGCAGAGCCAAAGCCCTGCGGGCGCAGCCTCGGCGTCGCCTCTTCACTGGAAGCTTCAGCATAAGGCAATGGATGATAAGAAACCCATCTGTCCTCTCGACAACCTTCCTGCAGATGTAAGCATGAGTGTACTGGTAATTTGCCGTGCTGCAAGCAGATTTTCTTCTCGCAGGTTCACGGCATTTTGGGGTGAACTTGTGCTTGCATCGCTTCCTGCTTAGGAAATTCTAAACAAATTCCAGTTGCCTTTAACTTAAAGCATTTTGGAATCAGTTTTCTACCTTCTTGAGTCAGAGCTGCAATATTCAGTCGGCTCCAGGTTTAATAAATTCCAAGATGCACAAAGCCAGAGTGTGAAAATTCATTTAAAACTACCAACAGAACGTAGCACCGTGGCATCTGTGGTATCGTAAGCACACAGCTCATATCAGAGTTGTTTCAAGCAACTGTGCTGGGGGGGGCGCGCTCTTCATATTACACTTATGTTCACTCTTCAGCACTGTTTCAGCAGCAGATATCAGTTGTAGGTGGTGATTGTTGTTTATTTGCAATAATTTAAAGATGAAATTGCAAATATATTTCTACATTTCATAAACACAGGGTGCACTGTCACAGCAGTCTTATATCCTCATTTCTTAGAATCACTGACATCGCTTTGCTATTCTGTGATTGTAGAGCATTCTGAATTCTATTCAGTTTAAAAATTGTTTTGAAGAAAATTTCACTCAATTTCATTGATTTTCTATGAAAAATTAAAATTTTCTTCCTGCCCTGAGCAGTGTCTGCTGCATCCAGCTGATGAAGAACTCAAAACTATCCACCTTACTCTCTGGATTCCAACATTGGTTTCACACGACATTAGCAGACAGCAAACACAACACACAGCTACACCTCGCTCCTGGTCGGTTGTCATTCATCCACAGATACAGTGGAAGTCATATTTATCTCAAGTCGATAACATTTATTTAAAAAGCTAAGGGAATGTGACCTCTCTCACACATTGTCCAATAAAACAAGAATGCTGTCTGGTGTTATGACAACGCTCATTACATGTCTTTCTGCTCTGTCCCTGAGCAGATGTCTACATGTTCTACATCACTTCAGCCGCAATGTGTTTCTCATCTAAAAAGAGTCCAAATATCGACGGCTTCGTGGGTTTTTAGCTCCAGCTGGAATCTGGAGATCCCAGATCGAAACTGTTAGAAACTGCTCATTTCGAATAGATGCTGACACACATGGGACAGAAACAGGGCAACCAGAGGTCATCCGCTGGACGTATCAGAGTCAGCGATGCACAAACACAAACAAAATCAAAGTGGATATAATTAAAAAGTAAATAACAGTTCAGACAAAGTTCTGTTACACATGGTGTGGGCGACGTGAATGAGACGTGATCATTGTATTGGATGGTGTATATATATATATACATCTTTATGTATGTAAGAAAGGGGGGGGGGGGGGGAGACAGGAGGGGAAAAAAGCGCACGCTCACCAGTCACAGCCTTTTAAAAAACTCAGACTGCTCTCCAGGCTGACGGATGCTGCAGAGATTGAGCGCAAAATCACGCTGTGACCACGGAAGGGGGAGATGAGACCTCCGTGGTCCCGCGCAACAGTTCAGCTCGCAACCCAACCCACGCCTCTGTGCAGCGCACAAAAGAGGCGATTTTCTCCTGTGCAGGTTTGGAGTCAAACGCTCTTTGTGAAGTTGATAAACAGACGAAGGGGGTTGGGAAAAAAATAACACAAGATGGATAGATTGCAAGCAATACTCACAAGCATATGTCATGGAGAAGCTGTTTCCCATTTTAACCATATCCACCTGCGGCACCAGTTTGGGGATGTCCTGGTGGTGAGAGAGGGCGAAACGAAAAACCTCATATTCGTGCGACTCGGTTGGGAACAACCCCCCTGTTGATCAGCGAATAATCGGGAATTAATGCTGGACAAAGCAGACACAATAACACAAGACAAGTTGTGCAGAGGAAACATGAATGCTGCGCCGTGTATGCGCCATTCTCACCGATATTGATGTTACTTGGAAAACTTAAGCTGGAGCCCAGGCAAATCCCCAGTAAACTGGTACAAATGATGGTGAAGCTTCGCTGCATATTTCCTTTTGCATTGGCGAAAAGAAAAATAGTCGGAATCCAAGCATAGGTCTGTCCGTGTGTGTGTGAAGTTAAATTCCTCTCTCCTCCTCCCGCGGATGCACCGACTGTTGCAGCCGCATTTCCAGCAGCATCGACACTAACAAAGAGAGAATTCAGGCGATGGTGGAGGCGCCTTTCTCTCTCTTCCGTTCCCTCTCTCCACTGATGCTCTACCGTCCTTGGCTGCTGCTGTTGTAGACGAAGAGTGACTTCAGCATGAGCTGCACTGAAAAAAAAAGCACGCCTCCAAAAAGCTGTTGCGTCTCCCTCTGTGTTGTTTTCTACATGAATCAGTTGGTTCTTCAAAATGCGTCCACATTCACCTGTTGTTTATCAAACCAAACGGTTTTTTTAAGGGAAATGTTCCTGCAACAGTGTGGGAAAGACGGAAAATATACTGATACATGGGGAGGGGGGAAAGACATTGTGTCCTTTGGATATGTCGTCGTCAAAAATAACAACAAAGAAAATCAACACTTTCGTGTTTACTAAGTCGCAAAGCTTAAAGGAAACAATTTTAAGTTTTTACATTTGAGATTTTAAAACTATGTCCTGCACATCTCTTTTTTTTTTTTTCCTTTTACCAAATTCCACTATTTTCAAGTATTTATTGAATCGGCAGTCACTCAAGAGCAGACAATCAGGTTATGGTTCCAACCGTGTGTTTCCTGTCAGCTGCAGCTAATTATTTCCTGAAGAATGGATGTGGCCACATGCCTTTGTGCACAGTGCGAGATTAACCAAACATGCCACTTTTTTAGCAATTGCTATGGTTAATCCCTGCCTCTGATACAATTAAGGATTATAAGGATGAGCTCAGTTATCAGACCACTGCAGCCGTACTTTTAGTTAAAAATCACTTTATCAATGTATTGTTCCTGAGAAATGAAGGCAAGTATTAATTCACTTATCTTGAGAAAGGAAATTTGGCAGATTAGAAGCTAAACGCACAACATCATTTATTATTTTTTGTGTGACTCTTCTATAAATACAGAATAGATGATAATTTTCTGATTATCTCGACTACAAGCGGATTTTATTCTTACACTTTAACATCATTTGGGATTGTCTTCTGAGCATGTTTGATTAATGCATATGTTCACGCTTGCATCCTTTACAGTGTTTATTTTTGGTGTTTGCTTGGTGCTTTCTGTGTTTCCTCCAAGCCCCACGTGTAATAAAAACCATGCAGTTATTTTAAGCCATCATTGTAAATTTTAGAACACCGGTAACAGCAGCTCGGTTTCCTATGGTAGGCGAAAAGCAATGGCAGAAGTTGTTGCTCTGGTTTAAAATATATCTTCCGTGTCAGACAGACATGTAGCAAAGAAATAAATGCTTTGAGGGCCTGAAGATCATGACCATCGCAGATCCTAATGTGAGAGTTTGTCTGGAGGATTTTAACAGAAGTCATTGTTCTGGTCTGTCAAAGGAGAGAGAAATACAAGAGAGGCTCCCTGGTGTGTCTTTTCTATAATTGAGCCACCCCACTTATGCTTTCATGTACTTGTATATGTCATACCACTGGAGGCACAACCAGAAAAAGCACATTGTTGTAGAGGTAAAAAAGAGAACAAAACACACCAGTGAGGCAGAGGCATGCAAAGCGTTTTCCCTGGAAACAAAAGGCTTTAAAGCGTTAATGGAGTTTTTCTATCCTTTTTATTACCTGCATCAAACCTACGCAGGTCTGTGTTCCACATGTAACACGCACTTGCCCAAACATATAACTGCATAAAAGCAGACAGGAGCAACTGCGACTGCTCGCTTACTGTGTTTTTTCCTCCAACAGAATTATCTTTTAATTATACGAATCCACAAATATACATGATTGTGCGGGTTTTTATTACAAATAGCCCCCAAACCATTTACTTGGTCATTGCCTAATTCACAATATATTGCAAATGGACGCACTCGCACTGTGCGTATCATCATGTAGGCCCGAGCAACTCCTGGAAAAGCAGGACTGAGAACAACATGAGAATAACATGGTAAGTTTGTGTGAAACATTAAAGTAAGTTAAACTTGTGTTCTTATTGTCCACTTTGACAGTAGTAGGGTACATACTGTGTTTACACTGGAGAGCCTCGTAATAAAACATACACGAATGACCTATACTTTTAGACCATGGAAGAATAATACAGCTCACACATCTTGAAATGTTATTGCTGGCTGCAAGACAGAGTTAAAAAGAAGTCAGTCCTGGGTTTGGAGACTTTTTGGCCCGTTCCTGTTTTTAACTGGACTCTTGATTGATGCCACTTGTTGACTGACAGACCAGTGGAACTACACTCTGAACAATTGTCTGGCATTAGTTCAGGATCGATGAGAAACACACCGGCCTGGGCTCGGCGCATGTCTGAGATTTAGCTCTGGACTTTAATTGGGATGGGCTATTGACTTGCGGTTTAATTAGAGACCCTTTAGAGGGAGGACAAAATGAGGGCTTTTGAAAAGGCCGTCAATCCAAAAGTTATGCGCTTGCTCACATTCTTCAATAGGTCTGTTCGACATGAGGAAGCATTCGAGGGCTTACTGGAGGGTAATTGAGATCTTTTCCTCAAAACAGATGCATCTTTATCTAGTTTTAAGTTGAAATTTGCTTGAGGACAAACTACAAAAAAAAGTGCTTAATTGTGGTACTCAGGTGATATTATAATTTGTAACAACTATTTCAGCGTGAAACAACAGGCCAGGTATCCTAATTCAGGCAATGAATTTGGATTTGGAATATGTATTTTTATTTCTTGGTGATGTTGCCTAGCAACTTTTGAAATGAATTGCACCACACTGTTCAATTTTCAGATTAGGTGCCCACCAAACAGTGTGGCGGTGCTCCTCGTGTTCTGCAGGCTCTGCCATCTCACCGCTGCCTCAGCTCTCACACAGTTTTAGAACAATTTTAAAATCATTTCAAGTTAAACATTATTAACACAGAAGGATTTCAAGATCCAACCGGCCTCACTTTCATAAAGCGGAGCGATTCATCTGACTAAACGGCAGACCTGGAAAGTTTTCTGCCAAGTCACAGAAATAACATTTTTGCACAACTTTTGTTTGCTGCTCAGAACAAATGACTGTGTCACTCAGACTGCACATTTTGCAAAATCTAATATTATAGTCTGTATTAATGGAAACCTACAAAACAAACAAATCAATGAATCTGGGAAAAACAAAAGTAAAAATGTTGCAGATTCCTCAAATGAAGCACTGAAAGTTTTCCTTGTGAGAAGAATAAATATCTGCATAATCAAGCGACTATAAATGCATGGTTTTTTAAAGCAATTGCAACCTCAGAGCAATTTCCATTATGTGAAGGCTCAATCAGCCTCATAGAGGGTACAGTCAATCAGAGAATGCCAATGTTCAAACAAGCGTGGCGAAAATATTAGTGAAATCGGGAATGAACAGCTCGCTCTTCCTCCCTCTTTCATATAGATATTCAGGTGTTCTTTCGCTTTTTCCTGCTCTCGTGTGCTACCTGCATAATTGCCTTTCCCCTCCACTGGCGGGTGGCGGTGAGCGGCACTCTCTCAACGTTACCGTGGTAATACTGATTGATGGAGTCGGTGGCTGAATGGTTCCGGAACATCGAGCATCTCCGCACAGACATGACAAATTTCAGGGAACAAAATGTAATGGGCTGATTAATCCCTGCTGGGCGAAAATGGAAAAATGGTGAATAAACTCATGGTGGGGTTGGAATGCAATAGGACCAGGCTCGCGGGGGGTTCATTATCTACTGTTTGACTGTATGGAGACAAGGAGATGGTGACAAAGTGGAACTTCACAGCTCTGGCTTCCTAACAGTGGGTGAAGGAGAAGTCGTTGGTTTTGAATCCTGACAAATGATAATGTGACCACTCCAAGCTTCACATTATCATAATTAATACCTTCAGATTTTCTAGAGTGATTACTGCTCAGAGTCAAGACATTCAAATCATTATTATCTAGAACATTACACTTATTATATATTAAAAAAGGCTAAACTGTAGACAATCACTGTTGGTTCACGAGAGGCAGTTTTAGGATTTAATGCCTAACGGATGCATTCATTTTAAACAATGTAGTGTAATTAGAATAAACTAACAAGAGAGATTGTTGTTTCTTAATTGCCACACTGCAGAGGATAAGCATGTCTTCTTATTTGCATAAAACCTTCTTAAGTGCTCACCGTTCATCGCTGAGAATTTGGACCAAGTTTTCTTTCAGATCATTATGAACAAACAGAAGTTTGACTCATACCATAAAATCCTTTGAGATTGCATTTCGCACAACCGCACAGATAAACTCAAACTGGCCTGCCAAAGTCCTCTAAGGGTCATTTTTCACTTGTTTAAAGAGACTTACTAACTGTCCTGGGTACTTGCAGGAAAAGCAAATGACTAACCGGATATAAGGCTGAGCAGTTTTTACTGGTTTTATTAGAACCATTTGAGATCGGAATTAGAACTGACTGGATATGATAATTGGAGTCATGGTAATTTAACCAGAGTGGGAGATGGTTAATGTTCAAAAGATTAATATATCTTCCACAGAGTTTATTCACTGGACTTGGACTTGTAGTGCTAGTGGGCTGAGCGGAACAATCCCAAGAATATACCTGCTTTATTAGAAGTCACGTAATGGTTGCTGACTGAATGGAAAACCATCTCTCGCATGCATGCACGTACTCGTGCATGCCCGGTTCAGTATCTTGACTGGTGTAGCTATAAACACTGCAGCTGATACAGGTGACAGAATCTTCCCATTTAATCAACTACACACCCCACATTTGCCTGGGGAAAGCAGCACTGGGTCGATCAGTCTGAACATTTGTGCACACGAGTCAGCCGAGCGCTACCTTCACCACTGCCACTGCACTGGGTATGAGCTCATTAAATTGGCAATTTTAATGATCTGAATGGCCGCCTGATGTCGTCCGAATGGCTCAAGGAGAAATTCTTGGGAAGTTAAGGAGAAATTTAAAGGTGAGTGTAAAGTCAGAGAGGAAAGATGGGGAAGGGAGAGAAATGAAAAGCAGATTGTCACGTGCCTGGGAGAGTGAAATATCTAAACTCCAGTTCACACATTCAGAGGCAAAATCTTCTGTGAGTCAAGAGAACCCATCAACCTTCAGCAAAAACAGAGACAACCTGCACTTACTTGCTGCCTGTGAAACAGAGGATGCTCCGCTTCTGATGCTCACATTATCTGCACTTTGATCACATGACACAACTGTTTACAGCAGCACTCCAACAACATCTGCCCCGCAGGTGTCCTGAACTGTGGTTGGAGGTGTGATTCAGAGGCGAGCTGGAGAGATAGCGCCGCTGATCTGCCTGAGCTGCGCAGAGCAGACAAGTGTGAGTAACACAGGTGAACAGGGTTACTGTTACTGCAAACAGGACTCTCAGCTCACAGCTGGAGAACACACTGGAACACATCATCCATCTTACTAGTGGAGGTGGCTCAACACACCGGAAGAAAACATGCAAAGCACACAGATATAACATGCATTCTCTGGGGTTTTAGTAAAATTAGGAACATTAAGACAGAAACTGAGCTCTCTCTTCCCAATCTGTGTATGCTACAGTAAGCTAACCAGCTGCCTCACATATAATAATTTAATATAATAATCTTTTAATTATAATCCTTAAGAGCTCGTGATTCATGGAGGCACGGGTGCTTCTGTTTGCAATAGTGAAATAAGAGAACAACTGAAAACAGATGTTTCAGAACAACAGCAGAGTGGTAGCTAAAACTGCACACACATTTGAGAAATTTGTCTGTAATGCATCATTAATGCACATGACAATTAATAACGTTTTTACGTTAGTATTGGTATAGATAACGTGCCCAGGGAAATTATACTCAAACTTTATTTTCTGATATTTCCATTATCAGCTTCTTAGTGTTTAAATACCAGAGAAACTACACTGTACAAAAATAAGAGATCTGAGACCTTAAATATCAGTAACTCCTCACATGCACATGGTTTAAAACCACAGCTTGGTCAATTGAGCTCTTCCATTGACTTGATGAATCTGGACTATTGACTAATTTTCTGTGAAATATCAAGGGGTCAGCAGCGAGACTCCTTTGGAGCAAACAATGGCTGAGAAGCGGAGCGAAATCCTCGTGAAGTCAGGAGAAAAGGGTCTGCTGAGCTTTGTGAAGGTCACAGCACATTCCGGCTGCTGAGAAATCAATTTCCCTTTTCAGGCAAAATGTCCCTTGTGTTTTATTGACCCATATCTTTTAAGTCACCCACCCCATTCCCTGGGCAGCCAAGGCATCTCTGTGCCAAAAACGTGTAGGTGGAACAGTGAGCAAGACAATAGATGCATAAAGAATACTACAGGAAGTGTTGACGATCGTATGTGATTATGATGGATTCAGTTATTAAAAGATCTCTGTATTTTTGAGCATAGTGGTTCACAGTTGGATGCCTGAGCATTTACTGAAAATTTGAGGATGCCCATGAGAGTATGCCTGCACATGCACATCTGTGCATGCTTGTGCGCGCGTGTGCGCGTCTCAGAGTGCTAAATTTGAGCTTCACTTTGAAGGACAAGGAAGGATGGTGAGGGAGCCAGTCTGTTCCTCTGCAGATTAACTCTCTCATTCCAGACCCATCTTTTCACCACAACCACCCACTATCTCCAATGTCTCGCCTCCTCCCTCTCTCTCCCCTTCTCCCAGTATTTCCCTTATCCACCCACAGTACCTGGGATCCTGCGCGTTTCTGTGGGTGATGATAAAAGGCAGCATAAGCACCTGGATAATTTGGCTTTTAGGGAAAATGGTATGGTGGTGGGTTTTTAATGAAAAATGTATAGTGTCAACAAGGTTTGGGAGTTAACCAGGGTAACAACACTTACAACTATTGTTTACACATGTTCAAATAAAGTAGAATCCAAATAAGAATGCATTATATGTTGTGCAGGAAAAGCGTAAAAGACTGAAAACAAAGTATCCAAACAAAAGTGATCAAAGCACAAATGGGACACAGTGTAAATCAATTATTGTATCTATGAATTTAATCTGAAACACATTTGATGCAATACTCAAGACAGAAGCAGAACGTGTAAACTTTATCAAGATTATAGATTATATTTCCTTTGTGTTGGAATGCCACGCTCGATTAATACTGATTTTGAGGAACAAACACTAATCCAGTGTATTTACTAGTTTGCTACACAGCAGAAGAGAGGAACTATGGCCTTGAGGTTCCATTAAATTAAAAATGCTGGGCACCACTAAATTTCATACAAAATGCCAGTGGCAGGTGAAATGTTCACCCATTCTATTTGACCGCTGTGAAAAAAGGCATCTACTTTTTACTCCGCTCCCCGATCGCTGCTGCAAGAGGAGTGATGGCTGATTCCTCTCCAATTAGCTGAGCATCCAGCCACTTCCTGCCTGTTCTAAAGGCGTTGTATCGGCGTTGGTGTCTATTCTAAAGGATATTTACAGCAGAACGAGAGACACAGAGAGAAGGAGGGCATGTGAAACACACCTTCATGACCCCTGAGACTAACTGAACCCATCCCACATCCCCCAGTTTAAAAGAAAAAAACAGAGGAAATAAATAAAAAAGAGACTGAAACATTAATAGAGCAGCCTTGGGTGGATCGGGTGAAGGATGAAGGGATAGAAGACCCCGTGGGGGCTTTGCCACATCTCCCACACACTACTTGGTTCTAAACCGTACACATCAGTGCCTCAGTAATTGAATTCTTGCACCAAATGGGGGACAAGAAAAAAAAATGCAAGTGATTCGGCCAAATTTTAGGATTGAGGTGCTACCTATTGCGTAATACAGGGTGGGTGATGTCAGCCAGGATGAGACGGGTTTAGAAGAGGTGTGGGAAAACAACAAGGATGCTACCACTATGGGTGCTTTCATTAGCACTCTAAATGCTAATGAATAAGTTCACTGCTTTTGAAGATGCGGCACTGTTAAATATGCATGGGTTATCCAGCACGGTGCATGGTGTGTGAAGAGGGAGTGGAAGAGGAAGACAGTACAGAGATAAAAATGGGAGGGCGGGGGTTGAAAAATGGGAAGAAAAATGAAGATGAGACCAGGAAATCCTTGCTTTTCCT
The DNA here is from genome assembly GCA_015343265.1 of Pao palembangensis. Classification (NCBI taxonomy): domain Eukaryota; kingdom Metazoa; phylum Chordata; class Actinopteri; order Tetraodontiformes; family Tetraodontidae; genus Pao; species Pao palembangensis. Next base: position 5,873,116 of record CM027082.1, read on the forward strand.
CTCACAGTTCCTATATTTCCTCCCCCTTCAGACATCTTCTTGTCTATTTTTCTTCTCTCTCTATTAATCTCCTCTCCTTCGCTATTCTCCATCATCTTCTGCCCTCTAATGGGACATCATTTCTTTGTAGTCGTATGATGAGGTACAGGGTGGAAGTGCTTTAAGAAAACTGATGAAATGAGACTCTTCTGCCTAATTGTTGCAAATAAGAGTTGGTGTAACTTTTCACAGGGCTCTCATTTGCTCGGCTCCCTGCAGGGACTGAGCCCGTCCTCAGCAGTAAGTCAGAAGACATTAAGTCAAGCTGCTGCAAGCTGGTTGTGTAGTAATGACCCAGCAGTTTGAAGTGATGACAACAAGGGGCAGATCTCGGGTGGAGAATGACTTCATCTTTTCCATCCTCGCAGAAATGGGATGCACAATGTTTGGCAAAGAGAAATAGCTGTTTTTATGGTGTGGGAATATTTGCATTTGCAGCACGTTTCAGGCTCCTCACTTTGTAATTTGCTCTGATGTTTGAACTGCGCGACACAAATTTAATAAATACTCATATAATGCAAGCTAATTAACCATTATAATGCACCAGTCTTTAACAGGTTAATGACTTTCCATTAATATCTCCACAACGTGATGATGGAATGGAAAGGCTCTTTAAGTTTGATTTCAAATTAATATGTATGAGTAGACCTGTAGGAGAGAGCTGATATGAGGACACATTTTCAGGGCAGAGCTGAGGTGACAGGGCTATTTCATGATGCCGATTAAAGATGAAATGTCCATGGGGGACGTGCAGAAATGTCATTATCAATATCTACTCTGGCAAGATAACTGTATATGTAGAGTAAATGCACATATCAAGTAAGCACAAACAGGATTTAAACCACATCCAACAACAGAATGTAGATTTTATGAACAAAAGGCACTCTGTCATATTTTAAGCTTGCTTTTATTATTTATTTTTTGGTGTTGAAGGTTACACAGTTCCACCTCCAGGTTTCTGACTCTCACTAAGGAGAGCTTCATGAAATGCTCTAAATGTGACTCAGAGCCGGAAGATGTTCTGTGTTCCCAGTATAAAACTGAAGCCAGCATTACTTCCAGTTATTAGGAAAGGTTCTGTCAGTTACGTTTTCCCTTCGATGGAACCACAGTTTTAAATTATAACTTGTTTTATGTTATTTTTGACAGGACTATAATTTGTGAGGTCTGAGAATAGAACCAAATGGGACACCATGATAATATTTTTTTATTTTCAGATCTATACATCAGCAAGTAGCATAACACCTGCCCCTCAGCTGGGATTGCAAGAAGAAATTCTATGTTTTATGGCACGGAACAGAACACACTGGGAAAATTGGAAGCAAACATGGTTTCGGAACCTATGGAGCAACCAGCTGCTCTGGTGTTTGCTGTAAAATGCGAGCACAAGAACTGGAGAATCAGGCAAAACTAGATAAATGGTTTATACATTTTTCTAGATGAATTTGCATCGTCGGTGTGAGCAGAAGAAGACAGATTTCTTCAAAACCATTAGCAACAAGAATGCACTGCCTTCAAAAATGCTGCAGTGCTGACCTTGGCATACTGTATGTAAATGATAATGATAACGCCACATCTCCTATTTTTCCACATGCACTGATATGGGTGTTAATGATCCGCTGTTTTTCTAATCACAGTTGTCAGCATTAAGCCCATTACTCCTCCATCTGCACTGGTCGCGCTCTCTCTTTGTCATGAATTATGCTGTTTAAATGGGTTCCTCGCTTTAGCAGAGCTCTGGGCAGGGTCTGTCGAGAGGAATCTAATGGCAGCTAAATGAACTCATACCCAGATAAGGCGTAGGCTGCAAAAACAGCAAAGCAACATCAGCTGTCAAAGATAGAAAAGAAAAAGAAAAAGGCGGGGGGGGGGGGGGGGGCAGTAAAAAAAAGGACAAGAGCTGCAGAAAAATACAAAGATGGAAAGACAAATGGAAAACTTGAGCTGAAAGTGTGGAAAAAAATTGCGCTGTGCTATTCAGCCTTTGAACAAGCGAGCAGGTGTGTGGGAGTAAAAAGAGGGAGACACATTAGTGGAGAGAATCTACTGATTGTCAGGAATTCATGCAAACAAAGAACAGGAATGTGATGGATGGAAGATTTAGGGTGGAATTGCACTGGTTGGAGCTCTTGCGATTGACAATCTGATTTGTGGGAACATGGCTTCTCCCCCAACATGCTTCTAATAGATGCTGTAATTTGCGTTGTCTAATGGGACGGGGCACACTTTTCTAAACTTTTCTAAACTGCCGCTGTCGTGCCGTCATGCTTTAGCCCAGAGCGAGCAGAGATATGCCAGAGGCTAGAGAAAGCAAGGTGGAGCGTACACCAACCGAAGAGGGGGGGAGATGGGGGTGTGAGAGGAGGGAGGCATTTATGGATGATGGATGAGAGGTGGGAAGGGTTGCAGACTGTCAGATGTTCCCTTTATCTCTCATGCCTTTTTGATATGGAGATTGAGGCAAAGTTGGATGAGGGGAAGGGGCAAAGATGGAGAGAAGTGATTAAATGAGGGGAGGAGGGATGATAAGGGAGCATTACCTGGAAGAATGGTGGAATTACGCCTCTTTTTCTTTCATAAGACTGGGAGGAGCTTTGGACCTATTCTTGTCCCCGCCTCCTTTCTCTGCCCTTGATAATATCCGATTTGTTGGTGTCCTTATCTGGTTGGTTCGCATCTCCGCCTCAGCCTCATCCTCCCATTCTCCTCCACGTGAAGAGAGACTGTGTCACTGATCTTAACTGAACAGACGATGAATATGCCCTTTGTATCGTGAATGGTTTCAAAGCTACAGACACGCTTTTAACGTTCCCTGTGAGAACGAAGACGATATACACGAGCAATGATGAGGTAGAAATTAAAGGCGAGTGGGTTCACATGGAATTTCAAGGACCATTCCCGAATGATGGCTCATCAAGCCACATTCTGTTTGTCATATCTAATTGCTTTTACATCTGTTCCTATGGAAACTGCAGCGAGCTGGAAGCTGTTGAGGCGGATGTTTTATCACCTTTTCTCTCAGGGGCTGGTGCCATCGCTACAGGCACAGTTTGAATGAATACTGTGCGACACAGCTACGCTCACTGGGCCTCGGAGGACAAGCATCAGAAACCTAGAGAAAAGCTATGAGAAGAGGCACCTGGAGAAAGGCATCACATTTCAGACACAGCGCATGGAAATGTGCAAGTTCTTGCCACGAGAAAGTAAATATGCAAACAGTGTGTGCACAAGCACACAAGGCAAGAGCAGACACAAACACCACTGACTGACAGGTGGATGAATTCTTTATTTAGATGTTAATTGTCCAGCCCATTAGCAGACGTGCAGTCATATATAAATATAATTCTATATATATTTATAGGAAATCTTTTGTTAACGGTGTAATGGTAGAAGCTCCTTATTCAAACTTCAGGTCCTTTGCAGCTGCCCCCTAAAATGCCTCATTTGCTGATATTTGCAAGCAAAAAACTTCCTTCCAGGTGGAAAAATAAAATCACAGACAGAGAACACCTGCGAATTTATTTTTTTTCCTCAAAAATTTCTCCATCCGTGTCAAATGTTCCGCCATAGCGCACCCTTTCTTCAATAGGGACTAATTCATATAGAGTACAACCAGTTTAATTACAATGTTCACTCCAAAGCCCCGAGGCAATTTTGTTTTCAAATGAATATGACTGGCGGGGTGGAAAAATCATCATGGTAGTAGGCAAATTGCAGTATTATATAGTATGTGACACTCATTAACAAAAAATATATTGTTTGCTTATTTAGTTATTTACTCAGTAAAAAACAGCAAACACCAGAACTTTTCTTCCAGCCTTGATGGACAAAGGCTTTTTCTCAGATTGTGTAAATATTTGCTGTGGCGTGAAAGAAAAAAAAAAAAAGAAAAACACCAGAGGGATGCTTCCTTTCCCTCCCAGCGCTGTAATTTTCTCTGCTGATGGTTCTGCATCCATGCCTTTACGGTCAGCCTCGCAAAAGTGGAAGGTAATCTCCAGTATTTGTGGCCACTCTACTCTGAGAGGGTCATTGGTCACTGTACAAAAGAATTTCATTTATTTCCAGGTCTGCTCCTGCTTATCTGAGCCACCCGGAGTGGAATGAAGAAGCGGTGGCTGAGGAGGGCTCCACAGCCGCAGCACTGCAGGCAGTTGACAGCCTCCTGCTCTTCTCTTTTTAGGAATTCCTGAAGTTTTCTGAAGTGCCTTCTGACCTTCTGGAAGTTGGACTGCAGCATTTACAGCAACTGTGTGTTTGCTCTACATCGGATTTTTATTTTTTCCAGACCTGGCTGTGTCTTATAATAAGTTTAATAAAATATGAAATGCGTATACCTGCTAGGCTCTCAGGTTTGACATTTTTTTAAAGTGGATTAAAATCTTTTTCAATAGTGGTTACTGATGACTTCTCTTTCCTCAGTTTTTCATTATTTTTTTGTTTAATCCATCCCGCTTCTCATTTCTCTATCAAGGCCTTCCTTCCTCCCATTGACATTCAGCTGTTTAGATAAGCTGATGTATAAATTCCCCATAGCCACTCATCATGGCTGCCTGCCTTATCAAGGTCAAGAGAGCGTTTAGCTACACTTAGAACATTTTATCTGCACGTTACCTGAGCGCGGCAGAAGATGAGAAGTCTGCGGGTCAGAATTTACAGTCCAACCTCAATAAGACCGTCACTCTTATTCTATGAGCTAGTTTACTATTATTTGCACTGAAGCCTTTAGACTGGGGGATCATTAGAGATTAGTCCTTAGCCCCTAATCTACCCCCTTTCCAGAACCTCACTGGCTGAACTTGTATTTATGCCTCTCCAAAGTAAATCCTTAATGTGGACCTGCTTTTGTCTCCTTTAGGCATGGGGCTGGATTACACACAATTCCAGTAAAGAGCAGCTAGTGATATCTGAGGTTCGGCCTTTAAATGTCCGTTTTTTACGAAACAACTCATCCAAGTGGTTCATGGAAATTAGAGGCAGAAGCATTTCATTGATGGCTGTCTTCAGAGCTTGATAACAGGGAGTGAAGGTTAAACCCCAACAAGCTTGAGCTCTTTAAAAATCAGTTGCATGACAAATAGTAAATATAACACCAATCACGAAAGAATATGTAAATGCTTCATTCTGCTTTAAAAAAAAACCAACAACAAACAAAAAAACCTCACCGAATATAAACCCACAGAACATTTGTTGAGTTAGAGGTCACAGTCTGACACTGAGTGATTGGTTTAAAAACCAATTGTGGGCATGCTCCAAGCGATATACGGTGCTTCGATATAATGCAGATCTGTTTTAAAAACATTTTAACACCCTATATTATTTATTTCAATAACAATTACATGATAATCCCATGAAAAAGGCAAGCAAAGAAGACAAAGAAAAGCAAATTTTAAGCAATAATAGCATACATGTTTCAATAACTAATCACTAACCAAATTCTATGAGTTGTATAAATGACAGAGGTTAAAATGTGCCTTCAAAATATAAGCTAAAGTACAAAAAAAACACATTCGCACAAAAACATGTCACGTGTATTTCCCTAAATACGAATAATTATTTTATACATCGAGCAGCTGTGTCTGCTGCCTGTGTGAACAGGCTGAATGCAGACTTGTAATGTAGATTGCCAATGGAATACATGTATTTTATTTGCACCAGGTGTTGTCACTCAAATGAACACTTAGCTACCAATATTAAAATAATGTGATGGCATTTATGCAGATTTATGCATTTGTATCATGGAGTGGAATTTTTCTGTAGCTGTTCAGGACTAAATTTACATTCGGGGGCTACTTTATTAGCTAATTTCTCTACTTCTTACTTTGCGGTACTCTTTAATTTTTGAAAGCAGCTGGTACAACAGTCAGGCATTTAACATATTAGTGCAGTAATGTTGTTGACTTGCACTTATTCCTCCAGCAAAAAAACAGGGAAGAGGGAGATGATTAAGACACAAAACTGGAGGGTTATCAACCAACAGAACTGGAGGGAATGTACAGTAGTTCAAGTCAAGAAGGGAACAAGGGATCTGGAAATGGAATACTGGAAATAAAACCTGGTAACACAAAACTTTCTACGTGACTAGAGAGACTAAGGAAGAATCAATCCTCTAAAACAAATAACCAACAATCCCTGAACTCCTGAGCGGAACAAGGAAACGTTTCCTACACGTTATCAAAGACCTCACACCGTCAGAGACAACGTCAAACCTGGAGACTGTAACACATATCAAGAAACTCAACCAAGAAAATCTACATGCAAATTCTTTTCTCTGACTTTCTTTCAATTTTGAGAAACATCTTTAATTAAAATTATAATTTTATAAATGCATGAAGAGACCAATTCTCTTTAACTTTCCTTTTTTCCCCTGCTGATGTATAAAACGCACACTGTCTCCCTGACAGGGACCTGCCATATTTGTGCCTGACTAATGTCATGTATCTGAGTAAAAAAAGTAATTAATAAATAAACAAACAAAACCAAACTCAATTCTTTGAGTTTTAACAACAGCACACAAAGGAATTTGTGTGTTTATGGATCTTCTGACAACAATATGTTTTTATTTGCTGTCTTGCCACAAGTACATCTTTCATAATACAAGGTGTATGTAAAGTTTCCCCCAAAATTTCTTTTCTGACAGTAGGATGTGGCAGAAAGCCACTTATGTGTGTCAACCATCTTATGTGTCGCCAACCATCATATGAAAACATGACTACTGTATTTATAGTTGATGAATGTATCTGTTCTTCTCATTCTGTATTTTTTTCAGTGTAACCTTGTACAAGTCTGACCAGCTCATACTGTATGCTGATCACTGCTGTGCTGAAAGGGAGATTTAAATTAGAAAAAAAAATATTACCGGTACTGTTTAGAAAACAATTTGACTGATGAGGCTAATTACCAGCAGCATAAATGGTGGCTAACCTCAGTCCTTTAAGTCTCATTTATCCAAAATTCACTGGTAGGTTTGATGAGAGTCACACTAATTAACACAAAGCTGTATTTAATTATTAGAAAACCACATGGAAGCCACCCAACATCAACAGAGATTATGAGTACATGCTGTAATTCTTCTTCACACTAAAGTTAATGCGGCTTTGCATTTCCCCTCATTCTTCTTTTTTCCTGAAGTGTTTAGAACATTTTTTCCCCTCCCCAATATGTGGCTCCCTCTCAGTGGTGATGGCATTTCTAACAATCGCTGATCCTCTCTGTGCCAGGGGCACCTGCACTGACAGATGGAAGTTTCATTAAATAAAAGAAAAGAATCTCCGCTGAAGAAATACATTTTTGTGACACAGGCAGGTTGTCTGTCACACTGTCTTTATATTTTTTTCCCTTCCTATTTTCTCGTTTTCTGCTTTCACCCCATAAATGTATCCATTTAGTTCCTCTACTTTTAGTGTGCTAAAAAGAAATGTATTATCTATCAGTGATAAAGTATTCTTATATGGTAGTTTTTGTAAACGTTCTTTTATTTATTTATTTATTTTAATTCAAACTAAGTTTAATTGCCTTGTTTGGTCATTTTAAAATGCTTCATGTAAATAGCGTATTATACAGATTACATGAACTTAATAAAATCATTATAATTTGTCAGTTACATATTATCAGCTATTAAAACCTCATTACTGTCTAACGAAGCCAATATTACTATAGCAACGAATGCCACTTACACAACCTGAAAAACTGACAGGTCCTCTTCTATTTAGGTGTGCAGATAATGTATTTGTTGGAAATTACCCACATGAGTTAAATAAGTTATAGGATAGCGAATATGTGCAAAAATGCTCTTCCACCAATCACCTAATCTACTTCTCTCTGACAAATGCTGTTCCAACGGTTGGACATTTTACACATCAGGGAAATAATGCTGTTGACTCGCACCCATCCCTCAAGCACAGTCTGAATCAGATCTAATGTACCAGTCACAATCAGCCAGTCATTTGTTCCTTTCTGTCTCCAGGGTGTATCAGTGTGCACTGCTTTAATGCTTGTTTAGCATGTACCCCCCTCCCCCATGATAAGCCCAGCATCGCAGCAATGTCATCAGCATTAACATGGAATCAATGATGGTGCTAAACTAAGACACACACGCGCACACACAAACACACAGAGAGATAATGATGGTGGCTGATGATTCAACTGAATGACTATTAGTACATAATGTGTTGCTGCAATGAGCTGATTTTATTCTCTTAAACTGTCCTGCAGAAAGACAAAACAAACAAAAAAAATCAATATGAACGATGAGTGACAATAATATCTTTAACGTTTAATATTTTAAAGGAATATGAAACAGAAAAGATGCTACTGTGTGAGCATTTAAAAAAAAATAAACAAGTGAAAAGAGGCTCGGAACAAAGAGTTAAGGGGAACAAAGAGTTAAGGGGAAAACATTTTTGACCTATTAAAGTGGCTAGATAACAAGTGTCTTCCTAATGAAGCAGGACGGGTTTAAGGCCTTTTCAAACTCATTATCTAAAAGGGTTTACAACTGTAGCAGATATAGATCCTAATTTCTGTCTGACTAATGCAGTCAGTGCTGCTCTCAGTAACCTGTTGAAGGAATAATGCAAAGACATAAAGGTCAACAGGAAACATTTGTTCTCCTCTCATGTTAGTACTTCCCCAGCTAAAATCTTATACTCTTGGCAGTGACCTGCAGAGACCAAAAGACAGAGAGGGCTTTGTCGTCAGCCGGTCTTGCAGACCTCATGATGTACATCAGCCATCTGAAGGTGTTCCAAAATAAAAACCTCTATTAGACGACTATGAAGCCAAACATCGTGCAGCAGGTCAGTGCTACGACTAATGCAATTTCATGCACGACTGTGGACTCAGGGGCAGCCAGAGTTTATCTTATTATGTATTATGTACATATACTGTATATAAAACACCACAGGGATAGTGTGGAAGAATTTAAGTCAGATAGGAAAAAAAACAAGGGGCAAGGACAATGAGACATACAGTAGGTGATAAAGAGAGGTGTAAGGGTAATCCAGTTGGTAAGGAGGACAGGAAAGGGTATAGAGTCAACTGATAAGGTATATTATACCTGTAGAAAGCTGCACTAAAGCCAGGGACCAGCTGGTTAGCACACTAGCACATACTAGTGAAATAAACAGTACTTCTACCACTTCCTCAGTTCATCATGATATCCGTCAGTTGAAACAATTTAATAAAAACTAGTGCTGCAAAGATGAACGTGCCCTCCTACTATGTGTGCACTGAAGCCTTCGGAAGAGTCGATTCAAAGGGGGCACATAGCACACCTCTGATGGACTCATCCTTCACTTTCTGTGTCTACAGTGTAGAGAAGAGAAGCTTGGCCAGCCCCAGAGGGCATGAGCAACAACAACATTTCAGGTGGATTCCAGGCTTGCACCTTATTGCTACTGCATGTGATTTATGATATATTTTTGCCTCCATATATCACTATTCATCACTGTCAACATGTCATTTTACACTGTCTTCTCTGCCTTCACATTCATCACGTGTATTCATTTGTTTTTCATTGCACAGAATTTTGATTCATGTCGAGACGAACATGTCAGAATAAGTGCTTCAAAAGCAGATGGACCAGTGCCTAACAGTGTCCAGTTTCATCTTCAGAGTGAACCGTCTTGTTATTCCCGCTGCCAAGAAGAGGTGCAAATCCTTTGTCAAGTGACGCCCCGTTGACAAGTAAAATTAACGCGAGCAAAATCAAAGCCCAGAAGAAATAGTTTGCAGCTTTGTGGAGTCAATTCTGATTCTCGAGGTCCTCCAAAACGTTCAAAACCACTCTTAATGTAGTTGTTTACCTCCTCTGGTCACGGTAGCAGACAAAACCACTGCCCTGGCCTTTTTTTTTTTTTTTTTAAGCAATAAAACCAGTAAGAGACAGCTTTGACTGGGACACAAAGAGCAGGATGAGGTACTTGTTTCAGTAATGGAGAAACTATTGAGTCAAAGCTCTGAGTCTTCCTTCCTCTGCTTGATTGGCAGATCATTTTTTTATTAGGAATAAGATCAATATTTTGATTAGGATCAGCAAACACACACACACACACACACACACACACACACACACACACACACACACACACACACAGAGTCAAACAGACAATCGAGGAGGCAGGAAGAAATTGATTATCTGGCAGAGCAGGTCTCCTGGGTCAGGATTTCAGATTGCTCTTTCATTATCTGTTCTTTTTCTGTTTGTCTCATTCTGAGTGACCCTTTCACAGAGTTCCTCTGAGCTCTAGAGTGTTTTCTAACCTCCTGTACATACATTTTAACAAAGGCCGGCCGATGCATGTGCATCAGCTTGATACATTAAACCAAACCAGCTTTGCTAATAGGATCATTTATTAAAGTCATAGATTGCATTAATTAACAAATTCTTTAATGACTTCAAACTTGGTGACTTCAGTGACTTACCTCAAGAAAATAATTTTATTTTCATTAAGATGCAAAAGTGTTATTCATTACAGTGCTTTAAAATATAGATCATGGCACAACTGGGGAATTAAAATATGCCCGCGTTATTAACCTCATAAAAGTGTGGCTGTGAGACAAATAAATGTGGGGAAAAAAACCCACTTTTGTAGGTTTGCCCTCAAAATATTAGACTATAGACTATATTATAGAAACAAAGGCTGTAGCCACATTAGTAGCTCGGAGTTGCTAGTATTGTTTTAAACTACATCCATACCTATATCTTAATCATCTAAGACTCAAGGCATATTAATGAGCAAACATTTACAAAACACAGCAATTATGACAGAGTAGCTTCATTATGCATAATTGTGTGGGTTCACTCTAGATGTTCCGTTTCACCCAGCATCAAAAAGCATTCAGTACTGTTCCTCCGTCTTGTAATTTTTTTTTTTAAAGTCAAAGTTAACTTTTTTGTCAGATACGCTGTACATGCACGACATACAGCATAAATGAAATTTCAGTCCTCTAAGACCCACGGTGCAGCAAGTAATAAATAATAAAACTACTATAACTAAACTAAACTACTCTAACTAAACTAAATTTAAATAAAAACTACTTTAAAAACTACAATTAAAAATATACAATATACGTCCACATTTAGCTCGTCAGGACTAAACTTTTTCCAGGCCCTAGTGGATCTTGTGATTACAGGTATGAATGAAGTTCTTCTCTTTTAAAACTAACATAATAAATAGATTTATTTATTTATTTGTTTTTTCTTTTTTTTGTGAAACTAATGTACTGCCCAAAAGACCACCCAGAGTACACAGGATTCAGGATTTTGAGCAGGTAATTGTACACGATGCTTTGATTTCTCCAAAGATCCTGATTTTATTCTTGACCAAAGTACTGGAACTACCCTCTAAATAGCTCATATAAGCTGTGAGTTAGCATAACATGACACATTTGATGTTCCAATCAAAACAGCTACATATGGAATCTGGTCTGAAACACACCAACAGAGCACGTTTAAGTGATTCTCCACCACACACCATCCTGAGCTGAGTCCTCCTTAACAATTCATCACACGCTGTCTTTACTGACAATGATCACAGATCAGTGCTTGACGGCTCCGGTGCCCAGTGTCTGGCACGCCTTGAGCACGCCACATCACAATAGCAACCATTCACATGCACAATATTCCGTCCCTGTTTTTCAAAAAGCTCTAAAAACAAGAGTGAGTTCAGCAGGGGGAGGAGGTCGCAGTTGAGAGTAACGGCGTGGGCTGACGGAGTGAGGGTAAAGGTAGAATGGATAGATGCTGCTGCCAGGACCTGTCAGCAAAGACAAATGGATGTTGCAAAGATGAAGCAAGTAAGACGTTAGAAAACAGTGATGTGGTGAATCACCGGTCAGCGTGTTTGCACCTCTGTGTGTGTGTGTGTGTGTGTGTGTGTGTGATGTGCGCCTGTGCGGGTGTTTCAGTGTGTGTGGGTGTGGGTGAATGAAATACATGTATAGGTGTGCCCCCTATTGCGACCCTCCCACGTGGGAGAGCGCTGGGAAATTGATTTCGGTGGTGTTTGAGGGCGACAAAGATGAATCTGAGTGTCTGATTACAGGAGAAAAATAGTAAACACCCAGAGATAGAAATGACAGGAAAGACAGAAAACTGAGAGAAATGGGCAGTGCAAAAAAAAAAAAAACAATACACAAAAACACGCATTTTTCTTTCCTGAGAGGTAAACAAAAAAAAAAAAGCAAAAAGCAAAGTTAAAATATTTCTTAGGACAGTAATGGGATTACTTTTTGCAGTCCAGCAGAGAATGATAAATGCAGGATGCACATAGGCCTCATTTATACAGCATGAATTTAGATTTATTAACTTAGATGCTGTCATTTCCTTCTCCAGTCATGCAGGAACATTAAAAATTTAGGCAATATATTTACCTAAATGACTTTAAAAAAGAGAGAGAGATAAAAGCAGTCTGTGTTGATTTCTGGAGAGCACTGCTCCAATTATTACTTTGTATACGTTAATCAGTGAGCTGCAGCTTGTTGCTTCCTGTAATGCAGAATGATCCATGAGAGGTGATAGTGAGTCACTGCAGTCTACAGCGTAAAATAATTCACAATTAAAGAGCCGCCATGAGGGCACAGACCTGCCACATAAAGCAGTAATATGAGAGATCGGCTGCATGCGGGGATGGAATGGATCATTTCCTTGATGACATCTACCAGAATGATGCTCAAACTAGTCCAATTTTCTCCCGTACAGTTTCCTGTAACATCCTTCAGTCGTCAAATTGTAATGTGATTACACCCTACCAGGTGTAAATCCACTTAAAAAATATTTTAATACCAGCTGCCAAGATACTTCAAATGGTGGCTCTGAAGGACGTGGTTTGACCACACTGAACATGAGTGAAGATGTGACTCAGATCTACATAATCTACCTAAAACACCTCCGTGAGTGTAAATGTGTACAGTAAGTGAGCAACAAGTGAATATGGGAAGAAGAGGATAGAAAGGTGAAAATCAAGCCAGAGAGCTCAGCCCGGGGCCTTTTGTCTGTTTGTTGACATCAAATCATCTGAAACAAGGAACATCTCCATCCTTGATCCTTTGACTAATCAAGGCAATAGTGAGGGTGTGCCAGATCTATATTTACACGAGGACTTAACGTTAACTCGTGCAAGAGCGTGTGGGAAGTGTAGAAGCATTAGTGCGACACCCCACCCAAGTTAATTGTCCTTGGTGAAAACAATCAGCGACACCAGTTTCTGTTTTTCCTTCTAAAGTTTGAAAGTTCACAGATTATTTAACAATGCCTCGCTCTCTGTGTAACATCTTATCTGGTGAGCCAGAAGGTCAGCAGATGCTCAGTGCCTCTCCCAACATCGACAGACATATGGCTCTACCCAGAGATGTGCTCTTCTATGAATATTTACACAGTTTCCATTTTTTCACGTTTTTTTTTTTTTTTCTTGATGAATAAAAGTGAATACACACATTTGACCCTCCTGTAGTTTCATCATGCTTTTCCCTCATCCATAATTTCAAGTGCTTGAGAAGCAGACATATAATGTATAGCCACGTTTCTCACATTCTTGGGTGGAATTTGTCATTTTGCTGTATCATGCTGATCGCATGGCATGATGAATCTCCTCACTCACTTTTACTGTCAGCCTGGTCACGGATGCGTCCCTTTCCCATCCCAGCTCCAGGCGACCCATCTGGGAGCACTTATGTTGGCCCTGCGGACTGTCTGATTTGGCCGTCGCCGTTCGAACACACGGACAAAACTGCTGTGCTGGCTGGGATGAACGCGTCAGCATGTCCTCAAACTGTCTGGGGCCACATGTTCTGTCCACATGAGGGGAATATACTAGGACTCATCCTGGTTAAATCCCCGCTTTTCCCATTCTTTTTGGAAGGAGGGAACTTTTGTTTTGATGCTTCCCACAGGAGCAAGCTCATAGTCGACAGAACTGATTCAGTGATCCCAAAGGCCATATTAGCATTTAAGTGCTGATTTATCTGTCTCTTTCTGCTTTATGAGGTGAGAACAATTTATCCCCTTTATTTAGAAAGGAACAAAATTCTCTTTCTCATTACGTTGATTGAGCCTCGTGCATCTTTGCTCAGTCTTCAAATACACGATGACCTTATAACTAAACCAACACAATAAAAATAACATATTTCAGAATTGCATAACTCATGATATGTCAGAGTACTTTGCTAATATGGATCTGAAATAAGTTCTCCTGCTCAGAGCTTTTCTTTTCCAAATCACAGTAATATCAAATATGTCCATGTGGTGCTATGTGTTGACATCAATCTGTTGAATAAGCAGATATTTTGTTATAAATAATCCATCCAGGTGCTAAATTATTCACCGTTCTGTTGGCAGGAAGCCTCAGTGGGGATGAAAGGCCTGGCTTCCACCCCAGGAAAGCTGAGGGAAGGGAGGGGAACAACTCACAGTGCCTGCCCCCATCACTCCAAGACCGGAGCTAACTTAGCACAGCCAGTGGTCCACCAGCAGTTTGTTCATTAAGAGCCTCTTGCTGGGTGATGCCATCCAGTCAGTGTCAATTAGACAGTAACAGTTGAACAGGTGGAAGTGGGACTGCTGGGAGGAGAAGAACTGTTAGGATGTCTGATTAATGTTATGAGGCTCAGCAGCTGCACCTGAGGTTAAAGACTCACGGAGGAATCTTGGTCAGTGGTTCGGATGCATCCACCCAGAGCTGTAGTCCTGATTTTATGTTTGCATTTGCACAACACAAAGTCGTGTAAAGTGATGTCATCCAGCTCAACTCTGCTCTCTTTGCCACATTTGATGTCAATGTTTGTTAAAGCTAATTCTGCAGCATGCTTCATTTTTACTCTGCCCAAATGTATGCTCACATTTTAATGTTATTTTCACTCCGTTCTGGACCTGTTAAAGCCAGTCAAACCATGAAAATTAAATGCATGTAATAGTCCAACAAATGGGCTTAATTTGAGGAAGAAGCCCTAAAATATCAGCAAAACTAAACTGCAGATTGCCTTTTCATCTTATCAGAATTAGTTTTTTCATTTCTGAAAATTATCTTTACCCATCACTGGTCGCCCATATTTTAATCCCATTAATGTCCCACAGAAGTAAAAACGCTGTCCCGGCTGGTGAGTTGTAAGGTCGATGGTCAATATTAACCCTAACCTAACGAATTCATGAAATGTCCTGAAACTGCAGCCATCAGGTTCAGTTCTGTGCAACTATGGAGGATTAAACCAACTCATTTTGTACTGGGATGGAATTAGGTGCTGGCAATCCACCAACCGCCATTTAGAACAGATTGGGTCTGAATTGTGCTCAGTGTTGTTTTAGTTTCCTAACTTGTGGCAAAAAAGAAGAGTGGGACTGTACCAGCAACTGAGCGAGTTGAAAAAGATGTTTTTTACATCCAAGACTTAACAACTAACAGTTCAACTCTGTCTGAGAGGGAGAAAACTCCCTGAATAACATCTTTATAATGAGATTTTTTTTACGACGTTCAAAGTGACCTTGCTCGGCACCTTACCCAGAAATGCCTCTGCACGGCCATAATGGAAGACGTTCAATGAAATGTCTGATAGCTAAATTGAAATACTGCCATTCTCCTCTTTGAGCACAAAATCCATTATCTTTGCACCCAAAAAAGTTGCCGCGGCATCAAGATTCCACTTTGTGTAACAACAGGCTGAGCCACAGCTGACACTCCACTCCCTCCCTCTGGCCAACGGGAGCAGAGAAAATTAAACGCTCAAAGACTCTTGCTCCTCTTAATAGCGTAGCCAGACTGACATAAACTGCTCCATTCAGCCTGTATGAAAGCATTGTTTTTATCACTGAACTAGAAAAAAAAGACTGTGACATTTTCTACATTGTTAACAAGCTCGGCTGCACGTCTTTGCCTTTGGCCAGAAATGTCCTTTGTGTTTAGAGAACGCAGTCCGAGGCCCGTGTCATGTACATCAGCTTCTAATTTAACCCACAACTCATGGCTGGAGGGAAGGACTGTTATGGCGTAATATCAGCACCATTTAAGCACAAGTTGAATGCTTTTAATTGTTTTAAAGCATTTCATGTTTGACTTATTTGCTCATTAATCAGTCCAGTGAGTTATTAGCAGCTCTGGACAACACTGTTCATCTACATTTAATCTATTTTATATGCCATGGTCTCCTCCTGCTCTAAAGAATGTGTGAATCATCTCGTTAAATATTTCACGGGGGTTAGCCAGAGCTTGCCCCACTCTCGTGATGTTAATAGAATTCAGACTATCAGCCTGTTGAAACCAGGAAAGGGGTGATCATGACTTACAGCAGAAGCTGCCTGTTCCTGTCACGTTGGAGCCGACTTTACACAGAACTCTGCAGGTAAAGGCAGAGAGAGGCTGATGAGAGGTTCAACTTGCCTGCAGATAAATTTTTTGGCTTTTTGCGCTTTCTGCTGTCAGATGCAGAAAACGCAAACATGTAAATGGTTAAATGTGATGGTTTCATAAGCACGCAACTTTTTATTGTCCTCTCTAAAATTTGAATCTCAAAGAATGTTGCTCTTTTTCTTGGATTTGCAATGACTGCAGTCTGTTACCACACGTTCTTCTTTTACAATATGAAAGAAGAATGTGTTTCCTTTCAGAGGGCTGGAAATAGAAAAATGATGATGATGATGATGATGATTATTATTATTATTATTATTATTATTATTTTAGAGGTGCCTGAATATGTTCAAAGTGCTGCTGAGGTACCCCCAAGCAAGGTACCAAATGCTCAAATATAGGGCCTTGCGATGAGCTGGCGACACATCTAAGGGTGTACCCCCTTCAGCTAAAAAAGCAACTAAAAAGCAGCCAAGGAAAAAAAAGACTTTTAGTGATACACACACATAACAAAGCAAATGTCAAAATGTAAGACTGACCCAGTTAAATAAACACAAAAGCGTGCCTTAAAATATTGACGTCCTTCCCATGTGTTCTGAGTCTGTTCTCTATTGGATGTTACCGTTGGGTCTCTCACACACTGAAGGGAAACTACTTTTGTTTTCAAGCCACAGGGAACTACAAAGATTTATACAGTATAGCTGCAAAGGGATCTGTGAAAACCCTGACAAATATCCTCAAGTAATATGATGTTTTTCTGTTTTTCTTCCTCTCAGTGGAACCTGCTGTACTTGCCTCAACTTAACCCACTTTTGTGGGGTTGAGTGTTTCGTGTGAAAATGGCACTTCCTCACTAAAATGTCACACAGATTCTGTGCTTTTGGTTTTTAGGCAGTGCATTTTTAACAAAAAAGTGCCCTTTTTTTAATTTATGATTTTATGACTAAACCAAACCACTGAGCAGGAAACAGGAGTGTAGGAAACTAACACAAATGTGTTAACATTTTTAAACATTCCGTGTCTGTTAAGTCCAATACCACCTGGAATTTAATTAACCCTAGATATTAAATATTTAATGTCCATGCTGTGTAATTACCTCATAACATCTCGTCGGATTGCCACAAACTGTGACCAAGGTATTAAAAAACTCAAAACTCACACCCTTTTGACTCCCAATTATTTATTTGTAAAGCAGTTTCAGCTAAATGATTCTCTCATGGCTGGCAGAATTTAATAAATTGACTCAAGATAAATCCTTTAAGTTAAGTGAAAGGAAAAACTGAATCTTCAAGGTTGGACATTCATTCTAGCAAGGCTGCTAAAGGTTATGGAAATGACAAGGCGGGAGGGGGCGGGGGAGATTTCTTAAGGGAATAATCGAACTGTTTTATTTTAGCAGGAATAATCCACGAGCGACTGTTTTAATTTGCAAATGCCCCACAGCAGTGACCCAAACTTAATTGTTTCTTTTGCTACAGAAGGAGAACCCTAGAGATGGAGTGTAAAACCATATAAAAATGCAGGGTAATTACACCAGTGTGGAGTAGTGTTCTGCGGACCGGGACTCTCATTGGCCATGGATTATTCCAGTTAAAAAGGACGAGGCAGCTGACTGGAGGCTGAGCGAATTAAAGACGTTGACATGCAAAAGAGGCCGTTACAAATAAAATGTAGTTGCAACCAGCCAAAAAGCATTCTAGAAGTTTTCAGCACACAAAAGTGTGATTGAAAAGATGTCGAGGTGGGAAGAACTGACCCGTAATGCTAACGGAGGCTTCACAGGGAATATAATCGACATCATTTTCTCTCAGGTACATGGTTTGAAAAAGACGCCAGTCTCAAGCTCAGTAGCAAAGGTTAGTTCATCACACAGATTATGGAGCATGACCACTAAAAACAAACACCTGTTTCCATGCCACTGTTGTTACGTGGCATTTATCACCGCCGCCTTGTAATGGGATAAATATTCTTGACATATTTCAGGTGCTGACGAGCTTGTAATAGCTTTTCTTCGTTGCAACAGTGATGCAGAAACTTAAATGTAGGAACAATTGAAAATGCGCAAAACAGCTTCTGTATGAAATTTAGTGAAAGTAGAAAAAGATAACAGGGATTTTTGTCTTTGATTATATATATTTTATATGTATTCGCACATGTGATAATCACACTCTAAATAAACTCTAACAATAATTTCCTCATACTCCACAACAGACCCTGTCGTGATAAGTGGACGCCCACACAGATTAATTAAATATCAGTAACAGCCGTTCATTATACAGGCTTGACCTGTACTTAAGTGGACAGAATTCTAATAACTTCTCGTCTAATTTTGGAATTATACATTGCTACATACAGGGAAGAGAAAAAGAGACAAAAAGTATCAGATACTCAAATATGAAGATCAACTACAAACAATAGACTTCACCCTCAAACACGTATAACATATTTCTTACTTCATCCTGTCTGTCTTGTGAATCATTAAATATAAAAATAATAAAATGTGTCTGAAGTCATGCAGCATTATTTTAAGTCCCCTGTGTCAGTTTGTAAGGAGATTAAACTAACTGGATTTTTTTTTTTTTTTTTTATGAAAGCAGAAAAGTCATCAAGCATCTAAGCTGTTGTTTAATGGCTAAAGTCCATCATCTGTCATCAGAGATGCACAAGAGAAAATAAAACCTGCTCTGTGACACAGAATAGGCTGGCTGTGGAGCTAAATCACCCTCACTGCCAGCTCCCATTGATGAATAGACTAAATAAGTTTGCTTGAGATTGTAGCTCTGATCTGATGAGTTAGTGGCTTGATTATTTCTCATCGTTTGAGAGTGAATTATTTGATAAGAGCTTCACACGAGCATCAGTCAAAGAGGATAAGACAGCGGGGAGCTGAGTGGTTTGGATGGATAAGAATAAAGATGTCACAGTTAATTTGCTGCTCATATACAGAAAATAGTGGTGTTACACGGTTTCAATCATTATTTTACGCACTTCACGCATTATGTGTATGTGTGTGTGTGTGTGTGTGTGTGTGTGTGTGTGTGTGTGTGTGTGTGTGTGTACGTGCGCGTGTACTTGTGCTTAAACTAAAAATTAAACCTTAGAGCTGGATTTGGGTCTAGGGTGACTGTCAGATATTTAGTCGTGACAGTAAGACTATTATGTCCTCTCAAGGGTAGTACAAGTACAAAGGTAATCTTGCAAGAATTTTAAAAACAATATAAAAGTACATAAAAGTATTGTTTTTAAAGATTTTTAAAATCTGACTGTGGGACTAAATTGTTACTGCAAGTTTTTGTTTGTTTGTTGGTTTTCCCTAACAG
Organism: Pao palembangensis; assembly: GCA_015343265.1. NCBI lineage: Eukaryota > Metazoa > Chordata > Actinopteri > Tetraodontiformes > Tetraodontidae > Pao > Pao palembangensis. The sequence goes on from CM027082.1 coordinate 5,892,812, forward strand.
CCTTCTAGGTTATAAAGTGATTTTTTTAATTGTGTTTTATGTCTCCCTACAAATGATTTTTCTAATCTCAGGGTGATAGTGTGTGCTAGCACATCTCCACACCTGGGAGCAACAACATACAAAGTTTAGCTAAAATTAAAAGAAAGTAATGTGAGAATCCATGTTGTTGTCTGTGAAAAATTGTGAAGTGTTTTAAAACACACACACACACACACACACACACACACACACACACACTATGAGCTCCCATTGATGAAATGGCTTTGTTCTTCAGAAGCAACATTCCCTTGTCTCTAGTGATTTACAGTCTGTGTTAAGGAGGAGATGATGCTATAAGTTTACCCATCATGTCTTCGCATGAGGCTTTCAAGGCTTTTTCTGAGGTGTTTCTTTTTTTTTGGAAATCCTAAAAGAATGCATGTGGTGTTGTCACCACAGATAAATCAAACGCCGCTCTTCCAGAGGTGACGGCATTTAAAAGAAATGTTATGACCTAATGACCTCAACATAAAGTCTGGAGAAGTGAAGCAGTTGCATAGCCAAATCTAGGTGCGACATCGTTTTAATCAGTGACGTATTGCATCAGAATAGTGTCTAGTTACTAAAATGCCACGGACATCATCCTGCTGCCATGGTAATCCCGTGATAAGTTATTAATACTGACACTTCATTAATCCAATCAGAGCTCATTACCACTCTTATCTTCATCTGCATCTGTATTATACCAATTAGTGGAACAAAGCAATTCTTCCATATCCAAGCAACTATAAATGAATTAAGATTATGTGATTAGTAATGTATACTGTCTGGGTCCCAGTGAAATGAAATACCACAGCAGCTACCATGTACTCTAGTTTTCAATTACAACTTCAATAACAGTTGGAAATATGACTGAATTGATTATCTTTTCAATGTTCTTTTAATAACAGTGTGTTTTCTAAGAGTGTATTTTCGTATTACGCATTATGCATTTTGAATTAGTTCATATTATGTAATAATTAATCCTGCTATACAAGACAAAACATAATATTAGCAGTATTTAATTCAATTGTCAGTATTTGTGTTCCATTGTTTTAACGCACTAGCTTTCTTTTTTTCCCCAACCAAATAGTGGGGCAATGAACAATGAAACAACAAACCATCAAAATTCTGAAATATTAAACTGTGTGTGTCTTCAAATACTTCAAAGTTCATTTTCAGAATCTGATTTTTAAATTTTGCTCTAAATAAATTGTGTGTGTGTGTGTGTGTGTGTGGGGGGGTGTTACTCGCTGTTACTTACTGTGTCCAATGTCCAAAGAATGTTTGAGCTAAACAAGTTATTCAGCAATAAATAATGAAATGGATACGTGCAAAAGCCTTGCATGGTGGGACCACTCTAACTTTTTCATACATTTTAATGAGTTACTTCCTTTTTATCCTTCCGATAATTGATATCCCTAAATTTTCATGAAATAACCAGTGCACCAACATTGTGTTCCCTGACAGTGTTTGCATGGCACAGATGGGCACTACAAATTCAAATGCCCCTCTGATTTTAAACTTTAATTCAGTTTTCAAAAATTAATCCCGCAATGTTTATTTCATAGCATGGGGCGGTGGACGCGGCTGCTTTTAACTTTCCCAACAACGGAAATGAAAAGTGAAAGCTGAAATAACGTGTAACAAAAAAAAAAAAAAAAAACTTCTCGTGCATTTAAAAGTTTCCAAACTTACGAGCATCGCGGTGTCTCCAGAGACCAGCTCGGATTAGCGTGACGGGACCATCTGCGGCAAAAAGTAGGGAGTGTTCTGAGGGTTGAGGAGGAGTGAGAAGGGTATCAGGAGTTTCTGAGCCCAGTGGACGCGGTGACGCGTGTTGAGGCAGCCTGCTGAACTTCATTAAGACGCCTGGGAGTCGCTTTGAGCGATAACGGCTGTTTGCCTGCGAGGGATGAAAGAAGATGATGAATTACATCAAAGCGCAGAGATTAGAGTGTCATTAGAGCTGCCAGAATCCAAACAGAAGAGAAGAGGAGGGATTATCACACTCCAACATGGAAAACCACAAGGAGACATCATATGTCTTCCATTTTCCTCATTAGTAAGCGATTCTGCAGCAGGTGTGTGAAGGTAAATGTGCCAGTGAAGCCTCGAACCTTTTGCTGTCAGTCATTAAAAGGGAAGCTCACAAACGGAGAAGAGCACTGTCAGACATAGCAACACTTAAAGGCCAAAGGTCTGTGCAGTGTTCTGTTTCAAACACATCAGTGAGTCATGAGAAGAAATCAACCTTTTTTAGATCCACAAGCAGTAAGTTGTACCTGTGAGCACGCTGAATGGATATAGCGCTGAGAAAGATGCCTCAAGCTGCTCTTTACCCCAAAAGATATCCCCATTCAATCAGTCAGTAAATGGAAAAATCACTCAGAATGGAAAAAAAAGCTCTGAGTCATCACAATAAATAAGAAAAGGATGACTGCAGTCATTTTAAGAAAGTAGAATTTTACAAAAAATATCCACTACAAACATAATTTACAACATGGCATTTGATTTTTTGCCTTTTTATTAGCTTTGACAAATATCAAAACCATCTAAAAAACAAATACGTGGTAAAGCAAACCCAGCTCTGTCTTAGAGAGAATATCAACAGTTCCTTTTACTTTAATAAACTAAATACTTCCTCATCTTTCCATGCTGCAACCTGCTTTTAGTGTCATTCATTAATAATTGAATCAGCTGAAGAGATTCTGTTTTCACTGGGTACATTTCTACACAATGTTGTTGGATGACGGCTCGGATGGAGCCCATTACTTTCCGCAGACCCAGATCGTGTTGGAAGTGTTGAATCAATTAGTTGAACTTAAAGGAACCGTAAGGAGACAGAGTTTGAAGTTTGGTAACGTCTTCCTCGCTAGCGCCTTACTTTCTTTTAAACTGACTTTGCCCTTAGAGTTAGAGTCAAAAGGGACACACGGGCGACACTGGGGTCCTATCTGCTGCCACGTTAGCAGCAGCTTTGATTTCCCATCAGCCTCTCTTCTAGTCTCCAGCAGCAGAGCTCTGATCAGAGTCTCTGAGGGGGAGAATAAAATAAATGTCTTCCACTAATGGCAACTTCTTTCTCATGTGACTAACATCATATTTCTTATTGTCGTTGTCAAAGCAGTTCCTTTTCAGCATTTACACAAAGTGAGCACTCTTGATTTCAAACAGGACTCATGTTAAAGTCATCATTTAATACAAAATGTATATGATGTGGGGCAATATGACTCAAGAATCCAAGAATACAATCCACACTCAGTTTCAAGCAAAGTATTTCACTATGAAGAAATCATGAGCCATCTGCTGAACCGGTATTTGATGTGGGGGCTGCCTCGCCTGTAATTCCTAATAAATGAACCACTGTATTCTTGCCAAATAAATCACACCACCACTGTGAACAAAAAAAGTTCCCTAGTTCTGTGAAAAGGGAACTCTATGACTGTTGGGGATGCCAGGTTTGCATAGTCTGTTTCACATTCATGAAGGAATATTCAGGTTTTGGCTCATCTACAGACTGAATGGCTGTATTTTCTTTTTCCTAGCTGGACCCTGTTTCTTGCCAAACAGATTCTGTAGCAGCGGGCCAATTCAGGAAAATATATCTGAAGAGTTCCAATTAGCAATTACTGTGCACAGAGCTGTAGTATTAATGTTTAAAAATGTTGATTCAGTGAATTCTTGCTTAGGTTGGAGCCAAACCATTTTTTTATTGAACCGGAGATTAACCAAGTAAGTCTCGCCTCTTTACTGTCAAAAATCTTTGCTTTCAGACCCTCACAATAACAATCTCAGTCTGAGCTGCAAAAAATAACACTTTTATTAGCTCCTGTTTTCTGTCATGTCATGCTGCTGTCATCCCAGTCTTTGGTAAGTCTTCATTATCGGTGCAGCCTGGGCTTAGAAATACTGGGCGTCCCCTTTGAAGACCAGCGCTGACCTGGTGATGCTGATGCTTCTAGTCAAGTCCAGATGCTGTTTCTGATTATCCATCTGATCTGGACCCACCTGAGCCTGATTAACCCTTCCCTCCACTATGTTCTACTTCTGCTACTCTGTTTGTAGATGAAGATTATGTATACCTCTGTCTTTCTATTTGTCTGTGGTGTCTGCTGATTTAAGTGTGTGACCCTCATATGATTCTCACCCATCACAGCTTGAGAGCTATGGATCATTCTACCTGGAGAGGTCCAACATATCTGCTGATGAACAGGAGAGAGGCTTTGTCTTCTAATTTTGCTTCCTTACATATAGAGCTGGGTTAAAAATAACCTATATGCAGGTCTTTTACTCTGAGGACAAGAAAGAAAACATCTCTGAGTGCCTGTGGTTTCCAGTGGTTGAATTCATATTCAATTCAATTCAATTTTATTCAATTCAATTTTATTTATATAGCACCTTTTACAAAAAAGTTGTCTCTAGGTGCTTTACAGAGGTAGAAACCCAGAGTCTGAACCCCCAGGTAAGCACAGTGGCAAGGTAAAACTCCCTTTTAACAGGAAGAAACCTTGAGCAGGACCAGGCTTACAAGGAGGAACCATCCTGCTGAAAGTCGGCTGGGTAAAGGAGGAAAAGAAGAGTGAGACAGGACAGAGAGAATAAAGAGAGAGAGAGAGAACAGATACAATCATAGAACCAAAGAAATACAAAGTAAAATCATAGAAATACAAACATATCAGACATAATATATATAATACATATATACATAATACCGCATAGCAGGTTGTTATAAAAAGAGGAACGTATAGGTGGGTTTTAATAAAAAAGGGAATAGAATAGGAAGGTGCTGACAGTGGACCCTGGGTTTGTCAGAGGCCGAGGTCCGTGCAGCATGAAGGTCTGGAGATGGAAGACATGCAGAAAGAGAGAGAGAGAGAGAAAAGGGGAGAGAGACATGGCAAGGAAGACTGGACACACAGATAATCCTGGTGAGAAGAAAAGAAAAGGAGGAGAGGAGGTGAGGGAGTGGTTGGTGTTAAGGAAATGGGAAACTGCTCAGTGGATCATGTTTGTGTCCCCAGCAGCGTAGGCCTATAGCAGCACAGCTGTACTAAAAATTGAAGAATAAGAGTTTGATGACCCTATTCTACCCGTAACTGTGAGAACTGACTGTAACAACATCTATCAACCCTACACACGTTGTTTGAGGCTAACTGTACGCTTTACTAAACAGAAAGGTTTTTAGTTTGATCTTAAAGGTAGACGTGGTGTCTGCCTCTCGGACCCAGGTTGATAACTGGTTCCATAGTAAAGCTGCCTGATAGCTAAAGGCTCGTCCTCCCAGGCTACTTTGTTGAATTCTAGGAACTACAAGTAAACCTGCACTCTGTGATCTGAGTGTTCTTTTTCATATCTGGTCAACAACAACAATCAGCTGATTTAAGGGGCTTGCTCTTCAAGGGAACAACATATGAAAACACCATATGACCTGAGGGAGCTCCAGAACCTGCTATTTTACTACTTTGATGAGCAGTATAGCTAGGTGCTAAAACACCCTTCTTTGTTGTTTCTTTTTTTAAGAAAATTGTCATTTTAAGTACTCAAGGTCAATCAAGAAAATAAGCAATCTTTATTTGGCACTACATACACTACAAGTAGCGGAAAGTGTCTCACTGAGGGTAAAAACACCAGGGAAAAATAAACAGGAAAAGCCAACCCTCCATCCCCAAAATATATGCACAGAGACATAAACAAATACATATCACAAGCACAATCACAAATGTGAGATGATTACTGTAAGGAGCTGGGTAAGGTTTTATATCACACAAAGATAGAAAAGTGAGAATGTGTGTCTGTGTACCCCTCCATACAAACAGTCAATACACAGATAGACAATATGATTACCCCCCACACACACACACACACACACACACATCAAGGTAATGTCGACTGCAGCCCTTCAGAAAATAAATTGTCTGATTGGTAGGAAGTGATTACAGCTCCCTTTGGTTGCCATGGAGTTACTGATGATTGATGTGATTAATAAAGCGGGTGCCCTCTACTACTGAATACAGGCCAAAAGACACATCATGAGAGGAGAGAGAGACACAGAGAGAGATACACTATACAGAGAGAGGGAGACTCTAAATGGGCTCATGCCATTTTTCAGCGTTGGGATAAACTACACTCATCACACGCTGCTTTTACACACCACATTGCCTTCCCAAACCACGTGAGGATGTAGTTTCTTGAGCTGAAACACGTTACTCATTTCTACATCATGTCTCAGAACCCAGGGAAAGTATGATAATCTGACTCCCAGATTAAATAAAGTGTCACTTTGGGTTTGGGTAATGCCTGTCTGTGTGCAGGAAACAAGAAAATGGGTTTCCTTGGAATTCCTGCAGACATGAGACTAATTATGAGTACCTTTTCGCTATGTTTTGTCTTAGCTTGTTACTAAAGTCTCTTCTTTGTAATTCTGTTAGACAGAGGAGCAAAATGTGCTGCAGCAAATATCCTTTGCCTTCATGTTGAGAAAGACAACCAGTATCCTGTTACTCCTCTGGAATTTAACTCTTTAAGCCATAAATGGATTGACATACAACTGTTTATTTCATGTATAAATAATATCCTGCCTGCATTTACAGGAAGATTTCTTAGCAGCAAGACACAAATTAGTATGTGTCTAATCTTAAACTTTTATACCGCCCAATCACTCGTTTGCTTGGGTAACTTCAATCTGCCAGCAATTTCATAAATTCTTGTTTTCTTTTCTGTAATGGTTCTAGATTGTAGTAGACTGCACGTACAGTTGTCTAATCAAGAAGAAAAATATAGCAAAAAATGGAACGTCTTACTTCAGCGAGCAGGGGGAAATAGAAGAGGTTTTCAATTTACTCTGTATGTTTTCTTTGACATTTCACAAGCCTGAAACACTTTCTCCTTCATTGCCTTTTTTTTAAGCATCTCAATCATTGAACACTGCAACCCTCGGGATCGATGCAGCAATCCGAGTTTGACTTTATATCCTGATAGCGAGAGCTGATAGTGTCATTACGCAGCGTCTCGTGTAATTAGGTACGGAATTACTCAGTGGTCAGTTCACACCTGCTGGTGATGAATTATTGAGATAACAACAGGATCGTTCAGCTTGGGTTTCAGCCGTGTGTTCAGCATGATCCTGATTATTAGGGCGAGATGAGATACGATAAGATAAGATAATACTCTGTTGATTCCCAGAGGTGAAGTCACTCAGAACAGGGGGCTGCCGTCGTCTGCTCTTACTGCCCATCCGCCTACCACAGGTCACCATGAGGGTTATCTCAGAAGTGAGCTTGACCTGATATTCATGTGAGAGTCCACTGACATGACTTTCTTCACCAGCTTGTAAATCTTCCGGTCTCTCCAAGCTTTCCTTCACCACCTCGACACACCAGAGCAAAACAGAGAAAAAGAAGAGATGCACCTGAGAACAACACCAGGCCGTCTGTCTCGTTCCGCAGGCCATCAGACTTTTTTTGTCCAGTCAGATTTATTGCTTATTTGCACCCCTGATATTTGAATGATGACACCGTCCACTTTATCTCCAGTGGATTAAAACAGAGACAGACACCTCATCCATCACAAGAGTGAATGGGCTTCAGGTGACCTCTAATGCACCCTATTGTGAAGCTCTGTCGGTCCTCAGTGCTTTCTTTCATGTTGTCTTTAATCCTCACAGGATGGGCACAAAAAGTCCGGTCTCATTTGGTGGATCATGGTGACTTATTCCACCTCAGAGTGCGGTTTGCATGCAAATGACAGTGTGCAGGAAAGGAGTAGGTTCCTCAGAAGGTCAGCCTGTGGTGACCACTGGGACATCTTGCATTCAGCACTGGAACGATACAGGAGAGCTTCCACACCTCAATAAACATTCTAGGATCATTTTTTCTGCACTCTGTGCTACGATTTGTCCAATTTCATCTTTGCCAGAGGCCAGAAGGTGCTCTGACAGAAACAGAAATATATTCTCACCGCACTGGCCTGGTCTCATGTTCACATATGAGGAGCCCCCTGTCACACCTTACACAAATATTTCGGCCATGTCTGCAAGCTAATCCTGTGCACTCAGATCAGAGGCCAGAGTAGTGAAGACAGTGCAATCATTTGGCTCACTGCAGCTAGTGCAATCAAAAAGAAGAACCTTTGCAAAGTGAAAGCCATTTTTTTCTTCTTACTACTTTTTGCCAAACATCTTCATCTTCAAGTCATCAAGCAAGACTAAACAACTGAAATTTTAGGTTTTTGAGAATTGTGTTTGGGTTGGACAGTAAATCAAATAGAGTTGTAAGAAATGTCCTAGATGGATAAGTTTTATTTTTTTACTTAGATTTTTTTGCATGCCAAGAAAGCGTTACATCAAATGAAATGTCCTCGACATGCGGGCATCTGAGGCCCACCTGGCTGTGATATTTAAGCTACTGGGTTTAGAAAGGGTGACAGTATTATAGCATTCTCCTCCTCCTCATGCTCGCATATAATCCTAACCCTCGGTGATTATTACAGGCAGCGTGATCGGCACAGCGCCTACATTCTGACATGTTAATATTGCATGAAACTGTGAGGGATGACAGCGAGCCTCAGGCAAGAGGAAGACTTTGGGATTTTTTTTTTAATCTGAGCAAGACTCACCTATTTCTTTTTTACGCCCCACCATCACCACACACGGAGATCTGAATGACTTAAAATAACTCCTGACCTCATTATCCAAATATGCGATGGCATGGCAGCACATCCTTCTTCGATTTGTATTTCATCTGGTTTTAATGTGGTAATTATTGTTGTGCACTTTAGCATGCACTGCTTCACTGCGTCAGTCATTCTGTCTGTCTGTCTGTCTGTCCAACAATCAGTTAAATTCAACTGAGTCACAGAAAAGTAGCGTCATTTGTCATTTTCTTCTATTTTAAAGTACAGGCCCAACTAATATGAATAATATCAACAGAAAATATGAGGTGAATAAATCGAAAGAGTTAATCAAACTTCCTTTTCTCCTTCCCTTTGCATTTCAAACATCTGCATTATCTCCATCTCCACCAACGTCTGACTTTTTTTCCTCAATATTTTGAATCATCCCTCCAAGGACACATTAACCACACCATTACTGCCTTCCTGCTGGAATCCGTCTGGAGGGATTGCTCATAAATACAAATGCCAGAGCGGGCTGCAATTTGGCTGAAGGTAGTCTGATGGTGTAAATACAATTCCATTTGCAAAATTGCCAGCACGCACATATGCACAAACAAGCCGCTTCTGTCGTTTCCACCGTGCTGTTCCAAACAAGCTGAAATCTCAGTGGCACTTGGTGGGACGAGCAAAAGGCATCAAGCAGGCTTATGATGACAGCAACACAAAAAGCACTGGTGTTTAGTGAAGGGGGGATGTATCATATATTTCAACGATGCAGCATCGGGCCGCCACTGAGCTGGGGTAACCATGGCAACAGGCTGCTGGGAGATAGCAGAGCGAGAGTCGTCGGGCTGGAGTCAGTGGGCCTTCAGCTTCTCAAAACCAGGAAAGATTAGCTCAGAGAAAAATCCCAAAGCTCGCACGACATGCAGCTTTTTGATAGCTACTGATGTCGGTGGGGGGAAGCGGAAAGTGCAAACAGTGAGGATTGTAAAGTTTGTTAGACGCTCAGAGTCGACTCAACTGTTGACATTAAAGTGCATCTTTTTCAAGCCAGCGCTCCTGGCGGGATGAAATGTAAAAATTATGCAGAAGACGTGAGATCATATATAGTACGAGAACAAAGATAAAATACGCAGTCAGCGTAAATTACATCATTTTGTCAACAGGCTCAGTCCCAGAGATTAATAATTCAGTTAAAATACGCAACACATTGCCTGGCTGTTTATAGCAGATTGCCATGGCAATGAAAGACAATGAGCACCAGGGAGATAAAAAGAAAGAAAGTGGTGCTTACATAACAAAGCGAGGGCAAAATATGGAGGAGGCAAGATGAGCTACAAAATGCACAAGAATGAGTGAGCTGGACGGAGAAGGAGAATTTTAAAAAAGGAAGAGATCTAAACAGGAGAGAAACGGATGGATACCTAATCCCTCAGGGAGATTTTAGTTTAAGAGGTCAAGGATAATATATTAAGATCTTTTGGAACAGAAGCATGTTCCACTAAAGAAAGGTTGTTGTGATGGCAAATACAGGAGGGAAGATTATTTACTGCAGCAGTTCTGAAATAAACATGAGGAATCTTCATGGGGGTGCACCTTATTACTCTTTATTTCACCTACTGGAGTAGGACGTGATTCTGTTTCCCTTCTTTCCTGCCTTGTCTGTCTCTATAATTTTAAGTCATTTTTGTGTCCTATTGGGAAGAGATGAAGGTGTATCAACACCAGTAGCGCCCAGTCTCAAAACACGGCTTGCGTGTGCAGTTTTCCTACCGTGTTCTGCATGTTAAGATCGCCTCCTGAAAAGAACCTTCTACAATGCAGAGACGTCTCCCAAACTTCAGCTGCAGAAGGTAAATAAACTGCTGCCTGCTTCTCCCACCATCTGGGATCAGGCTGCTTTTTTCTGGTTCACCTTTGAACAAAAAATGCATGGGGAGATTTTGTAATGCGGTGTGACACCTCACTCTTTGTGCACTTTTCAGTGCTAACACTTCAAACGGTCAACACATTGGAGTTAATTTGGTGCCTTGAAGTCATTGAGAGTTCAAGGAGTCTCAGGCAGGGCTCCAGGCTGTGACCAAACACTTTGTAACAGCAGTTTCCACAAATAGTCCTTTGTGTAATTTTTTATTATTATTTTATGTTATAAAATGAACAGCTTGGATGGTGGAAGTCAGATGATATACTGTGTCTCATGGGACACAGACATTTTAATGTGTACCTTCTGTTCTCAGTGTTCTCTAACTCAAAGATACAATTTAATCAGCAGACTGGGCTGAAATGATACCGAAATTCCACGTGGTATTCCACAAGGAAATTACAGGAACTAGTATAGACTATTTTGAAGGTTCACACTGCATGGAATACATCATTACCCAATACAGTATGTGCACTGTTGGTTGGTATTATAGCAGAGTGAGACGGCACACTAACTCTTCTAGTTTGTCTATGTATTCTTTTCAAAGAATAAAAACATAAACACAGTCTGAACTTCCAGTTTGTACCTCAAAGGATTTCTATGTTTTATGTAAATTCTGTTGTAACACCATCTCTGTGGCCAAATCAATGAGCACAATTGGCTGTTAACTGAGAGCACGATGCTTACAGCCCACCCAGGGATGACTGGCTTCTCTTTAACTTACTGAAGATTACAAATATCTGGGCGTCTCCATCTCTGGCAGAAATTCTGCTGAAAATATATAATTTTTCTGAGATCTGGTGCGAGAGATGATGGTAGTGTGGTGTTTAACCCTCCTAAAATAAATAAATAATGACAGCAAATATCTCACTTTTTTACACACACACACACACACACAGATCATAAATTGACAATGATCCTACTCGAACCATGCACATAAAGTGCATCCAGCACAGTAATGTAAAACCTGAATGTAAACCTCAAATGATATTGACAAAAAAAAAAAAATGTCTCATTCTACTTATTAATTACTTTAATGCAAATTTCCTTAATTGCTTTCCAAAGTATTGATAATTCAATTCATAATTGCCTGGGTTATGAGCTAATTTTTTTGCTTTGTCCAATTTTAGCCAACACATTTTAAATTGCAAGGATTCTTTTTTGTTTCCTTCTTTTATTTTTTCAAACTCTAGCATTACCCAAACCCCTGAGGAGCCCTACTTTCTTCTCCCTAAATATCAATCACTTGAATGAGATTGTCCCATTAAAATAGCTTTAATGGGCCTAATCACTGAGGCGGGAGATGAACAGTGAATCAATTAAACAGAACTGTGTAAGAAGAGACACTAATGTGACTTTAAACTTCACAAGAAAAGACTTTTTAATATGACTGACAAACGTTTGTTTTACATAACGATGTGAGGTTCGACTGGATTTTTATCAGTTATTAAAAATACTGAATTTTGGGGATTTCAAAGAATTATTTGACAATGCAAGAACTTGCAGAGAAGTGATGCATGAAAGAAAAACCTGATGGTCTTAGACCCCTGCACATTTCTCCTTTCACTGAACACAGTTTCCTACTTAGAGTTCTCAAAGTTAACTTTAAAGTCCTGATGTCTTACCACTATTACCCTACCTTACTCAGGACTGTCACTGTGGTGCCCACTTGAACAAAGCAGTGAAGTCAGAAGAGCGAGAAAACACAAATCTGATGGTGCAGTATTCAGTTTTTTTTTTCAGGGTTTAACCATCTCAATCGGTGATGTCGAATTGTGAATTATTATTTTAAAATGGTACCACTATGTTACTCCTCACTTGGAACAGGTGAAGTGATTTATTCAGATTTTAACTGGCCTATATTTTGGTGCTGCACTCTTCTATAAGTGTGAGCTACAAGGTCAGCTGCCATAAACTGCAGAAAGCTTCTGTTCCAGTTCATAACCTCTGTGCTTTGCCCTTCAGTGGGATTATAATCGCTCTGTGAGATGTCAACAAGCGTTAATGAATATCCTCTTTCATAAAGCCTGGGTAATCCCAACAACAAATGCCCCCACCCATGATAAAATCTGCCATGATACTAGGAAGCTGACTAGAGGCCTTTCACGTCTAATCAATGTGAATTTTCTTTTTACCCTTTGATGCCCCAGCTTTATTCTTCTAATTCTTTTTGATTTTTTTTTTCCACACTGAAATTGGATGCAGTTATTATCAGGGATTTGCTGGTGATGAAACAATCTACCACCTGCTTAATCTACCCCCCAAGTCTACTTGCAGTGTTCTGGTCTCATTTATATTTGTTGTTTTGTTCCACTTGCTTGCCTCTTCGGTTTTCCGTCCTCTCCCTTTGGCTCTCATCTCCTCCAAGGTGTGAACAAGTAATTGGCTGATCTCCTCTGTATAATCCTTTTGTGGTAGGAAAATGCACTTTGCCTAATACAGAAGTTGGTGTTAAAATGCTCTTCCAATTTCATAAAAAAAATAATATATATATATATATATATTCTCTATACAATGGGGCAAAAGAGTATTTAGTCAGCCATCAATTGTACAAGTTCTCCCACTTAAAATGATGTCAGAGGTCTGTAATTTTCATCATAGGTACACTTCAACTGTGAGAGACAGAATGTGAAAAAAAAATCCAGGAAATCACATTGTAGGATTTTTAAAGAATTTATTTATAAATTCCTGCTCTTCTGTCCTCCACTCGTTACCTGTATTAATGGCACATGTTTGAACTCATTATCTGTATAAAAGACAACAGACCACAGCCTCAAACAGTCAGACTCCAAACTCCACCATGGCCAAGACCAAAGAGCTGTCAAAGGACACCAGGAACAAAATTGTACACCTGCACACGGCTGGGAAGAGTGAATTGACAATAGGCAAGCAGCTTGGTGTGAATAAATCAACTGTGGGAGCAATTATTAGAAAATGGAAGACATACAAGGTCATTGATAATGTCCCTCGATCTGGGGCTCCACGCAAGATCTCATCCTGTGGGGTCAAACTGATCATGAGAACAGTGAGCAAAAATTAGGGTTAATGAAAAAATTAGGGCTGGTGAATGACCTGCAGAGAGCTGGGACCAAAGCAACAAAGGTTACCATCAGTAACACACTACGCCCACAGGGAATCAAACCCTGCAGTGCCAGACGTGTCCCCCTGCTTAAGCCAGCACATGTCCAGGCCTGTCTAAAGTTTGCTTGTGACCATGTGGATGACCCAGAGGATCCTTGGGAGAATGTCATGTGGTCAGATGAGACCAAAATAGAAATTTTTGGTAAAAACTCAACTCGTCGTTTTCGGAGGAAGAAGAATGATGAATTGTATCCCAAGAACACCATACCCACTGTGAAGCATGGGGGTGGAAATATCATGCTTTGGGGCTGTTTTTCTGCAATGGGGACAGGACGACTGATCCATGTTAAGGAAAGAATGAATTAGGCCATGTATCATGAGATTTTGAGCAAAAACCTCCATCAGCAAGAGCACTGAAGATGAGACGTGGCTGGATCTTCCAGTATGACAATGATCCCAAACACACTGCCCGGGCAATGAAGGAGTGGCTCCGGAAGAAGCATTTCAAGGACCTGGAGTGGGCTAGCCAGTCTCAACACACTACGCCCACAGGAAATCAAATCCTGCAGTGCCAGACGTGTCCCCCGCTTAAGCCAGCACATGTCCAGGCCCGTCTAAAGTTTGCCAGTGACCATGTGGATGACCCAGAGGATCTTTGGGAGAATGTCATGTGGTCAGATGAGACCAAAATAGAAATTTTTGGTAAAAACTCAACTCGTCGTTTTCGGAGGAAGAAGAATGATGAATTGTATCCCAAGAACACCATACCCACTGTGAAGCATGGGGGTGGAAATATCATGCTTTGGGGCTGTTTTTCTGCAAAGGGGACAGGACGACTGATCCGTGTTAAGGAAAGAATGAATGAGGCCATGTATCGTGAGATTGTGAGCAAAAACCTCCATCAGCAAGAGCATTGAAGATGAGACGTGGCTGGATCTTCCAGCATGACAATGATCCCAAATACATCGCCCGGGCAACGAAGGAGTGGCTCCGTAAGAAGCATTTCAAGGTCCTGGAGTGGGCTAGCCAGTCTCCAGACCTCACCCCAATAGAAAATCTGTGGAGGGAGTTGAAAGCCCGTATTGCCCAGCGACAGCCCCAAAACATCACTGCTCTAGAGGAGATCTGCATGGAAGAATGGGCCAAAATACCAGCTACAGTGTGTGCAAACCTGGTGAAGACCTACAGGAAACATTTGACCTCTGTTATTGTCAACAAAGATTATATTACAAAGTACTGAGTTGAACTTTTGTTATTGACCAAATACTCATTTTCCGCAGGAATTTATAAATAAATGATTTAAAAATCCTACACTGTGATTCCCTGATTGTTTTTTCCACATTCTGTCTCTCACAGTTGAAGTGTACCTATGATGAAAATTACAGACCTCTGTCATCATTTTAAGCGGGAGAACTTGCACAATCGGGGCTGACTAAATACTTTTTTGCCCCTTTGTATTTGTGCCTGGTGTCTGTACTGCAGGATTTCAGTGTCACATCAATCAATAATTACATATTAAATGCATTTAACTATGGCTTTGACAGCATTTTCTCTGAGTACATGTGTTAACTAATCATTTGCTACCATTGTTAACGCTTGTATTTGCGACACAAACCATAACTAAGGATTATTAATCCTCATCTGTCTGAGCAGCTCTGTTGTGTTCCATCACCACACATTAAGTAAGCCTCTACTTTCCCTCCTTTTTCTATATTATATTTGTATTTTTACATTTTCTTCTTATATTACACTTTGGATGTTTGTACCTGTGTTATTTTATTATTTAATTTTTGACTCCATCCATTTATTTTTATCATATTTGCCCAAACTACTTCAGTAAATCTTATGTTCCTCATGCTTTTGCTACGGTGTGACCTTTGCCCAGTGAGGTACATCTGTGATGGACAGAATTGCATCTCTTCGCTCATCCCTCAGCAACAGCTCTAAGGAGTTAAGTGCTAAGCGCTATTACTGGGGCCACGATAGACCCACACAAGAGTCGCACTTTATAAAATTAACATAGACCATCCTGTCAAAGTGCAGTTTCCAGGTCATTAAGCAGATGGTGGGGTCCTGTTTCTGTTCACTTCACTGCTGCGTAACAGGAGGAGCAGCAAATCACCCTCACCGCATCGATCGGATCTAAAATGTGCCATTTTGTGTCAGTGCCAGTGCTGTCAATTACATCGTCATTTAAGCAGACACTAATGTCCAGGGCACCGAATTGAATTCTAATCATTGACATTTTGCATTGAAGCTTTTTAGGTCATTTTAAAAATACATTAAAATAGCTTTTAAAGACAGCAAATCAGGCCTGTTGTTCCTTGGAGACACACTGGGGAAAGGAGCAAGTAATTAGCTGTCATTCAAATGGGCATTTTCTCTTTTTTGGGTAAAGACCTCCATCTCCGTCACTGAATTATCATTTAAAAGCACACAGGCAGCAATTTCCATTTCAATTTGTTATTATTTAAAAACACTGGTGATAAGACAGCAGCAGGTAGAAGAGAAAGGTTGGCTGCTAAGATTAACATTCTTTCTGGAAAATTGCTGTCTAACTTCCATCTAATTTGATAATGTTTCCTCAGTCTAAGACATGTTTTACTGAACACAATTTCACCTGTGCTGTTTTATGGCCATTCCCTGTTATTACGGCATAATGAGTAATGTTAATAAGTATAATCATTATTGGTGAAATAAATACTTCCCGTACTTCCCGGTGCCCGTGGGCCTTCTGCGCAATAACAACCATATCAGTGGTGACCCGTATAAAAAACAGTCTGGTGTTATCGTTCATCCAATAACTACAGAGTGCTTTGTTTGTCCTGTAAGCTTTCATCTTACCCTAAATAGGACAAACTGTTTCATATGCAAGAGAGATCATGGATTCGTACTTCCTGTCACCGCTGATGCCACAGAGCGAGTGATTCGAGTTGAGCCCTGTCTGATCTGACATGCTGTTTTTTTTCTGCCAGTAACTGAAAGTCATCACAGAAAAAATTCAAGTTTCTTCCTCACCTCTCACATCCAGCTGTAAACTAACTGCGCGCATGCTGTTTTACTCTGTATTCCTGCTTTTAGCACTAATTTATTTTCCATCACTAACTATTTCCAAGGCAGAGGTGTCAGACTGGGCAAGTCGCCCTCGACATGTTCTCTGAGCATTTCGGGGGCTCAGTGCCTTGCTTAGTGGTTGCTCAGTCTGTCACTATCAGCCCATTTTTGGGTCTTGGACCTGAATCACAAACTCTCTGACTCCTAGCCCAATCCCCTACAGCCTGAGCTACTACGTCACCAAAATACCTGCATCCCTGGGTGGGATTGAACCAACAACCTTTTGGTTAACAGCCACACGAGCAATTGCACCACAGAGACTGTACACAGAGGATATGCACCTCCTCACCTCCTCACTCTTTTCGTCAGCATTCCAAACATTCACGCTGTTTGACCAGACCTGGAGACTCATTAACATGTGACCCAACAGACAAAGGGGAAGCACCCCAACCGAAACTAGATGAACGACCCTGCCAACCACCCTGCCAAGGACTCTCAGGTGACCACCCGGGCCATTAACATGCCAATGGTCCACAGGGCTATATTTTCAAGCTCTGCCCCAGCAAACTTAGAACTGAAGAAGCTCTCTGGAGAGAGGGCGAAACGTTTTCAAGGAAACCTTTCAGTCCAGTTGACACAGAGAGATCTACTTTGGAGAACCTCCTCACAAACTCTACATTCCCTCACAACAAGAAGAAATATATTGTGGTGAACAAATAGTGTTTAACTAATACTGACAATTCAGAAGTAAAATCTGAAAAAAATAACTACTGCCAACAAAAATGAAAATAAAACTGTTACCAACATTTAGAATAATCAGTAGACAATACCTTGAGTTACAAATACACATTGTTTGCCAGATAAATGTTCCATTACTTGCGGCAGCAAGCAGCTGAACAGTTAAACAACTTGCAAAATGTGAAAAAACATTGTAGAAACGTATCTAACAGCTTGCATCAACTCCTTATCTCCCTCAGCCCTACAGTCATAAAGATTAGGACAACATAGCCAGCCAGCTGCCTCCCCTCCCAGGCAGAAATCAAACTCATTGCTGGCAACAAAAATTAGAAAGTGATACATCTGGTCTTCAGCCTGAGGGGGGAGAAATAACACAGCATCAGTACAGGATGCTGGTTCTTGTTTGCAAGACTGAAGTGAAGGTAGCAGGTAAGGATATTAAAACGTGTACACAAGAGTGCTAAAGGGCAAACTGAAATCAGAGAAGTGTACAGAGAATAGCCTACTGCGTGCAACATCCTTCGACACGGTCAGTTTGACAGCGGGCCCTCGTGGTGCCTGGACGAAGACATTGGTGCCATTTACAGACCAACTTATATTATATTTATTATATTGTATTATAAAATCCTTTCATATTGTGCGTGTTTGTGTTTGGAAATATTTCAGATAATACCTTTTCTGCTAATAAAAGTGAAAAAGCCAGAATTATTTATCAGGGCAATTTGTATTAAGGGGCAAACCAGTTCTTGGAACATTGTATTCAGTTTCGACAGTCTTTGTGAATCAAAGAAAGGTTATTAGACATTAAGTGTGTGAATAAAAAAAAATTAACTGTGTTTTTTGGTGTTCCAGGAAATGACACTCAAAAACAACTCTGAGGTATCAAAAAATGGAAAAAAAAAAAATAAAGTAAGGTAAATAATCAACAGGATTGGAAGTTTTAGGAACTAGTGATTAGCAAGCAGACTAAGCTCAATATGTTTTTTATATTATACATGTACAGAAACGATTGTATATCAAAGTCAGTGTGTGTTCTGGTGGTAAGTGTGGTCGCATATAAGATTTGCAGCCTTAAGCTTAGAGAATAAAAATTAATATGAGATTAACATAAACCAGAGGGATGCAGATTTTTGCAGGTACATCTGGCTGAAAATGAATGATTAATCCATCACGATAAATTTTTAAAGCAGATCCTTGGTAAACTGCCCCTGAACATCTCATTTGCACTAAAAATGAAGTTCAGACCATTATTAAATAAAAGTATACATAGTTACACGTCATATTCAAGAATATTAGGTTCAATTATTATTAGCATTCATAGTAGTAATGGTAAATAGAACCATTTCAAAACTCTACACACAAGGCAGAAAATACTGCACTATGAACCACATCCATGCCCTGGGGTGGATTTAAGGTTAAGAATCATTTTAAAATTTGTGGTGTGAATTTTAACAGCAAAAATAAAACTGACTGGAATTTTCATTCTTTTTAATAAGCCCACACTGATTTAGGATGCAGAAAAACAACCTTTACAGTCACTCTCCTGCTACTTTGGCTCACCAGGCTCTGTATCTGTTACACTTCCACTGTCTAGTACTCTTCCCCGTCAGTATTGCACTGCTCCTGCTTCCACTCCACCTTCCACAATCTGTATAAAGCTGCTGCAGACCGAGATCAAAGTGTATTGTGAGAGTTCTTTACTCTCTCTATCAGAAGGAAAGAAACCGGGAAAACAAAGGCCCTACAGTCATCTACCACAAATAACCTTCTTTGAGCACACACATGTGAGCGCACACACATGCAGACGTGCGCACGCGCAAGCACACAATGACAGTGGTAATGAAACAGAATAGCAGATCTTTTAGAGAGCAGCAAAGTATGTAAAAAAGATACAGCTTTTAATTATCTCCCATTCACACCAAAAGAAGGCTATGCTCAGGGAACGTCTTGATGGAGAACTGAGAGTTCAGCTGTGTGCTTTGTTGTGCAGATCACGAATCTGAAATGAGTCACAGCCTAAATAAAATGATGAGTTGCAGAGATCCAAAATATGAATGCACAGAGATGGCAAGCATGAAGCTGGTGGGAAGAACAATAACAATCACTGTGACTTTTCCACTTATCTCAAAAGCACAGTCAATACGGGCATTATTAATGTGGATATTTACTGAAAGTAAAAATTATATCCAATTTCCAACATATGCAGGTGCTATTCATTTCAGCATAACGTGTGGAAGGTTCCAAACCATGTTTGGAGACTTATACCACATGTTTGATTTTCTCGATACTTTGCTGTGCTAAACCAGTTTTGGCCAACTCTTGAGCTTCACCAAGCACCTCTTTAAGCTGCCTGCCATCCCACATTATGCATTGTTTTGAGATTAATCTGCAGCCAGATTGAGTCCTTCAGATCATCAGCCTGCATCCCAAACACCTGTAGGTACCGAAGTCTCCGACTGATGTGAGATCTGAACACGGAAGTGCCATGGTTCTGACATTAGTGCCAGGCGTTTCGATAGACATGATGTCCAAGAGCATAATGGTGGTGATTTTTGTGGTGTAGTTTAGGCACTGCGACACTGCGCCGTTGCTAAATCCCTCCTTGGTTTCTCAGGCAGTGGGGAAAACTGCGTGGCTCATTATGCGCCATTAGGGTTTTTAGCTGAATCAGTGTGGAGGAAGCTCTGGGGCACATAATGAGCATGGCTGAAATCACAGAGGGCACAAGTTTCTCTAATAACTGCATCCCTACAAGGACTCCAGCTTCAGATGTAAATGCATGCTCTAGTTTATATGTGAAGGTAGGAACATCTATAGCACCAAAAAAAAAAAAAAATATGTCTGCACACACGGGGGAAGAAAATCACAAACATTCCCTTCTGAAAATGATGAATAGAGCCCGATGTTATAATAAGGCTGATACTACCTGACATATCCTTTGAGGACTGTCTTCATGTGCTTTTCTCTTTCCTTCACAAAGACGTGCTGCTACAGAGATCTCACTTATCCCCACTAAACACTTGTGCCACATAATAAGCACATCACAAAACTGTCTCAGCACCAGAAAGGATAGCGGTTCATCTGTCTTGATTTTTTTGTTTTATTCTGTCTTTGTTTTTTTTTTTTGTTTTTTTTCTTCAGGGGTGCTCTGCTCAGTTAATAAATACTGGAATATTGTTCACGCCTTCTTTTGGACTTTATTGATTTTGGGGTCCGACTCACTACAGCAATTTCTCTTCTGTCCCTTTTCATCTCTTTATCTCTTTCAGCTCACATCAACAAAGAGGCTTTAGACTTGGCATGATATATGCTTCACCATAATGAGAGCTCACAGTTCTACAGCATGTTATCTGCCCTTAAACACTGGAGATTATGCACCATCAACCTTCTGAAATCTGAATGTTATCAGTAAATTGTCTCCATGATTAAGGCCTAAACTGCTGTTGTGTTCATAATTGGCTTTTATCAGTTTGAACAGATATTTGAACGCGTCAGCAGTCACCGTTTGTTCAGTGGGTGTTTATTTGGAAAGGAACACAGTCGCTACAGTCTTTGGCCAATCAGCGTAATTGCAATAATGATGAAAATGCAATAATGACTATTTAACAATATGCAATAATGACTATTTCTTCTGGCCATTTAGTGATTCAGTCATATTTTATGTGAAATCATATACTCTATATACACCAGAATCTTTAATTCATCAACTGTCAAATTGGTCAAGTGTCAAAAGTGTTTTACTCATTTCATTCTGTTTCTTCTAATCTGGGTGGCTAAATGAAGAAGCAAGAATGCAATCCTGGTTGGTCCCAGCCCTCAGACTGACGGTGTGCAGGGGCATCCACAGTTTCCCTGCTCCAAATGATCATAAAACAATCAATAACAAGCCTGGCTTCACATTAATAAACGTCCGAAAATTATGCAGTTACAAATACAAGCTGTTTTTCCCCACAACAAGGGTAGTTTTAATAGCAAATAGGGAAAGGGATTTTTTTTAGATGCTACTGAAGAGAGCATTGTGCATTCTGGCTCCAAACACCAATTAGGCAGTTCCAGCCAGAGGTCATGGAAAATCTTTCAAAGATTCAGAGTTTCAACATGATCCTTTCTCCATCTGTCTTTTTACTGACCTTCTAAAACTGGCATTACCACCACATCCCCTGGTTTGATTTTAACTACAGCCAAAATAACTGAAGGGGGGGAAAATACATTATTCCATGACACGACAACCTCTGGGTGACTTCAGCCACCCAGACCCTTCAGCCAAAGCACCTTCACTGTGGCAGAAAACCAATCACCAATTGCAATAGCTTCCTCTCTTTGTTGTCTGTAGCTTACAGACTGAAGCGGAGAATGAGGCACTTTGTCAAGGTGGCTTAGGCTGAGATATATTCACCAGCTCAGCCATCTAAGTGCTACAGATGACCCGCAATATGCTCGAGTGCCCACAGGGGAAATAAAGCTTCCAGACATGACACTCCATCACTTTTGCACTCAAGTGAGGAAAATGCAGAGAGCAGAGAGTGTTTAACCATGCTGGCTTCACT
Organism: Pao palembangensis; assembly: GCA_015343265.1. NCBI lineage: Eukaryota > Metazoa > Chordata > Actinopteri > Tetraodontiformes > Tetraodontidae > Pao > Pao palembangensis. The sequence goes on from CM027082.1 coordinate 5,914,787, forward strand.
GGCCCCCCACGTCTCGTTAAAAGCCAATGGACACTCATGACAGGAGTCACCAACAGGAGGAAATGTAAAGCTTCAAAAAGGAAAGGGAACCACGACATGGTACACATTTTGTTAGTCATTTACCCTGATGGGAAATGTCTTGTTTTACTATTTTAAAGGTCATATTTATTATATTGACATGCAAATGAGATGAGTGAATTGAAACAGTTATCACATTTCAGTGCAACATTCTATAAGAAAAGTCATGGTTCTGGGTCTAATCGAGCCTAGAAAATCTCCCATTTGGTTCAGACTATGTTCCATGTAGCCAACTAGACATAAAACACATGTTAGTCAGGTTACGTCCTACTGTGAAAAGGTCAACACTTCCTCACTCCGATCCCACTTACTAACGTGCACATTTTGTTGCTAGCACTGACCTCAGACTGTTCAACAACAAAAAGAACTGACAAGAAAAGACAAAGTGTCAAGAAGGAAATTACATTAGTTAAAAATTAAATACCTTTTGGAGCTAGATTCCATCTAGTACATCCACTCATCAGCAACTGGCTTCAGCTGTGTGCTCAGTAGAAGACTTCTGCTGCATTTGTTCTCTGGAATACACAGGATATTTTCAGAATTAGGATGAAAAGAAGTGTCAATATCTCATCCATAGACTTTGCTCCTCTCTCCTCCAAATGATGTTCATCTTCTATCCCTACATCCGACACAAAATCAGATTCCTCAGAAACATTATTGTCTTTAAGGTCTGAAATAGTAAAATTAGAAGTCTGAAAATCTTCAATACTGGCAGAGGTTTCTTGTCCATCTGAAGTTCGCTATCCTCTGTTCCATGCTGAAATTCATTCTCAGCATGTCTACATGTGGGTTGTTCTACAGTACTCTTAAATACTGATTCTTACAGTTCCATTTATATTTCAAACTGCAGATGTGCTTGATCTTTTCATAATGTAACAGCAGCTTTACTTAATGGTGTCGAAACCAGCACTCTGACATACTAACAAACATTGGGGCAAAACGTCAATGATGCATTGAAAAAGTTACATCTTAAACAGTGACGCTCTAGCGCAAACTGCGATCGTTTGAAATGAGCCCCTTCATAATGAGACTTCGGTGACTGCCTTTACTAGTGCCACATGCTGCTCTTACAGGGCTATTTATAAGCTGTCTTTATTTTTAAAGACAGACCTCAAAGAGCCATAATCTGTCTTCACAAGTGAAGATGATTCATTTAGCTGCAAACATATGCAGCTCTTACGTACGTAAGAGCCTGATCCTGTGTGCATGAAAGTGGGAAAGAAAGTGGAAAAGAAAGGAAAAAAAGAATAAAGGAATAAAACTTTGAGTAACAACAAACCAACCACAGCAGGTGTCTGCACAACATGGAGTCCCAACCTAAAACCTCTGCTTGTGCATAACACTGCATAGATCTGCTAAAAATATACATAAATAATGTTTCACAGCCCACAGATTTAATTTTCTACACTGTTAATTTTTAATATGATGGACATAAAGGTCAACACACAGTTTTTATTGCAGCAGAAGGAGTTTATATGTGGGAGCAAATAACATCAGAACCACCACATACTGTATGTCAGTGGTGACAAATGATCGCTGGATTTCTCCCTTCAGTGTCTGAGCTGTTTACATGCAAACCTCATATCCTCAAAGCATATCCAAGAAATTAGAGCATAAGAAATATGGTTCTGCAGTCTTCTGTGTTTCAGATGATCTATAATAACATCAGGTTTGAGGTTCACGCCTAACATCAGAGCAGCTACTGGCCATTTTGGCATCCTAGGTGAGATTATTGCACCAACAAGGACAGCTACTCTATGAGAAACCAAAAGTTTTTTTAAACACACAAAGAAATTAGAAGCAAAATAACATTAAATTATATTTTATCATTTTTTATATATTTTTTTTTTATTTTTTATTTGTAAGAGGTCTTAAAGTAATGCCCCCTCCAGCAGGTGGTGCCCTAGGCAACTGCTTATGTCACCCACTGTATGCCAAGAGCCAGCTTTCTCCAACATTTATCATTCATTCAGCAATCTAACAAATATTCTACTTATATGATTTACTTTAAATGTTTTGCTCCTCACATTGCCAAAGAATTCTGCATCAATCATGCCTTTTTTAAATTTTGTTTTTATGCCTTTCCATCCCACTGTTCCAGCCCCTGCATCAGCAGAATGTTTTCTGCTCAAATCTGTCATATTTCTCCCTGCTGGTGGATAGCAGTCATTCCATCTCCAGAGAGTGTGTATCCAGATATCTGCCATCACTGCAGCAAAGCCAGCTAAACTTGGTGCTCTTGCTCTCTTAAAACCCTCTATCAGGTCTACACATGTACACAGACTCTTTTTCACAAGTTTTTGTCTTTTCCAATGAAGTATTCATGGATGTCTTTCTTTGTCTGTCTTCAGAATCAGCTCGGACAGTTTTAATTGCTCTCCTGATTGACCTGAGCGAATTTTGATTGGTGGAAAACAGTTTGAACAGCTGGAAGGCCAAATTGTTCCACAGGAGGAGCTGGAGATCTGACTTCACTCAGTATTTATAAAAAAAAAAAAATTAACCTCTTTTTAACCTCATTAACCTAATTTTAAATGTTCCTATAATGTTTAGAATATAATGACCTAAAAACAGATTTTAGATGTCGCCATGTTGCCATTTTAAATATATACTAATATCGTGAGCTTTAATTGCATAGTACAGTTCACGTCTAACCAAAATTTATTCTTCTAGTCTGGCTTAAAATGTAAACAAAGGCAAGGTGTTGTGCAGCATTTGTGGATGGTATGTGAACGTAAGAGGCCATTATCGTGTCATCTTTAATCAGTTTAGAGTAGAACAAAGATCATGTGATGGGGGAGAGCATACTGGTGAAAAGCAGGGGAAAAGGAAACAAGCATGGTCTCACACCCTGTAGCAACGACTGCAGACAATAATACTGATCTGATCAGAGTAGGTCAGGGCACACACTGAACATGTGCACACTCACAGCCAAGCACGTCCAATACACATAAACACACACACATGCCCACACACACCTTATTCCTGGCTTTGGCAAAGGTGACGCTCACAGTGGTGGCAAAATGACATATTCAAAGGTGCGAAAGAGCACTCTCTCCCTCATTTCTTCTCTCTCTCTCATTCCCTGTACATGTATGTGTGTGTGTTTTTATTCCTGTCTTCCACTTCAATCCGAGTGGTTCAGCAGATTTGCACATTTTGTCTTTTGCACTTACTGTATGGAAATGGGTAATATGCACAAAAACAGAGGGTTGGAACATAAAACATAAAAGCGAATACATACTGTAGATGGACTGTTTGGTTTTAAATGCCATTGTCATAGCAACGCTCCATTACTCCTGTGCGTGCACAAAAAAAAAAAAACCCGAGCGCACATCCAAAGAATGTTTATATATTCTTATGTAACCACACTAAAAGACAGACAGACAGACAGAGAGAACAAAGGGAGTGTGTGGACCCCATACTGTCATCTATGTTATATCTGTCACTTTGACAAGAACAATATGTGCTTCAGTGTTACTTCAGCATCATTACGAAATGCGCTGAAGAAGCACGCCCACACATGTACATCAGAAGCTTCGTCAGTGTTCTGCCATGGCGAGAGGTGGAAAGAGCTGTTTAACTAGTTACAGCAACACCAGTGGCTCGTGTATCGGCATACTAATTACTTGTTTCCCTCCCTGCGGGCGACGTAACATGGAAATGGCGTCGGGTAAGTGGGGAGCCGAGGGCTAGAGAAACGAGAATGGGGTCAGTGGAGGCATCGTTATAGATATAATGAAGTGAGTGGTGATTCTTCATAGCAGTGGGAAACAAAAGGAAACACAATGACTCGCAGTGGCCTCCTCTTAGCCAGTGTTAGTGAGCAGTACAGTCAACACCCAGACAGGGAAAAGTATGACATTTACCTCGTATGTGTGTTTGGTTGATAAAATGATCTGGTTGGTGCTTAACAGGATGTTTGATAAATTATATCAAGATTTGAGTTCTGGTTTGATTAAAATCTTTATTAATTGTGCAGGTTAGTGGTTGGCCTGATTATTTGAAAACGATTTCTTCAAAATGTATCTAATCCGACAACCACTAAATTTTGCCTCCTTATAAGCCCCTAAATGCTGACAGAGTAGGAAAAAGGGGGGAGGTTTTTTTAAATCACAAGTGCACAGGCTTCAACAGGATAGCAAGGATTTTAATGCTCAGCATCTTTTATGTCTTCACCTATACATATCAGAAACATATCAGGAAGACTTAGAGGTCAAGCTATACTCTGGGGATTTTTAGAAATGAGGTGCAACGGTTGTAACTAGCTGACATATTCACATTTAGCTGCAGCAGCCTGCAGATTTCACAGACTGGAACATAAGTCTGCAGTACCTGCAAAAAAGGAGAGAGGTGTGGGTTGGACCTGCAGCTACAGGGGGAATTTATAGCCCAGCATAAAAGGGTAGCAGCACCTCTTCAGAACTCTAACCTGCATTCTTCCAGAGGTACTTATTTAAGTAAAGGGGCAATATAGCTCTCATGTGTGCACACATGGACAGACACGCACATAAATCCCTATGACTTTGGCTATATGTATTTTGCAGAGATGGTTACTGTCCTCAATCCTACCTTGGCATCGCACAAATAAATGTTCTTCAATTCTATAAATCTACAAACATACCAACTGTAGAGCTTTACTTCAGTGATAAAAACAAAGGAAATTTAGTGTAAGTTCACCTCAATTATACATGCTAAAATGTGCTTATATTAGCTATACTACCTAATACAGTCTGCATGAAAAAAATAACAAGCAGGCAACACAATGAAAAATGTGCTGTAAAGAGAACAGCAGACAAAGCTCGAGTGTGAACATGCATGCTCTTGGTATAGCATGCATATACAACACCAGGCAGAAGTACACATTTGTAAGGTTCTCACAGAGAAAACAGACAGCAGCTGCCCTCAGCCTGTTCCTTTAGAAAGTCTGGTTGGCCTCAAAACACAACTGGTACCACAAGCATTTCCTTTAAAAAAAAAAAAAAAAAAAAAAAAACTTTAAAATGCTGCAGTATAGTCATCAGAGCAACTCCTCCACCTAGTGGTGGAGGTTGTCAGAAAGGACTGAGAGGGATCGAACAGCAAGCAGCTGGGATGCTCCAGAGAAGCGGACATACACCTTTTCACTAGAATGGGAGCGTATCTGCTACGTAGTGTGTGGTGCTGCACAGACGTGTTTCATACTCTACTCTCTATGACACACTAGTACTTCCACTGCCTCAAAACAATGTAATTATACATGACGGTCTGGGAAACCACTGTGGCGAGGGGGCATTGGAATTCTGGTTGTTTTTGTGTTAAACTCAGGGGGCAAAAATGAAAACTAATTCTGGAGCCAGTGGCTCAGTCAGAATCGGCTTCTTGAAATCGCCATTTTTCTAAAAGGTTCTTGGATGACCCACGAGGCCAATCATATCTAACACCAAGAAAGTGTCTGTTTGTGGCACAGCCTGTGGACCATGAAATCAGACTGTCAGGGCTCACTGACACACCTGCCTGGAGACAAAATGATTTAATCTCTCTCTCTGTCACCCCCCCCTCCACACACACACACGCACAGAGTAATTGGGCTCATGAAGACCAAAAATTCTTCTCCCTGTGTGAGCGTCTTCCTTTTTGCTCTTTCAGTGCCTCCTAAAACCAGTCAATTTCCTGTAGGGCCATTCAACTGTGACTGCAGCAGGTGCCTAATGGACGAAGCTTAGGAAACAGGGAATTACCAAAATTTGAGCAAACTCAATTGTGCTAATCCGGAGGATTTGCATCTTTAATTTGCAACAGTTAAAAAAAAAAAAAAAGGAGAGGAGAGGCCTGTGGTCACTATTTGTGTTCTTATGGAAATAACGGCTTGAGCATGTAGAAAATCAATGACAGTCGTGAGGCGTTTTAGCATATTCCCTATAAACCGGCAAATCTCTGGTCTATCTGTCAGCTCCATTATGAAGGCAGTTCTTGCTAATTAACCCTGAGATCATTTCCTTGGTGATACTTAAGCCTTATCTTAACCCCACTCTGCAAATGATGCTCTCTAAAAACTGACTTTTATTTCTGTGAACACACACATTTCACACACACACAGCTTTCAAATAAGGGATTTAGATTACAGCGCTGGCTTTGCGATGATGAAGTGTTCATACTCTGAGGTTGAGCCTTATTGGAATTCATATGATGTTTGTTGTCTCCCTTCACATAAACAGGTGGTTGTGCAGAGATAACGTACAACATATTGTACCAACAATAATGCACCTGTGCACACACAAGTGCATCCACCATTGTGCATGTGTGTGTGTTTTAATCCTAAACCTGTCAGAGGGGCATTTATTAATCTCTCTATTTCAGAAGGGGAGCGCCGGTGCCTTTCAGGTGTCATGAGCAGGGATTCTTGAGCAAACGTCAACTCGCGTAGGCCTCGCGAAGAACGGCAACAACAAAACAAAAAGCTGATTTGCTTTGTTGTCATTGCCGGAGAAAGGTTCCCTTGCTTCTGAAGATTTCCATTTCACAGCTTTAACTATTTAGATGTTCAAGGAAAAATGCATAAAAAGTATACTTCTTTCTTAAGGGAATGGAGGAAATTGTATTAAATATACGTCTCCAGTATCTGTTTATGGATTTGTTTGGTTTTATAGGCAGCAGTGTGGAAGCACTGGTTTCTTGTGTTAAAGTAGCAACAATTCCACAGTCACTTTAGTGTAGTCATGCATTTTACAGCTAAATGAAAGCAGTGTGGTGAATTTTTGTGTTGCCCTTTTTACTCTGAATGGCACTCCTTTCCTTGATTTTAATAACGCAGGGGTGTTTTTTTTCTTTTTTCATCTCACGTGTTAATGTCTTGCTAATACAACGTCGAGAGGCTGACCTCGCCACTTGAGATGTGGCAGCGAGCCCACCTCTGCACTCATCTCTCCTTTCAAAGCCTCAGAAACACAAGCTGACAAAGCCATTATGTGCCATCGTGGATAAATCAAACAGACCCCAGGCTGCACAGGATTTAGATTAAAAGCGCTTGTTAATATAATAAGACCACTTTTTTTTCTGTCCCATCGGCAGGGTTGTTAAATCATGAGCTTGCATTTTCAACTACTTTATTCAAATTTAAATTTATTCAAATAAATATTTATTCAGTGTTGGATGGCACGTTGGAGCAGTGGTTAGCTCTGTTGTCTCACAGCAAGGGGTTCGAACCCCCCCGAGACCAGGGGCTTTCAGTGCACAATTTGCATGTTCCACCTGTGTCTCTGTGGGTTCTCTCCAGGTACTCCAGCTTCCTCCCAAAGACCAAAAACATGACTTTAGTGGACAGGTGAAGTGGTGACTCTAACTTGACTTTAGGTGGGAATCTGACTGTGCAGTCACCATCCCTGTGATGAGCTGGCCACCGGTGCAGGGTGTACCCCGCCTCTCACCTGAAGCTGCTGGGATAGCCTGCGTGGCTGTTAAATGTTTGGACGAGTAGAAATACGTACTCTTCTAACAAATATCCCTGGCTTTGAAAGCTGCCATGACTCATTCAACCCACACAAGTTTCATCTGAATGACAACTCTCTTATCACACAAAGTCAGAAAGGAGAACATGCATTCAGTATGATTCAATATAAATTATAACACGAGTTGATTGTAAAGAAAAAAAAGAAAGAAAATGAAATGAAATCGTCAGGAGTCTCACAGTCATGCTCTTGTTGTGAGTGAAAAGTGTTTCATGTTTTCAACAATCTTTCAGTAACGAGGTGCAGACATTATTTTGTGGAAGCTCATTTTGCCTGCTAGAATATGCATTTCTTTGTTCTTAGTGATGAATAACCTACCTCGAACCGTGACTAGTTTCGGCGTTTCTCTTCCGCCTTCGTCAGAATCGTCACCAGGTGTGCGCTCACGCGCTTGTTCGGAACGGACAGGTCGACCACGCCTCTTGCTGTCGTGTGCGCACGTTTTCTGGCCTCAACGAAATATTTAGATTACAAATAGAATAACAGCACTTTGAGCCATTTGTAAGAAATAAGGCTGCTTTTTGAGAGAAAAAAGAAGAAGCACCAGACCTGGTTGCTCTGTTCATCACTAAATAAAGGTCATATAAAACTCGCTGGATCATTCTATTCAATATTCTCTATTTATAATTCCATGCCTATAATAATGAGGCGTGTCTGTTTTTAGTGTTCCGAATCTAATTTTAATTGACTCCAGTTATTGATTAGGACGTTTGCGTTAGATGAGCTGATGTTGTAAGCCTAATGAAAATTAATTCTACCTTTATCATGCTCACCGTTAATGGTGACTGTGCTGCAGAGCTGGAGACGGAAGCACAAGAATGTGTGCTGTGCTGATTCAACAGTCCGCAATTAAGAGCAGCAAATGTGCATATTCCTTAAGGCAAGAGATCACTCCTTGAAAATCAGTCCTCTTCTTAGTTTTTAAACGAATGGAGTCACTTTCATTATAACTCATTTGTGTGTTAAATTACATCAAACACTCATTTATAGGATTGATGTAATCTATCCCAGTTCTGCATGCTTACACTATTAATCCCCAGAGAAAGTAGAGGAAAGTATTTTATTTGTGTTTTGTAATTTTAGCTGAGCCAGAAAGTCTAGATACTGTATTTCAGAAAGAAATATGAAACTGCACACAAACACCAATAACACCACCTTTAGATCACCATTACCTGCCTGTGGCTGATAAGGTGCCTTACAAATGTGTTTTCTGTTCATAGCAGCACTGCTGCAATCTCCTGTCTATCTCTTCTTTACTTCTCAGTCTTCATCTCTTTCTGCATCTATTCACCCTCCCACTGGTGTTTTTTGCTGCTCTGTCACTGTCCTTCGGCTGGCTAGGTGAGATAACTCCTCCATATGAAGATACTTTAAGCTCATTGCAAGGCCGATAGAGGCCGATAGAACCCGGGGCACCAATCAAAGAGTGCATCATTAGTCCAAAAGATAGTGAACTGAAGTGCTATGTTTATCTTCTCCCAGTAATCATGGATTGTTCTAATCAATCTTGTCCCCTACAGAACTTGCAGCTCTCTGCCATCAGACCACTGGAAACCAGAGGAATAACACAAACTGGAATCAGCATGAATTTCTTTAATAAGGTCTAAAATGCTTACAATCTTGATGGGAAGATGATTATATATTTTGGAAAACCAGAGCCACAACGTCAAAATCACAGACTGTTTTGTAGATTAAGGCATCAAGGAAAAGAAGAGGTCTCCCCTAACCCTCACTCTAACCCTAAACTGTGAACTTAATCTGTAATCCCTTAAAACTGAGCTGATAACTGTTACTAATGTCAATCACTCAAGCTTGGTTCAACCTACGATTGATACAATATGATTTCTTTTTCCGTGTGTATGGTTTCTGTCTTCTCTCCAAGGCAATGTCATCTGGTGAAGGTGTGTCAAATTTAAAAGGTACAATCAGTGGACGTTGTGGGTCACGGTTTGTAAATTTAGGGAGTGGATGATATAAGACTTGATAAAAGGTGTTTGTCTTCACCACCTCTATTTGTCCAGGCCATAGAACAAGGACGTCCTCCTTCTTCAGCTTCCTCTCCTGTGTTTTCTGCTGCTTGGAAACTGCGGCAGAAATCGCCCCATTAGGTGTGTCTGAGGAGTCTCCCTGTATGGGTGGCAAATAGAACATAGCTGGGGTGAGTGATGGACATCTTGGTGGAGTTCCTGCTCTGACCTTGGACTCTGATTGATGCTGTCTTGATCTTTTAAGCGAAGAAGAGAGACAGAAAGATGTTCCTAAGCTTGAAGGTGAAGCGCTGGTGGTTTCAGAAAAGATCAGGGTGGTTGCTGGACTCTTGAGGTCTATGTCCATGCTTAGATGTTGTTCAACAAGCTCAGACATTGACATCCTTTTCTCAGCGATAGCTTCAGGCTGGGCAGAAGTCAAAGGTTTAAATGCTGTAAATCTGTGGTTTGAATGGTCCTGGAGTAACTCCGGCAAAGACAGAAATCCTTTCAGTGAAGTCACTTTAGGTCGAATATCAGCATCTACTCCAGGTGAATACTGGCTGATGAGCGAATGAGGAGAACTAAGACTGAACACAGGAGGAGAAGATGTAGGAGACAAAAGAGGAGCAAGAGCTTTGCTGAGATCCTGCAACCCTAAAAACAAAGTGTGTCTCCCTCCTGAGTTTACAGGCCTAATAATTGCTGGTACAGAAGATGTGAGGTCTTTGTCCTTGGTAAGATGTTGTGCAGCAATCTCAGACAGGGAGGCCGTTCTGTCTGGTGCACCCATGGTTTTAGTCCTGACAGAAGTCAGAGGCTTAAATGTTGTAGAGCTGTGGTCTAAATGGTCCTGGAATAACTCCCCCAAAGACGGAAAAAATCCTTTGAATGCAGTCATTTTAGGTCGGACATCAGCATCTACTCCAGGTGAATGTTGGATGATGGCTGCTTGAGGACAACTGAGACAGAAACCAGAGGCAGTAGGTGTGGGAGGCAAAAGAAGAGGAAGAGCTCTGCTGCTCTGCGGCAGCCCTAAAAGCAAAGTGTCTGAGCTCGCAGGTGTAGAAGATCCCAGGTTGTTGTTTCTGCTTAGATGTTGTGCAGCAAGCTCAGACAGAGAGACCGTTCTCTCTGGCACAGCCATAGTGTCCGTGTTGACAGAAATCAGATGATTAAATGCTGTAGAGCCATAGTTTTAAAAAGAGGAAGAGCTCAGAAATGCTCAGGGTCGATTATTAAATAAACTGGTCTACTTGCCCAGTTTCTGATGTCAGCAAAGACTCAGCCCTATTGATGTCTACATGCTCTTTGATCTGTGTCTATGATATCTTTGATCTCTGTCTATCACCATGGTAACGTGCACATGCAAGAATGTGTTTTTGTGCACACATATGTACATATGGGTGTACATACATTATCACAACAACAAAGCATTTGATTTTACATACACATGTATAAAAGTGTGGAATAATGTATTTGCTTTGTTCTTTATTTTCACAATGTTGATTTTCAGTTTTTGGACATTAAATTGAACAAAGCTCCTTAAACCAACCAACTGCTGCCACAACTCCCCTTTCATCCCCCATGGACTCCCATGTTAATTTGAGTTGGGGGCAGTGAAAACTAACTTTCCTCAATTTTAAACCACACACAACATAGTTTCAATTTCTAGAAAGTTCAAATCTAAAATATGAAATCTTCCTCTGTTTTACACTAAAGAGAGGTATCCTGTTGACTGAACATTACACCATTTAGTAGCAATTGTATCTAGTTATTTTTTTTCCTACAGCAAATGCAACAAAAACTGATAATAAGTCTTCAATCTTCACCATTAAAGGAGGTTAATCCATATTTTGAACTACAATCCAGAACAGATTTAAACACCCACGTTAAACAGCGTAACATCTCAAGACAAAATATCATCAATCATTTAATTGTGTTGCTTTATTTGAAGCTATATTTCTCTTCCGTATATATTGGTGACTAGTATAGTAAATGATTTATATTGTAAATATGTGATGTGCTTTGAGATAAACGCATTGTGATGGTCTGAAAATTAATTTCTCTGTCTTAGAAAAATATAGTTGTCCTATACTGCCACCTTGTGCTTAAAGCATTATTTTAGCCTGTGGTTAGACTAAATATTTTATTTAAATAAAATATATGTCTACAATTTTAGGTATTTTTGTAATTATAGCACTTGCAAAAGTTTCTAGTTCTTCTGCCAGAAATGATCTAAAGCAAAGACAGACCTCACCTGAAAGGTTCAGTACTCAAATGCCATTCACCAATGAACAGTGATCTGTCTGAATGTTCTGACAGGCCTTTTTGTTGCTACATCTGACCTTTTGGTCTGTACATCTTGTCTCCAGGCTCAAATATGATAACATTTCAAGCAGAAAGGTTACTAGATGTGCTCAGGGAAATGTAGAGAAGGTCAACGAGGGAGAGAGCAGACTATAATGAGCTCATTTAAGTTAATCCCCATGAATTGGTTACTAGTTGATAACTAGTTATTGTATTCTAATCCTGACGTCACGTCAAAACATGGCTGCCGCGTCAACCATCAGTCCACCTCGTGCACGACTCTCGAATAAAACACTGTTGGACTTTAACCATCAGGGGGTGCTGTAGCTTCCTTTTGTAGCACTTCCATGACCTCATTTTGGGCCTGTGTTATTGGCAGAGAGAGATCCAGTAAAATGATGTCACACATTGACACGATGTTCAACAAAGTTGCTGGATCACGCTGTGGTCATTCTGAGGGGTGACTTCTTGGTGACACATCATCACAGCAGTTGATTTTCCAACCATCCCTCCCTCAGCACTGAATGGGAAAGAGCAGCAGATTAGCTGATGTCAGTAAATGTGCAGGAGCCCAGCACATCACTTCTTTATTTACAGCCTGATGTAATCAGGAACTGTTGAATCACTTGCAATATAAAGGATATAACAAGGTTGAGACCAGAACTGTATGAGAAGGAACAGCAGTTCTTCACATTAATGATTTTAGTCTATATAAACCTAAATGATGAAAATTACAATTTTAATGTTTAGAGAAACTATGTTATCTAAAACTGGAATTTATACTGTTTTTCTGTGACTATATTTTATATAACTATATTTATATATAATATTATATATTTGTAATGACAGCAGTTCCATGAGTTATCCAACTGTTATACTAGCTCCATCTATTGTGTGGGTTTTTGAAAGTTTTACCGGCATATAAGGACAGCCACTTCACTTGGGTTATAAATGTCTCAGCTCTGTGGCACTGGTCCATATTCACTAGTTCACTAAAAATAAATATGACATACAAAAGGATTAAATCTCAGGGCTGAAGTGGTGGTTACGTGATATGTAGTTTTAGATATGTGACACACGTTGAAATCGACTAGTCTCTATGTAGTCTGTCACCTTAATAATTTAGTACAATTAAGCTCTGGTTTTGTCTCCTGTCATTGGCTGTAGGTAGGTTTCCCCCATATGGAGATTAATATTGATAAGCTGTAGGAAGGCTGACCAAGCTCTCTCTCTCTCTCTGTCTCTCTCTCTCATACACACACATACACTCACTCACTCTCTCTCTCTCTATCTCTCTCTCTCTCTTATACCCACACCCTTGGATACAGGCAGGCGTGCATACACACCGGAAGACTCTCTCAGCCTCCACGTTGCTCTCCATCTCTCTGCCTCTAGCTCCCCCTAAGCTCGCTGCTGGTCGACCTAAAGCTCCCTGCTGTGCAGCATCGGTAAGAGTCTCTCCATCGGTTCCATCCTTCACATCTACCTCTTTGTTTCTCAGTCTTCTTTTTTTTCAATTAGACTCAAACAAAGGATTTAGGGTGTGGCTGTGGCTAGTGGAAGCTGTGAAAAGATGTAAAAAAAAAAGAAGGGAGGATGCTGATGTTAACACTGGTGGAACAAATGCTGTTACTGAGCTGGGATGTAGGACACCATTTATATTTGTTCTGAAAGTCAGTGTATCTTTTCAGGGAATGTTTAAGATCAAACCATTTGCTAATGATACCCGTTTCAAACACAAAGCAGTGAGAATCATTTCACGACGGTTACAGCGGATCACTTCCTTCCACAGTAAGACTTATGGGTGGATCTGGCAGTGACAGAACAGTCAGACTGAGGCTAGGTCAGAAATATGACTGCAGTGGAGACTGGATCCATGAGGCTGGAGGGGTGGCTGCAGAGAAAGAGAGAGAGAGAGAGAGAGAGAGTGTGTATGTGTATGTGTGTGTGATAGGATGCAGAGGGAGAGAACAAAGGCCCAAGCCACAGAGAGGGAAATAAAGAGACAAAGGAAAGAACAGACAGATGGGTAAAAATAGCAACATGTTAGCTACATTCACATTCTAGACAATATCAAGGAAGCGTGGCATCGCTCACAGACATGCATGTGTGGACATACTGTAGCCACTCCCTTCATGTCTGTTTGGGTGCTTAGATTGTTGAATAGCACCACAGAAACATGATTGCAGTATAGAACTTAAAAAATATGCTGAACTTCAATCATTTCATGGCAAACAGTGAAGGTCAGCTCTGTGTGCTCCTGAGCTCAGATGTCTTTTTCCTAATTTTCATCTATCACAGGCAAAATGTCTGACAAGCCCGACATGACTGAAATCAATCGTTTTGACAAGACAAAGCTGAAGAAGACGGAGACAAAAGAAAAGAACCCTCTGCCCACCAAAGAGAGTGAGTGCACTGCATATGTGATGATAGCCCATACCCAACAATTTCCATGCTGCCCATGCACCACACATCATGCAGGGCAGCCAATGACAGCAGTTTCTATAAGGCGCATGTTTTCACTCCGTTTCTTTTTTGCTTCCTCATGCAGCCATTGAGCAGGAGAGGAAGGGCGACGCCACACCTTGAATTCTGAATACATGATGAAAAGAAGATGCCACTGCAAAAAAAAAAAAAAAAAGCACTTTCCTGTGATTACTACAGTGTTTCAGTCTCTTATTTTGTCTTCAGATTCGGATTCTGGCCAGCTCTCTGGGATGCCCTGGTTTTATATGGCGTCCTCACATAGGGACTGTCTAACTACCAGGGTGGGAAAACTTTAGCTTGGGTGCCTGTCTTCCACTGTTAGCTTGACATGTCTCAAATATTGCCAAACTGGAGATGCAGTGGTGAGGCAGCACACAGAGAAAGGCAGATATCCAGGTTAACTGGGGAGGGATGGACTTTTGGGTCTACATACATGGGAGCAATTGGAATCTAAACAGGGATGATTTCTTATTATACTTTTTACTTTTCTTTATCAAATAAAGGATAACAAATGAAATGGGTCAGGGCTGTCTGTTTTTCTTTATTGGTTTCTTTATTGGTGGATAATGTTGTGTCACTTTTGTATGCCACCAAATACAAAAATCAGTGCAACAATCAGTCATACTTTAAAGAATTGTATTATTTGTCTTTTTAAGCAGGTACTAAAATTACATATTTCACAAGCTCTCGGAATCATCCCCATCATAAGGAGAATTCATCACCAGAGGAAAATCACTTGGAAAATATATATTTTTTATCTTTATTCCCTTACAGAGCAATTTTTTGCCCCTCACCTTGAAAAAACCCAAGTGAAATCACATTCGTCCATCATGACTGTTTCATTGGTTTGCAATTGTATTTTTTTTATTCTCGTCGTCCATCCCACACATGAATAAGACAGCAAGAGAAGACAACCAGAATGGTGACTAATTTTGCCTAGGTTGCCCAATTAATTTTAGGACTATACTTTAATTTCAAGTTTTTTAAAAAAAATTTTTTTAAATGACAACCCTGGTCTTCTTCAGAATCTTATTGTTGTTTTTCAAATTTGATTCTATTGCTGGACTCAGTAAAATCCTAGAAAAAGGGCTGCAGTATCAGTGAATCCATTGCAGATGCTTTATTGTCATCCAGCCACTAGATGTCACTGCTACTGCTGAAACGCCACCGGCGCAAATCACACATAATCCTCGCTCCTCTCCTGCTGCTGCCTCTTTCTTCATGTGTTTAGCTTTTCCTGTCAGCTCATATTTAATCACACAGATGGTGGAATATGGTCGCAAGTGTCCCACTGCTTTAGGAGTAATGTGACAGTTCTTTTCACAATGACAGCTCAATGTGATGCTTATAGGTTTATAGCTTTTGACCCTAATAAACCCAGGTCTCTTGACTATTTGGTGTTCTTATACTGTAAATCTATTCGTACCGTGATTAAGTTCAATTAAATGACTTTGTAGAATTGTAGAATTAAATTTGCGTTGCATCATCTATAAATTAAATCTAAAGAATAAAATTATGCCAATAGTTAATAGTCATTTAACACATTACAGCTCTCGCATTTTGCTACTTTAAGATACTGTCTTGACCTTGTTGAAGTCATTTATTCTTCAGTTTCACAACAGCATCTTATCAGGATCATTACCGAAAATCTCCACCTTTTCGATGTCTCTGGCGTCGCCAGTCCTGCCACCTCCATCCTCTGCCTGTCAATCTTGTCACCTCACCAGCCTTTATTGCTTTCCTTCTCTCACCTGCGCCTGTAATGTGTCTGAAATTTTAAGAATTGTTAAATGAATGCGCATTTTTATTACTTTCTGTTATTCTAACAACAGATGATGCAGTAAAACATGACGGCCGTCATAATTATGAGCAGTATTACTATTATTATAATTACTGTTCTTTTTCTCGATTTTTGTTCTTGCTCACGTGGTTGATTAATTAATCTTGCAGCCACTACTGAAACCTGCCCAGATGAGTAATGAACCGATGTTTGCAGGTTATTAAGCCATTAAATGGTTTAAGGACACACTTAGTCGTTCGTTGATTTCTGATGGCTGGGTATTATTTTTGTGCGGGTGTTGAGGGTCTCAGTTTCAGTCATATTGCGCAGTGAATGCCGGTCCTATCTAATTAGTGGGGATTATCCTCACCTACACCTCCCCACTAATACCGGGGGCCTCGCCCAACCTACGGTCTATTGTCCGCCGCGCTGAGTGAATTGTTGTAGTTGAAGGGTTTTAAGTAGCTCAGAAGGGATTTGACAAGTGATTTTATTCAAAATCTATAAGGTTAATTGATAACTTGGTGAATTCTCCAACATCGAATCACTGTTATGACAGAAACTGTCCAGTTGATTGCTGATGATCGGGGTGATTATGAGTGGCTAAATCAATGAAGGTAATCAGCAGAACAGAGCTGGATCATCCTTTTTTCTTTTTTTTTTCTTCTTTTTTTTTTTTTACAAGTAATGATCAATGTGATTGACAAAGAATATTGTTTAAGATGGCCGCGCGAAGCTGTAGTCTGTCCATATTCTTGTAAAATCCAGACTGTTTTCACACCAGGATGTTTCCCAGGGAAACATCTATTATCCTATTATCACTAAGATGTCAATGTCGCCGAAGTGCGAGCCGGGATTTACATGACTATACAGCAGCTCCCGAAAGACTTTATGGCTTTGCAGTCACCACGTTTCCCACTGGGTCACTAGTGCCATTTCCAAAATGTTTCCTACTACACATGTTGGGATTCCTACATGAAATTCCTCAGTAATGCATTAAAATAAGAATTCTGACAATTTAGCGCGTGCAAAACTCCAAAATCGTAGCATGTCTGATCTCAAAACTCTCAGTTGACTTAAAATTGCATAGTACTGTTAACCAGGTATTAATAAAGTTTTGTTTATCCTTTGTTTGAGTTAATATACAGTACGTGAAATGCTTAGGTATTCCTATTTAAACTGGTGTTTGTGGGAAACGAGTTACAACCTGTGAATGACAGGTGAATGAATGAATGGATGAATGAATGGATGAATGAATGATTGAATGAATGAGGGGGCTGTTTATCCGACTGTGTCACGTCTTTGAAGTTTGCGTCGACGGCTCCTATTTGTCTATATGACGCGGCAATCATGTCGTTGTTGACGCATTTTCGCAGGGAGATGTTACCTGTCGGACAAATCTGTCAATCAAAGGGACGTGGACGCATAAATATCATCAGCGTGGAGACAGGGCCGAGCTTCAGTCCCCTTCTTCTTTCTTGCCTTTCGCATCTGACACAAGAGCGACTGTTTGCGTTTGGAACTACAACGCAATGGGCCGTTTGGATCTCCTCGCAGTTGTGATCATATCCATGTGCTCGGATATTCAGGTGGCATCAGCTTGGTATGTGTTTTACTTCTGGAGGAAAATGTGTGTGTTTACTATACGTGAGCATGGAGTAACAAGACTGTTTTGATTTCCTTCCACAGGACTGTGAACAACTTCCTCATGACTGGACCAAAGGTAAACGCCTCTTGCGCTTTTAATGATTCCAAAGCATACACCTTACATAATGTGATTTTTCAAACATTTTAAAACTGACATTTGCTCTTTTCCCCGTCCAGGCTTTTTTGACCTATGCTAACAGTGTTCAAATTGGCGCACAGAGAGGCATACAAGAATGCAAACATCAGTTCGCGTGGGAGAGATGGAACTGCCCAGAGAACACTCTGCAATTATCTACATACAGTGGCCTGCGAAGAGGTGAGGTGTACATCCAATTACAGAACATTCAGAAGCCAGGTTGCAGAATATGAGTATAATTATTGATCTTGTCAGGATTTTACGCACGGTTTACGCACAGAAATCAGGGTTTTTTTCCCGCCTTTGACATTTCTTGCAGCCACAAAAGAGACATCGTTTGTCCATGCCATCAGCGCCGCTGGGGTGATGTATACACTCACCAAGAACTGCAGTATGGGAGACTTTGACAACTGTGGCTGCGATGACTCCAGAATCGGACAGACGGGTACATTTCCACTGAAATGAATGGAGTTGTCCGTTTTAGGAATTGATTAATAATGTGCTATTTGTGTAGGTGGCAGAGGATGGATCTGGGGTGGCTGTAGTGATAACGCGGTCTTTGGAGAAAATATCTCCAAACAAATTGTGGATGCGCTCGAAGGTGGACATGATTCGCGCGCAGCGGTCAACCTGCACAACAACGAGGCGGGCAGACTGGTGAGACATGCTTCCATTGCTTTATGAGTTTTCTCACGATAATAACGCAAGTTATTAAATATGAGTCCAGTAGATGTTTAACACTCTCGCTGTTGTGATAGGCAATCAAATCCACCATGAGAAGAGCGTGTAAGTGTCACGGAGTATCTGGCAGCTGCAGCATCCAAAGCTGCTGGATGCAACTTGCTGACTTCAGAGAGGTCGGCAACTATCTGAAAGTGAAATATGACCATGCAAAGAAGCTGGAGATGGACAAGAGGCCCGTGAGGGATGGGAACAGCGCAGACAACAGAGGAGCCATTGCGCAGACTTTCCGTAGCATCCCTCGGACGGAGCTGATTTATCTGGAGGATTCCCCGGATTACTGCGTGAAAAACCAGAGCCTGGAATTTCATGGCACGGAGGGAAGAGAATGCCTGAAGGGCGACAAGAGTATGTCCCAGCGGGAGAGGAAGAGCTGCCGCAGGCTGTGCTATGAATGCGGCCTCAGAGTGGTGGAGAAGCGCATCGAAGTAGTCAGTAGCTGCAACTGCAAATTTCACTGGTGCTGCACGGTGAAATGTGACAGATGCACGCAAGTGGTGACCAAATATTACTGCTCAAATAAACACGGTGGGAGAAAGCCACCTAATAAAACGAGGCACAGGCACCGTGGGCACTCAATGTCACGTCGTCAATGAATGGAGCAGTCGAACTGAGCATTCATGTTTGTTTGTTTGATTCGGACTTTTGCATTATCTATTATTTCAAGGCACTTTATCTTATTTGGATTCTGTACATAATTCACGCATGCTAACTCATTTTTAGGAGACCAGTTGTCTCATTTGTTGTTTTTGTCTTCTGTGAAGTCTGCAAAAAAATGTCTAATATTTCATACGTTTTGTAATTGAAAGCATTTCCTAATAAAATAATTTCTGTAATTTGTGTGTCTTGTCATTTGTATTAAAGAAATCTTTTGCCGCACTTTTGAAGTGCCCATACAGGCGTTTCCTAAACGCATCAACCAATCAGCTCCCTCGGACGCGGGGGGCAAAGTAACAAGAGGCCCATTTGTTCTTCAGCCTAATAAAAGAGAACCTCGCAACTGATAAACAAACAGATCTGTCTTTTTAGGCTAAAACAGCGTGGATAACCATGGTACATTTATCATTTTGGCTCCTGCCTCTTCTGTACTATGCGCGTCCAGGAAGCGCTTGGTAAGACCGGGATGATTGAATATGGCTACTTAAACTGGAAGTGGAACTGCATGACTTCATTCTTTATCCTCTGTTATTTCGCAGGGTGGCAAGCAACCTTCTTATGACGGGACCAAAGGTAAACTGAAATGAACTGCTTGACTGAGACAAAAATCATTCATTCGATTAGAAACAAACAAACAAACAAAAACAAACACTCTACTTCACCCCGCAGGCCTATCTAAGATATGCAAGGAGCGTGCAGATGGGGGTACAGAGTGGAGTAGTGGAATGCAAACACCAGTTTGCCTGGGATAGATGGAACTGCCCCGACAGCGCAACTTTACCCAAAGGACTGAGACGAGGTAGGTTGAGGTAAACGCGTTTATTTATTTTTTTCGTTATACATGAATATAAAATGTAATCAACTGGTGTTATGAATGCGTATTTCCTCACGTCGCTCGTTGACAGCCACCAGAGAGACATCTTTCGTGCACGCAATCAGTGCAGCGGGGGTCATGTACACTCTGGCTAGGAATTGCAGTCTGGGAGACCTCGACAGCTGCGGCTGCGACGTCTCCAGAAATGGGAAAATTGGTGAGTTTCTGTATTTAAACTGAAATCATTTGGATGGTTATGTTCCGTTGTGTACATCAAACCTAAAAAAAAATGCAATGATTTTGGTCTAGGCGGCCCTGGTTGGTTGTGGGGGGGCTGTAGTGCTAATGTGGATTTCGGGGAGAAGATCTCCAAACAGTACGTTGACTCACAGGAGACAGGTCAAGACCCCAGAGCTGCTGTCAACCTACACAACAACGCTGCTGGACGACTGGTGAGTTGATTTCACATCAGAATTCCACATCTGAGTTTTCAGCCTCTGCTGGGGCACTGACGCTCTGAATTCCAACAGGCCGTAAAAGCAACGATGAGGCGCATCTGCAGATGCCACGGCATGTCTCAAAGCTGCAGTGTCAAAACTTGCTGGACGCAGCTCTCAGACTTCAGAGAAATAGGAAACTACCTGAAGATCAAGCACAGTCAGGCGCAAAGGCTGAACATCGACAAAAAGCACATGCGAGCCGGTAACAGCGCTGTCAGCCAGGGCGCCATCGTGGACGCGCTGGGCAGCGTCGCACGGACAGAGCTCATCTACCTGGAGGAATCACCGGACTACTGCAGGAGGAACGTCAGCATGGGCCTGTACGGCACCGAGGGCCGGGAGTGCGTGCAGCACAAAGAGGGTTCGACACAGTGGGAGAGGCGCAGCTGCCGCAGGTTGTGTCATGACTGCGGCCTGCGGGTGGAGGAGAAGCGCACGGAGGTATTGAGCAGCTGCAACTGCAAATTCCACTGGTGCTGCACGGTGAACTGCGACGACTGTAAGCGGGTTGTAGTCAAACACGCGTGCGTGAGGAGGGACGGCGCGGATTCGCACGGCTACAGACGGAGCAACAGCGTTTCCAAATAAAACCACACATTTTTGTGTATGAATCTGTTACTTTGTGCACTTTATTCTCTGCAGCGTGTTTATTTATGAATGTCTTATTACAATAAACATTTTAAAAATGCCACGTCTGGATTTCCTTTCAGAACGCACTGCATGCATCATTTTCCTTAATAAACCTCAACTTTAATTCAGGCGACAGCGGCAGATATTAAAATAAGAATGGGTTAACTACACTGAGCAGAGGATTACACGGATCACATGTTCGCACCTAAACAAGGTGTTGATCCTCTTTGAAGTCAACGTGTATTGACTCCATTCAAAGAGCATCGGGGCTTTGAAAGACAAATTAAGGAAGTATTTCCACCCGTAGAAGTTGGGTATTTGGCCCGTTAAACCGAGGACTTCAGTCGCTGTGACACCCCACCGCAAACGAAATGTATCACAATACATCAAAGTCTGAGGGGAAACGGCCTGACAGCTTCTCCCAACTCTGCTTCAACTTTCTCAGTCAATGCGCCAGAGATCGCTGCAGAGGGGACATGCCAGTTCATTTCTTATCTCATAATTTGCAGCTAATTAGGGACCTTCTGTCCTATCTATCTGGGTATTGGGACTTATTTATTTGGCTCCTTCTTCCCTGCAGCCCTTGTTTCTCCTAAACTCCCCACTCAGCTGGAAATGCCATAAATCTGCCACTGCCACAGTGACGTGACTGATGGCATGGATATTACCTCATATGGGGTTGCCATGCCTGGGGGGGGAGATGGGATTGGGGGTGAGGCCGTTTACTTTGAAGCCGTAACGGGATTAAGGCAAGAATTACAGCGTGGATTGATGTCATATTTCAGCATGTCAGTGCAGATGCTTCAGAAAATCATGTCTCTCCATGTCTCACATGTGAGTTGACCTCTGTGAGACAATCAGGGTGGAAGAGCTCTGCGCTCTCATTCTCACATCTGTCTGTTTGCTTGTGGGATGTATTTCCCATGAATCCCTGCTGTGTGTTAATGAAGGTTTAGCCTCACTGGAAGTTCACGCTGATCCACCTCCTATCCCATATTTCCATTGCTGGCTCCATATTGCTCCCATATGATGAGCAGGGTTCAAGTGATATTGCCAAAAGTGTTAACAAATTAGTGCAAAAATTAATCGTTTTTGTTTTTCCTCCAAAAGCTTGACAGCCCACTTCCACAGTAGGTGTCTTTCATTGGGGGTTTCTTTCCACAATCCGGATAGAGGAAAGGGGGCTGCTCTCCCACAAGGACCCCCCAGGAGCACTCATGAATTCACCCAGACAAGCCTGGAGTCTCAGGGGGGATCTGAGTGTGATTGATCATCCTTTCTCTGCCATGTTTTCCCCTCTCACCTGGGTGTGAGATAACAAGAGGCCTGTCAAGGAGCAGCAGGGCCCAACTGTAAATCAAATGCACAACATGTGCTGCCTTTTATTCTGTCTTTCTCTTTTATATCCGAGGGCATTTGTTTCTGGTCACTTTCTGGGTGAATAGTATTTCTATTTAAATATTCTATAAAGGGCTTCCAGGTTTTGTGGAAAATGTTACCAGAACCCGCAGGTAAGAATCTAACCTTCTCAAATTCAATATCAGTTAGGACCTCCCCTATTGTGTGAAGGGGAAAAAACATGTTTCCACTTAAACAAAATAAGGCGTCTGGCCAAGAGAGTTGTAAAGGCCAATACCCACCACAGGAAGATTAGGTGTCATGTGTGTATGTGTGTGTGTGTGTGTGGGGGGGGGGGGGAGCAGGGCAAGGGGCAACTAAACAGGGCCATGCAAGCATCAGGATTAAGATCCATATTGAAAATTATTGCAAGTGTATCAAAAATTTGGCACCAGAAGCCACAAAGCTTCAGACAGGACTAAAACATGTGTGAGAGATTAGCAGGTGACTCTTTACACCTATTACAACTGTCATGGTGCCTGGGTAAATTTTCATCCGGCGGGCGTTTGTGTAGTGACCTAAAAATCACTATGAACTGAACTGGCTGCTATTCATGAAGAATAATCCTGATTCAAAATAAGATAATTTTATCTGCTTCTCACATTAAGGAAGAAAACAAAACATAAATGGATGAGGCCAATATTCATAATCAGTGATGAATAAATGCTTAAAAAAAACAGAATTATTTTTTAAAAATGTAGTATTGTTCCCAATAACAACCTGTGGACTGTGTTGCAGAAGCGAGTCTGACCTCCATGCAGCCAGCAAGTGTGATCAGAATACACAAATTGCAAAGATATACATGAGCAAAATTGTAAAAAAATACAAGCATGCTCTTGGTGTACGTCGCCTTGCCTCCATCCACTACAACACCCACCATGTCCACCAGAGGGCGGTGTTATCAAAGGTTTCTGTCTGTGTTTTTGAATGTGGTTTCGGCTGCCATACCAGGGAACTGCACCCAAGCTCCTTAACCCAAATTTTGATAAATTAAATTCTCAGAAAAAAGATTGGGAAAGAGAATACTGGATGCTCTCAACATTTATTTAATAATTTTATTATACTATAAAGTTAAATATATTAAAAAAAAACAACAGATGACAATATTGTTCAAATACAAAACGCCACCATGGCAAAATAGGTTTACTTGGTTTTTATATCTTTTTTATTATGGCTAATGCTTTAGTTTTAAATCCTGACATCTTTGAGGAAAAATGACCACAAGCTTAAATTACTCAGACTGTTACTGCCTTTTAAGGTCTTCAGAATCCTCTTTCTGCAGCAGAGACACAAAACAAAGCATCAAAAATTAGGTTTCAGTAGATATTCCATGCTAAACTAATCAAGATTCAGTTTAGGTCTGTGTGCTTAGAACTTATGTCCTAAGAACTGGGTATTTGTGTTCGGCGCATCTCGATGCCACTGAATCAAAAGGGTTTCTAAAAAACATTGAAACAATCCTTGATGGAAAAATGTGAACACAGAGAGAAAAGTCAGCAAAGTAAACCAAAACAATCGAATGTTGCGGTGAGCCTTGGGGAGTACTTGATGCTGACTTGTGCTGTGCTGCGTCATTAGTTCCTTGTCATTTGTGTATGCTGCTGTGCTGTAGAGCTACCCTGGGGTGAGGGAGATGATTACCCATCACACACACACACGCGCGCACACACACCCTTCCACTACTTCCTGATGCCGTAGTCCAGAGTGATGAGCCAGTGCTGTGTCCTGCACCCGGGGGCTTCTGGCCAATACTAGAACCAAGCTTAATGTGGGCATTGGCTTCTGCATGCTAATTTTTGCATATGCACACGTCCGGACAAATGTTACATTTTCAGAGTAACAAAGGTCATTGTTATGCAATCCTTTTTTGTTAAGCTGTATGTTAATAGAATGAGGAAAAGACTGATTTTTACACAGCATTACCTTTATTTCCAACACTTCAGAACCAGGGCACACGGACGGCTGCTCTCCCTGTCGGGTTTTTGGAAATGCCAATCTGTCAGGGTGGCCAACACAAACGATGAGGTCACAGAGCCTCAGCTGGGTGCGCACTGCAGAGAGAAAATATTACCATGTTTCACAAAAATGGCTCAGGTCAGAAAAGTTGTACGATAGACGAAATGCATCAAAAAACAAATTATCGCACTCTTTTTAAAAAATATTCTCAATGCAACAAATGTTTTCTCTTTGGTTTAACTGACGTCTACCAACTGGTTTGATTCAGTGTGGTACATACACGCAAGTAGGTCCATGTGGTTAGACAAGTTTTCCAGCCTCTGCAGCATGTTTTCCAGATCAGCAAATGTAGCTGAGTTAGCTATCTCTGAGCTCTTCTCTGTATTTTCCATCTGTAACATAAAACAAAACACAGTACATCAAGTAAATCATGAGCAGACTTCACTTGTCTTTGCAGCAATTGAATTAAAAATAAACAAACATACATTCTTTTTTGCTTTAATGTTTTTATTATATTCAGTATTACAAACAGATCAAAACAAAGCAGGGAGATGCAGTTTAGAAATCACTGCATAAAAACAGCTAAAGCACCTGCTGCTGCCAAATAACTCAAACAGAAGAACGTTTCAAACCGCTTTAACGATTCCGGTTAATATTTTGGAACAGACTATGTAAGAATGGCATCATATATCAGTCTGGGTGAGTTCCTGGGGCAGCAGAACTGCTGTCCGACTCTGGGACTCCACAGACTGCAGCTCTGCATCCGTGATAAGCGTCCTCCAGCTTCTGCACTGAGGAGGCAAGTTCGGGGTTGGTCCGCATGACTACAATGTCATGAGCCATCGAGGTCAGCTGTACTGTGGGTGGACACAAGACAACCGCATGGAACAGCCGGCTCAATTGTCCCGCAGATGTTGATAAAGTGAAGCATCACAGTTACATACGTGACATCTTCTCTGTGTGTTCTATCATTCTCTCCAAATCCTTCGTGAGCTCCAACATATGGGTATTGGCGTTCTGATGAAGCTCGATGAACGATGAATCAGCCATCTAAGTTAAAACTGGTGGTATTACTTGTTTAAAAACTCATTCAAAGATGTAATTTAAGCAATTTTTGTGGCTGTCCACCCGTCAACCTAACACGGTCAATTAGCTAAAGTAGCTGTTGTCAGCTAATTTTAGGCGACAGCCGCGACACATTTAGGATACATTTGATTAAAAATCTTCATTTAGACCTAAAGTTTAGACAATTGTTTTTGACGACAAACAACGGCTTGGTAGTGGATAAAACCAACCGAAAACACTGTTTATCCTTAAAACATGTAAAACTTACTTTCTTGTGTGGCAAGTCCTCATGCGAATTAAAAACACCGAAGAGGGCTGCGTCAATTTAAATATAGGTTAAAATTCCTACACTTTTACAAGGTCGTTTGAACGCAACGCAATAAATCCTGACTAATCTGATATTTATGAGCGCAAACATGAACATGTTTTAAACCCGTTAGGATACTTAATTCTTGATCATCCAGTGAATATATTTACAGAGTTCTTTTCTATGTTGCGTCAAAAAAATTAAAACAGAAATATTTTACAAGATATCCATTAATATAAATAATGTAAAACAAAGTCAAAGCAAATATACAAAAGTAATATATACAAGTGCTTCAAAAAAAAAAAAACAAAAAAACACTTTTATATATTTTTCTGCCACTGGCGTTCACAAACTTGCTTCTGAGGTAAGAAGATTAAATATTTGGAGGAAATAAATCTAACTCAATTGATGCTACAAATTATCTGAGTGTCAAAGAAGAAATTCCCCCTAAGGGACAAAGCTAGCTGACATTACTGGGGGGAAAAGAAAGCAGGAACGGACATCTTACCTAGTAAAGCAACCAATCAAATGTGACAGTGGGCGTTTCCAGGAAAAAAGACATAAAGCAGGTATGACAGGTGACATCTTTACAGAGAGCAAGGACAAACAGGTGAGCAAGGATCTGAAAGAGTAGCTGGTGATTTTTTTATTTATTTATTTTTTTGTTAAAAAAAAAAAAAAAAAAAGCTGCTCCTTCTTAAAAGAAATAAGACACAAAGAGCGGACAGGAAGACTTGAGGGAAAAGGACCAAAAGGACAAAGAAGACTCTTTGGAAGCTGAAAAGAAGATTAACAATGTCTTCATTTGAGGCCCAGGGACAGTCCCCTCCGCGGTGTGGCCCACAGTTCCCCAGCCTTGGCCAGGAGCCCCCTGAGCTCAGCATGTACAGTGACTGCTACTATCCACCTCCATCGCTGCCAAGTCCTCAGCGCACCACGCCGGCCTCCTACGACCTGAACGACTACGCCACGTCCTCCTCAAACCCTTACCTCTGGTTTAATGGCTCTGGCATCAACACGTCTCCGTATCTGGCTACAACGGGCACCCCCGGCAATGCCAGCAGCCCTTTCATCCCTCAACACTATGGCATGCAGAGGTCTTACCTGGGTCCCGCTGGTGCTGGAGGTCCGGGAGGGGAGCTAAGCTGGTTTTCTCTGCCCTCACAAGAAGACCTGATGAAGCTGGTCAGGCCTCCATACTCCTATTCAGCTCTCATCGCCATGGCAATTCATGGAGCCCCTGATAAGAGACTAACCTTGAGTCAGATTTACCAATATGTAGCTGACAACTTCCCTTTTTACAACAAGAGTAAAGCCGGTTGGCAAAATTCAATCAGACACAACCTGTCACTTAATGACTGCTTCAAAAAAGTACCACGAGATGAAGATGATCCAGGTAACGTTTTATATTTTATATATTTCATGTATTCGGAACTGTGAAAACGTCTCTGTATTCAAGTTGTGTTACATCTCTGCAGGTAAAGGCAACTACTGGACACTTGACCCCAACTGTGAAAAGATGTTTGACAACGGAAACTTCCGACGCAAAAGAAAGAGGAAGTCTGACACTCTTCCCAACGGTGACAGCGTTTCAGGAGGTCCGGAGTCAGGAGACAACGACCAAGGCAGCCCCAAGCACAACCCTGCCCTCAACATCTCCCCATCAACAGACAGGATTCCCTCCCCGTCTTCGTCCGGCGTGGTACCCTGTCTCAGCAGCTTCCTGACGGAGATGTCTGGATTGACCGGTGGAGCCTCCAGCGAGGTGGGAGGCGATTTAAGCAGGCCCCTGCAGCTCCCTCTTGATGGCTCACATCGGCCTGTGCAGCCCACAAGTTTTAGTAGCTACTCTCCCAACCCGGGTGGGTCAGAGTGGGTTCCACAAGTTCCCGGTCCCCCTGTGCTCTCCTCTTCACCCACCCCCTCATCTATAGGCTACACTAGTCCCATCCTCAGCCAGTTCACCGGGTCCAGCGGGCATTTTTACCCGACGATGGAATCCACAGGTGTCATCTACCATCGTGAGGGCACAGAGGTTTAAAGTGAAATGGAGGTTTGTTTTGACTCTTGACAGGAAAGATTACCTGTCTAATCACTTTTGGGGTAGAGTTCTGATAGGCACACACACGCACACACACATACACAGTATGTTTGTGCTGACTGAGAGCTTTGATTCCCACAGGAACAGCTGAGTCAGTCGCAGACAGCAGCAAGCGTCCCTCCTTGAAACCGCTGTCTGTCTCACTATCAGATCCCCAGTCAGCTTTTATTGGTCCCAGGGCTATTATCTCTATCTGAAATGACTCATAACTGATTCTGGATCTGATCTGCTGACATCTGGTCGTTGTCATGTATTGTTCCTGTAGGGATCAAGCTCAGGCAACAAATTGAGGAATCGTATGTGTGTGTGTGTGTGTGTGTGTGTGTGTGTGTGTGTGTGTGTGTGTATGAGTAAACAATGCTGTAAATCAAAAGATAAAGAGATTTGCTCAAAAGAGATTTGCTCATCTTTTTTGTCCAAGAGTCGGATGCAAAATTGTACTTTGTAAATACATGAATGTGCTGTGTAGTTTGATAAATTTGTATTGTTCGTTTTCTTTTTTGGTAAATAGTATAAATTGAGTTACTGATGGTATATGGTATATGTGATGTAACTGTGTTTTTTTTAATATTAATAAAAGCATTTAGAATTATACATTTGCATTTTTTCACTTTATCTTCTGTGAATACATATGTGAATGTCAAAGGAGCAATACGCTCTAGTGTTTTCCCTCTTTTCTGAAAATAGAAGGAAAAATAAGCATTCCGTGACAGAAAACAGCCCCGTAAGGAAAGCGATGACCAGTAGTGTCAAACCCGCATGTCTGAGTAACCTGATCCGACTGTGATGGTAACTGCTAACTGCTCCTCGTAAACGTTGGAAATCCACATTCTCATGGTGTTTCAGCTTGTTGCGCCAAACAGAAAATTTCGTCACACCATTTATACACAGTGCTGACGGGACGCAAAGGGCTCGACTGATAAAAGATATAAAAGTGAAAAAGCATGAAGTAGTTCAATTTACAAAGAGTATAAGGATGAATTCCGGCACAGTTAGTGAACGTACAGCTGCTAATCTGAAAGGTAGCCGAGAACATTCTAACAAATTAAGTAATCAGTTTATTAAAACATTTCATTGCACAAAGACATAATATTAAATTCAGAACAAAAGAGGTTTTTATTGTCATTGAAAGACACAAGACACAAACAGACAAATGCTCAGTAGAAAAGATAACAATTAATTATAACATCTAATTAGTATAAATATAAGAGTACAAAAAATAAAAAAAAGATGGTTAACTGTTGATTCTCTCACCAACTTGGCCCTGTTTCCATAACCTACGTTCCATGATCGTATTAAAACTTTGAATTTTCATGACCCTCTAATCCTTTGTTTACCCAGAAACACTGGCAGCATGACCACCATTTACACTAAACACAAGAAAGAAAGAAAGAAAGAAAGAAAGAAAGAAAGAAAGAAAGAAAGAAAGAAAGAAAGAAAGAAGAAATCTCTTGGCACAATTTTGCATTAGCTAATCTGTCAGATTTGCATAACTGATGTGAAGAACTGCATCACATCTTCCTTTCTTGTTAGTGTCCCTTTTGCAAACAAATGTGATTTATTTAGAAGTTGTTCATGATTTACGAGTGTGGCAAATCCATTATGCAAACCTGCATTTTTTTCCCCGCCAAGACTGCAGAGTGGATGAGGTACTTAAGTGGGTGGGGGGGTGAAAAGCCGTTGTCAACAATGTAAGCTGTCTTCCATTTCGCCAATCCACCTTGAGTTATGTCAGCCAACGGGAAGGTTATAGTGAGGCCTTCTTGTCTCAGAGACATCATTAACTGTAGTCATCATCTTCTGCTGCCTTATTCAAACTGATAACACTAATATCTCAAATAGATGCAAATCCACAGGAGACTAAGTGGTACTCCCCAGATGGAAGCAGATAAGACAACGGTAAAAACCTGAAAATGTACTTTAACTTAAAGTAAGTTTGTTTTTAAGACACACTTCTTCTATTGGAGCTCAAAATATTATTGATATTTTAGAACTTCTTTTGACTTTTTCCTAAAATATTTGACAGAAAGTGGTTTTTTTTGTTTTTTGTTTTTTGTTTTTTTGTTGTTTTTTTTTACCTCATTTAGCCATCATACACTTGTCCAACTTGTTATGACATCCAATAATTATACATTTATCCTCCTGGCTTTACTCCTCATCTGCTTTTGTTTTTGTTTGTTTCTTTGTTAGAAAAGTAAGTCTGGATTCATTAACGTCCAAAAAGTACAGTTTATTAGAGACATGTGCCATATGGCTGTTGGACAACACCATGTGACTGAGGGATACACAGCACAGCATCCATCACTTACATGTTACTGTAGCTGTGGACCTTCCTCACCTCCGGCAGCAGAATTATTGCTCAAGAGTGATAAGATTAAAATCTATAAATCCTCCTCTCCACCTGCCGCCTGGCTCGTGGCAGTCATCAACACACCTGTCGAAGATGGGGAACACGCCCCCACACTCATTAACCGTGGGTGTGTGTGTGTGTGTGTGTGTGTGTGTGCGTGCATCCACAGAGGGCATTCAAGTGTATGGTGTTTTTAATATAAACTCAGACAAAGAAGGCCTACACCAGAGCTGCCATGTATGAGAGACTTGTGTTTTTAGGAGCTGTCCTGATTATTAAGGCATAAAAAAACAGATTTCACATCTCACTGTTCGGAGGATAAAGAGCTGGTAAACTGTGACAGCTTGTAAATCTGCTTTAGTCCTCCCAGAGACAAGAAAAACACAACCTGAAACGAAAACTGTCCTGTTATACCAAAAACACACACGCACACCTTCTATATTTACTAAAACAGTCAAGTCCTATCAAAGCTGTTTAGTAAACGGTAGGACGGAACGTCAAGCCTGGAGACATGTCGTCATGCCCGGTGCTCCAGTTTGTTGTTTTCAGTAAATATCCTCACACACTCCCAACACAGGTGATGAGAGTCACTGAAAACCTTCCCTGTTTCCCTGAAAGTTGCAGAACAACCTTCTCTGTCCTCTTTACAGGTCAGTACAAAGTCCAGGAACTGTCCTCAGGACACTGCTTTTATTAAACTTCACCGTTAACCTCTCAATAATTTGCCCTTTTCTTATGCTGTAGTGCACAAAGAAAAAGAAATGCTGATTAAGATACACAGATGATACCTTGCCTGAATATTTGGGAATTTTCCAATTTGACATCATTGGCAGGAACAGTCCACAAAAACCATTCCAGCCTCTCCCAATCCTCCATGACAAGACAAGTAGATCCCAGTGTCCCCGACTCCAGAGAACGCTGCAGTGAGTGATCTCCCCTTGCTAAACGGGGCTTTTATACACGATTTGGGAGGAAAGTGAAGTTTAAAGACAAACACTGAGACTGTGTGTATATATGAATCATTGCTATTTCCCCCTAAAATATTTTTCATGTCAACATACAGTAAACAAGGTGATATGAAGACGGCTTTGCAGAAAGGGAAGGGAAAGGGAATGATGAAACAAGAGGGAATATTATTAAGCTTTGAATGAATAAATTCAACTTTTGCAAGAATTTGGCAACATCATAGTTGAAAACATGATTCAACATCTGTATTTTATTAATATTATTAATAATAGCAGTTTTCAGTAAAGTAAAAAGACTGAATAAGATGTTTATATTGAAAGTACTTGCTCATGCACAGACTGGATCAAGTTCAAGCAGTGTAAAAAATGAAGGGTAGCTATTTTATAAACAAAATATACTTAAACTTCTGGAAGGCTTTGCACACACGTATTCAGTTAAGAATTATATCTGCGTCTTCTTCATATTTGCAGTACTTTGCTGAATTTTAGGGACAAAAGCCCTCATGAGACCAAAGGAATGATATGCTGCCAATGCTTCAATCTTCAGCTGCTGCTTTACCGTCAGTTTGCCAATAGATGTCACTGTTTATGCAGAAAGTGCAGACTCAAATCCTAATCTGACACAAATAACGTTCGAAAGCCTTCTCAAAAGGCTTCATCGCGATGTTGTGTGGACAGTAACGTTAACATTCACTTTTTGCTTTAGTGAGCTGAGTGGTGCTCGGATCAGGAGGCGTCTGTTGAGGAATAAAGTCAAATATGTGGGTGATCAGGATCATTTTAGGGTGAAAGTCATAGATACACTCTCACACACTAATTTGCATTCATTAATAATAATAATAATAATAATAATAATAATAATAAGAAGAAGAAGAAGAAGAAGAAGAATACTTTTTATTTCTGAAGCGTTTTTATAGATGCTCAAAGACACTACAAAGATAAAAACATCTGAGACATAAAATATGACATAAGAAAATAGCAGAAGAAGAAAAATAAATAAAAGCAATAAATAAAAGGAAAAAAACACAATAACAGCAATTGAGAATAACAGGTCGGATAAAATCATACATCATAAACTAGTTTAAAAAGATGCGTTTTTAGTTGTGATTTAAATGTTATGAGGTCTGTACAGTGTCTGATGGATATGGGAAGTGAGTTCCAGAGGGAGGGGGCAGCAATAGAGACAGCTCTGAGCCCGCAGGGTCCGTGCTTGGTCCGTGTGGGTGGTGAAAGGAGATGTCCGTCAGATGAGCGAAGGTTGAGGGAGGGGGCGTGGAGGTGAAGCAGGTCAGAGAGGTAAGGGGGAGTCTGGTTGTTGAGTGCACTGTGTGATGGGGACTCAGTGCAGGTTTCAGAGGACAGGGGTGATATGGTCTTGGGAACAGGTGCGTGTGAGCAGGCGGGCCACGGCCACATTTGCGTCATAAGAGCAAGCCTGTACATAAACCTTTGTTTATTTTGACTACTAGACTGTTGTCAGGCTGCTGTTTCGGCATAGCTGCAGACGTATGCATAGAAGACCAAGAAAAGTAGATATAAATAAAATACTACCATGTCGACTCAGGCAACTATAGTTGCCTCAGTGAAATATTGTACTGCAATAAAGTTTGTTGTTTTAACCGTGAATGTCTGTTATTGAGGGAGGAACAGTACCCGTTTTAAACAGCACGTCTTCTTTTTCATTAGTTAGCACATCTCAGGGTTCATACAGAGAATCAATGACAAATTAATTGTCTGCCTGCTGTGTTCAGGTAAAGTGAAAGTTTCACGCATGGCTGACCTGGATAGATCATCAATTCAGTGGTAGGCAGGACTGATGGCAGCTTTAATGGGCCTCCAAACATAACAAAAGCAATAACGCCGAAATGCCGGGGATCATTTTGTGGATATTACGGTTTTATTGTGGTAGAATCGATTTTCTTGCTCTCACATTTCTACATAAAGATCGATTTCTTTTTTGTCATCAGTTATTTTGTGCTTCCTGATGCCTGATTGTATAATTGATCACTGCTGTGGTGACTGGATTTGACTTTGCAGTTCAACTGACAGAATAATAATGAGAGGTCAGTTGAACATGCAGAGCTTTGCGCACTGGAGGGGTTCCATATTTAGGCAAGTTACTGAGGTGTGGCCACCAAAAAAAAAAAAAAACCCTAAGGAGTACATGTTGTTCCTAGAGCAGGAATAGATTGACTAAGCCATTAAGCTGATTTCTTATTTTTTTTCTTCTCTCCAAGATGGAAGACTCGACTGTGCTTTTAAGCAGGTGGCCAGCACACGTGGTTCAAACAGTTCACTGATATTCCTAAAGCCCCAAAGCCTTAACTTTTTAGTCATGAATTTATTCTCTTCTCTCAATGCTTTCTTAAGACTCTGCAAAGTGTGGCTGCGGACTGCATTCTGTCTGAATTGATGAGTAATTACCTTAAACATATGAAAGAAAATTATGACCACACCAACATGGATATGTTGCCACACAGTGGAAGATACTGAAAGTGACTATAGCGAGTGTGTTTTTGCAATTACTCAGTAATTGGCTATTTAGCTCCAGCTTCTCTCAGCAGTCATTAGAGATGCAGGAAGCAGTTGGGCGCCTAATTATTTTTTTTACTGCAGTGCAACTTTAATTCTGCCCAGGCCAGGCGTAGAAGATTGGCCGGCTGAACCTTCATTTTTCCACTGGGGTTTGCTCAAGTTCTCAAATAAAGCAACTGGTGCATGTTAATTGGTGTGACTATATCCCCGCAGCAAAAGGAGCGTGTGTGCGTGCATGCGTGTTTAAAGGTGAGCAGATCAGTTGGTTCCTGCAGACAAGTAGCGTCCCTTGACAGCTCCCATCAGTGGTGTAGATGTGTGCTCTCCTGTGAATACACCCACACACGCTTACGGTGTTTTTCTGCAAAAGCATTTGCATAACATTTACATACTGTAACTGGCTTCCCCTTCTTGCTTTCTTTTACTGAAAACAATACTTTGGCATGTCATCCCCAAAAGGGGATGTTTTGCACAAAGAGATCAGTGCTTTATTTCATGACTTGGAAATCTATAGTCTTATTAATGATACGAGGACGACCTAATAGATACACTAAAACTGGTTGACATTGCATTCCACTGCTGGAAACATGTGCACAAGTTTTGCTGTGAATCTTTGAGTGATATTTTCTTAAATAGTCCAGAGAAAAATGTAACATGATTTTCCCAAAGTTCGGAATCCATGATAGATCTTGCTTTTTACTGAACCGACTGAAGGCTTTGGGAGAGCTGTTGTTTAAAGATAAGTTTGGAATTATATGGCAATGTGGCCTTCAAGTGAAAGCGTATAGTGTAGAACCATTTTCAAGACTATTTTAAAACGCTTTTGTTGGGATTTTTTTTTTCTTTTGATTAACCACAGCAGAGACATGGCAGTGTGTTGTGTCGCCCTGCTTCTGAATAGCTACAGCCTGTCACGGATGAAGGTGACAGCGGAGTGAATAATCTGTGCACCTCTCCTCTCTGAAATTAAATCAGATGCCACACAGGTCGAGATGTTAACCATTCCTGACACGCCACGTCATTTGAATTTCAAGAAGGCAAAAGGTGACAGGAATTGCTCTAGGGAGAGGGGTAATTCTGGAGAAGGAGACTATGGGTCAGAGGAGTGATTCAGTCCACTCTGACCCAGTCCAGAAAGAGCACTTACAGGAGCAGATCCTTCAAAAATAAACAGTTATTCAGCCAAGCAGGTAGTATTTGAACTAAGAAACCAACCGTGGAATGAAATCATTCGAAATAAACATCAGCAAATGCAGCAGTAGCTCAGCCATTCGAGGTGTTCTCAGATAACGTCAATCCACACTGGATCCCGTGGGATCGACTGGACTGACTGTTGGTGGATTTACACTTC
Organism: Pao palembangensis; assembly: GCA_015343265.1. NCBI lineage: Eukaryota > Metazoa > Chordata > Actinopteri > Tetraodontiformes > Tetraodontidae > Pao > Pao palembangensis. Next base: position 5,950,049 of record CM027082.1, read on the forward strand.
AGTTGCTCTATTAAAGCAGACAGGAGCACTCTGTCTTCAACACAGGCACAGAAACAGGCCTTGAAGAAAAAATATGCGATATCAAAACGATATCAATATAAAACAGACTCAAGTTTTGTTAGGGAGAAGAAAGAAAATCAGTGCTAAATGCTGAGGACCAAATGTATATGTAGTAGAGCCAACCTCCACCCTTCTTTTCTCCATTTCTTGGAGCTTATCTCAAAACCTTCAGCTCTGATTTTACAGCAACAGCCCAGAGTTAACGAGCCTCACTAGATCCTTTATAATGCATATTAATGTGTGTTTCTCTGGAAAACAGAAATAAGCCTCCCTTGACATTTCAATAATAATAATAATAAAAAAAAAACAGTTAAGTATTAAGTATTCTGTGATGATTTAGTTTGATCCATTGTGCAACTGATTGCAAATGATGATGAATGACTAATGTTCCTTGGAGACTGGTTGAGCTGCATGTTGATGTCCCAAAGCAATTTGAAGGGGATATAAAATTTAATTTCTGATATAAGGGATAAAACTCCTTTCCGCTTGCATCCGATAAGGAAAACCCCGTTTTCGTTTCCTAAAACTGTGGAATGATTGCGCAACAGATGACAGCTATAAGCAGGTTTTACTTTAAATGAAGAAGAAATTGTTTATCCGAGGTCACAGCCTGAGCTCCATGATGGCTCATCCCTCTTTTTTTCCCCTTACTATGTAAGTAGACTGAAAAAAATTACACTGTAAAAAATATTTTGACTGTATCAATACAGCATTTGCCTAGTGGAAAATATGGGTTTATCCCTGAGGATAAAGAGATCAATTGTACTTTTTTCCCAGATTGGAGGCAGATGTTAGTGTATTATTGTGACTGATTAACTGTCTGATAAACTCATGCAAATTTTCTCTTCCCTAGCAGCTATTTTTTTAAATGTAACTGTTAATGACTTTATTTTCCGCGAATAGAGATATGTATCTGATATTTCTGGTGACTATCACTGTAGAAAGAAAGAAAGAAAGAAAGAAAGAAAGAAAGAAAGAAAGAAAGAAAGAAAGAAAGAAAGAAAGAAATTAGCCATAGTCAGAGCGATGTTTGAGCTATAAAATAATAGGAAAACATAGCTGTATTATATGGAACATGGGCATTTTTTTAATATTCTAGAAAACAGCTCTTAGGAGAAATTTGATTTCATATTCAACAATAATTTTATCTTCTCTCTCCACATTAATCACTTTTAGAAAAATAATTAGTGCCTCTTCGACGGCCGCTTTAATGTCCCAGTTATTTGTGAGCCATTAGGGATGGATGGGGATGCTGAGACACTGTCCCTGCACACTAGCTTTTTTTTTCATGAATCAACGGACGTGCACAGTTAAGGACAACTCCTAGGATTGGACAGGTTCCCTTCATCCATTATTTTTCCGTATTGATTCTTGTCCTTAGAGGGCATAAAAGTGGCAAAGCAATATCAAATGCAGGCGTGGTTAGGAGTCCTAGAGGCTGCGTCATGCTCCCAGTCCCAAACAGAATGCTGTGCTATGCTCTATGAATACTGTCTTCAAAAATAATAATACATCAGTGAATAAATATAATACTTAAGGGAACAGGCAGCTAATATAATATATGTAGGTAGAAAACTCAAAAATGAAGATAAAACACTGAAGAAAGTAAAAAAGAGTAGAAATGCACTGAAATTACAGGAAGCAACATCAACAGTGTAACAGTGTATATGAGGAATTTCCTGAAAAACAGAGCCAGTTTTAATAGATTTGCCTAAATAATATTTGCTTCCTTATCAGCTTCCAAGTCAACATTTTAAATTAAATTTGTTAACTGGTCAAAGAACTGAAGGGGCTAGATTCCTGGTAGCATACTGGCTCTGTAGAGGGCTGTGCGACAGTGTGAGCACATCAGTATCCTCTAGTGAGGATCTATACTCACTTCTGGTGTCGTTATTCAACCCTGCAGTTACAGTACTTGGTAATTTGCAATCAGTGGTTGTAGAAATGTTTCTGCACATTTTCTCTTGGTAATGATAGTGCTTTAAGTCACGCAAAGGTCAGTATGTTTTACCAAGTTCTCTTTTCAAATGAATGCACAAGAATAAATTATGCATAGCATGAAATAACAGGCTGCATATAAGTTGTTGTTGATGGAAAAGTTTGACAAAAATGTAACATGGCCTGGAGACATCCATCAAATTTCTGAGGTTTCAGCACTAATAAAGCTCTGGGTATAAGCCAGCAGGGGCTAAAATGCTTCTTGAAAATTACAATTCCATGTAATTGTATGTGAGGGAACTCACACTTTCCACATAAATGATCTGGCTTAGAGTCAAGCATCTTTTCAAATCATTGCAGCATTAATTCAAACATGTTCCTCCTGGATGTGGCAGTTTTCATTTAGAAGAGATTTATCTCCAATTGTGCAGTCCTGTGACATCTCCATTTGTCATCTGAGAAGCAAATAGCCAGGCCTGGAATGCAGGGGATGGTGTTTCCATTTCTTCAAGCCTTTGCGGAAATAATTAGATGAACATTAGCTGAAACAGCTTGTTGTCAAAATGTAGCTCATGCTTAAATAAAAGTATCTCCATCAGAGGACTGAGTGGACAAAATTCACAGGCAGCACATGGGAGGATGTGTACTGTGTGGAATTAGATTTAATTCCGTGTAATGAAGTCAGAGACAGTGATGACATGATAAGTACATAACATAACAGCAGCTTCATTTGTGGCAGGTAGGCAAATGTGGGACAGGGTCCTTCTGACACAGAAGGGAGCTGTTCGGAAGAAGCTGAAGGCTGGTAATGCAAGGAAACTCTTAGCAGGGAATGTGGGTGGTGGGAGGCTTAACTGGGATAAAGGCTGGAGCTGGAGAATATGGAGACTGAGCACCGAAATGGCAGAAAGCTAAATCCTTACAGCAGCAATCACAGATTAGGTTCAGTCATTAAAATCTTGAGTAATTTACCATTCAGAAGCCACAGCCTGTCTACCACAAAACAGAGACAATCTGGCAGTGGGAATGAAGGTAAACAGCCTCTTTTTACTGCTTCTGATGATGATCAACCTCAGGTGTGAAGCAGCCGTCCCCTCAGCCACCTTACAAACCACGCCCAGCTCCTGTCAAAGAGACGCCCACAACCCGTGCCCCAGCTTCCACACACCACAGGCTGACTATAATGACCTTTTAAAGTAGGGTGCATCTCATGTCGTGTTTAGCTGAAGCTGGACAGAAAAAAGGTCAAATCAGACTTAACATGGGTAGAAATAAACTGCTGCAGGTCAAGTGCTTGTGCAGGAGGCTCATAAGTCAATATGAGGCTGTGTACCTTGAAGGCCTTGTCACACATACTGGAACTCCTGGCGATAAATTCTCAGGAGGCATGCGACATAATTTGAGAGTAGCTAACAGGGATTAATCTTGGTGTTACCGGTGGGGAAACAAAAAGATTGACTGTTTAGCAGGAAAACAGCTTCAAACTCTGTTTGGGTTGAGGTCATCAAACGGGCTCAGAGAAAGTTATCATTGTTATCTTTGCCAGTAATGTCCACTAATAAGGCTTGAACTGGGTAAAAGACAAATAAAAAAGGCTTTCAAGAGTTGAGTGTCTATGATGCAACAAGGGTTGTTTCATGAACTGAGACTAGAGGCAGAAATCAGAAGCTAAATTAGATGATGACTGTTCCCGAAAAACAGAACTAAAAGTGAATGGAGATGAGAAAGAGCCCAGAAGGTGGTTTGTCAGGGCCCATTGGAAAAGGCAAACGCAGAATATATTTTTTAAAAGATGGCACAGGAGGAAAGATGAAAGAGACTTAAATGAACAAGCCTCATGCAAATGCTAATTATATAGTATGATTGCGCAAATGGGTATTGGTGTCCATGCTATGTGCCTGGATATGTGAGTGGGGCACAGCAAAGAAAGAAGGCAGTGTAAATGAGAGATTCAGTGGTGAGAGAGCAAGAGAAGGAGAGAGAGAGAGAAGGAGGGAATGCAGTGAGGCAGTGTGGAGAGATGACTACAGCTGTGCAGGAATACACGGAGACAGGAACTAATATCAAAACGGCCCCACCGGAGCCCACGCTCCAAGACTGAATTACAGATGCACCTGGGGATTTAACATCAGATGACGGAAACGCTGGAAAATATTTGTGAATAATTAATAAAAAGGAACTCAATCTCAGCCAATCACAACATCTAGAACAGAGGCAGAAGCAAAGGGGAGGAAACAAAGGACAAAGTGGGGAGAAGGAGTGACCGGAGGTCGAAAAAAAGAAGCAAAGGACTGAGACAGGTAGGAGACAGAGATAATTATGTGTAATGACAATTACAGTTGTAGTCTGCAGGTCTGCAGTTGGAGATGTTAGTTAAAAAAAAAAAAAAGACCCCAACAGTGTTCCTCTGCATTATAGTTTAGATTAGCAGCACTCTGCATGGAACACATTTACTATTTAATAAAATTTCTCTGCTGAGATGGTTCAAACATTGTTATCTGAACCTTATTGAGATGTCAGTTTCACCTTTACGCATGGATGCATTGTGAACGGCCAGAAATACAACCGTGCATGACAAATTTAGATTATCGGGCGGAAATTCAGCGTGAAATACGACTGAGATGTGACAGTGACATTTATCTGCAGGGTGGTGGGGGGTGTGCCAGACAACAGGGAATTCTTGATGAGTTTAAAATGGGTTACTTACCGCAGAAGTGCGATGAATCAACAATGAGGTTGCAACCACACAAATGGTACTGTACATCATATTTGCATACAGGAAAGATGCTTTAAAACAAGCACTTTAATATGTAGGTACACTTCTGTGTGTGTGGGTGTGCGTGTGGGCGTGGACGATGGGACAGGGAGGTGGAAATCAATACACTTTCCACCGTGAGGCTGATTGCAGAAAGCAAGAACAGTTGTGGCTGCATGTCCACACATTTCCCCTGAGGTTAATGATTCTGCTCATTTAGGTGCCACCAGCACCACCAGCGAAACACTGTCAGCCCCACAAAAATCACACAATGATTTGTGATTCGGGTGTTCATGCCCCGGGTTTGTTAGGTCTCCCCGAGCATAGCTGCTGTTCCCTGACGGCTGATCCACAATGCCTGTCCAGCTGGTGGCGCTAATGATCCTGCTCCTGAGCAGCACACTGGGGTGAGAGCTTGACCTGAAAGTGCATGACACTGATGTAATCATTCTAAAGATTTAAAATATTTCTTAGTGTGACCCATCTCCTGTTGATATCACCATCACTGTTATTAGTGGCTGCATGTATCCGAGCCACCACTGGGGAGACTGGAATGACTCCCAGCTGCTACCAACAATCCAAAAGCTGATGAAAGGATACAACCGCTACCTCAGACCAAATTTCAATGGTAGGAGTTGCACCAAAATAGCTTGCTCTGCTGGAGTTGGTTAAATGCTTGTTTATTGCCTAATGAAATAAATGGTTTATTTGTTGTCTCCACCTGTGATAGAGGGTCCTGTTGAGATTGGAATGAGTCTTGATATCGCCAGCATTGATGCCATCTCCGAAATCAATATGGTACACATCTCACAAAGAAAAACAATGATGGAAAGCAGTGAATGAATAAATATTCTTGCCATTGACATTTCAGGACTACACGGCCACCATCTTCCTCCGTCAGAGATGGAGGGACTCCAGGCTGGTGTTCCCAGGTAACGAGAGCATTAGCGTGGACGGACGTCTCGTGTCACTCCTCTGGATCCCTGACACCTTCATTCCAGACTCCAAGCGCTCCTTCCTGCATGACGTCACAGTGGAAAATCGTCTCATACGCATCTTCAGCAATGGCACCGTTCTCTATGCCCTCCGGTACTTAGTCACGATTAAGCCTTACGGTCTGCTGTCTAAAGGAAAATTAAAGCTAAAAGTTTTTTTTTTTTTTTTTTTTTTTTTTAAAGAAACATTGAAACCACTGCTTATATTTCTCTGGGAACATACGTATGTCACTGAACAGACAAGGATGACCTGAACTGGCTTCAGACTATTGTCCATAGTTATATTTGCACTCATTAGATTCTTATGTCTTATTAATAAAAACAAATTTAGTTACCTCAACTTTTTATTCCTTAATTATAGCTTCTGACACCCAAATTGGCGAGTCATTGTCCTTTTTATTGTTTCTCAAGGGCAGAACTGCATTTTTTCTAGACTTGTTGAGGCCTCCTAATCTCCAGATTGCAATTTTACCACAGCATTACAGCAACGATTGCCTGCAACATGGACCTGACCAAGTACCCCATGGACAGACAAGTTTGCACGCTGCAGCTGGAGAGCTGTGAGTACCTGGCGCCAAATCACCCATCATTTGTATCGATGAACATTAATCATTGCATCGGTCAGACCATTTCCATCATCCTCATCATCATTCCCATCACCTGTGTAGTGAGTATCTGACTGGTAGGATGATGATATCCCTGCTGAAGGATCAGACCTCCTGTATTGATAAAATAATTTGTTTACGTGTGTGTTCAGGGGGCTACAACCTGCAGGATGTGGTCTTCTACTGGACCAGAGGGAATGACTCGGTCAAAGGTCTGGACACGCTGAGGCTAGCTCAGTACAGTGTGGAGAGCTACCACACCACTGTGTCAGAGGCTGTGTACGAGACAGGTAGATATCCCAGAATTCCCTATAGATGCGGAATGACAAGAAGACAGAAGTATGGTTACTCTCTCTCTCTCTTTAGGAAAATACCCCAAGTTGGTGTTGCACTTTGCCCTGCGTAGAAACGTGCTCTTCTTTATTCTGGAGACATATGTTCCCTCTACTCTGCTGGTGGTTCTATCCTGGGTCTCCTTTTGGATTAGCCAGTCATCTGTCCCAGCGAGGACCTGCATTGGTCAGTCATCATAGGGTGATTTGATTGTATCCATGAACTGCTATCATACACACTTCCCCCAGTACTCTTGTTAGAGATGTAAAAAGTATTTTTATTTAGTATCAAACATTTTGGTCTCCAAAGGTGAGGCCAAGAAATAGGATTTATCATCAGCCTTCCAACAAAGTCTGGGAATGTGGATTTGTCTTACAATGCACAGATGTGGCTTCATTCCAGAATGTGATACTCCTTCACCCATGTCAGCATGTGTACTGGGTGGGACTCGGACGAGCAGCCTCAACTAAAGTGAATATAAAACAGATGGAGCATTCGGTGGTGAAAGAAAAAACAACACAGCAGCCAGAGAGTTATTTGTGTGTGGGCTTATTCCGCTTTCAAAAACACTATGTGTATAATGGTTGAAAAGAGATGCTTTTCTTTATTTGCTTGAGCAAAGTGCATTCAGCACATTAAAGGGCACATTAACAGTTGAAGGATGAGCTGCACATAACCAGAATCAAACTTTTTAATATCCCTCCTTTTTCTTTCACTGAAAATTCAAACACATTTCAGACTTAATATGCTGCTTTATAATTTCATTTATTTATAGTAGGGTTTTGAAAAAGAAAGAAAAAGCATTTCACGACACATCATTAAAGACTTTTATGTTTTCTCAGGGCCATAACATTTTCAATGATGTGGTGATGTATTTTGCAGGAGTGACAACGGTCCTGACGATGACCACCCTAATGATGGGAGCCCGCACCTCCCTCCCCAATGCCAACTGCTTCATCAAAGCAATAGACGTCTACCTGGGAATCTGCTTCACCTTCATCTTTGGTGCCCTGCTGGAGTACGCCTGTGCCCACTTCTACACCATGCAGCACCAGACTGTGGAAGATTTACACAGGGTGAGAGAGCTGACTACACTTCCCGCGTGACAACAATTACACTAAATATGCTGGACAATGAAAACGCTTTATTCTATGTACTGATCAGATTCTTCAGCGGGAGTTCAATGAATCGAACGGAAATGGGTCGCTCCCCATCGTCAGCACCACTCAAACAAACCAGTCCAGTGAAATTGGATCCACTGCAGAGGAGCCAAAGGAGCAGACAGCGAACAGCGACACAAGGAACACCGCTGAACTCAAAGAGGATAAGTCAACACAGGGCTGCGGCCTATCTTCTGTGAAGAAGGCGTCACGCAGGGCCGCGTCCGTCTTCACCGTCGAAAATCCACACAACATTGATTGTCACGCTCGCACGTTATTCCCAGTGGCATTCCTTGTTGTCAATATCTTCTATTGGCTTTATTATCTCTTCCTCTGAGTGTTTTCTTTAAAGCCGCTGCTTTGTTGTTTTCGCCATCCTGATGCTTATCTATCTCCACATTTGAGGCCTGGACCCAGATTTGCTTATATTAGCAAACTGGTTTACATTCACCTACCTGAGCTGCATCACTGGTCTGCATTGAACTGCCTTCTTTGACTATTTGACATCTTTTCTCTTATTTGGATTTGATACATCTTCAGTGCAATATAGTGGGAAAGCAGAAATAATACGATTGCTCATGAATTTATTTTGATTTAAAGTTGATATTGTACAAAATCAATTTTTAAAAAATCAAGTGTTTGTGAAAATAACACATTTATTATTCCCTTAATCCAGGAGGGAACAGTAAAGTGCATCAGTCGGCATTATGATAACATGCAGATGAACACTGTTGAGAAGCCACAGGTCTGTTCTTTGTTGATGATTCATTGTTTCATTGCTGTTAAAAAATGATGATGTTCACTGCTCCGAGGTGTCAAGATATATCTCGCTAAATAAAACATCTCTGTGTGAGGCTGAGAAATGAAACTGTCAACTTTTAAAGTCAAATAAAAGGAGAAAAGATACATTACAGTAGTCGTGGCCTAAATTGCCTCCATCCTTTTACACCACAGTTCTCACATGGCACTTTGTCTTAATGGCACTTGGACAAGCAAACATTTCATCCTAAAATATGTCCATGCGCTGCTTTCCAGTCGACTTTCTGTGCATTTCAGTACACTCCTCGCATATCTTTCTGTTTCACACTCTGCTCTCTTCTTATTCTGTCTCCCATTAGTCTCTTGAAGCACAATAAAAAAAAAAATAGGTGGAAAGTGGCGGGGATCAATCCCCGGATTCCTCGTTTCATGAAGACGGATGAGTAAATATTCTGAGATGTATCGCCATCTAGTGGCTATTTATGTTCATTACGCCTGAAAAAGAGTGCTTCGGAATGTATGTATAGAGGGTCATCTTTTGAACGTCACAAGGGAAGAATCCTGATAGCCTTTTGTTCTTTCTCCAGCTCCTTGGAGGATGAAACCATTAAGTGCCTTTCTTCGACTCCCATTCCTAAAGGAAGAGATGAATTAAAAACATTTAAATATGTTGAAAGCGTTTTAAAAAGATGAAGAAATGGAACTGAACATTCAGTATTACTAATGTAGTGTTATGAAAAAAATGTACTCACAAACAGGCAAATGAATCAAACCAGCAAATGCACAATTAAGGATAACAACAATAAAAACGAAATTAACATTAAGTTACGAATCACTGCAGCGAAATTAAAGATAACAGTATTATATAGTCAATGGCCTCACTCGATTTTTTTTTTTTTTTTTTACTGCACATGATCTGTAGTATTATTATCAAGTCATCAAGAAAACTTTAGATTACACAATGATCAGCACATGGGAAATTGCTTCAGACATTAATTTAAGTCTTGATAGTTCTGCATCCTATACGTTCTGTAGATTAGTACGGTACAACACACCAATGACCAAGAAAATGAGGGAAAGGGAAATGCTGCACACCATGTGCTCAGTGGGGTCGGAGCAACACATGACCTTTACAAAAGCGTGAAAACCTTTTAGGTGATGACATACTGTGAAGCCTGAGGGAAAACTACTGAGAGAGCGGGATCTACGAGACAGGGAGTCTGAGTGGAGACAGCACCTTGGCCTTCTGCATGACCGTTCCTGTAGAAGCATAAACAGACGGGGGTCTTCGACGCAGCTCTGTGGCACAGTTCACCGGTAAAGTCTCACTGTAGATATTTTGTATCTTTTTTCTGGAGGCCTACACAAGAAGACATCCTAATGAGTCTGTAAAAACTGCTGCAGGCAGGATGAACGTGTCATTTTTTTGCAACAACTGTCACCTTAACTGGAGCTTTAGCTTCAACAGGCGCCCCCAGGACTCCACCGGCCAGGCTCTTCTTCAGGTTTTCTTGGACCTGAGTCAGCTGCAACTCCAGGTCAACTCTCTCTGCCTCTTTAACCCGACATGCATCTTCCAGATCAGAGACACGTTTGCTCAGAGAAGACTTCCTGCTTCCTGCAACACCGGCACAGAAATTAAAATACTAAAAACAAACCAGCGAGTATAAAAGTGACAGAGGATATTTAGATGTTCATATCATTCATTTTACTGCTTTTTGTCTCTATACTGAAACTGATTCTTTATGCTAATTTTATATTAATAACTTCTCCAGTGCCAGATGCAACAGGAAAATAAATTTTCACATGCTCACATCAAGTTATTTTAGCTCAATTAATTAAAAAAATGTTTTGTTTTTTTTTTTTTCCCAAATGGGAAAGTGTCTGTCACACGACACCTAATTAATGGGGGTCAGCGTGCAGGGTTAGAGCAAATACAAAAACAGGCACTTGTTTCAACTAGTCCTTAATAAACACAACTATGAAAAATTCACTTATTATAGCTGGCTAAATATTCAGCATTGCACCTGCTCTCCTCATTGCACTGATATTGCACACTATTATACTGTAAATATATTGTAAATATGGTAATACTGACGATGCTGCTGGGACAAGTCAATTTCCCATGTCTGGGATCAATAAAGTACTTCTATTCTATTCTCTCTGTCTAGCTTTTCACATCCTCACCAGAGGCTGTCTTAATCTCTTCTTTCAGTTCTCTTTTTTCCTGTCGGAGGGTCAGTAACGCATTTCGTATCTCATCTTTCTCTTTTTCCAGCTCCTGTTTCTCTTTCAAGAAACGCTTGGCGTCCTCTTCCGCTCGTGTTTTCCCATATCTTCCATACTGGTTGGCATCTGGGGGGAGGGTGAGAAGAGGGCAAAGGTGAAGTGTCAAATGTGCAGAGGTTATGGGAAGAAGACGTTAAAATTTCGTGGCGACGTTCTGGATCTTTGGTGCTCCTCTTATGACAAGAGCAATGCAATCTCAGGAAAGATGCAGTCTCTACAAGTCACCCAAATGCACCACAGACACACTGGAAATAACTGTTATTGTGTATATACGAATGATGTGTGCGCAAGACTAGCACAGACATCATCCACACCACAGAGTGAGAGGTCAGGAGGGTCAGGAGGTATTGAGGTGAAGTTAATGTGAATGTCCAATAAATCTCAGGTCAGATACCACAAATCTGAGCCCTGCAGGGTGCTGGCCCTTTGTGTGTAAGGATGTTGCAGAGAAAGTCTCTGAACCAGCAATAAGTCATGTGACCATGCCACTATCACTTTCTACAGACTCTCAAGAAATAAATGGAACCTATAAGTGCAAAAGAAAAGGAATGGTTTGAGCCACATGTTGGATAGCGGGACATATATGTAGTGCAGCGTAGGTATAAATCTAAAGACACCTACTTGAGCCTGTTCGCTTGAGGGATACAAGAGGCTTGGTTCTGTCAGAATCAGTGCTGGAGAAACTGGATCGTCTCTTCCCCTGATTCCCAGGCTTCTGCCTGCAGTTCTCCCCTGTCTGCGAGGAGGAAAGAGGAGAAGATGAACGGGGCAGATGTCAGAGGATGCATTAAGAGGGATTAGGACAGACTGAAGGGGCAAAATGTATATATTAGTGTAACCAAAATACAGCTCTTCAGATTTATTGGCTTGACTGAGGTGTCTGTGTGTGTGTCTGTGTGTGTGTGTGTGTGTGTGTGTGTGTGTGTGTATGTGTGTCTTAAGGCAGGAGATGGTGAATGCGTGCACTGACGTGTTTAAGTGTGTGAGTGGGGTGACTAAAGAGGTTTACAGGCTGAAAACAATGCCACACACCTTTGCCTCCCATTTGATAGCCTGTTTTAGGCTGTTTTTGTCAGTCTGCCAGTGTCACACACTGCTGGTTAGTGTGCACAATAAGCCATTATTAATATGCGTATAACACAGCAGCGTCTGTCATGGTGACTGATATGGGATGTCAAATTCAGACAGCAACAACTCTCAACAGCTGCACTCACAAAGACACGGTCTCTTTTCACATCAAAGTATAGCATTAAATCCAAGATATGTCTGAAGTGAAATTGAATAGTTTGGTTTGGGCGCACATTGCACACCTGCATGTCCTCATTAGAAACTTCATCGTATGTCCTGGGGTCAGTGGAAGCACTGCTGGAGGATGTAGCCCACCTAGAATCCGAGAAGAAGGGAAACGAAACGTCACTGCTCTGGTCAGTGACCTTGCTGCGACCTCAGACTCCCCCCAGTGTCACTCACAGGAAGGAATGCCGCACAGCATCACGGATGTTAGCTATGGTTTCCACGTCCACACAGTCATAATGCAGTGACTCGGGGTCCGCTGCAGACCCTGTTTCTGCCAAGAGGACACCAAGCCACCTTCCGAGATCTTCCGAGCTGCACGCCTGAAAGGAAGAATACCCAAAACGGAATTTCTCTTTTCCTGATGTAGCAAACTCAACTAATCTTGACCTTGGTGCTGATATAAAGTCTCAACAGTCTGGAAAATGGAGTCATACATTACAATTTTATTCAAAATGTATGTGTGTCTATAGTAAAAAAACCTTTTTGTCTTCTATATCTACAATGTCCCTAGTTAAGTTGTCTGTCTCTGAACATTTCAATCCTGCTGTTCCAGGCTGTAAAAGAGGAACCCTGGCCTACGTTTAAGCCATAGAGTTCATCATAGAGGCAGAGATCATCACTGATTTTACCTCCAGAGCAGCCACCTCTGTGCTGTTCCGTAGGATTCTGAAGGCAAAAGGATGTTTGGGTCCCAGACCTGGAACCACCTCGCAGCCGTGGAGGGGAAGTGAGGGCATGGAGGTCCGAGCATCTCCTTTATCGTGATAGAAATGCAGAGCACCTTGGCACACGCAGCACCACTGCTCCCGCCACATTTGATTCACCAGCAAGGACAGGTAGCCTGCATGAGAGGGCGGTGATAACATTCATTCTTTATTTATTTTTTTTTAATTCCTACACACGATTCACGAGCTGACTGACAGGTGATCCTAAGTCAACAAGGACTTCTTGTGGTTTTTGACAGTAAAGCTCAGGGCTGACCTTGTCGAGGGTTGCTGTACGACACCTGTGGATCTCCTGACCGTGGGGACTTCTTCTTGGAGAAACTAATAATCCGTGTAATTTTTCGGCCTGCTGCAAAAGCCCCCCGTTTGACCTTACCTGCAACAAAGTATGAGAATGAGAATGAAAATGAAAATGCCAACACTGGCTTACTGGTAACTTCCAACCATGGCATGTGGTGTACTGAGCTAAAGCTGCGGTTCAGCTGTGATTGGGCGTTTTTATTGTGCATTTGATTTGCAAGGTTTACATCCACACCCAACCCCACAAATGCAATCTACACATCCTTCATAGCTCACCATTCTCCCGGCCTATCTCTCCCGTCGTCAAGCCCACGCTGTCTGAATCTGAAGTGTTCCTCTCTGCGGATAACCTCTGGGGAAGAGTCACACACACACAGGCGTTCAACGGCAGGCTCAGCCTGACTGAAGTAAACTAATGACACTCTCAGTCGCTGTACATGAGATAATTCTCTAACAAGCTCCCACATGTGGCCGCTTCTCTTTTCTCCACCTGCTGTCTCCCATGATCTTAACGGGAATAACACAGGCAGTACTGCTGTTATCCTCCCTCTAATTTCATGGTGATTCCTTTTTTCCTCCTACGGTGCTTTTGTTTATGACGGGGAAGTTCATATCATGACAGAAGGGCATGCTTGAAGACGACAGTGCCTGTTGCAACCTTGCTGGCATCCCTATAATTTCTACCATAAAACCACATTTACACTTTTCTTTGTTCTGTCAGCCAAGTACAGGCCTCACTGTCAATCTGACGTAGTCAAACAGTTGTTTAAAGGAATTGGTGACAACTCAATTGCTGCTTTGTTACTGCTTTTCCTCACCTCACCTGTCAATAGCAATTATTCTGGATCCGAAATGACAGGACCCTGCTTGGACACCCACCTTGTCTAGTTCAGTTTTTCTTGGAATAACAGGTGATGTGGATTCCTCAGGTCCAGCACTCTGACCGCTCACCTCTCTGACAACCTGGTGGGATATTTTATAGTGATTTTTCAGCGACCAGCCTTTTTTTTTTTGTTTTTTTTCCCATGCATGCATTTCACATGCAGCTTACTCTGAGCCATCTGTGGGCCTGCTCTTTGCTCTGCACAGCCAGCACCAGAGCATCTCCATTGGGTAACGTGAACCGGAGCTCGTGGTGCTTCCTCTTGCTGTCTTTGGGAGCGTAGACCACGGTGCACTGGGGCAGCAGCAGGTCCACGTACGGGCAGGTGTCTTTAGAAGTCTTATAACACTGCAGAAAGGAGGACTATGAGCGTCACGGAGTTAAAGAAAAGAATGATAAGAATGCCAAAGGCTGTTTCTGTAATTATGCCTGGCTGTATGCTTGCCTGTAGCCTGTTCTCACGTATGACAGTGAACTGTTTTGCCCATTGACCAAAGCGTTTCTTGCGCAGCAAAAATGCGCAGATTCTGCAGTCTCTTGCAGGGGGCAGCGAGCTTTCATTGGAGGGCCACTGGTGGGTGAGCTGGACACCATGGCTCCTTTCTTCATCATCTTCCTCATAGGACTCATAGGAGCTGCTCAGAGCATCTGAGTCATTGTCTGAAACAGCCGCATGAACAGCGCAGTGCATTTTAACTACAGCATATGAACAACCTTCACAAGCTTGAGTGTCTCAGGAGTTGATTCCACTTACATGAATTTTTGCGGTGGGAGTTAATGCAGGTGGTGGGGTAGTGGGTTTCCGCATCTTCATAACCGTCCTCTATTGAGTTAGGAGGACTTGGCCTGACTAAAAGGGGAATAAATTTAATAATATAATCCCAAATGGGTCCTTATGTGCTGTCGTTTCTGGACCATGAAATATGATTATGCTAATGTTCTTCATGCCATTGATTGAGCCTTAAAACTAACTGATTTTCACAGATTAAAGTGGACGTGTTGTAAAGTTTAGAAATGAGACTTTTATTTGCTTTATTTGCATTAATTGTTTAGTTCATTTTTTTTTTTTTTTTTAATTTTAAGAACAATGAAATGACACCCAAACAAACTAACACATCTTATTAAAGGAGGAAACTGCTGACCTCTGGTGATAATGTATTCCGGCATCGTTCCAGGGCTCAGTGGCACCGCCTCCTCATAGTATTCCTCAGGAGGAGGCGTTGTGGGCAGAGGGGGAGGCGAGTCGCCAGAGCGTGGGGCTGTGGTGTCGGCGCAGTTCTGCAGTGGGAGACGTACAAAACATGAAGCTCAAATTTCCTCCACAGCCTGTTTTCTCTTCCCCACCACCCCCTCACTTCCAAAGAACGACATCATCAAAGAGATGCAGAGAGTATTCTTAGGAGAGATATAGCAAAATGAGACACATCTTGGGTCTTGGGTGGGTCCTGGACATCATAACATTTTAATAGCCTGCAGAGCGGTGCACATATGTGCTTGGAAAACCCCCACAGCATGGAATTCAGCCTTTTTCTCCACAAGTGACCAGCTGTGATAAGCATAAATATAAAGATCATGCATCATATTTAGATTTTTAAAAAAGCACAATTTGCACTGCAACTTACCTGTTTTAAAGTGTCTTCTTGAATGCTTTTGTCTTCTTTTAGAGCATCTGTAATATCCTTAAGGCCTCCAAGCTCACAGTCTGGAAAGATAACTGTGTTTATACTCATCCATTATTAGAATGAATTCACATTATGCATGCAGATAATCTTACCAAATGTCTCAAAGAGGGACTCTACAAAGCTGGTACCATTTCTGTACACAGCTGAGTTCATGTAGATGTAGTCTGTCCCTAAAAAGTACAGAAAATAGAAAACACTGGAATAAAATTCCAAGGAATCATGGTAATATACATATATTAAAAAAAAATATTCTGTAACTTTAGCACTGCCATTCATCAAACCTGGGTGGACATGGTTTCCACATCCTAAGATCTCTTTTTTGACAAGATTTTAGTATGTTTGAAAACCTTCTGTCTATCATTCCCACCTGATGGCTGTATCTGCTGCAGGAGGTTCCACACAGAGATCTTCTTCTCCCGTACGGAGGAGCTGAGGGTCTCCTGGTCCAGCATCTTCAGCAGTATACTGACTTCACTCACCAACAGCTCCATTGCTACATAGACATAAGAGAGGAGGGGGTTAAAGGTCAAGGGAGTATGGGTTCAGTATCAGCACAAGAGGGCAAAGGTCATCCCTACAAGTCTAAACAAACCCTAAGGTGACTGTCCGAAAAGGGCTTTGTGCTTTACTCAGGCTTTGTCATTCCGACATTTTCTGTCACTTTGCATCACAGTTTGTCAATAACGATCTCCCACCTTCTTACCCCTCCTCCTCTCTCTGTTACTGACCAGACATGAACAAAAGCCTGGAGAGACAGGAAACGTGGTAATTGGTCATTAACTCAGACCTAATGTGGAGCTGAGTCCACAGTGATAACAACAGTGCAGGACCTTCGCAGTATTAGGTTTCACAGTAAGAAAAAGTGCAAAATGTGGTGTATTTGTAGTGTATACATATGAATATCATATGTATATGGAGTCATAGCAACACCATTAGCAGTACTACGCTAATTTGGTGCCTACAAATAATCTGAGAAAAAGAACAAGTGAACAGTAGATTTTGAGTTGGGTTAATTTGCTGATGGATATGAAAGAATCCAAACAAGGTGATAAAATTAGCAGTTTGATGTGCAACATACCGTAAAGCATTCCACTGAGTAACAAGTCCAATTCTGACTCTTAACAATCCAATAATGTGAACTGAATATTCATCCTGTAAAACAACAGCTCTGAAATGTTGCTAGTGGGCTCAAACCCAACTTTCAATCAACGATCCGTCTCAATGCCGAAAGAAAAACCAACAAAGGCAGCAAAGATGTTGGCAGACATGTGAGATTTTGACTTAAAATAACTGACCGAGCACTTTACAGGACCTAGAGCAGACCAAATGGACCACAGAGCAGTGACCTGATCTTTATCTAACACTTCTGAAAGCCAGTTCAGCTGACAAGATTCCATGGTTTACCTCACATGCTGGTCCCAGAGATGGAATTGGTCCACTCCCTGTTTTCTGAAGAGAATTTAAATAAACGCTCTCAGTCCCTTCAGTGCTGAAAATCCCTGGAACAAGTCTGCAACCTGCTGCTCTGAAAACTTGGTAAATGTGTTTTGTGTTTCTGCTCCTCTGTTATAGCCTCTTTTCTGACTTTCTAATACCAAAATCCTCTATGCAAGCTGACTAACTGTACACAACACACACAATCTCTCTCACCCACTCCCTTATTTCGGTCATCCAGCCACATTAAATTTGCTGAAGCATGCACCCAGCTGGGGTCAGCTATGGGACAGCCACCGAGCCAGAAAAGTCTTTGTTTTGGTGGTCCTATGGCAATCTGTTCCAGTGAACTCACAATCAAACACACGTGCAAACACAAGAGCGAATACTCGGATAGTGTGTGTTCAGTGGGCTATATCAAAGGTGAACTTTGGATTTCTTACACCTAGAAAAGGTGTGTGTTCCAGGTTGAAAACTGCACACAGGTTTAAGCTCAGCTTGAACCTTGCTCAGCTGGAAATGTAGCATGTTTCAATGATGTATTTGCGCTACATTTCAAAAAATACTCCCACTCCCTAAAGACAGACATATTTTCCTGAGGTGGGTCTTCCTATGGGGCCCTGCCAAGGCTACAGAAACGAGCATCAAAACTAGGTGTGTGTTCTCCTGCGTCTGGTTAAACACTGCCATCTTTACTAGTGTGGTTTCCGTCTATTGTAATAAAAGCCCGCTCACGCTCGAGAACAAGGCCCGAGGAATGAATTCATGCTGTGACTTGGAATGTTTCCACATTAAGATTTGATTCACTCTGGGGGCATTAAGAACATAGAAGAGGAAACCCATAAGCGTCTTAGCCCTGTGAGTTCCGTTTCTTCCACTAGAGGCTCCAGCTGTTTGGATTTTGGCTCATACACACGACCGGGCATCCCCTAACCAAGTGGAACCATCACGATATGCTCCCAGCGGAGAGGTGTTTGCATCAGATATAACAAAAGAATCAATGGGGGAAGCGTGAAGTAGGTCACAACACTTGTGAAATTATTTTACTTGGACCACAGCTGAGTGTCAAACCTGATGACTACAGCGCTAGCTTGCCTGTGCCAAAAAAACGAACAAGAGGAATTACTTTGTACAGTGTCTGGCATGCAACACGCCTAAGACCACCCTTTCACTCCCCAGTGACTCCGTTATTATCAACAACACTCTTACACACACGGATCCAGAACAGCAAATGATCCCTGACATCACTGTTGTAGCTTTAATCAGTGTGAAAGTGTGATGTCTTTGGCTGCGGTGACTGAAAACTGCATCCAAATAAGAATCATGACGTGACTTCACAGGCTGGATACAGCTGAACGCATCTACATGCTGATAGTTTCACATTTTTAGGTTGTAACAGTGTAGCCATGTTTGTGAAATGCACGCAGGCACGGGAATGCAGGAAGTTATTCAAGGATTTGGTCACCCCGAAACATTTACGTCTTCACACCAGCACGACAATTGGCGTTTAACAGCGAAAACATTCCTCACATTGTCAAAGTGCAGGAGGCTGTGGAGTGTGTGTCTGTCTGTCTGCGTGTGTGTGTGTGTGTGTGTGTGTGTGTGTGTGTGTGTGTGTGTGGTAAAGCCAGGGCTTGTTTGTTTAACAGTGCAGACTCAGATCTTTTGGAAAACCTGGGGGAGGTGGTGAATAATGTCAGTGGGCAAAGCACCTGTGCTAACATGTCCAACAAACCCCGATATGAAGAAACAGCAGATTTCTATCTAGGGCACCTTTTTTTTGGAGATATAATTAATGCTTAAGCCAGTTTTACTAGTGTACCAGTTAAAAAGATAAACACAACCTTTGTGAAAGGGTTAAAAATTCTGTCAGTGAGTTTTCAATACAGAGGTTTTTAACAATAGATACAGAAAATAATATAAATATTAATACACCATTGTGTTTAATCGTAAAATAAACACTGGCAATGTCTTCCTATTTCTAAAACTTTCCATTTACTTACCCTCATCAGTAGTTGAGGAGAGTCCCACCATTTCTAGGGTTTAAAAAAAGAGAATAAACCACACTCGTTCACACACAATCTGGAGTGCCGCAGGTATCCCAGTCAAGGCTTCTCCATGTGCACTATTGGCCGAGGTGAGCTCAAATCTTGCTCCAGCTGAATTCACACTTCCTTTACCTCTCCCCTCCTCCCTCTGGTGCGTTATCTCCCTATACCTCCGTCCCACTGTCCACCTCTCCTCCCCTCTTTTCATCTGGGGGGTTTGGAAATCAGTGTAGATCTGTGTGTGTGTGTTTGTGCCCCTGTTGGATCCCCCCTCTGCTGTAATCCCAGGGATCATATAGCACCTGGGAAGGCTTGCTGTGTAAACACACACATGTCGGCTAATAGCAAACTCACGTTCTTTATCCTTTCACATTCCTTTCCTCAGTGTGTTATTAACGTTTAACTAGGAGCACATAAAAGCACATAAGAACTGCTTTGATACTGTATGTCAGTGGGTTCACCAGCATCCTCTCACACTGTCTTTATGTTAAATTCAACTCAACTGAACATGTATAATTTAATGCTAATTGTTAATTGGAAAAGAGCCAAAATGAATAATAAGAATTCCTTCCATTAGGTTGGCCATTTTTATGGCCATTTTTATGGCCAACCTAATATGAAAAGTGATCATAGTCGTGCAACATGGCAAATTTCTGCCAAATCTGGGCTTTGGAATGATGACAGTAATAAACCGACAATCTTTGGCTGGTCAAATCATAACCTCCTCCATCTTTGTTGGAGGAGATACTGATAAGCCTGAACGAATGCTGGTGGAGACGGAGGCAAGTCATGACTGTTCAGAGTTACACGTGGATGACTTGTTGTCTCCAGGCTCCGACATGATGAAACATGCTGCCTTTCCCCTGCATGGACCCAAAAATACACAAAAATCCACATCTACAGCTAAAACACTCACATCCACTTAGCAATAGATTTTTCTTGCGGCTACTGAAATAGAAGTTGGTGAAGATTTAGACAACATATAAAGCACAAGATGAACTGTAGTCTTGGATCCTGGTGTGACCTCCTGGTTTTATGAACAGAATACATCAGTTGCATGCAAAAAAAAAAGGAAAAAGTAAGTACGTAAGTATGGTCTCTCTAAACGAGTTATTTTATTCATACGCATTAAGGTCATGACTCAAATATCTAATTAGCTCCTGATCAGTTTGGTAAATCTCTGTTATTGTAATGTGATTTTGTAATTTGCTGCAATAATGGGGACTATAGTAATAAAGGTAATTACAGTATATTCCATTTTAGTGCTTCCCACCCGTTTCCTGTCACTGCTCTGATGACGCAGACACATGCTGGCACTTTTTAGGTAATATCCTGACAGATCTCTTCTCAATGCCACGAAATTCGACCCTTGCCCTTTCCTGTAAAGCTGTGAACTCACACAGTACTGTGGAGGCCAGAGGGTACGAGGGGGCATACTAACTTTTCTCCCGTTACTATGAACTTTCAGAACTCTGGATTAAAAAAAAGCAAGACACATCATTATTTCTCTCTTATTTGTACACTGTTTTTTTTTTAGCAATCTTACAGTATTTTAGATATTCCTGAAAGTAATAGTCATAAATTATTGGTGCTTTTCCTTTAAAAAAAAAAATACTTTTCAACACTTACAACTGTGGAGTGTGAGTTATGGGTAGTTTTTACAACTCAGCAAAATATGGATATGTATTTTCCAGACTAACAACATCGAAGTCTGCAGTCCAACCAGCTACACTCCTAACCCCAAAGACATGTCTCCTGCTAGTCTCCTGCACTGCTGCAAGAACCTCAGAAACGACTGTACCATCTGTGACTCCCCGAGAGATCAGCATCTTATGAAAACAGGGCTTTTCTTGGAAATTTCCCCTCTTTATTGTCTTTAGACAGACTGGACACGCAGCCATTCTCCAACCTGATCTGACATAAAAGGGCGCAGGAGGCTCTGAGGCATCCAGAAATGCAGTGTGGAAGTCTGTTTTTGTCACATCAGAAGGTGCAGATGATAAACACCATCCAGCATCTCTTGGAAGGAATAGGAAAACAAGCTTTTGTAGATAAAGCAACCTCAAGTGAAGCATCTTCATGCCAAGACCACAAACAGTCCTCAAAAGCTGCAAGCTGCCCGTGTGCAATAGATGAGTCACAACAAACAAAAATAGAAGAGACATCTGTCCCTCTATAGTTCACTGGGGCGTATGAGGCCAACAGATGTGAGAAAAGGTGAGGTAAATCCCCTGGCCAGATGGGCTTAATTGCATTAAGAACAGTGCAAACATTGTCTTGTCTCAGCTGCATTGTGCCCAGTCATGACACAGTTTAATCCCGTCCTGCTTTACTCCTCACATTCCAGGAAATTTCCAACTCAGACAACATAGCAGGTCATTCAGAGACTGATTCTAGGTAAGCAACAGCATTTTAATAACTGAAACCTCATCTAACCCTAAATATACCCTCATAAATAAGAAGCATGAAAGAACATCTCAGCTCTTTAGGCAAAATACTTTTTACATCTCTACCTTCTCTTTCCAGATGCAGCAGGCAGACATTTTCATCATACACACTGCTGCCAAGACAGAGATGGATAACACATCTCCACCTTGTTGCACAGTGCAAAACTGAAGCCAGAATATCACTGATAAGAGCTCTGCACACAATGTGTGCATCGTGACATCATTTTGAGTCTGCAAAGTAACAGCAATGTGTTTCACCACATCCACATACCAAGTAAACCAGTCCTTTTTATGAAGTTGCATTATTTAAGTAATTTAATCAGACAAACGTCATTTCGTTTTCTAATGGTATCTTTGGAGGATTATCGAAATATTTTTCATGTGTTTTCCGTGTTTGCTAATTACACATTCAGGTGTTAGTTATTTGTGTAATCACTCATATTTTTGAATGTTTATAAAATGATCATTAAACTACTTTAATTTAAATTAAACGCGGTCTTTGGTCTTGGGCCTATTGCTAAATGACAATTGTTTCCAGGCCAGCATTAGTTACCAGGCTGGCTAACTCAGTGGGGATACCCAGTGTGTCCCCAACGGAGGGGGGGACTTCCTTCTTCTGCTAATGACATCACGTATCACCTCCGGCCTTCTGTTTCCTCTTCCTGTCAGGTGACCCAGGCTTGAGGTCTACTGTCTTTTGTGACCGCTTTCTCAATGTCGAGTCTAGATCCCACCCTTGACAGGGCTGAATGCACACGCTTCCATGACTGTATTTCACCCAAATGACAACATAATGGAGCTCGTGAATGATGCAAACCTTTATTTAGCTGCAGCAGGTTGGTTCTCTTGAGTGTAGCAGAATTCTTTTCTCATGGTTTTGACGTGCTTATTTCTGATGGGGGTGGGGGGGTAGACATTTTAAACAAGCATTCACATCCCTTTCACACTGTAAAGCGTGCTAAGTTGAGCAGCAGGTGAGGGGGCATGTGGAAAAACTTTGGAGAAGTTGTAAATACAAATTAGGAGGTGAGGGGAAATAAAAGTTACCCCCACTGCTTTTAATTATATGAGAGAAGATGGCAAAGGATACAATAAAACACGACACACATCCCAAACTATGATAATAGCAAGCATATTCACAAATACAGTAACCAGAAAATGGAAAAAAAAATAAAGATTGTAAATGTCTAAAATGATGTATGATGTAGCTGCTGACTTATTTAAAAACATTATTTTTTCTGTTGAAAATGCAACCAGTTGCTAATAAATCTGACAGATTTGGCTGAATATCCATTAATATTTTAGTATTTTATCTGTTTTCCCCTTTCAAAGCAGTGCTCTGTTTTCATTTCAGTTCTGCCCATTTATTATCTAATTCCCATGAGCATAATTTTTTATCTTAACTTTTATATATATATATACACCCAAACACATTATTTCTTCAGTTCACTTTCATTCACATTTGGCATTAATATTTAAGCTGCCTTAATCGGATATAAACTGCTCAATTTTGCAGAGAAGGAATGTCTGAAGGCATAACACTTGTCTGCATTTGTGAATGGACCTGTTTTGTGGTTGAAATCATTTTTGTTTGTTTTCCCTTGTTTTTGCCATATTTCTAACATTAAAGGTGCGAACTGGTTAATTTTAGGATCATTATAGTGGTTTATTTGAGCCAGGCAGTGTGTCATTGACTAGATAATTAAAAATCCGATTGCAGCCAATTGCAACCTTTCAACACTGAGTCATGTTTTTGTTTTGTTTTTTTTTTGCTATTGAAAACAATTAACAGAGGAGTTGATTTTTAATATGAACAGATAAAACTCAATAATTTTGTGATCCTCTTTGGTTTCATGAAAACTGAAAAAGTCCATCCATCCATTTTCTAACCACTTTTCTCTGATAACCACTGCACGCTTGTGCTGCCGACTAAAAAAGTAACTGTAGCTGGGTGAAAGGCAGGACTACACCCTCTACAGGTGACCAGGACACACACCATTCACTCACACACACATACACGCACCTAGGGACCGTTTAGAGGGTGAACTGGAACACCTGGAGAAACCTGAGACTCTACACATCCTCAAGGCTGAAATCTCACTGTACTTACTGTGAGGTGATTGTGTCTGATGTCATCACATTTTGTGTAAATCTATCTATGAGCTCTTAACAGTGTTCCTTTTATTATTATTTATTCTTCAGCAATACACAAATCCTGCCCATGTGGCACCAATCATTGTCAATCTCTCATTAAACCTGATGAAATGTGCCGGAGGTGTGGACTAAAATCCCATTATTAACAGATGGAATTCATAAGCAGTAAGAACTGCAGATGCAGAGAGGGAACGGTGCATCAAGAGGACAAATAAACACACCCTCTGAACAAACTGCAAGATTTGGAGAGAAAAGCTCATACTTCACTGTGCTTCTGTGTCTTGCATGCCTGCTCATGCGCCAAATATTTGATTAATAGGGCGATGTAAGCGTCTACACTCTCTTCCTGGAGGACATGCAGCAGACCTTTAACAAACCTTCAGTGCACACACACACACACACACACATATGTATGTATATATATATATATATATATATATATATATATGCCCCTCCTGGGCTACCACCTTATCGTGGTGGAGAGGTTTGCCCCAATGATGTCCCAATGATCCTAGGAGTTCAGTTGTCTAGGGCTTTATACCTCAGGTAGGGCTACCCATGGCATACAGGTCCTAGGTGAGGGACCAGACAAAGCATAGATCGTAGAAATGATCTGAAATGATCTTGAGTTTCCCTTGCCCCTCCTGGAGCCAGGCCTGGGGGCGGGGCACGACGGTGAACGCCTGGTGGCCGGACCTTTGCCCATGGGGTCCGGCCGGGCACAGCCTGAAGAGGCAACATGGGATCCCCCTTCCGTGGGCTCACCACCTGCAGGAGGGACCAAAGGGGTCGGGTGCGGTGTGTGTTGGCGGGTGCAGTCTGTGTTGGCGGGGACCTTGGCGGTCCGATCCACGGGTGCAGAAGCTAGCTCTAGGGACGTGGAACGTCAGCTCTCTGATGGGGAAGGGGGTTGAGCTGGTGCACGAGGTTGAGAAGTTCTGACTATATATAGCCGGTCTCACCTCTGCCTTCGGGTGGGGGGACGGATCCTGACTGCTGTTTGTGGCTATGGCCCAAACAGCGGTTCAGTGTTTCCACCCTTTTTGGAGTCCTTAGAGGGAGTACTGTACTAGAGAGTGCTCCTTCTGGGGGTTCCTTTGTCCTCCTGGGTGACTTCAATGCTCACGTCGGCAGCGACAGTGAGACCTGGAGGGGCTTGATCGGGAAAAACGCCCCCCCTGATCTGAGCCCAAGCGGAATTCTGTTATTCGACTTCTGTGCTTGTCACATATTGTCCATAACGAACACCATGTTCAGGCATAAAGGTGTCCATATGTGCACTTGGCACCAGGACACCTTAGGCCGCAGTTCGATGGTCGACTTTGTGGTCATGTCATCAGATTTGTGGCCGCATGTCCTGCACACCCGGGTGAAGAGACGGGCGGAGCTGTCAACTGATCACCATCTGGTGGTGAGTTGGCTCCGATGGTGGGGGAGGATGCCGGTCAGACCTGGCAGGCCCAAACGTATTGTGAGAGTCTGCTGGGAACGCCTGGCAGCGTCTCCTGTCAGAAGGAGCTTCAAGTCCGACCTCTGGGAGAGCTTCATCCATGTCCCGGGGGAGGTGGGGGACTCCTCGGTGGCAGGGCCCCGGGGGTGGATGAGATCCCACTGGAGTTGCTTAAGGCTCTGGATGTTGTAGGGCTGTAGGGGCTGGTAGTTGACTCTGCAACATCACGTGGACATCAGGGGCAGTGCCGCTAGATTGGCAGACAAGGGTGGTGGTCCCTGTTTTTAAGAAGGGGGACCAGAGGGTGTGTTCCAACTATAGGGGGATCACACTCCTCAGCCTCCCTTGTAAGGTCTATTCAGGGGTACTGGAGAGGAGGGTCCACCGGATAGTCGAACCTCAGATTCAGGAGGAGCAATGTGGTTTTTGTCCTGGCCATGGAACTGTGGACCAGCTCTCCCTCCCTCCAGGGTCCTTGAGGGTGCTTGGGAGTTTGCACAACATGTCCACATGTCTTTTGTGGACTTGGAAAAGGCATTCGACCATGTCCCTCGGGGAGTCCTGTGGGGGGTTCTCCGGGACTATGGGGTATCGGGCCCCCTGCTACAGGCCGTTCGATCCCGAGGAGCTCGGAGTAGAGTCGCTGCTCCTCTGCTGGGACTATGTCTCTCAGCTGGCCTGGGAACAGCCTCGGGATTCACCCCCCCAGTAGAGCTGGATGAAGTAGCTGGTGGTTTCCCGGCTTAAGCTGCTGCCCCCGCGACCCGACCCCAGCAGTGTGTGTGTGTATATATATATATATATATATATATATATATATATATATACACACTGCTGTACAAAATGGAAATGTATAAAGGGTGGGGCAAATAATTCTTAGTACTAACCTGTATGTAGGTATATATGATGAATAACAGTGACTAATTGAGAAGGACAGGACTCAGTTCTTCCTGCAGCTTTAACAAAATCAAAAGGCTCACCTTTTCTAATCCCTGCCTAATCCTAACATTACCAATCTCAACTAAATGCCTAATCCTAACCATAACCATAACCCAAATCCAACTCTAATTTTCACCTTAAACCAAGTCTTGACCCTCAAACAGCCTCCTGAAGCAATAAAGACCAGCAGAATCCCTCCCTCAAATCCCTTAACACTGTCACTTTTTAAAGAACCATGGCACACAAAGACACATGCATTACTGTACATTAAAATTAAGACCAGACTAAAGAAATGTATCTTGTAAAGTTTGGACTTGGATGTCCTCATTCATCAAGATGTAATTATTTAAGATCATTATCTCTTTGAGAAGTGCACAGTGCATCATGGGATTGGTTAGTCTTTCCAGTGACACTGAGCAGAACGGAGCAGGTTGAGAAAACGGACATCAGCTTTCTGATAACGGAGGAGCTGGGAGGTGGCAACATTTGCATTCCTTCAATATGGCGTCAGGTCAAACATCAAGGGGGAAAGATTGTAGGAGGTATCTGTCTGCTAAACTTTTCCCCTCCCTCATTTTTCATCCGCTGCTGCCTGATTTATTCAGGCCTGAGATGGCACAGAGGGCTTGACCCAGCCTGCTGCCAGACAAAGCCCCCACAGTGCAGCCACTATTATTCAGATTACATATCTGCCCTGACTCCTATGAGATCACCACCATGCTATGTCTCCCCAACAGAAAGGCACACTGAGAAAGATGCTGTTCTGTGAGTGGAAGTGCTGCTTTACTGATGTTGCACAGATAAGGGCAACACACAGTGCTCACACATTTGCAGACATGCACAAAAGGGGCTGCTTTGTGTCCATTGGGATTTTTTTTTTTTTTTTTTTTTTTTTTTTCATGTTAATGGGTTTTTGAGGGCTGGCTTCATTTTTTTCAACAGGAAAACTAGGGCACACTCTCTGTCAAGACAATCAGGACAGCCTGAAGGCTATTTTACATTTACACTGAATCGTTTTAATTTGCGTGTTGTATTTCATTTGTTGCAATATCAGTAAAAAGGTGAGATAATAAAGCATCTGTTTATGACATATTTCAACATATCTGCACTAAACTCATTTAATTTTTTTCTATTCTATGTTGTATATATGTATATATTGTATATATTTACACACGTTTGCACTGAAGAAGGAGTTGCTTTCCATCTCATTGTACAAGTAAAAAAAGATGTATAATGACAATAAAAGGCATTCCATTCCAACACTGTGTCTATTATATGAAGTCAAACTACCGAGCTCACATACGCACACATAAGTACACAGCACACTTTTCTTTTGATATTAAATAATATCACATGTTTGACAGCTATCCAGGAATACTGTGTGCATACCAGACCTGCAGCATCTGGGTACAGTACTGATTGAAAGCAAACCTGGATGTTTAAAAGCTGAAAAAAGCTCCCAAAATCTTCCACCTGAGTTATGTTTCAGAGCATAGAAAACAAAACAAAACAGTTCACGATCCGTTCCATTAAGACTTTCTTTGAGCAGTATACCTGCCATTTCTGTTAGCAAATATTTGACCTTACACGGCTGAAGTTTCACTTCATTCTCTGGCCCCCGGCTACAATGTTAGGGAGCACATCTCCATGGAAACCCTTTATAAACAGCTGTTCAGAGAGTGACCACTGCCATTGTACAC
Source organism: Pao palembangensis (assembly GCA_015343265.1). Taxonomy (NCBI): domain Eukaryota; kingdom Metazoa; phylum Chordata; class Actinopteri; order Tetraodontiformes; family Tetraodontidae; genus Pao; species Pao palembangensis. The sequence goes on from CM027082.1 coordinate 5,978,001, forward strand.
AATGAACATGTGCACTCCCACACATGCACATAAAGACCCTGCACATCATTGCCACATCTTCATCACAAGGACCACAGCCATCATCTCACAACCATTAAAGAGGGGAATTCCACCTCACGCACGCTGATTTACAGCTCCTGCATGATGGGGCGTATAAGCTACATGTATAAGACACTGTATATAACATTATGGACTGCTTGGACTCCACCCCAGTCAGAGCCAGGTTGTAAAGTATTCCTTTGTCCCAACAGAGGAAAATAAATAATCCTCGTGGCCATGTCACACCTACATATTCTGTTTCTGCATGAATAAAAGTCTTACAATATGGAATTCTGAAACATGGAATGTGGGCGCATTCTATCAACCACTGCTTGACGAAGAAGAGTGCATTTTAATTGTGACCTTTTGTCCTGTTCAGACATCCATGAAGCCATTAATGAATTTATCAATTTAAACCTTACTTCTCTCATTCATATGCAATAAAAATGGCCTTTGTAGTTGCAGCATAACCCATTTTCAGACCAAAAAAAAGGGATGTGAATGTGCGCAAGGGTCGACACGTTCATGCCAAGACAAGGATTCCATTTTTGTAGCTCAGTGGAATCTGTCTGTGTGCAACACTCCAACACCAATTATCAGCAGACATGTGCCTGCATGAGCAGCTTGTTACATTAATGCAGAGGGACTCCGCATCATATGGCTCTTCAGTCCAACAACTTCTTCCATATGTGCCAAAAAAACTTCTTGACAATAGCCATGATTCATCATCTGTTAAGCTACATCACAGACAATCCCAGCACTGCACCTCTGTGGAGAGAACCTCTCCCCTTTTTATTCTGACGCCCACCTGATGCTCGGCTGCTTGTGCTGAAAACACAACCTTCATTACTCCTCTGCCACAGCTGCATGAGATCATGCATATTAAGAAGCTGCACCAGTCAAGCCCATACCTGCCCTACAGAAACCACAAGCTTAAAACAGCAGGAAAAAGTATATATATTGCATGACTTGTGAATTGTTTGGATTTTGAAACTTTTTGACTAACCATTTATGGCTAAAAAAAATACAGTAAAAAGCAGCCATGTACCAGCTGACAATAAGTGATTGTCCTAACAGTAGTGGGCACCCCAGGGACCAGTCTTTTGTCCTGTGGTGTTCAGTGCTGTGACAGGAGGCCAGAGGAGCAACATTTTTGTGCCCTTGTGTTTGTTCGAAGCAAGAGTGACAGACGAGATTTCATCTTCACGTGGAAGACGTGGAATGGACACAAAGGGTGTGTCCATTCCACGTCTTCTTTATGTATTTTGTGAACATACCAAACACAGCATGCACACATGCGGTTGCTGCGGATGTCAGAATCACTCTCACGTGTTTACCTGCAACAAATCTGCGAACGTGCTCAGGGTTCCATGGCTCAGAGAAGAGAAGCATGAGGAGTAACCTTAACATCATATTTTATATGAGCCAGGTCACACCTTTTACTGTTAGTGTTGTTGCTCAAGCCGAATCCCACTAGGGAGAGGTAGGTTTGTTTTCTATTACAAAGTGGGAAAATGTGCAGTGCAGGAGAGCTAACTGGACCCCTCCCAGTATAAACATATGGAACAGAAACACTTTTTTTTTCAGGTTTCAAAATATTTCAACACAAACACTTACTACAAAGCTAGGACAGGTCCAGCAGGACTGTCTCAGCCCAGAATATGTCATTTTGTACATCAAGGCAGATTCACCCTTAGACTGACTTCCCACAACTACTCAACTTTTGACCAAGCAGCTGGGGCAGAGACCACATCAACATATGTCATCTATGCAACACTTTTGATCTTCGCTCTGCAGCATAATTAAGAGTTACTGTGACTGCGAGATAATCAAATAAAAACACAAAATTATTGCACAAGTTTCCAGCAGTAACCTCAGATGTCCCACCTCCCTCTACTAAAACAAATGAAGCTTCAGGTGTAAGAAGGAAACACATAGTGGGTGTGTGAGGTGAGAGGAGGGGAGGGGGGCATGCACATCAGAACTTTAACTCTACAGCCATGCACAGCAGCAGCAGCAGTCACTGGCGTGTGTTTCTCGGTAAAAACTTACGTTTGGTGCCTCTCGTGTCCATCCCACTGCTGCTGGTGTCCACTGACTTGCTGAACTCTATCAGCGGCCCATGAATGAGTGAGTGTGAAGGCGAAGAGAGCCACAGTGCTGACAGATCAGAGTTGCTACATTACACATCCGCTGGATAGGAACATGAGACAGCTCTTCTCTGCTGGGTCCTAAAGCCAGCTGCAGCCAGAATCAACACTCCTGCAGGAGGACTCACTGATTGGCAGGCTGGTTTTCAATTTCTAAAGCTCCAGTGACTCCAGTGGAGGGATTAGCACAGATCTCTTCTTCTAAACTGATATTTCTTTTGCAATCAATAAAAGGCTCATGGGAGTATGAAGGCGGTGTGGACATGGACGTGTGTAGTTATACTATCTGCACAAAATGAGTATCATATACATGCATGCAGATATTGCACATGAATGAGTACAAAGAGACATTCGTGAACAAAACAGTGAAATGTACTTTACACAGGTGCACAAATACACCCTAATATGTTTTCCAAGTATTGAATATTGACCTGATACAAATCCACGTAGTGGAACTCAAGACATAAGTAAACGATGCAAATATATATAAAAAAAAAAAATGGGTGTCAAATGTATAATCTACAAAGAAAATGGAGGAGACTGAAATTGATTTAAGTTTAATTTTTAGTGAGAAAATCAAAAAAATAACCCTGGATTTTTGTCAGGATGTATAATACCTTGCAGAACATTTCACTGTGAGACAATATAATTTCTGTAGCTACAAAATGTTTGGATTGCCCTTCTAAAAGAATATACATAACAGTGGATGTAAATGGATGACAACAGTCTTCATCCTACAACATTTAGTCGTCATTCTATTGCAATGAGCTGGAAAGACTGAATTTGCTTCTCATCTATATAATCTAACATCACTGTATTGCACATTCTTTCAGGTTACTATACGGCTGCACAGTGATCTGTTTCTACTGGTGACCTTAAACTATTTAAATCACAACATTACAGGGAAGCGATCCAATACTTGTGTCCTCACTTTGGTTTTCTTTTGCACACAAGTCATTGGAATTGTTAAAAAAAAAGGGTCCATGGTTCCTTGTGTTCTTCAAATAGTGTAAACCAGAGGATCACAGTTGTTAAAATGAAGGAGAAGAAGAGTTAACTTAAATAAAGATGCTTCGTTATCACCCAGAGCAAACTGATGCCATACTGTCATTTACCCGTCACTCTCGTCTATTCATTCACCCTGATAAAGTGTCATAAATGATATTCTGTATCTACATTCTACTCATTCAGATTGCTGGTGCTGCACACTCATAAGAGCATAACAAATAAGGCAAAGCCAAAATTCTCCAGTACAGTGGCTGGTCACAGACATCCGCACATGTGGCCTAACAGAGGGCACACTCCACCTCCAGCTTTAAGAAAAGCACACCACTGTACTACAGTCTCTATTGCTTACACACCACTCCAGCACACAGCCACGGTTGCGCCGGAAACCGCGCAAACGGGTCACTAGTCCGTCCGTGCATAAAGTCGACCTCTTCGTGCCAGAAACCCACGCTGATGAATTTGGTTTTTCATACGAGGAGATCTACAACAGCTTCTCAGCCATGGCAGTGAAACAGGTTCTTCCTTATGGCGATGATCATCAGACGTCCTTTTCATATTAAAACAGCCTGGCCTGCTTCTTGAGCTCGTTTCTCTTCCACAGAGCCAAACGGTCGAACTCCTCTACTGTCATACCAAACACTTGAACGAACTCCTCAGAGGAAAGGTGACGCTGAGGGAACAAAAGGGAGTTACTTAAACCATTAATTTAAAATGATAAACAGAATGGGCTATTTGGTTTCTTAGTCATCATGGTAACGGTACTAATGCAATACTGAACAAAATAACATTTATACAGTGTTATTAATTGTCTTTTTTTCTGTTGCTTTCACCAAAGATATTTCAACACAGGGATATTCCCAGGAGCCCTCCTTGAGCCCTTTCTTGATTTACCTCCAGTCTGGTTCTGTCTACATCTTTGGGGAGTCTGTTGCGCCCTCTGGTGGTGACTATAAGTGCTTCATATGGGTATACCTGAAGAGAGCGTCGGATAATTACACAGGTCTAATATTACACACTGCCCAGTTCATTCTACTAAATCTGGAAGAAATGTTTCAAATTAATACCATACCTTGTACTCGGCTGTGAAGAAGAAAGACAACAAATCAGTTTCTCATTACATTAAATCACCGCATTAATTTTTTTATGTGATGAGTTTTTGATTTATGTCAGTTTACCTTTGGTTCCCCAGCTGACCTCAGTGCTGCTGTCAAACTGGTACTGGTAACAATCTGCACTCTGAGGCTGCAATTGAAGAGCAAAATAGGACAGTCACTTATTTAGTTCTATGAAATATTCAAGCAAAGCATGGTGTTTTGATTCACTGCTTGCAAGAGGGTGGTAAAAGTAGTGATGCAAAAAATATATTTAAATGCAAAATATGATGTAGTTCCTTGAAGTCTCTAACAGTTTTATTTCTATTCCGATTTAATAATATGGGACCCTCCCATATTGCATAATTGAGATAAAAAATCATGCACTTACCCTCTGGATGCAGTTACGTCGGTATCCTGGTAGTGAGGCTGTCTTATTTAAATCTGAAAGAGTACACAAAAGGACCAGGTCAAGAAAAAAAACTCTAAAGGTCATCTGGGATCCGATGCAGTTAAAACTTTATGCCAGAAGATGGCACTCATAGCTAACAAGAATAAAATTCGCAATTTCCACAGAAGCTGGCGTTCAAACGCATCAACGACTTAAAAGAGTCGATGTGATTATCTTTAATGTGATAAACTCACCATTTTCAGCACTGTACTGAGCTCTTGAGGCTGTAAAACATTAAAATGTTAGAGATTTAGGAGTTAGATTTAGTCACCAAAATCAATCTCTGTCTTGGGCCTGGTTGGATGCCTATCAACAATCTCCAGCAGATTTCTGTAGAACTGTGTCCCCTCCTTTAATGAGAGATCTTACAGCTCATAAATAAACCAGGATGTGAGACCCCAGCTGTGAGATTTAGAGAGATACGTACAGAGAGAGGGCGGGATGGGTAGATGGATGAATTAAGATGGTATAACACAAGGAAACCAGGAGAGCCACATGCTGGATGAGATGTCTGCATCTTGGGCACTACCACAGTCCTGGTACTCTGGTGAGTGCAGCAGTGCGGAACACTGCTAGCTTCAGGTGCAGTTTTAGCACATCTGTCGCCACATGTGGCTGTGCTGCTTAGCTTAAAATGCTCAGCAGTAATAGTTCTATGACAACGACAGGCCACATCTGCTGCCGCTGTAGGCCCGCCACAAGTTCAGCAGCAGCTGTTCCACCGTGTCAACTTCCTTCCATCTCAATGAAACACCTTGCCAGTAGCAGGTCCGACCCTCTGTCATCTGCATCTGTAACACTTACTGCCCTCACCCCAAACCAAACTGACAGCAAAGGCTGGGCTAATAAAAACCAGGTCAAGTCACAGTGCATCCGGGAAAACAAAGTTGACCAATCACAGAAAAGAGACAGATGCAGATGTGTACAGTGCAGGGTGGCTCCTTACATCCATTAATGGTGTTGTTGTACACTGGGGTGCCATAGCTTGTAGTGTTGAGTGTCTCTTTGCTCCCACTACGAGAATTCCTGGCACTGCCCCAGGGGTCGTTGTCATAGGAACCAGATCTGGCTTTCATCTCCTCCTTTAGGATCATCCTCCCAATGCCACTCCCAATCTGAGAGGGACAAAAGGTATAAAACAAAAGTGTGAGTAAGTGACATGAATGAACATGTACAGGATAGTATGGATGCCATATCACAAGATATGCATTATTTATTTATAGAGATGGCTTTTTTTTTACCAAGATGTTGAAGAAAGAAGGAAAATAATGAAGCCCTTACTCTTTGAAGACTGTGACTCCAGCTCTCTTCATCTCCTCCTGTAGAGAAGCGTCTTTTTGGCATCCGATAGGCTGGGGGAATAAAGCAGATAAAAGAGATTTTCTTGTATGAATATAAATTGCTTAATGTCTGTGTAGATTCTCACTCATCCAGGTCATAGTTATCCAAAGTTAGATCTCTCTGTTTTCAACTGGACTGAAAGGTTTCCTTGAAAATGTTTCACCCTCTCTCCGGAGAGCTTTTTCAGTTCTAAACTTGCTAGGAGCAGAGCTTGAAAATCTAGCCCTGTGGACTATTGGCATGTTAATGACCCGGTTGGTCACCTGAGAGTCGTTGGTAGGGTCGTTGGCAGGGTCGTTCACCTAGTTTCAGTTTGGGTGCGTCCCCTTTGTCTGTTGGGTCACATGTTAATGAGTCACCAGGTCTCGTCAAACAGTGTGAACGTTTGGAATGCTGACGAAAAGAGTGGAGGACTGCATTGTACGTGGGTGATAGAAAGTGCCTTAGTCCACCACCTTTGTTTAAAGATGTTTTTTTCCAACTTGACATGAATGGCTTCCTTGACACCCCTATATTTTCAATATTTTCAATAATTTCATATTTTCAAGATCTGCCCCCAGCAAGCTCAGAACTGGAGAAGCTCTCTGGAGAGAGGGCGAAACGTTTTCAAGGAAACCTTTCAGTCCAGTTGACACAGAGAGATCTAACTTTGGATAAATTGCTTAACAGTGCAGAGTGGCTGAGTGAATAAACATGACACCAAAAACTTTAATCGAGAAGCTGTACTTGAATGTTTGTTCTAGAGCAAAATGAAAAGTGGAAAATGAAAGTAACTACGTGTCTGTGTAGATTCTCAATCATCCAATTTATCCAATTTATCCAAAGTTAGATCTCTCTGTGTCAACTGGACTGAAAGTAACTACGATACAATTAGAAACTGTAAACTAAAGTGGCATTTTGCTACCCTTTGGGGAACTGGCATAGGGGTAGTAGTCACACTCTGACTGGGTGTACGGCTCTGGAGAGTAGGTGGATAGTCTGGACGATCGGAGGATGTCCTCACTGGTCCTACTTTTAGTAGCTGCATCCATGCGATTGTCTGGAAAGAAAAGTATATAGTTAGGACACTAAAGAAAACCAAAGAAACTAAGGAAGTCATGGGATGTATGCTTGCTCCTTTTGACAATCTTCCAATGCATCTAGAGTCACACGGGTTATGGCCTTTAAACTGAACATATAAGAGTGTACAGATATTTTTTTTAAACCTTTGCAAGAAAGCTATCTAGCGTTCTGATTTATTTCCCACCCTTTTAATCATGCTCCAGCCATAAATTTCAATCCCACATGGAGATGACAGCTTTATCAATCTTGTAATCTAGCTCCCAGGGAGAATGGGGACGAGCATATTTCCCAAATGACATAGTAGAGCACTATAGAAAAAAATATGCCATCATCAAAGATGTACTACGAAAAACAAATCCCGGGTTTTTCCTGCACATTTCCTGAGTATTTGGGACACACCCCATTAAAGGTTAAAACCAAATTACTTTGGAAAATCCCTCTGATTATGATGATCAAAGACAGCAAATACAGCAATTAATGAGTTAAATAACAATTTATCAAATGACATTTTTCCAGGGTTTTCCAATAGCACAATCTTCCCCTCTGATGTGCATTTTGAGTTAGGAAAAACCCTAATATCTTTTACATCTCTGCAGAATTCATACCCAGCACTCTTGCTAGAGATCCACATTTCGGTAAACAGCATGAGAATAACTACAACCATCACAAGTTTGGGTTCTGCTCAGCCTGTGTTTTTTTGTTTTGTTTTTTTTTTTAATGAGGGCTAAGAGATGATTTTAATGTTTGCACTAAAGAGCAGTCAGTGGAACTGAATGAGGATGACCTGCAGTGTAATGTCAGACAGATTGCTCTTCACTCTGTTAGCCATTACCCAAACCAGTCCCAATCCATGATCCATTGAATTCCTATAAACAGTATATGAGGCGAGACACCTATGGAAGACACTTTGCATCTTTGAAACACATGTAGATCGATTGCTGTCGGAGTCACAACACATATATGCAAACACACACTCTAGACCACCGTCTGACTGTAAGATGAAGTTGCAAGAAGTACAGTATTGACATATGATGACAAGCACAGGAAGACAAATACGTGCTACACGTATGAAATACCAAGTGTCTATCTACCGACAGTGAGAGGAGGGAAATACTTACAGTACAGTCCCAAGGTCACCGGGAAAAGTGGAGCAGGAGATGGAGGGGAGTGAATACGAAAAAGTGATTGGATGCGATAAAGAAGAGGTGAAAAGAAAAGGGAAACATTACTGGAGCATCCTCAGGGGAGGTGTAATAATGGGAGCACTTTGCTACCCACTGGTTTCCTTTACAGCCTTATTCTCTACACACACAGCAGATACAGAATGACACTGAACAGTACATTACAGGCCATAAGTGTGTCTTTAGATTAATATTGCCCTAGTTTTGTATAATTAACAGATTACCAACATAACTCAGAGTATAAAAGTTCATAAAATCAGGTCAAAATCTAAATAGATTTTAAGGACTTTGAATTTCTGTTCAGTAAAATGAATATGTGCAAAGACACATTATGTCCAGCAATATACTAATTTCAGCTCAGATACATGAGAGGGAGACAATGTCCCTATTCACAACATGCAGGACAAACACAAAGATACAATAGCCTCCGTCATATGTAGTCTTTTCCCAGTCTAATGTGAAAGCAGTGAAGCTAGACTAGTACTGTGTATGCAGAAACATGGTATCCAGATGTCTGAAGACCATGTAACTGGGTTGTAAAAAGGCAGAAATACCAACTCTGTGTTCATCGCGCGGTTCTGCTACAGAAGGTGATGAAAGAACAACATAAATCTGTACAATTAAGACCTCTGACTTTCCCTCTCAACACACTCCCTGTCTGAGGCAGCAAAACATCTGTCTCAGCATTCAAACATTAACTTCCCACCAGGTTAACTGTGCAGAGCTGAAAAGTGAAAATACAAGACCAAATTTCAATTTTCCCTTTGCTCTATTTTTGTGTTCCGTTTTGCTCTAATGAATTATGATTCCACATAGTCCCACTTTAGTGTAGCCCTAACAATGACCTCACTATGGATAACTATGACCAATAAAAAAATGCATGTATGCTTATAGCTTGCACACCAATTCTTTACATTCTGCTTCTAAACTATAACTTAAGTGCATTCTCAGCATACATCATTTCTATTTATGCTTTGCTATTATTGATGATTTCATTTCATAAGAATCCATCAATATGATGAATTACATGGAGTGATTGCAAAATCAATAGGTCACTCAAACCATCTAAATAGTGCGCTCAAACACAGCATGACTAAACTGACAGAAGGACAGGCAGGCTAAGGCGGGGCTAACTGCACTGTACCCGCTCTCTTATAGATGGGAGGCTTCCTGTAGATGTTGGGGTCTCCTGTGGCTGAAGAGAGAAAAAGCAGATGAAGTGTTGAAATGAGGAGGAAGAAGAGGAGGTGATGGAATGGTAGAGAAGAGTGAAGGTGCGGTGTGAGGGGAAGAATATGTCATTGCAATTACATGCAGTATAAAAATACTACAGTATTATTCGTCCTCATTGTTGTCAGTATAAAACTGACCTTTCAGATGGACTCACAATAGCAGCGACTCTTTAGTGTATCCCCAAGTAATGCAATGAGGAGATGAAGAGTCCTACCTGGTACATGAAAATGTTTAGGGGGCTGATTTTTCGTGGGTGTGCTTGACCGCCCTTCCTGGCCATAATAAGGTGAACTCCTGCCACTTTCAGAGCCTGCAGGCAGCCATAGCCAATCACAGGTAAGGATGTACATGTGTCACTCATGCAGATGAAAATCAATAAATAACTTTTCCACATGTGCCATGACAAGGTTTTTCACTTCTTGCCACATAAACAGCATTGTCAAAACACATGTAAGAAGAGTTAAATGAAATGTTAGCTGAGGAACAAGCGCAGCCTATGAAACAAAAAAGAAAATGCTTTTAGGAGGGAAGTGGTTGAGGAGTTTCTTTCCCATACTGACAATGCAGTATTTTGAAAACGCTTAAATAATACCTGCATTTGAGGGTAATTTTGATCAGTTTTGACTACCATTAAGCCTAAACTCAGAGCATCCTTAAAAATTCTATTTCCAATAAGCTGTTGTGAGGCGTCTTTTACTGACCAGTGTAGCCGTAGTGTTGAGGAGATCGAGGGATGACTGGTGACATGCCTTGGCGGCTATATGTTGGCGAGTCAATATAACCTGGACTGGAGCAGCGCCTCTGCTTCATATCCAGGCTGTCATAGTCCTGACAGATGAGCAGATGGCAAACGGTGAGACAAATATTCAAACAGAGGACTTGTTTAAACTCATCCTGAGTGCTCTGCTCCTCGCAGGATTTGGAATTCTTACCTGAGAATAGGGAGAAAGTGTCCCAAGTGACTGAAAAACCAGTAAGAAAGAGGCAAATTAGTGGCTCAATGAAAACTTGTTTTAATAAGATATATAATTTTGTTTCTATCCTGGAGGGGTCTTTATGTTTTTTGCAATTTCTCTATTATCTTTCAAGCCAGTTAGAGGAAATGGAGGTGTCATATAATCATTAGATCAGTCGCAACTGAAGAGTTATTTCCTGTTTTGCTTGACTTGTTTGTCAGAGGGGATGCTTTCCTCATCCTTATCTAAGGCAAGGATGCTGACTGTAATTTAAGGTGACAAATATGATGCTCTCTCAGGAAGCCAGTTCCATAAATCTCTCCCTAGTTCAGCTTTACTTGAGAGCAAGATCAATTGTTTGAAGGCTGGTCTTTAATGTATATGTCTCTGTATGTGTGCAAAAAGATAATTAAAGAATTTCAATTTTTCATGATGACCAGAAAATTATTTTTTATTATACTGAACTCCATTGTTATCAACACACATTTGTTAGGAACAAACCCATAAAAACTGACACCCCTGTAAAATGAGAACAATGTAAAATGAGAACAATAATGTCATCAAAGCTAAGAATGTGCAACAGAAATACCTCCCCATAGATGTAAGTGTCAAGTCTGTCATCAGAGGTGTATCTGTTGTAGGGCTGGCATGAAGAAGATATGAGGTCTGGCTGCTGGACCTCGTATATGGCTTTGACCTTTGGCAGGGCAGCTAGGTCCTTATAATCTAGAATCTCATTCTTCACTCTGGCCTGGAGAGAGGACGCACACCAGCACACACCAAAGACAACACTCAACATCAACCACAGATAGACGATCTGCAGGACCGACGTGTGATGGCAACGGTGAATCATGCAGAGGTCGGGGGAAGTGAGGAGGAGTCACAAGACTGCACAGGAAAACACACGTGCATATGTCTGCACTTATCTAACGTACACATGTATGCTGCATAAGGTGACAGCAGTGTAAGTTGTTGACCTTCAGGGTCTCAGCATGTATAAGGATGAGAGCAGAGAAAGCATAGTAAGACAAGGAGAACATGAAAGACAGAGGGAGAGAGAGAGAGAGAGAGAGAGAGAGAGAGAGAGAGAGAGAGAGAGAGAACTGTACTGTAGGTACAACATGCTTGCTTACACTGCATTTCTCCCTCATCTATCACCTGCAAAAAGGTCATTGATTATGAGATGAGAGCAGAACTGAGAAGGACAGAGCACACACTCATGTTTGCATGCAGACGACCCCTGACATGGTGACATGGTCAACATGCAGCAACACTGTAAAGACTGCCGAGCAGCACAGCTGGATGCGCTTCATGCCAACTGGGAAAGAAGGGGCAACCTTCACATAAACCCATGGTCTTTTTTAAATTAAAAGATAATTAAATGCCCAGTGTCTACAGTACAGTAAAACTGGGAACCCTGCAGGGGATTGGTGTTTGTAAAACACCAAGGATAAACACCCAGAAGAACATAATTTATTTTAGTTTAATGCAATAAGAAGACATTAACAAGTCCTGTCAAAATCTAAATGTCTCTGCTCTTTTATATCACACCTTTAGCATGACATATCTAGTTTTTCAGACATGTTTCTCCCCCACCCTCAAACATGCTGTTTATTTCATATTCAGTGAGTGTTCAAATTCACCCTTGCCAGGAACAGCAGGGGAGTTTATGCTCTGCCCTGAACCTACACTCCTAACCCACAGAGAGACACACCTATCGGCTGTACACAAGTCATTTCTTTAATTCATGAGCATGTGTTTGACCAAACATGCACAACAAATGTGCTGGCAGCGACAGAATACCAAGACCAAAAGAGCATGATACATCTTGTGAGCCCCTGCCAGGTCTCCAGGCAGCCTGTTTTCATCTAGTTTACACTTCATTGTGCTGGGTACAGGCTAATGTTATAAACTGCACTATTTTCCTACTGTTAACATATTGGAAGTAAAACTGCTATCCTTCAGATATTGGATATATATCTACACTGGCTGTAAGATAATGGTGCTAGAACATAGATTTTGGGTTAGACAAGGCCAGCTTAAAGCACCATTTAGCTGAAACACTACAGCTAAAATGTCTGTAAACCAAATGGAGGTATGTTACAATTGGATAAATCATAACCTTTGATCCAGAAGCCTATTTTTTGTTTTAATTTAAATTGAAATTTGTTTTAGTAAAGTACACAGAGCAAGACAAAGATATGTAAGACTCTGGAACATGCCCTTCTTAAAGACACTCCCCAAAGGTTGCAAGAATGTAATTACTCAAAATTTATCCCAGCTTTAAAAAATGTGTTTGACAAAGTGGAAACTGCCATAACATAACATATTAACAATTCACAGATTTGCACATTGTTACAATGAGCTAACCTTCACTTTAACTCATGCTACATCACAAAAAACAGACGAGTGAACAGGCCAAGGGAGTGAGCAGCCTCTAAGGTAAGTGGTTTTGTAGTGTATAGGTTGTGATTTTTCTTTAAGCCATTTTTGTTTTTGTTTTTTTTTGTTTTTTTTGAGGTATATTTATGTTGCAGCTTTACAGCGACTCAGTGCTTCAATGTGTTATAAAGTACTCACACATATAACCCTGCTGGGAGAACCTATGGAGGATCCCGGAGGCGAAATAGAGGCTTCTGAGAGGCGTCTGTGCTGTGTTACAAAACACACAAAGAAATGAAAAAAAAAATAAAAAATAAAAAACAGAGGGGAGAATGCAACAAATTTTAAATGTTTCTATCATACTATTTTACCCTGAGTCTCCTCTCTGCCCTTGCGGCCTGCTTGCATAATGGGTGCCACACCTCACATCCTGAGGAAGATTGAGATGATGGGAGTTTAGTTCTCCCAAGTGTGTATCAGTGTGCAGAAGAAACTGGAGTCAGGTTTCACCTGTGAGGTACATTTCCTCTCCCTCTTTAAACATCACGTTACAGCGGGAACATCGAGCACATGTTGGATGATAGTGTTTCCCTCCTGCCTGTGGGCAAAAATGTGAGGAAGAGGTGTGACTGAACATAAATTACCATCATAAACACTTTCACAGATCTTATCTACAAATTGCTCTTACCTCAAGTGGGTCATTATTCCTACATGTTTGCTGTCTACTGTATATCACCTAATTTCCTTCAGAATTTTCTAGGACACAATTTCATACTATCTACTTATTTAATTTAGCATAAAATCACATAAAAGGCACCACCCATTTCCTCTGTTAAATTACTAGAACAAAGATCCCTCTGGGTCAGTCACACAAAGGAAAGTTTTTGTGTGTGCGTCTATGTGCGCGCACGTACGCACACGTATGCGTGGGTGTGGAGATAGAGAAAAAAAATGTAAACCATTCATGACCTTGGACTATCAGGGTCCCAGAAGGGGTGACATTCACACACACACATACACGACTCATGATGGATTCATTGAATAATGCAGTGTGACGATGCTTCATGTCGAGCCTTCCTGTCCATTTTTTCATCCTCTTGTTTCTCACAGATGTGTCAGTGAGGGACACTGGCTGAAGGCCAACTCATGTTTCTACACTATAGAGTCAGAGGTTACACCAGCCTGATGTGCCCATCCCAAGATACATATACAAATACGTTGGACGGCTGTGAAAACATTTTTTACCAACCTGAAGAAGATTGATAAAATAATAATAATAAATGCCTGGACATGTTTGAATGCTATTTCTTCCAATTATAAACCAGCTGTCAGCAGGAAGACTTCCACAAATAACAAATATAAATAGAGCAGAAAGCTCAAAGACACAAAAGCAAACGAGTATGTGAGGAAAAACTAAAATGTAGGGCTGTGGATTTACTGGACTGGCTTCTTGGGTTTTCAAACAATTGTACAGAAAAAGGTGACAGACACCTTCATTTCTGAGGTTTACTTAGTAATAATAATAAAAAAAAAAAAAAAAAAAAAAAATCAAATTTTTTCATTTCTATTTTATTTTAAAATTTTAAACATGTCAAAATGATGCTGTTAATTCACCAGAGTCAATAGCATTTGTGTTTCAAAGGGAGAGCTGGAGCTACACTACAGCTACTACTATCAAGAGGCAGATCTCACATATATCAGAAGGAAAAGACAGATGCTGCTCCAGCACCAGCTCTGGAATTAAAATACAATATCAAATTATTAAATGATACTAATTCCAAATGTGTTTACATGTCAAGGGAATGAAAAAGGTCTGCTGGCTTGAGAAATATCAAATAATGTGTGATCTTTCCCAAGATATCATTGTTGGAAAAAGAGGTGATGCGTAGCACTCCCTGAAGACAAATACAACAATCAGTTGTCTGCTTCACATTCAAGAGGTAAATAATTATAATATCAAAATGTTTAACTCAAATGTTTAGAGACACATAAAGGAGAGACTAAAGGCTGACATGTCCCCATGTCTATAAATAGTCCAGAGAGGCTGATAGTCGGGAACAAAGCACTTTACACCAGCCATTCTGACAAGCTAAAAAGCACAGGGACAAGCTGTGTGTGTGTGTGTGTGTGTGTGTGTGTGTGTGTGTGTGTGTGTGTGTGTAAAACAAAGTTGTACTTTGTGTGTTTTCATTTTTTTAGATCCCAGCAGATGCAAAACACCTCAGTGACTCAAAACATTTAATTAGCATCTGCAGGTTCATTATTGTCAACTTTGTTCATTACGTTCCCTTAATTATTTTTTAAACCATATCTGCCACAACTCCATCTGCACAGCCATCCTCCCTGCTTTGCTGACTTCTGTCGCTTTTAAAAATTGCTTCAGTGAAGTAGCACGCAAACCACAAAAGTACATTTGTGTCACTGCGGCTTCCCCTCCCATCTTTTTCCGACACTCTTTACCCTCAGATCTTTTTATAACCCCTCTGCCCTCTCAAGTCCTTCCATGCTGTTGTGATTACATCTAGCTGTATGCCATCTGCCTGTGTTCAGCTTATCCGTGACTCAAGAATAAACACGTAAAATGACAGACTGGGTTTAAAAAAAAAACACCTGAATTTGTGTTGGTTTGCTAAAGCAAAAACAAAACTATCACTGTCCAAATCGTAAGGCAATCAACAGCGCGTTGAGGATAAAATGCTACTGCTCAGTTGTGATAACACTGATTACGCTGAGCCTATGTGATCAAATTCAACACTCGATTTGGATTACTGTTTTGCTGCGGAATACTGTTCAGCTAAGACCTAATGCTGAGGTATTCTTTTGGTCTCACCTCCAGAACTCTTCCACTGATGTATCTAGTGCAGGTCTCACATTTCACCCCAAACTGGGCGTGGTAATCTGCTTCGCAGTATGGCACTCCATCCCTGCCACAGAGAAGAAACCAAACAGCTTTAATCTGTCAGATACGTATTTTGCCTGAAGTAGCGGTACGGCTGGGAGTCAAGGGAGAGAAAATGTGTGAAATATGAAAGTCATTTGGGGTCTGATGCACACTTACTTGCTGATGTACTCTCCTGTTAGGACCATGCTGCAGGTCCGACATCTGAAACAACTGACATGCCACTGTTTCTCCAGGGCGAGGAGAGATTGGCCCTGCCTGATCTCATCTCCACACCCAGCACAGTCTAAAGAAGACAACACATAAAAGCAGATGAATGGGATCAAGGAGAGGAAGGAAAAGCAAGACATACTTTTAAGGCATATCTTTAAAGAGTTACTGCTTTATCTGTTCTAGCACATCAACCTTTTAATCAGTAGAGGTACTAACACTGCAGAGCTTTGGTGTTCAGATGACAAAACTGCACAAAAGCTCCTACATTCTAAATGAAACTTCTTGTCGTTTGGAGGTGGTGTTGAATCTTAAGGCAATATCTGTTACTGTGAGATGGTACCAAGGGAGCTATTTGGACTTTATTCTCCTGAACAAATAGAAGCTTAGAGGACTAATTCTGGCTCTTTGCTGTCTGATATTACTACATAGTCAGTGAACCATCATCTTTTATTGGCCACAACTAACAACTGGCTCATCATAGACCTCTGTGGGCTCGAAGGTTGTCATCCCCAATGTGTGTGCAATCGATACATAATAAATAGCACAAAGGTCTTTTTGATAGATGTCCTGTAAATATGAAAAAAAATAAAAAAAAACTGTTCTCTTGATGCTGTCATTGACTGACTGACCAAATATCTGTGTGTTGTACAGCTCCCATCTGGCACATCAGTCTGGCACTGATCTGACAGGCACCTGATTAACTAAATGAACAACTTTAGATGGATCCGACCAACAAATGGCTCTTGGCACACCCGCCTGGTGGCCTTAAAGGAAATGGACAGAGTGAGACAGGTGCCAAACTTACGACTTGGCCCGTGAATCTTGATGGGCTCATTTGACTTGACGAGTGTGTGAGAGCACTGCTGGCACATGCAGTCCTTTCCACTGAACGTCACTCTGTCTCCGATGGGAAAGGGTTTACTAAGGAGCGGAAATAAAAAAAAAGATAGAGACGAGTTGACAGCAGGAAGATAAAACATGCCTGCAGTGAGTCTGCATTTACATTCTCATAAACACAAACATATTCTGTGAACCTGGAGAAGCCATTATAAAGCAATGAGGTGAAGAGTTAATAAGGTGTTTATTGTCACAGGAGCATGTGACGATTCTGTGATTAAGGAGGAGATGATGTTATGCTATCACATCTTTCCCAAAGGAAAATGTGCTTTCTCAGTGCTAATGAGAGGAAGGTCTTTGTGCAGTGCATACTGATTTTAACTGCCTTTTTCTCAGCATGTGCACCCTTGCACGGCTCTTCACCTTCACAGCAGGTGTGATCAGGTCATTACCCTCTTTAGTAGGGATGTAGCTCTTTTTTTTTTTAAATAATAAATAAATACCGAAGCTTCCGTACTATATAAAAAGTGTGACAATTAAATTCCAGTTGTATAACAGATATCACTTTACCCAATGTTTTCTATGAGCTGCCACTGAAGGGTTTGGGTGTCCTTCTGACCCTAGAAATTATGTTGTCAGAACTAGTTAACCAAGACAGGCAAACTGCAGTTCAAGAACAATGAAGATTTACATCGAGTATTAGTGTACAGGACTGGATCCCCTGAATCCTGGGCTACAGGTGTGATGGTGTGGCGTCCAAGCCATCACTGATGGTGCCTGTTCCAGGCTCTGCCCATAACATGGGTCTGTCCTCATGAGCGATCTCCACTCACGAGAGGAGTCAAAGAGGTCTGGTTCTCTGTTTATCAGACAGCAAAACAATTGACTGTGCAGTTTATAAAAAAATTAAGAAATCAAGAGAAGAGAAATAAAATAACTTGACTGGAAATATGATATATTGATTTCTATAATATAATAATATGCAAATATATATTTTGATCATTTTTAAACATATGTGAGTCCTTAAAAGAACAAAATTTTAGCTTAAGCCTTCTCTACACTTATTAAAGTTGTAATCAGCTTTGGAAAAGTAAATACACTCACATGTGGCAATAATATGACATATGTAGTAAGAACATGACAGTGCAGTGGCTAGAAAATTGAATTTACATTGTGGTGATGTGCTTCACTCAACTCTTCTGTTGTACTATTTTCTCAAATCCTGATTGATTTCTTTAGGATGTATATATGAATGGGGAGCTAAAAGGCTTAGGAAAGCCTGTTTAAAAGACATAGATGACAGTAATCCTTTTACTCCCCCACTGAGGACTGGAGCTGGAGCCAACACCCAGAGGGAGGCTAGCATCTCCAGCAGAGCTCCCAGGCAGCGCAGAAGTGTGAGACAAATCCATGCACACACCTATGTGTGTACAGAGGCAAATGACACATGTACAAGTGGCTTCCTGTGTAATACTGCAGCTGTGAGCTAAACCAGTGTTACACACACAAAGATAATACATCATAGACTTACTCAGGCTTAATTCTAATTTTAGCTAACTCCATTTTCTTGGAAAAATCGTCTTTACCTGCCAGGCCAAACCAAGATACCATTAAAAACCTTTGCAGGAGTACATAAATACAGTAAGTTAATACAGTTAAAGTTCTGTAAAGAATGTGTGTTTGACCTTGTCTTTACCTGTCTGTTAGTGTCACTCCCTCAACACAATCTTGCTTTGTCAGCCATTCTCAATGCATTAAAGATTTATTCTGATTACATATTTAATGCTTTATATATATATATATACATATATATATATATATATATATATATGTATATATATATAACTCCAGCTTTGATCTCCTGCACTTCTCAGAAAACTGACACCCGAAATCTGATAAGAGGAGGAAGCAGAATATCAGAGATAAAGGATGATGATTAAAGGCGGGGGAAGGTGAAATGAATGATGGGGGTGAGGAGACGACGTGAGGGTGGGTTGGCAAAAAAGAGGTAAAAAAGCCCTGCACAACATGACAGAGGACAGACAGAACTGGAAAGAATATGTTCACCCTTCGACTCCCACCGTCTCTTCCAATTGACTACACACACACACACATACACACACACACACACACACACACACACACGTGCAGGCACACAATATTTGTGTCAGTTCAGTTTTGTTGTGCACAGCTGTTAGACATAGCTGCATATTTATCAGGCAATTTCAGACAATCCTTTCAGAATTGAGGAGAAAAATTATGTTTTTTAAGGAACTCTTACAAATACCGTTGGCGATGGAGAATGTGTAAAACAGATGTGTGTACCATGTAGAAAGAGAAAGACATACTTTAAAGTGGAAAGGACAGTGATAAAAAGAGAAAAACAATGTAATAAAAAGAGAAAGAGGCCACCAGGGATACTGACTGAGTGACTTAAGGAGGAGCTCAACATGAACACTGACGGAGGTCAGAAGAGAGATGGCCTAGTTTTCCTAAGTCTGTCAGCTTGAAACATCAAGTCAGCTTTTATTTTGGAAATGCGATTTAACTAACCAACAGCAGACAGCTGGAGCTGAAGCAGGTCTAAAATGTGAGCTCAATTATTGACAGTATTAATTGAATCCATGAATGAGTCATGAGTTTGCCTTAAAAAAAGGCAAATCATATAAGAGCAGAAAGGACTGCACAGTCAATGGCCTCTGAAGAGAAAGACATTTCTGAGTCACTTACTCCACAATGCATTTTCTGTTCTCTCTATAAAGCCTTATGTAATATTTGGACCCATTAGGATTTCATTTTTTGTGAATGCTGTAGCCACAAAAATACATAGATATCACACTTATACTTGCTTTCAGAATACCTGCACACACTGCAGACAAAGCACTTTGGGTGGTATGTGCGTCCAAGAGCAGACACCACCTCTCCTGTGATGAAGCTGTCACAGCGATCGCAGCGCGTGCCGTACAGACGCTGATAGTCTGCTGTGCAGATGTACTCGCCCTTCTTCTGGAAGAAGCCAGACCGAGCCAAATCGCAGTTACACACTGTGGAGAGAACAGTTAACAATTAGGTGAATAGTAAATAATAAAGCAATAACATCCACCACCATGTTTTTGTCAGCTGAACAAATTTAACTGGTTGTGTGCTTGTGTTAATTTTCTTTATTCTTTGCTAAAAAAAACACTATTTAGCTCCAATCAATGTGGAGCTAGTCTAGATTGAATTGGATTATATTGATATAAATGATATAAATAAGAATTATTGTTTCACAGCAAAACAATGTGGAAAAAGAAGAAGGAAGAGTAAATTGCAAGTTCCTAGTAACATAACATCGCAGACTTAACACACATTCAAAACCAGTGAGTAAATGTGCCTGCACATTGTGCATTCTAAGCAGAAAGTATGTGCTACAGAATTTCACAATGTAAGCCAAAAGTGGAAATCCAGTGGGTGTAACAGTACCGCTGCAGTTTCACGGATCAGAGTGCAGGTCTCTGGTTTCTTCCAGTCTGTGTCATTTACCAACAGGAAGAGGTGACCGTTGCTGTAAACTCTGTCAGGGAAACTTCAGGGCAGTGATAAAGGTCTTAGGTGCTGCATGAATAGTAAAGTAAAAGAAATGTGTTTGCAATTGTTTGAATCTGATAATTCACTTAAAGTAAAAAAAAAAAACTGTTGGAATTCAGAATTATCAAAAGGGTTGACATCTTATATTATTATTTATAATTTAGACAGGCGCATATATAGATTCTTTGTTCTGCCTGTCCTATACCCGCAAACATGCTAATCTGTGTATTATTATCTATCTGTATTATTATCTATCTATCTATATATATATATATATATATATATATATATATATATATATATATATATATATATATATATATATATATATATATATATATTTTTTTTTTTTTTTTTTTTTTTTTCCACTGCTGCATACATTCTCAATCCTAACTCCTCAGTTAACAAAGCTTGGTCAGATGCCACCTTACGTACCCAACTTATAGTTATGAAGTTATAAAGATGTAGAGGCAAACCAAAGCCATTCCCAACACTCTGAATATGAGTATGCATGAGTAAGATTTGTAATGGCTAAAATTACAGGACTTGTATGTTCAACAACCACTTCATTGAGAAATTTGAATAAATGAATGAATGAATGAATGAATGAATGAAAATGTAAACTGTTTATTATCCCACAATGGGGAAATTACAGTGTTCCAGCAGCAGCATACATAGAAGAAATATATAATAATATAAAAGACTTTTGAGAAAAATAAAACTATGGCTAACCCTATATATTTACAAGTATATACCGTGCTGTACATGAATTGCATGACCATATTACACATATGCAGATATTGCACATGAGGTAGATTGTGTGATAAATTCAGCAATCAAACATTTTTGCTGCAGTAAAGCAATGCCACAGGGAAACCTGTAATCTTATGGTGTCACTAACTGTACAACGATCGAAACTGCATTGTTTGCAAAATTCGGTAAACGTAGGTTGGTTGGCAGACTAATGAAACTGCAACAACCATTTTTAAAGTTAACAAAACATCTGCCACTATGTGGAGCAATGAAGCAGCCTCAGTTCTGCTGGGTGAGAGAAATGGCTATATCCTGGCTTTTGGCTGCATGGCTGATGGCTCAGTCATAACACACACACATGCTTGCTCACACACACACACGTTCACACACATACATACCCTTCAAAGGGGCTCATTTAATCTCAAGCTGTTTATGAGAGGAGCATATTGACTTAATGGCATAATAAAAGATCAATGGGCTCTCACTTAAAAACAAAACAATCTTGGCTCCCGCAGGAGGACAGGAACAAATAAATCCATCCCTGATGAGATGGCACTGTGCATAAGCAAAGCTAGCGAGATTACACGGAGCAGTGTATATGGGAAAATATGATGATGAATCATAATCATTATTACGAGTCATGGAGCGCAGTGAAGGGGAATAAAATGAAGAATGAAGGAAAATGGAGATTAAAATGAAGTTTTAGAATAGCCTGTTTATAGAACTTTGTATGTGCTGGTGTTCAGCCCACATTTATAGAACCACAGAGCAGCATGGCGCAGAGCTTCAAATAAAGTCGGTGCTGCATGTTAAACCAGACTAACTGAAGCTTTTACCAGAAACCAAAATCACAGGCTTTCTAATGCTTTTATGGAAAAAGGGGAATGGAAGAATAAATATTTCCTCATCCGGACAAAATTTAGTCCGTTTTGAAAAGGTCTATTACTTTACTTTAATGGCAAAATAAAATGTTTATAATGAAATAAAAAATAGCATTGGATCATAAAAAAAATCTATAAATCTGGCCAGTCACCATCTTTTTATTTGCCTCTCTTTTTTTGTCTGAAAATGAATTGCCTTTCAGTTTGTGTGCAGATTGATTTTCAAATTAATGGAATCTGTTCAATTAGCCTAATGTACTACATTACCATTCAAAGCCTGGCCAATTCACAGCAGAGTGACAGGATAGACTTGCACCTGATTGGGTGGACAGCTTGGATATTTTAGATGTTCTAGCTAATCAAATGTTTTGCTTGTCACCGAATCATTGGCTGGTAGCTTCGCAAAGGACATCCCCTTTCTCTGTTGCCATAGGAGATGTAAACCTTCCACAGTTGCCTTAGAGACAGAGTTTTAATAGAGTCTTAATACTGTGATAGAGGCACATTTGGTTGTGATGTAGTTGAACTGGTGGTACATACCAAAGTATCAGAGTATGTGATAATGGTGTATAAAAATAAAGATGGATCTAAATATAACTGGGACCAGTTAATAAATTTAGATAATGGCGCACATAATATTAACAGATTAGATTTAAACTAGCTAGACATCTTTTTTATGCTCTGAATAAAACCATACTCTTCATTATTCTAAAATGGGACCTTATACATGTAGTGGATTATTGTACTGCATGTAGACTATTATGAATTGTAAATGATGTAGATTAAACATTACACTGCATAAATAGGACATCTGAGATGTACAGAGTAATGTGAAACGAGTAAATAATTTAGAGTTGATTTCATCATTGCTCATCTGTAGTGCAGATGAGGTTTTCAGCAAAACTGTATTTGCTTTCGTTTTTAAAAATGAAATGTAAAATTGATCACAAAGTCAATCGTTTTAAGGAGGGAAGATAACTGATTACTTATAGAAGTTCAAATTATACAAACACCTATACGAGGTGAACAGATAAGCTAAATTGATTACACTAATGCAGGGCAATATGCTCATAATAGTGCTGATGTGGAGTCAATAACTCTAATGCTAAACTGCATGAGACACTTAGAGTGAATATGTATTCTTGTCTTTCATTAATGAATGGCTTAAGTTGTGGTAATTGATGCTGCTGCCACTCACGGTGGCTCTGCAGTGAATGGCAGGTCACTGCAGCAACTTATTAGATTTTAGCAACTTATTAGATTTTAACTTCATCCTGAAAGAGTGTGGCAACTTTCTCAGATTTGTTGCTTGATACAGACAAACACAGTAAAAGGCTGAAAATGTGTAGTTTTAGATATAGCCAACACCCACTAAAGCTAGGATGTGGGACAGGTCTATTTATGCTGCATATTTTTCTGGTTTGGGGCTGGAAGAGCTGAAGCTTTACTTCAAAAATATCACATCAGCTTAACCAAAAGAGCTGGTGTTGTGTGACACTGCCTAGCACAGCATGGTGGAGGTGCTCCAAATGGCTCCAAAATTTGAAATGTCTATTAATTTATACAGTTATAAATGGATTTTTCATTAATTATCTATCTAAATGTAATTGCAAAGACTTAATTTCATGTATTTGTGGATTTTATCTCTTCCTAAATGATGTTTTAATGAGATAAACTAAAAGATGCTACTTAACTCCACTGATTTTTCTTTTTATGGCCGTACAGGAAGTTAGAAAGAAGCTCATACAGTAAGTCTGGTGCTTAGCGGTTAGCATGTAGGCTGATTTCTGCAGCTGTGGTCATTAGAACTGCGCTGATTAGGCACCCACAGGGGGTCTGGGTGATTGGGTATTTATCTCCAGCCAACACATGCAATTAAAATTCCCTTCTCAAAGTCGGGCCAAGCCAGAACCCAAAGATTGTGCCTCCACAACTTCTCTTTTTTTTCCATCTTTCCATTTCAAGACTACTTCTAAATCTTTGTGTGGCTGAGAGCAGAGGGCTTTCACTTGTTACTGTGCCTTCTGTATGCCTTTATGTAACCCCCTCCCCCACACGAACTCTTACTGTGACTCTTCCCTCAGCTCATTATGCCATTGTGAGGCTCCCTAATATGATATTAAGTAAATTCTAAATCTTTCGATGCTGCTGTGAACAACTTAATTTCTTTGGCCTTTCTAAGATAATATACACAGCTATGGTTTACCATAAAAGAATGTACAATGCAATAGCTAATGGGTTTTTCTACCAAAGGCTTCACATCCCCTGGATCTAAGCCCGCTGTAGAAGGAAACACTTCAAGAGTAAATAATGTGTTTTCTGCGTTGTGCCAAATCACAGGGTGTGAGAAAAACCTGCCAAGCAGTCAGGAAGAGGAGTGAAACAAAAGTCTGCAACCTTAATTAGCAGCTCTCTGAGGATGCTTTCAACTGACATTTGCAAATTAGCCCCAAAAACAGCCAACATGACAGGACATTCATCTTTTTTCTTTTTTTTCTTTTTTTTTTTTACATTTTCTTGTGTTCATGGCTTCAGAAATAAGGCACTTATAAAGGAATTATATATTGTAAAAGTCAAATGATTGACCTCCCGAATTCGTCAGAGTTGGGTTTCATGTTACAGTATTTCCCATTTTAAGTTGAAGGCTCCTTGTTCAACCTGTGTCTTGTGATGATGTACATTTCCTCTCAGTTTCCATTGTTGCATTGCTTGTGCGGTGTGGTGAGGTGAGGTCACAAGGAAAAAGGAAATACAATAAACATCAACAAAGAGTACGTGAGGCAAACTGTGGTAAAATGCCAAATCACAAAGAAATCGTGTGAGAGTGGCAGGATTCCATGAGCCTATGGGCGTTGAAGTTTAGACAGCTGGCTGCCCACTGGAGTCCGTTCATAGGAGCACCAGCTCTGCTGCTGAGGCCCGTGGCTTTTAAACCTCAAAGGGTAGATGAGAGACTCAGCTGAGAAGAAAAAAGTGTCAATGGATCACAGAATCAATCACAGAAACAAGTGGAATAATGCTGTCCACACAGATGCATCCTTCATCTGTGGTTTATCACTTAATGATGCTCTTTAAATAAAACAAAAAACATTCTTTTAAGTAGAACACATGAAAAGCTTCACGTCTCTGCACACACATGCACGCACGCACATACACACACCCTTGAACTTCTATCTTTATGAGGACTTTCACACAGCATAATGTATTACCCAGCCCCTTACTCTAATGCTAACCATCTCAACTAACCCCATGACCCTAACCCTGACCCTAAACCTAACCTAAACTTAAATCTATCCCCAACCTTAAAACCAAGTCTTAACCCTCAAACGGGCCTTTGATGCCGTGAAGACTAGACACACACATACACTTACAGACAATAGACAAGGAGTGTAAAAATCCCTCTGGAGGGTGATGCTTGAGCAGGACAAGTGTAGGAATAATCCCTGTCATCCATCCCAGATCCCGCAGAGTCGATGGAGGAAAAATGCTGCTGCCTGCCGAGCTGCCTTCTCTCGCTGCCCAAATCTCTCCCTAGCAACCAGGCATTGGCGTGGTGATTGGACCAGCGTGCCAGTGGTTGCCATAGCTACAGAAAGCTCCCCTTCCCAGAAAACCCCCACCTTTTGCTGTCTATGTCTTTATATGTTTCTCCTCATCACCTTTCTTTGTTTTTCCTTAGTCCTCCTGCTGTTTTGGTTTCTAATCTTCCCTCTCTTTCGCTGTCTTTACATTCTCATCGGAAACCAGAACAGTGGCAGAGATGTAATTAACATAGGGGCTCACGGTATCCAAGGGGAGGTTTAACTGGCTGATATGGGTCTGCAAGGAACAATACAAAGATGCTGTACTTTTGCAAGAACATTGAGAAAAAAAATGAAGATGTCATGTGTGTTTCTGACTTCTCTGGCATTAATATTCTATTAACAATCTTAACAATCTATGTGCAAATATGTGTCTGTGTAAACATCTGTGTCAATACCTGCTTTTTGCATTGGTATATGATTTCAGTGTGTGGTGCCTGTACTTTTTTTTTTCTTAATTTATTTAAGGGTGCCAATTATGCTTCCGAGCACAGATGAATGTGGTCACTTTGCCATTAGGCGAGTTGCACCAGTCAGCTCATCTGTTGGTAACACAACACCACATGATCCATATTATACAGTGCCATGATGTGCTGAGAAGCACCAGTGAACCCACATAATCCACGCACATAAATACAAACAGCTCTGCACTTGTCTGTGTATTGGGAGCTGATGTATGTTTGATTAAACCGTCAGCGTTTTCCACAGATTTCTTTCTCAAGGTTATTGATTCTTCATGCAATTATCCACTCATGTTAAAAAGGTTCAAATAAGTGGTTAAATGCACATGATTAAGGAACTTTTCTGCTGACCAATGCATAAGCATGCAATTATGATAATAAGGAATCTTGACCGTAGTGTGGCGTAAACTGTTTGGGCAAAGACAGGGGCAGAGAATGTGTTTTCTCTGTAGGTGTGTGTCTAGGTAAAGTACTATGGTTTAATGAGAGGGACAATACTTACAGGCTTTAAATGACAAAGTAGCAATCGTATGTCAAAGCGCTGTAGCGGGGATTGGCTGATAGCAGATTGTAAAGTAGCACGGGGAAGAATAAAAATGAAAACATGTCTAAGAGATAGGATTACTTTGCACTGCTGCTGCAACAATATTATTTATTTTCCTACAAAAGCATTCCAGATCATGCCAACTTCATCCTAAATTGACATGTAAAACCAATTTTGAACAATTATCTTCAGGAGAAAAAGTCTTCAAGCATAAAAAGAAAAACCGGTAAGGGAAAAGCAACCATGTTATGAAGGCTAGACTTTTGCTTAAACTCTGCTCACGTACCTTACTCGAAACACACAATGAGGGTGATGGAACACGCAAAACAGAAACACAATCGAGAGTAAATGGAGTTTAAAGTTGAAAGAACATGCAACATGCATGTTTGTGGTTGAAGAGGCTCAGGCAGTGAACAAAGAGGGCTTTAGAAAACTGCTGGCTGCGCAGACGGCCATACCAGAGCGCACATTACGGACAGGGATGTGGCTGAGTCTAGCTGCACAATGGTGCCCCATTGCCTCATGGGATGGGGAGAGCTCTCTGGAACATGAGAATTGAAGCGTGTCTAATATTTAACATGACATTTTCCAGTAAGATGTTATGACTGATAGCGAAGTAAGAATGAGAGTCAGACTGGTACTACGCTTAAGTTATGATGTGACGTTTCAGCGACAAATATAACACCCCCATCCCCCCACAATGTCTCCTATCTGCTTGCTTCCTGTGTTCACCCCCGCTTTTCCTCTGGGGTTTAGCGTAGTATCTCCCCATTGGTTAACAGCACCATAGAGATACTGAGAATATCCACCAACCAGGGCCCCGGTGCCCCCCCCCACAACGTTGCCACAGCAACCGTTCACAACCACAGCTAGCGTGCACCCATGTATGGATACTCATGTGTCTGAGTGCAAGTCTGTACGATTTGTGCATATTGAGAACGCATAATAACTACCGTCCTCGGAATAATCCAATCAGTTCATTGAAAAGCAACATGCAGCAACATGGAGACCCCAATGAAGCTGCTCTGGAAACTTCAGTTCAGTGAAGTTTCTTCTGAAACTGCCTAATAAATTAGTTTTCGCTGCTTGGTATGAAAGACAGGAGGACAGCAGAATAGGTGTCACACTGGCTGGTAATAATAACATGGGAGGTTAACATATATTATATCCACCAGAGGTGGATTGCAATTGTGTTTTTTTTTTATATGTACAGTGTGATGAGAAGTAAAGCAAACACTTTCAAAAGCTCAAGGAAAGCCCAAATTGATTAAAGTGATACAGTAAACAAAAGGCAAGCTGAACTCTACATGATGTAAGAGGCTGAGAGATTATGCAAGTTTTGTAGGTCACCGGTGCGGTACTGCATCGCCGCGAATTTACCTGTGATAGTCTCATTAGACCGTAGCATATAACCACAGCAAAATCCAAGTTGGCAGTGCAATAACAAGCCGCAGGAGCCTAAGTCCCCTGCAAGGCAGCTCTGATCCTTTCCAATCCCCACCACAGGCTAATAGTAGCTCTCAGCATGTGTAGTAGAAAGAGGATGAACTGTGTATATCTGCCAGGGTGAGTGAGGGCAGTGACAAGATAACATTTACATCGAACATACTAGAATAAATCCTACCAAACTTTGCTTGAGATTACCAATAGCACTCTGTAGGGATCATGCTCGATCACTTACCAGCACAAGTGAAGCACTTGACGTGAAAGTGTGTGTCTTGTACTCGCACCACCTCCCCTTTGCAGACTTCCCGACACCTCTGGCAACGGATTGGTCCAGAAGTCCTTTCACTGCCACCAGAGCCATGGTGAGCTGATGAGGCTGATAAATGCAAAGATATACAGTTAGTGTTGCACTGAATCACACAGGACTGATTTTCTGTTCCCTTAGCCCAAATAACTGCTATTATATACTGCAAGGTCGGCATTCTTACAGATCCTGGGTAGTATATGCTGTACAGTGCAGGAAAAAAACGGAAAGATGAAACTTTTTTTTCACTTAATCTGACAACCGTTAGTGTTGCCATTTACTAGCTTCTAACAAGCAAGCAACATATGCACGAAAAACTACACACACACAAAAGTGCATGTAGTCACATACTGGAAACTCGCAGATTTTGTTTTACAAAGTAGGGTAATGTCATGAAGGTTAAATATTTGAAAAGCTGAAAGCATCAGCAGGGGAACTGTATATGGTTGCAAAAAGTCTGGGAAGAATCCCATATTTGATATTGCATTATGAGATTAAATAAACTGTCTGGTCTTGATCACAAGTGTCAAGATTAAGGCGAAGAACCCTGCAAAAGATAACACTGTCTTTTCTACACAGTGAAGTCACTCTCCCGCTTTCTTATTAACTTAGTATGATTAGTTTAGCCATCATAAATTAAAACACCTATTTCCTGGATTAATAAAAGCTGTTAATAATAAATAAAGATGTATCAAATTCTCTTGCCTTTAATCATCAAGCAAAGAAAAAAAAAGGTGAACATGTGGGCTCAAAGTCACTCAGGCCTTGTATTTCTCGAGGGAAGCTGAAACTGTGTTTAACGGGTGGAAAGGCCACGCAGCCTACCTGGAAAGCTGCCTACAGGATTCCGTGACTTCAGTCAGAGCAGCACAAGCATATGCGCTGGCGTGACAGAGCTGCTTTTTACTGGATGAATCCTGAAGGACGCACGGTACTTACAAAGTCTAGCACTATTGCACGCTTCATAGCCTTAGCTCCCTCTGCACACTAAAAATTTAAAAACAGTATTATACTGGGCAATACTCAGTGAAATACATGCTGAGATTCAGTGCACACATAAATGTCAGCGCGAGGCAGAAAAGCGGCTACAATTGTTTATTTTCCTGTTCAGAACAAGAGGGAAAATAGGAAAGCATCATTAATTCAGGCTCCCAGTATTTCACAAGTTACTTCATTGTGTTCCTCACAATGCTGGCAGCACCACTGGAAACCTCTGCCCTGCCCTGCCCTGCATGTGTGTGTGTGTGTAAGAGAGAAAAAAATGAGTGTGTGTGATAGAGAGATAGAGGGAAAGAGAGAGTCTCAGAGACTTGACCCAACACGACAACATTTCTCTTATAAGTGTATATTAAAAGGTTTAAAGTGTATATGAGGTTCTTTCTTTTCTTTATATCTGGCCAGGGTGTCACACTACTGCCGATAAAGACAGATAAAAAGACAGAGTTGGATTTGTTACTGCTTGCTTGCATGATGAATGATGATTCTTTATTGTGCGCAAGAAATGAGCTCCGTCCTCTTGCCCTAATGTCTCAGTCAGTCACCTGTTTACTGTAAGAACTAAGTTATCAACATTGAGTTTTTCATACTTTGTAGGGCAGAGATAACTAAATCAATTCATACTAAAATATGTTGGATTTTTTTTTTTTTTTTTACCAATATGAAATTCTACATATAACATATTCTGGTGCTGGTCAGGTCTTTTTGAATATATCAAGGTATTTACTAAAAAAAAAAAAAATATGCTGAAAAAAATCTTTCAAAGCATGTCTCAACAAGTAGAGGGGATTTAGTCAGCATCAGGCAGAGTCTGTGACATTACATAATTCTAAGTTGTGTGTCAAAGTGTGGAGTCTGAACATGAGCAGCTCTGAACATGTTCACAGAGCTCTCGAGCCGCTCTTCATCTTCTGCCATGCCATGTTGTTGACTCATTTTTCTAATGATAGCAACCAGACTGCAAGTGCAATCCTCTGACTTCACATCAGCGGAGTGGACCCTGGGAGAATACAGCCTCTGGTAGACAGGTGATGAGAAGAGAACCAGGGCCAGAGGGGCAGCGAGCATCACCGCAGAGCCGAGAGACCGGAGCTGTCTCTGCCCTTGGCTTGCCAGCCCCCAGGGACGAGCATGCTCAGTCACAAGGGATGCTGGGAGATCGGCAATGATGGGTGAGTGAAGAGTAATAAATCAGAGCCAATAAATCAAAGGGAGTACAAAAACAATGGAAATTTAAAAAGAACAATTCAAACAATTCAAAGGAATTGTGTTATTTCCTTAATGTCCTTATATCTGATATGTCTGCCACCTTTTAACTATAATACTTCCTACATTACACATATTTTAAACGTATTTTTCCAGTCATGTTTGATGGGAAAAGCAGAGGATTGAGCTCATACCAGTGAGGCTAGTGTGGTTTCAAAAGCGCACGTGGACAAGACTGAGCGCTCCGCGGTCAAATACTACCAGACTCCAAGATCATATACACAGTAATTTTCCTCCAGAAATAACTGACTCATCAATAAGGAGAGAAAACCTTGGACGGAATGGCCAGAACTGTCTCGCAGCTGTAGCACAGCAGGGACTGGCTGTCTGTGTCATGTTAACAAGCTCTTTTCTTTTTTAACAACACATATCTGCATTCTGGTGAGTAACAAAAAGCTGTAAACGTCTGATAAAAGCATTCTTCAAGATATACCTGGATACGACAGTGAAGTTTTGTTCAGGTCATAGAGGAACACGGTGCACAGAGTCAACACTGTGTACAATATAAAAGATATTTTCCTTTTCTCTAATCTAGAGCTACCAACTAGTCGTCCATCCCTGCCTTCTCCCCTTTTTATCTCCCTCCATCTCTGTCAGGACCTTGACCACAGGCATCCATCAGTGCGGAAATACAGTCCAGTGTTATCGCAAACATACCGTCGCTCTACGGAGGGACAAAAAGGTCAGGCGGCTACTGACAGTCTGAATGATCACTCAATCCTGCCAGGAGCCAAGGTCACGGAGACGGCAGCCTCGAGGACACCACATGGTGCTATGGTGTAGAGCATCACCTCGTTTGAGTAAGAACAAACAAACATTTTCATAGAAGATGATAAAAACGGGTAACATGACACTCCTCGGTTTACACCA
Organism: Pao palembangensis; assembly: GCA_015343265.1. NCBI lineage: Eukaryota > Metazoa > Chordata > Actinopteri > Tetraodontiformes > Tetraodontidae > Pao > Pao palembangensis. The sequence goes on from CM027082.1 coordinate 6,009,513, forward strand.
GCATCTGTGTCTGTTCTCTGTTCCCCACCTTTGTTCTCTGGCATTATTAGACTAAAGTGTCCAGGCGGGCGCCAGGAGTGATGAATGGTGATTGGCTGCGGGCTAGACAGCTCATCAGATGAGGCAGAGGAGTTGGAATCATAAATAAGAGCGCTTGTTCTCACTCACTAGGACAGGAAAAAAAAGAAAATATGTGTGGAGAACAGCAGAAAGAATTGTCTCTTACATTTTTTTGTTTCGCAGCGTCAACTAGAGTCACTCTGTCTGCCACGTTAATTCCAGTTTCCATTTTCATGTTCCTCAAACAAGGCTATTGATTTCAAAATTTGACTAGTTCTAACACAACAATATTTCAATATTTATTGTATAATTCATAAAACGTGTTTAAAAGTAATACCTGAATATTTGATCTAATAGGCCAACAAATATATCAAGCAGGTCAAAGTTTAAGCAAGATGTATAGAAAACAGTGCAGAGGTCTGCAAACTGGAGTACGCGTCATCGATTATACACAGTTTATAAGAGCCGCCTCATTATTTATGTATTAACTGATGAATAAATGCCTATTTGGAGCTGAGCATCTGTGTTTTCCATGTGCTGTCTGCTTTTCCATGTGTCTGTGTGCTCCCCCTCTCTCTCTGGCAGACGCCTGTAACACAAAACGCTCCGAGCTGCAGCCGTGCAGTGTTCACACCATCAAGTGACTTTTCCAGTGATTTGCTGTTAATTCTACCGTTATTTCCCGAAACTCTGGCACCTTATCACGTCTCTTGGCCCATCGTCCTTCAGTATATCACCCAACATGACTCTGAAAGACTGAACCTGCCAAATGTATACTTTAGAATGGAGATAGAATACACACTTGGTCTGGAATATTAAGGCTCTGTGTTGGTGTCATCTTTTGATGCAGATGCTCTCTAGCTCCTGAGTCCGGTAATCAATACACCGGTCAACAGGAGTTTTACAGCTCCCCTGACTGAAAATGCACATTTACTCTGACAGAACTGTGACACAGTGCTGCTTTCATCCTGATAAACACCAAAAAAACTATCCTGGTAACCTTCACGGGAACCAGCTGGGTCTGAAAAAGCTTGCAAGCACACAAACAAAAACAACATTGAAACCCAGATGACCAAGAGAAAGAGAAGGCTTGGAGGAAGAGAGAGACTCAGATCGCTGTGTAATGAATCAGTGCGTGTGTAACGGCCTCTGCGTTAACGTGGCCAATGCGGCAGAAAACGGTGTGCGACACAGAGTATGTTTGACTGACCGGACGAATCGAAGCTAAAGGAGGAGAGCTGCTCTCTCCCCTGATGCTTTCCATGTTTCTAAACCTAAACAAGACACCAGGCATGTCAAACCACGAGCGACTTCAGTGGCGAACAGGTGAAGAAACCGTATAAACTCAGATTAACACGCTGCATTTCTCTAGGAGCACACGCTTTTCAATCACAAGCGCCTGTGACAGCTCTGCACATGCCGACCTGCATGCGCACCTCCCACCCCCCAACCGCGCCCCCGCCCTTGCTGTCAGCTGAGAGAAGCGTTTTTAAGCTTAACAAAAGAATTCTACGCGTTTACCTGGCACACAGCGTGTGGCACAGAGCCTTGTCCGGCTGCCACGCGCTGGATGAATAATGTAGAGACACACAACGACAGGGGAGATTATAAATGATGCAGTGATGCCAGGTTCCTCCTGTAGCCACTCAGTACAAGGAAGGGCGGACAGGAAGTACATGACACCAGCACATCTCAGCACCCGAGAACCGAGCACACCAACCCTAGTACTGAGCTTCAACTGGGCCTGCATTCAGCTTCTGTAGGATACTCTTTTTTTTTTTTTTTTTTTTTTTTTTTTGCTAAAAGTGCATTTTTAAGTTAATCATGGTGCATTTACTAACACACCAAATTTGAAACTATAATTGTGAAGGGCTGGTACAAGGACGATAAAGAGATTTAAAGTCGTCAGCAGGGGGGATTGGGTTATTTTGCGCACAAGGATAAGGCCAATAAACCTTCAAAATAAAAGTTTGCACCCTCTTTCTATCACACATGGAGGAATACAGATTAGTAATTCAACAACGTATCAGATCATAACTCTTTTCCGAGCTGCTGACATAAATGTTCATGTTATCGACCTCAAACAGTCTGAATCAACTAGTGATAACTTGTAAACATACTGTTACACACAGACAGCCCTAGAGGGAAAAGCCCTGATTCAGCGGACAGAGGATCAGCTGACACAAGGTCGGCTCATCATGGCAGCCCCAGGGCCAGTGTAGGGTACATTCAGCACCGGCCCTCGGGCTGTCAGGCTTTTTTGTCATGTGCTACAAACCAAATTCCACGAAACTCTTCGAGGCAGTCGGGTAAAAAAAAACAAACAAACAAACAAAAAAAATCCTCCATCATTCTGCAGGGTTTTCTTCTACCGACCTGTCAGAGGTGGAGTTTTAAGTGGAGGTGACAGCTGTGAGTCTGGGTGGTCTCTTTCCTTGGGAAAGGTCACACAGTAGTAGCTGAGGTGGTGTCAGAGATAAGGAGTGTGGAGAAAAAAGACGAGACACACTGGGAGGGTTGGAGCAACAGCTGTTACCATGACTAGATAAGGAATCACAAAAATTTGTGCATGAAGATGGACCATCATCAACCGCCACCCTGACCTCCAGATTTTAACATTAACCTGCTCCAAGTCAATCAATTGAATGTGCAATGAAATCCAAGACCTATTTATTTGCTATATTAATTATATTAATGAAGGTTAAGTTGCTGGGATGAATTTTGATTTCAAATGTATGACACGTTTGTCATCCTATGTTACAATAGTTGTCTGTCATCGTTAGGGGTTTTGTCCTTGCACTTCAAAAGGAGGAATAAAGCGCGCAGGGAGGACTTACCACTGGAACTCATGATGCTCTTATCTAAAACAAAGCGCTCTCGTTGACAACGATCCCATAAAGCAGATTACTCCTCCAGGTTGTGTCATTAAAAAAAAGCGATGCTCCTGACTCTTCCCAAAGAGGTTCTCCACTCAGTTTCTGACAAGGTGAACACAGCCGGGAGGGGGGACAAAAAACGTCAAAAAAAAAAACAAAAAAAAAAAACAAAAAAAAACAAAGGTGGAATATTTCCAGTGAGGAGAAAATTCCAAACAAAGCTCCCGTTCTGGATGCGTGGGAATGTGTGTAAGAGTGTTTTTTTTTTTTTCCTTTCTTTTCCCCAGAGAAACAGACGACAGTTTGGCTACAACGCAGCGCTGCTCCCGATTCCACCTTCACATTTTCGCTCCTGGCTGATTCCAGCTCAGCCACGCGCTTCCTCGCGGTATGCTGCTGCTGCTGTCACCGCGCGCGCCGCACACATTCTCTACGACGTCACAGAGCACCTGTTCCGGGTTGGACTTTCAAAATAAAAAAAGCTAAAAAAAATTGATAGTATTTGACAGATCTTAATTATATTTAAGGATAACACAGATGATGTTATTATGATTTATTGCGAGCGAATATCCAATTTTACAAAAGAATATTTACAAAAGAATTACATTTAATCACAGAGTGAAATGACATTAATCTGAATTAATTGAATGTATTTTTTAAGCTTAATGGAAAAGTTTTCTGAATGCTAACTTACAACATTCAAACAGTAGACAACAATTTATAACATAGCCTGAAAAAATTCTAATAATTTACAGGATACACTTACATTATAAAACATCAACATTATAACAAAACATAAAAAGCCTAAAAACTAAGACATATCCTTTAATAAATAAATAAGACATATACGTTAATATTTTTTTTCTTTACAGAACTATATAAAACGTATTTGTGCAATAGGGTTAGGGTTTTATATAATTGAATATTAAATATAATTCATATTTTAATGTTGCTGCTTAGAATTTGCGATGCTTTTGGGAAATCACAAGAAAATATACTGAAAATATACTAAAGCGCGTGTTTTTGTTTTTGTTTTTTTGTTTGTTTTTTGTTTTTTGTTTTTTTCAAAACCTAAAAATAATATGATGCACTGTTTTGGGCAAAGCGTTTTTCAAAATGTTAAATGTTTTTACTTAATACAGTAGTTTAAAACATTTCACCGAATTTTCAATTAAGCACAAATTACTAAGACTAACCAAATTGGATCAAATGAGTCAGAACCTCTGGGGAGTTTATTTATTACTTGTTTAAGTATAAGGACTATAGATGTTTTTATTCTTTGACGCATTTAATCAATTCTCCAAAACACATACATCAGCTCTTTACAGAAGACGTAAACGCGCCAGGATGAAAAATAATTTTATAGTGAAAGAAAGGATGGCGTTTTTCCGGTCTGGTGAGCTTGCCTCTGAGTGACTTGACTGTCTTCTCCGCTCACCGCGGGTGAAGCGACGTCACTCTGGGCTGCTGTGAACGCTCTGGGGACAGAAGCCTCCATCACACATTAAAAAGGCTCAGAACACATGCAATTCGCTTTTTCATTCTTTATTCAATATTATAAGTCCATCAAATTCGGTGAGCCGCTGAGATACTCGACTTGTGAAGAAATTAGAATAATTTTTTTAGGCTCGTCTCTTTGAGAAAATTCGAAATTACAGCTGACGAAATTGCTCCAAGACAGAAGGATCTCTCTCTCTCTCTGGAAGAGCTTGTTTTGCAGCGTTGGGCAGGGATTATTGCTAAAACTGTTATGACACCGCCCTCTTCTGGAAAGTCTACGTAAGCAAATTAGTTAATTGGATTATTTACGATGCTGGAGGAACGGTTGATTTAGAGCGAGTTGACACGGACGCTGACCGTGTTTGGCTGCAGAATCAATCTGCAGTGTTAATTTAGGTCTGCCATGACAGTCAACACTTGTGGTGATGCGCAGACATGTGATTAACAACAGAGAGTTTTTACATTCAGCAGCTTTTGGGCACCATAAGCAAATCAAATGACCTTGTCATTTAGCTGTTAAGAAGATGAACAAAGGCTCAGCCATCAGACCTTCCCCAGGCCTGGTCGATAGGATAGAATTGGCCGTAATTTATGCTTCATTTACTTCCTCTAGAACTGCACAATGTCTAGCCTTACCGCAAACCAAGGAAGCCACAGAGGTCCGTGCATGTGTGCCATCTTATTGTGCCGTGTCCTGTGGAAGCCATGGTTCCGAAGGAAGCTGGACAATAGCGGGATATAAGTGGCGCCCTCTCCCTCTTATAGTCTCAATACTGTAGTTGTGTACTGTGTGGTCTTGGGAGATGTTTCAACTTTTCTCCTTTATCTATTACTCTTTACCCCAATTACACAATATCTGTTAAAACTCATAGTTTTTCTTTGACTGAAAGAAGATGGATTAGAATGAAATATAGCACATTTTCAATGATAACGGACACTCCTTAGATGTCCTTAGATGCACCATCAGGGGTGTTTGCAGGGTGTTTGGGAGTTGAGGTTGATGCACTGTCAGCCTGATATACTTGGTGCAGATTGCTAGCCTGTGTGAGCCTGCGTTTGTGCTTTTCTTCTCCAAACTGATGGGCAGAAAAACAGGGAAGCTGCCTTTCCTGTACAATAGAACCATAACAGGTCAGGGGGACATCAAATCAACACACTGCTGTAGATTGTCTGCAGAAAACTCCAGTATCAATAATCCACTATAAAGCGGAAGCAGATTACATACTGTTGACATCACTGTATTGCCTTCAGGAACCACAAGACTGCAGAAAGATTATGATTTTAAAGAGCTGGTGAAGACATGACTGAGACATCTTTGCATTTTTGTTGCAGTCTGGAAAGCCATGAGTGGAAGGTCCCCCCTGAATTCTTAAGGTTTGTTCCAGTTAAAGTGGGGAGTTTTGCCCCCTTAGGGTCAGGCTCTGGAGTTTCTATAAAAGCACCCAGAGACAATCTTGAATATGTTTTCAAACATATGTGAATAAATTTAAAATAGATGAATTGTATTGGGCAATCACGATAGAACCATTCTTTAATTAAAAAGGTGGTGTGCCTGTTGTTTGTTATCAATTTTAATCCTGCCTCCTGGCTCTGTCATAAGCTATCCAGTTGCACTGATCAGCAATATGTTGCATTCCCCACTAACCCTCACAATCCTCGTCCATTGTTCAACCACATGACCTGGGGGGAAAACAGACACACACACACGCAAACAGACACACACACACACACACACACACACACACACACACACACGTTCTGCACACTCAAGCAGCATCCACCCTGCTATGCTATCTCCACCCATTCCTGCCTCCCTTTAATTTTGTCATTTCTCATGCATTCTGTCTGTTTCTCTGCAGATATCTACATAGACATTCTCTCTCTCTCTCTCTCTCTCCTCTCTCTCTCTCTCTCTCTCTCTCTCTCTCTCTCTCTCTCTCTCTCTCACTCACTCACACACACACACACACTTTTGCAAACAGAGCAGAATAAATGGTCTGTGTCCTGCAGCCGTGCGTGGTCAATTGTACGATCACATGAGCACTGAAGACTGAGCTTATATTCTGTGTTCAGGGTGACTTTGTCATGGTGCACTGGGGAGGGGGCACAGGCAGTCCTTGGGTTTACATTTAACCAAATCAGGGGGCGAAAAGAGAAAGAAACCAGGGCTGACTGTAGATTGTTTATCTGTTTATGTGAAACAGATGAAGTCGAAGGTGGGAAAAGTGTCACTGATAACAGGTCCCATTCTGCACATTCATGCAGCATGAGGGCAAATACTTCAGGAATCCACACATGTGCAAGTGTGTGTGTGTGAATGGGTCCAGGCAATTGGCCAGGTCTGAACATTTACAATCAGCTGTTGTATAATCTGGCTGTGTGCGCTTCAGGAAAAACTGGTGCGACTGGTGCTGTAGCATGAGGAAATAAAAGCCACCTTGGGAAAAATGGAAAGAGGCGTCACCGAGGCAGCAGCGTTCGCAGCCCAGCCTCTTTTCTCTGGCTAAATACTCTGTGAGGTAGGTTGTGTGTGTCTGTGTGTGTTCCAGAGCAAGTGAGGGGAGGAGTTAACAGTAATAACATAAAAAAAGGAAAAGTGTCCTCGCTCAGTGACATGCAGACTGGGTTAGCCTCAGCTGCACTCAAAGCTAACACACACATTCTCGCACTTTTGCTGACTTCACACACTCGTGCTGTCGTTCTATGCATTTCCCTTTCCTGTACTTTTAGTCTGACAGCCCGAAAGCTGTCATGAGATGCAAATCACCCGTTAAATGGTGAAACCTTACACACACATACACAGACAGATAGACAGAGAGAGAGAGAGAGAAAGAGTGAGAGAGACATACATGGATACAGACATTCTGGCACATAGATTTGGAATGAATTGAGAGCTGGCAGCAACATAGAGGTAAGAGTTTCCTTCTGGTTATATGTTTTAGTCTCTAACTTTGTTACGTTTAGCATGCCCTGAGCTGCTGTACTTTGTACTTCTTCACAGAACCATAAAGTTTATGGACTGTAAGACTTTGTGTGGGCAGCAGTGATTGCAGTTCCTTATTGTGTACACTTGAATGTTCCTGTTCCTGAATGTTTCATCACTTGAAAGAGAGAACACTTCCACACTCAACCCGACTCACTTTTTTAATAAAAGAAAGTATGTCAGACCGTGGAAGTAGAACTTATATTTGTGAGGAAATCTCCCCGCATGGCGTTCTGTCGTAAACGCACAGGCATGTGAGTGAGCAAACGGGGGTTAGTCTAAAGTTGGAGACCGTAACTCCTGTCTCATATTACTGTCCACAAACTCCCCCACAGCATTTTCCAAACTCTACAAACCCAGAATTCAGAGACCCAGTCACAAACGCAGCCCTGGCTGTATGTCTAAACTCAGTCAGGCTGTCTGGCTAGGTCTAACGCTTGTCACAGACGGCCGAGTGTCACAAGCTCAGCCCAGTGTTTGCTGTGGTTCCCGACCGTGCTGACACCATATGGTTTCTCACAGGAAACACATGCGGTGTGTGCATCTGACATGTCTTTAATCAAACATTTCTGAGATTCTATCGGATCAGACCCAGCACTCCAGATGTGTTCTGACCTATTACACCGTTTTCCTTGACAATGTCTGTATTATATAAAGTGGAGACATCAGATGTCCTTTCAAGCATGCTTTTGCTGACGAAGGCCTTCTATTTGACCAAAGCTTTGAAGGTTTTATTAGATTAGACTGCATTTCTGCTCCTCATGATGCACGGGCAATGACAGAAAGGAGATAAAGAAGGAGATAAAAAGAAAACAAATGGGGTTTTTAGAGCAGAGAATCAAGAGGAATTTGTTTTTGAGTACTGAAGTGCAGCAGCGAATAATTAATCGGTAACGGGCTCGTTTAAGTATTTCCCACACCACATCACTTGATTTTTTTTCCCCCCTCACGCTCCGCAGAATAATAATGTGTTCAACGTTCAATCGTAAGTAAAACGGGCAGCTTCAAAGGTGAATCTGTGAATTCAGGAGGATTTATTTCCCCACATCTCACCAAATAGGACGGTCTACTCTGTGGCCTCGTGTAGGAGAACGCTGCTGCGATATGCAGTTTTCTAAGTGGTGCGTGCGGAAATAAACAAATCTGGGTTTTCAAGGCTTCATACCACAATGTTGTTGGCCATAAAACCAAGTTTTTTGCTAAAGTTTATTACATGACTGGCTCATTCATTTACTTTAAAATAGAAATATATAAATAGTGACAAAAACAATTAATGTTGATATCAAACTACAGCAAAGTTGCACAATATGTTTTGACTTAAATTATTAAATTAATGCTATGTGTCCTTGAATATTTACATGTCTTTGTATGCACACACCAAGAAGTAAAGCAGATTTTTGATCAACAATTCCTGATTATTATTATTATTTTAGAGAGCTTTCTTATGTTAAATTCTTGCACTCAGAAGCTCTATAGGCTCTTTTGAGTTACTCTGTAAAGGTTTAACAAAAAGAGGTGGAGCAGAGGAAGGATGAAAGAAAGAGCCTACACAGCCAAAAGGATCGTGTGGACGATAAGAGATTATGAGCCTAAAATAACAAAATCCACAGTGTTGATATCTTTTCTTTTTCTTTTTCTTTTTTTTTTCTAAAAACAGTCGAAAAATAATTTTTAACGACACCTAAATTCAGTGAGTAATCTAAAGTTACAGCAGTGGCAGTTTAGTTCTGGCAAGAAATGAAATGCATTTTAACCAGTGACCACTATATTTTCCCATAATGCTGTGGTAATGGGAGGCTGATCTAAATGGGACCGCCCCAAGTGACCTTCATTTACTCTATAGTGTAAAAATAAAGATATGTCTATCTTCTCGGCATTTTTGCAAAACACACATAATTTTTGCTCATTATTTTTTTTATGATTTAATGTGATATATTATTTTTTACAAATATTTTAATTTACCATGATGCATCTTATCTTTTAAGACCTTATGCACAGAAATCTTTCTAATGAGATGAGCTCATATTATATCATCTGTCCGTCTGACAGTAGGATGCAGAGTGATCCTTGATCCATGCTAGTAGGTAACGCGCCCTCTCCCCCTCGCCCTGACCTTGCAGCCCGTCCTAGGGTGGCTTTGCCTTACATTTGCTCAGCAATACACACACACACGCGTGCGTGCGCAGACACACACGCACACATTGTCTTTGTGACATACATTCTGTGCATATTTTCAGTGGCCTAGAGACACACATCATGACTTCCCCCAACACACACACACACACACACACACACACATACACACTCTCATACATACCAATCCTAGAGGGTGTATTGTGCATTGATTGGGCAGCTACTGGGGAGAGTGAGAGAGAGACTGGTGGGAGGAGAGAGAGAGAGACAGAGAGCGAGAGATGGGGACAGTAAGAGACAGGGGATTACAAAGATAGTAGCAGGACCGATAACAGTGGGATACACCAGCCACATCCATTAAAGTGTAACTGTAGCAAGAGAGGAAAGCGGGTGACAGCACAACAGGAAAGTGAGCACAGAAATAGGAAGCAGGGCTTTTGTCCAGCAGAGAGGAAGACTGAGATCAAACGGCTTGGGGGGAACCTGATGGAATGGAATTGATCACTGGGAGCTGCCAGCTCTTGAGCCAGATGGCGTCTTGTTGCTGCAGACCGCTGCTCAACTCGTCCTGCTGCAGAGCCTTCATCAAAGTGTGCCTCTCCACCTTCACAGGTCTGTCCCTGCCCTGCGCTCTCTCTGTGCCATCATGATTGCAGCATTCAGGTAGACAGCAGCAGATAGGGCTATACACAACATGGGTAACACACTTAGCCAAGAAGGTAACCACAGCATGGTGTGTTTTGTGTACTGTAGCAGCATGACTGTGCTTGTGTCGACTCCAGCAGTCCCACTGGTGCTAACTGAGCTCTGTGCTGGGAAATAATGGGCTTTTGTCCTTTTTAGCCTAATGCCATGTTTCACTGTGTTGTTGTCCCTCATTTTGTTCTTGTGTTGTTGAATTAAAACAATGGTGTTGCCACAGGAGAGAGTTTTCTTGTTGTTTGGGTTTAACACTTTAATTTTAAATGTTTGTCTGAAAACAAGAGGAACTTGGGATGGGAGATGAGCTGTCTACATGTGTGTTTGCTGTCATCAGAAGACCCCCAAAGTTTACTCCCCAGACTAACCAATGCTTGAACTTGGCATTATATTCCCCAATGACATAACCCACCCTGTCACCCTTCCAAAAATCCAGTTTCAGTGTTTTGCCAAATATACCTTACTTATTTTAATTTCTTGAGCAGATAATTAACCTTTGATACAGTTTTCCTGGATCCTCACATGGACTATTTATTTATTGACTGAGTGATTATTAACTTATCGTTAAGAATTATTATCTTGTTTTGAGTCCAAGCCTTTACAGATAAGTATGTTATGGATAACTTTCCTATACTATCTTTGTCCTGATTACCTGAAGCTTTATGAGAATAATAGTAATACTAGGAAGTAATGAATTGTTGTGTAAACACTTCTGCCTTAAGAAACCCTTATTTATGAGTTTCATTTCCTGCTAGGCAGAATCATTCCTTTTGTCCAAAGTCAAGCTGGCGGTTTTAGACTGTTTTTTTTTTTTTTTGAGTGCTCGTAACTGAGCCAACCATTTCCTCCAGCTACATTACATATCTACCTTAAAGGTGTTCACACTGCCCATTATTACCTTCATAAACTTTTTTTTCTTTCTTTTCCTCCAGACATCTCTCCAGCTGAGCTGGATGCTCTTTGGAGGGAACCACCATACACGTTTGGAGGAGCAAATGAACATTTCTCAGGAAATGACATCATGACTCAAGGTAAATAAAGCCACACGGAGCATTTTAATAAAGATAAACTGCTTAATTCGAATCCCTGCTCTATTTGAAAGTCTAACTGTCTGTGTGGTCAGACCAGAGGAAACATTTTTGGACATCCTCTCTGCACAATGGAACAAACCAGGGGATTCCCGTCACCCCTAAAGCAATATCCCAGCTCTTATACATTCACTGGGCTGATATTTATAAGTTTTAAAAAGTCCTGTTTTTCTCCTAAGGTAAAACAAAACTGCAAAACTTCAGTAGTCAGAGTCAATATTTCTCAAATGAAATCTGTGTGGCATGGCAAAGGATTTGAACTGCAGGTTGTTTTTAAGGAGACAGGGATTTGCATATGAGCTATAGATAAATCATTCAACACACATCAACAGTTAACCCTAACTGTTTCTTTCATATTTTGGATATTGGGCCTTCAGATAATGTGCAAGGAATGTGTTATTTCCAGTGCAAACCAAAGATAAACAACACTAGTCCATTTGCAGCAAAATAACCAAATACAGTAACTAAATCCTGGTTGTAAACTTCCGGGTGGACTGAATGAATTACAGTATTCACCTGTTTACTCATGCTATAAGTTCTTGTTGAATTCAGCCTTAACATCTGTACCGTAAACCACTACTTGGAACATTTTTTAGTTAAATCTCCAAAACAGATGAAACTGTTTTGACAATACAAGTTGTTCCTTGCTGTGCTGTGGAGTTTGACCTTCATTGTGTCTCAAACAAATGTGTTGGGCTGGCATTGTCTGATTATTTATGCATTATAATTATGCACCACTCGTGTCTTTATTTAATTAAAAAATATTCAAAGAAAATATTCCAGCATACTCATTTTATATTAAGAAATAGACGGTGCTGTGGAATATTTCTGAATTGATGAGCATTCTTGGAAGCCTGGACAGACCAACAGACTGGACCCAGATGGACAGACGTACAACCAGTGAGAGAAGCAAAGTGTGTGGTTTGTGATTAGATCAACAGTTGTGACTGCCCTGTCACAAACCAGGATGGAAAAATATAAAATCTGTCTGAGTGGGAGAAGATCCCTGCCAGAGTAAATGAAACATGAGCGCCCAGTTTCCCAGCCTGCTCATGTTTGCTCTCGTATTAGCAGTGACTCAGAAAAATCACCGTTTAAACATAATCTTGCAGACTCTCTCTCTCTCTCTCTCTCTCTCTCTCTCTCTCTCTTTTGTCTGAAGGTGAGGAAGAGGATGGTCCAACAGTGGAATCAGGAGAAGGTGAGGCGGAGACTGACAGCTACTGGAAGAAAAAAGAGGCCTTCCTCAGAGGAAGCACTGTGTCCCTAGGAGAGAAATTCTCCTCAGGTAGATTTAATGATGCCTTCTCAGACTTTTAGTGCATTCCTGAAAAGATTAGCTCCTAATATTAGCATCTCTCAGCGTCAGAGTGTTCATGTGCAGTAGTGTTTCCCCATATGTTCTGTTTATGAACACTGATGGAGCACATTTCCTTGCTAATGTTTTACTCAGTCAGCATTTTTGCTGCCTCCATAGCGTCTCCTGAAGTTCTACCTCTGAGATGGACTCAGAAGGCTTCACTGAGCGTCCAATAAGAGGCCCTAATAGCTTTGGCATTCCTGTGGGACCAACATTGTGCGCACAAAGCACAAGCACTGAAATATGAACTCCTGCAGGAAATCTTTAATGAACCCTTCCAAGTTGTCTGTCCTACTTTCAACAAGAGTCATTGCAATTCTTCACGTTTTCTGTTTTTGTAGTCAAAGGCTAAAACCAGGAATAAACCACATATTTGTATCAATGTGGTGGATTAACAGAAATATAAGGCTTTAAAATGATTTCCTACATATTTGCATTAGGTTTGTTGTTTATTTTCCAGGTTGTTGCATAATTTTATGGAATTTGAAAGGTTCTCTATAGCTGTTGTGTGTTTTTGTAAACCCAGAAATTGTGCTGCTGTTCACCGGACGGAGGCGTTCAAGCGTGGGTCCCGACCGGGCCCTACAGGAGGCGCTGCGCACCCGACTCCGAGTGGTGGAGAGCCACAGCCAGGATGTCATCCAGCTGTTTAAGGTGAGTGCCAGCACACAGGGTTTTCCCTGAGCACGTCATCAGCTTCATTTGCGATTAATGGATGATTTGTTGTGGGAGCAGGACATGTCTGCCCGTCTGGTCTCTGTCCACGCTGAGAAGGATAGCTTTGTTCTCACATTCAAGACTGTGGAGGAAATCTGGAAGTTTTCAACTTACCTGGCACTGGGTGAGAGCTACATTCCATCATAAACTTGGTCTATCACTGAGTTTTCACCAGCCTGTTACTAGAGTTAATCAAACACCATTAGAACTTCCATCTGATTACATGTGTTTGACTCTAGGTTATGTTGCCCGATGTTTGGAGAACTTTCTCTGCGATCAGTCCTTCTGGCTGGACCCAGAGCTGCTCAGTGACCTGGAGATTAATGTAACTGTGAATGAGGAACATCTGGCCACTCTCTACCTGGGACTTTTACTCCAGGAGGGTCAGTAACCTGATTACACCGAAGTCAATTTCTAAATGCTCAGCTGTTTAATTCTATTATTTTAATTTACTTCACTGACCCCAATTAACACTAAAACTCATGAGTAATCTAACATGCGTGGATTTTGATAACTTATATATCATTAGCATGAGAACATCCTTGTTTGCGGCTTGGCTCTGTTAAAGTTTCATCTTTAGTAGGCTTTCATACTGACAATTTGCAATTTCCTGTGCATTTCACAAAAAGTGAGTGCTCGGCTAAAGCAAAACAACGGTAATACGTCCATTCAGGAATGCATATTGATTTCCTCTGTCCTGGTCTACACAGAGATTTTTCCTGAATATTTCTCTGAGGCAGAAAGCTTTGCAGACTGCCACACAGGCAAAAATGTATGAGAAGTGCATTAACTTAATATGTGTGTGTGTGTGTGTGTGTGTGTGTGTATGTGTGTGCGCGCGCGCGCGCACGCTTTTGCATATTTCCAAAGTAGTGCACACTTGCTGATCTTTAATTTAAGTGTGGCAGCTCTTATGGAGGTAAAATGCTGACTATCAGAAGTCGGATTAAATGCACATGAACTGTTCCCTTCACAGGATCCTTCTTTGCCAAGGCACTGTTCACAAGAAATGAGCAGGATGAGAAAGATGAAGAGCAGTTGTTGTTTAAAAAGAATGACTTACTGATGGTAAGAGACACCGGACCAGGGGAGACATGGGAGGGGACCATGCTCGCTTCTGGAAACCACGGTCTGGTTCCAGTCAGCGCCATGCAGCCATTGCCTTACCCATTCTATCAGTGAGTCAAACTTCCAACCAAAACTGCCTTACAATTTTAGCAGCTCCATGACTGACTGACATAATGATTTGAAAGTTTCTTTTATAAAATGCTATATTTGTAACTAAACTATACCTTCTATTTGGGCAGGTGGTTCCTAAGGAAGTATCCATGCAATACTGGATGCTTACCAACAGAAAAGGAAGCATTTGGACATGCAATTGGTATGTATATACTGTATATTTATGGTCCAATCAAGGTGAGAGGCCAAATTAGTTGATCGTTATAATATTGCCCCCTATCGGCAGCCATGCTATTATTCACGAGGTAAATGCAGAGTTCTGCATATAACCAGTATGTATTAAAGTGATTACAGTCAAAGTCAACTGGACCTTTTTTTAGATTCTTCAGCCTGTTTCAGTGAGTCAGTGTTCTTTTATCCTCACACTTCTCAGTGACAGGTTCATGTGTAGCAGTGGTGGACTACAGCCCTGCGGGCCCAGATGAGCTTCAGCTGAGCCGTGGTGATGCTGTGGAGATCCAGGGTCTCCTGCTCCAAGGCCTGGGTGTGTTTATAGGAACCCATAGTTCTACAGGTTGCACTGGATTTGTACACAAGGCCCACGTCAGGCCTTTGGATGTCTCACCCCTGTAAGTTCCATCTTAATAAAATTACAAAAACATGTCGGTGTTGGTATGACATTTTTTTTAGTCTGTCTGCAGTTGGGTGGCTGGTTTGTGTGAAGCCAGCAAAACACAAAATACTGTCTTTGTTTCTTTCACACAGAGATAGACAATTGGTCTTTCTGACCGAGCAGGAGAGAGCCGGACTGGCTCAAGTTAATCCATGTAGCTCCGAGCCACGTGACAGCAGCCTGCTGGACAGGCTCTTCTCTACCAACATCAGCTCAGTGTACAGGCTGGGTAAGAGACAAGCAGTCATAAGGAGCCATATTGTGACAGAAATATTTAAGGTTTAGGCGGAAAATGCGACCGTCTTAGTCCCCAAAAGGGATCAGTGCTTTAATTGATTTTATCTTGTGCATTTCCAGACAGGCTTGATGAGACCGACTTCATGTACATCAGGAACCGGCCCAAACATGGTAAAGAGCTGCAGTTTGTGTTAGAAAAGGAAATTCTCCTCACAAGTACCTGTAGATATCTGTGACCCTCACTGGCTCTGCTTTCCTGTCAGATCAAAATGTGCGTTCGAGCGCCCGTCAGAGCCTTATGTCAGAGAAAAGTGGGGGCACACCCCCCTACCACTCCTCTCCCCGCCCATCTCTGTCTCAGTCCCATTCTCGTCTGCCACACCATCACTCTCATAATGCCGTGCCGCACGAAGGGGAGCGCCTGTCTTTCAGCCTGGACGACACATTCAGAGAACTGGACGAGTTCCAGGAAGATCCTCCGCTTTTCTTGGAGGAGAACAGCTGGGAGGGGGAGGTCTCTGAACACAGTGACCCCACGCTCACCCTGCTGAACTGCAGCCACTTTCAGGTCAGTAGGATCACTGAAGCAAACTTAGCAGACTTTTTTTCTGCTTCCTGTTCTTCCAGGATCAATCAAACAACTGTCAGATATGGAAAAAACGGACTTGCTTCCATATACTCTTTATCATCAGATGACAGAGTAGTGACTTTGAGACAATAGTAAATCAGGTTCCCTGGGTGTACATTCACAACAGCTCTCCTAAAAGCAACATCATTTTTGTTTCAGTCAACATTTTGGCCTCGATAGGTTTCCAGGACAGTCCAAAATGAACAGATGTGGCATGATTAGGTCCAGCAATGTGATTTTCCTGCTGCTTAAACAAAAAACCCAGTCAATACTCCAACCATCTGACGTATTCTGAATCCAGGCGCAATGTAATTACCAGGGTCTCTGGTGTGTACAAAAAGTAAGGGTGTTTAAGATAATTTTTTTTTTTCTCCCCAGGAGAACTTCCTGCCCCTATACGATCTGCAGTATTCCTTCCTGTGGGTGACCTTCTGTGGGAAAACAGAGGATGAGTTATCAGGGCAGCTAGAAAACGTCAGAGAGACTGCCAAGCGGATGGCTATGCACTGGGCACATCGACGGGCATGCTTCCTCCTGGGAAGACTGTGTGCCAAGAAGTTAAAGTTCTCCCAGGTTTGGACTTCATTTTACAGTACCTGAATTTGATGTGACAGTGCATCCACAGAATTAAACCCACTGGGAAATATGCATTTTAGTTTTAAATTCTGCTGATTTTCTCCCAGCTTTCATTGTTAGATCCTACAGTTTTTTGCTCCTCTCCTCAGGCTCGTGTCTACTACGAGGAAGCTCTCAATGTTTGTGTGGACAGTTTCTCTGACACGCCGCTTCTCATCGCTCTCTTCACAAATCTCACCGCCATCTACCTGAAGCAGCGTATGACAGACAAGCTGCCCCAGACTCTGGAGAAAGCGAGCGCCCTGCTCCTTTGTCTACCTTGCCACAGTTTCACCTCCACCGATGAATTTGAACTGCTGAGGCTGCTCCTGAGGAGATCGGTGGTGATGGCAGACAAATACCTGGAAGCTCGGGTCTGCTATCTTATCTCCAGCCTCTTCTTACATCTCAGCAAGATAGATGAGGCCCTGCCCTTTTTTGAACGGCTCCAGTTCCTCTCATCAACTCTCAGTAATTCTGCTGAGGGCTGTCCCATCGCCCCTGTGGACCTCAACTGGCTTTTGAGCTGGCTTTATCATCGTAAATACATGCCTTACTTGGCCCTGGCCTCTCTGAGCCTGGACTCAAGACGTGATCACTCCCTTCATGATGCTTTCAAACGGATTGAGTTATTCATCAGGAACTCTGTTCGCCTGAACCCGTGCTGGAGGGAAGGAACCTCCCTGCTCCCTGCTCAGATTGTGATTTACCTTCAGCAGGCTTTGGCTATAGCTGAACGTGGGGAGGACCTGAGGACCCAGCGCGACCTGTGCCAGGGCCTAGCCTCGCTCTACCAGCAGTATGGAGCACTAGACAAAGCTGTGTGCTCTGCTCAACAGGCTGTGGAGACTGGGGGCCACATCAGCGAAGAGGACAGCTTTGAGGCCTCCGTGCTGCTCGGATGGCTGCTGGTGTTGACAGGTCCGTCTGAGAGGGCCCAGGGTATCCTGCAACCACTGCTCACCTCACTTCAGGTAACAGGGTTATTCACTTAGAAGAACAAATCTGCAGAAACTCCAGCTGCTACGGCTTTGTCTTCTCAAGGGCCCATAATAATTAAAAAGCTAATGACCATTGTCAGTGCTAAAGACGTTCATGAAAGTGTACATATTATTATATTCACAATAGATTTAAAACATTTGTGATATGTCATGTATGGATAAGTATTGCGTAAACCTTTCTCTCTTTAGGGCACAGACAGTCCTACTCAGCGAGGAGTGATCCACAACCTCTTGGCACTGTGTCTGAGGCGGCAGGGTCGCATTTTAGAGGCAGGCAAGCATCTCCAGTCTGCCCTGGTGATCTCCAGTGAAAGTGGGAACCAAAGGAACCAGGCCCTGGCACTGGCCAACCTGGGTTGCTTGGCGCTGGATGTGGGAGCATCCTGGGTTGCAGAACGTTTCCTGATCAGGTCAGAGACTGACTGAAAGTTTTCCCTCACGGATGATCATGCCACTCGAAGGTGTTTATATTGTTTTGATAACTGCTTTACCAGGGCCTTGCAGCTTTTCCTGGAGCTGTGGGAAAGTCCCACAGATGAGGAACATGTTCAGACCTACCTCTGGCTCGGACGTAGTTACAAACAAAGGGGAAGAAGACATGAAATCAGGGCCTGTTATGAAATGGGGCTACTAATTGCACTACATGCTCGCAACTTACACAGTAAGTAAAGGTTTTCCAAGAAATGTTGAAAATTTAGAAACGTTTCTCACTTAAGTTTCACAAAATTGTCTTCTTTCTATGCACCGATAGCAATATTTTAAAGATGGCTAATTTTACTGGCTGTATGTACGTTCATAGGCTTTGGTGGCTAACATTCAACATCCCTGCGTCTGTGCATATATTGTCAGAAGCAGTCAATACATTTCTGTATTTTTCTGCTGTAGGTCAGATGGTGGTGGCCAAGGCGCTGAGTCGGCATTACGCAGACATGATGCTGTATGGACAGAGTATTGTTTACCATGAGCACTGTGTGCTAGTGTCCAGAGAGCTAAAGGACAAGAGGCTGGAGGGAGAATATCTGGAAATCCTCAGTAGCCTCTATCTCTCTCTCAACACTGAGAAGTGAGTTGATGTAATGTTCTTCCTTCTCCAGACAATTCTTTTTTTTTAAGTAAAAAAAAAAATGCAAATTCTCAATTTCAGATCATCTCGTAAATCTTTGGATTACACTAAGCAGAGTCTGAGGATTTCTATTGATCTGGGCAAAAGGGAAGAAGAGTCAGAGACCTGGCTACGGGTGGGACGTATCTATTACCTGATCCAGGAAGACGAGCTGGCTGACATGTATCTGCAGGTCAGACTGATAGTTGAAATTTTGGCTTTGCCTCTTTTTCGCTGCCGAACAGTTCTCAAAATACTTCTCATTTTCGAGGAGTCACGTTGTTTTTTTCACGTCCTCCTGATCTTAATTGAGGCTGTATTTGAACTGACAGGCAGCAGTGAAGACAGCCCTGAGGATGAATGATCCTCACTTTGCCATGAGCATCTACGAGGAGGCAGGTGACGTGTTCTTCAAAGGTCACAGGAACCAGATGGCTTCACTTCCTTTCTACAGGGTACCTGTGATTAACTATTATTTTCTCTTATGTTATATCAGAATTTCTCTTTCGGGGAGCGACAAAAGGTCGTATAAATTTTTGTTCTCACTTTTGTACCACTCATTTTGTGTTCTGTGCTCTTCCAGGATGGCAGTCTGCCATTTGCCAGGAGCATCAAGGACACCCATTCAGAGTTTAGATTCTTGAGCAAATTGACAGAGCTTTTAATGAAACACGGAGAAAAGGAAGAGGCTCTGCAGTATGCAACTCTGGCTGTTCAGATCGCTGGAAAGACAGGTACCTGCCGGAATGGCCTGCAGGAGAGCCCCTGTTATCTGACTGTTGTTACAGTAAATAGATGTAAATGCTTGTTTTTTTTCCACAGGAGTGCAGGTAAACGAGAGGACAGCCTACCACCGGTTGGCTAGTATCTACTACAGCCTGCAACAGTATGAGATGGCAGAAAACTACTACCTCAAGTCGCTCTCCCTCTGTCCGCCTGTTCTGCAGCACCCCATTGAAGCGCGCTACTACACCAGGGTCTACTGTAGACTGGGCAATCTAACCCTGCATAATCTGAAGGTAGACACATACTTAGATTTTGTGCCCAACTTTTATTCACCCAAGCCTGAAAAATATGTCACAGTTTTAGTACCATGGCTGCCGTGTAATAAATTTCTTCTTGCTAGAAATCTGCTTTATAAATAAAGCCTAAGATAATGTTTAAGATACAGCAGTGTTCAATTTTCTTTAATCTGATGTCAAGGAGAGAGGATCAAAACTCTATTTAGTGTTTAATTCACATGAGCTCTGGTCTGACCTCTGCTTTGTTCATCCTCACTAGGATGCTTTTGATGCAGTGGGTTACTTCCATCTGGCTCTGGCAGCAGCCATGGAGGACCGAGCAAACCCTGAGGCTCTCTATGTGGTGTACATGAAGCTGGCCGAGATCTATGGGAACCACATGCCCAATGCACAGCTGTGCCAAGTTTACAGGGCCAGAGCCCAGAGTCTGAAGAGAGTTCTGGCTGGAGAGGAAAACATGTTTGTTGCAGAGAGCGATAACTCTGTTCCTGATGTGGAATGTACCAACATCCCCTCTCCAGCTGTGAATGAATTTAAGGACACCTCCTTTCCAAGCAGTTGCGAAGCGCAACAAAGCACAGAAGAAGCATGCTCAGACACTAATAATGTAGATAAAAGATCAGATGGTCATGGTGAAGCCTGTGCGTCTGAGACAGACATGAATGGAAGTCGGTCTCACAGTGACAGTATTTTAACAGAGTCCTTTGATACAGCAAAAGAGCAGATCTCAGACTCCTGCAGCTCCTCGGACATTATTCAAACAGATCGCAGTCACGCAGATGAAAAAGACTTTGGGAATGGCCACAGTCTGTCCAGTCACAGAGCTCATATTCCAGATGATGTCACAGGACACACATACACTCCAAAGACAGAACATAATGATCACCAGGATCAAAACAAAACCCTGGATGAAGTCACAGATACAGATCATGTAAATGAAGATGTCAGTGCAGCTGATACTGACAACACAGAGACTTTTGATGTAAAACTGTAGCTCTCACTGACAAAGATAAATGAAGTAATTTTCACACACTGCTAATGTTTCCATTACTCAGTCAAAGTGAACACTCTCACATTCCAGCACTTATTGTAATACAAGATGGCAACAATGAAAATTGTATTTGATTGTATATTGTGCTTATAATATAAAGTTTCTAAATGTATTTTAATGTCTCTGGAAGATGTGATGCAAATATAAAAAAATATATTTTTTCTTTATTACTTAGTGCTCTTGACCTTAGCCTCCATTGATTTCTATCCTCCCTGCACATAACCAAAACAAGCAATATTAAAAAGTGAATTTTCCATCCATCCATTAATACGAATACAGGAAGAGGGTAATTTTTTATTTGATTCTATTTTAATTTTGTGTCTTCTTCATGCTTTTAGGTTTTTATATTGCTTTGTTTTTTTGTGCTTTGAATCTCAGAGGCACCAAAAAAAAAAAAACTCATTTACACGCTAATGTCACGTCTCCAAATAGCCACAAGAGGGAGCCATCGCTATCTTTCTCCCGGTCGGTTCAACAACTATAACGATGATGTTGTTCCCAGGTTCGCCACAGTTGGGCAGTAGAAGATATTATCTCACTTCTATTCCATGAAATTTAATTCACGTAAATTTACCTGTTCTCTCGGGGCAGTTAAAGAAGCTAAATAATCTTTTTGCAGTTGTAAAACTGTATTTCACTGAGGCAGTGTGCTCTTCATCATATTTGTCTGGCATTGACTAGTGAAGACTTGGGCAAAAAGTAACAATGATGTTATCTATTTAGACATTAAATTAAACACATGGTCAATGTCAGAGCATGTGCTTTTTAATAAAATTCAGGAATAGTTACTTTTTCCAGTATATTTTGAATTCCTACTACTTAAAAAAATAAATAAATAAATAAATCATGCAACCACACAACTTGAAATGAAAACAATCAGTATGACAATGTATTGGCATTGAGGCAAAGCTTAATTAATGAAGCTGTAAAGCAACGAGCCCAAGAATGTTTGCATGGTCTGCATCGTGAAAAGTGCTGCAGGACTTCCTTTCACTTCCTTCCCCCACAGGCATTAGTTAAGCAGTTCAACAGTGTGCCAAAACAAGCACTGAATTGTTCTTCCTTTTTAAGAATTTTCAGGGGATACTTTCAAATAAACTTTGAAGACTTCTGCATAATTAATTAGCACTCTGTCACATTTAATACTGGCAGGGAGCTTGATAAGTTCATTAATGTAAATGGGGAAAAACCCAAAGTTGAATCACCTCATGTGACCAGTCCACAAACATCATGCAAAATCCTGAGGGTGTGATGATTTCAGGGGTCCACAATCTGATCAAAATGCAATGATCCACATAAAAGATTATGAAGATATTTTTAAGTGTGGTATAAATAAGTATAAATTGGTATAAATAGGTGTGACAATTCTTTATCTTCACTTCCAAGATAGAATGTAAGACAAACTAGCACTGCACCCGAGAGGGTTTGTAAGGCCAGTCACAGTGTCACAGCACCTTCTTGACCAATCTCACTGCCTGCTGAGCGAGCTGCTGTCTAGTCTGGTTGAATAATTGTGCATCTGAACTGTTGCTATGGTAGCCATGGTGTTTTACTGCATGGCCCTGTTTTCAGCTCATCCGAGCTAAATGCTCATATTTACAAAAGTAATTCTTTGGAAAATAATATACATATAGCTTTTGCTTCATATGTCTACATTTTACTCATCTTTGGAATCTGAGTTCTTTTAATTTGCTCTTGCCACAGGACAAAAACACACACATTCCCATGCCTGTGCAAACAAACACTCTTGCTCATTTCCCCCTTGCTGGTATCTCATCTGTAGATCCTTATTAGGCATCAGTTTGTTAAATGACCAGTATCAGTGTCTCTCATTTGGTAAACAGTGTGAGCTGCTCAGTAAATGCAGGAGGAGATCATTGTGCTGCAGGATAAAGATCGGGATTCGGCCGGACATGCTCAGTCACGACAGGTCAAAGTGGAATTTCCACTCTTGATTGGATAGGCACAAACACAAACAACACTTTGTCTGGGTTGGATTTCTGGGTGATTAAAACCCCTGAGATTCCAGTCATTTGGAAAGAAGATGGTAACTACCTATGAGCGGAACCCACTACATTGTCAGCTGCGGTAAAACAAGTAAGGACACTTACTGATGAAAGCTAGTCACTAAATGTTGGTGCATAAGATTATTAATGTGTTTTATACACGACTACAGCAGCATTATATAAAGCATTGAATGTGTTAAAAATACAAGTCAAATACAGTTAGAATGCAATTTTAATAAAAATGGCTGTGAAATTGATAGGAACAAATTAGAACTATTGGTTTCTCAGAGATAATTGGGCCATTTGGGGGAGAAAAGGTCACATTTCCCCGAAACTGCAGTGGCGTAAATTCGAAAGAATACATAAGTGATTGTAGAAAAGAGATTATAAACGAGGGCAACAAATTAGGTGTAATTCTGTGCTTCCAAATGTGAAGATTAAAACAAGACTTGACTTGTTGACTTCCTGTCAACCAAAACCACAGAACATTTACACTAAAAGAAAAACAAAAAAAAAAAAAATCACCTCCAGTTAACTCAAAGCGGGATATGTTAAACTCTGACTGGTCCAAAGCTAACCGGTAAAGATTAAAGCAGGCACAATGATATAACAGCAATAAGAATCATAAAAATCCCACAAGGATTGCTATTTCTGTTGTTACTTATCAATGAAAATATTTAGCAATATTTGCTCTGACAGAAAAAGGATCCCATTTATCAAAATGCCAAGTGCTGGGTTGCTTTATTTTATTTTTCTATAAATAACTGACAGAAAAAACCTAATTGACGACAACCTGCTGACAAATAAAAGGTGGGAGCACATTCAGATCAGCAGACTGCAATATTTTATTTTGAGCTTTGTCTATAATGGGATAGACGGTAGAACCGATGCATTCTTCAATTGACTGTGCGCAGTATTTTTCTTTTTTAATTTATTTGTCTTCAGTAGCAGCGCTGTGGCTTCTTAATTTGGGATTTGGGATTTGTTGTGCCTCTGGCTATATTGCTGTGACGCAAGGCTGACGTTAGCTTGTAAGGGGATCTATAAGAATCTAATTAAATAATCCACAACAACAACACAATTCCAGACAGGCACAAAGACACCGATGCTTGCAATATTGCTTTGTCTGTTACCTTTAAGTGACAACTGAAGCTTTGAAGGATTTTCTTATGTCTGCAGAACAAATGTGGCCCTTACTTTTATGAGCTGATGAATCATTATTTGTTACAGAATTAACAATTGACCTTTATTTGCCCTCGTCATCGTGGTCCCATCTCATACGTTCACAGCTTGGTATTTTGCCAACGGACCTGCCCTGCATGTCGTATGAACATGGATCCGTGTCTCTAGCTATGATGTATGCACTCAGTGGGGAAAAACGCTGACACGGCAGAATCCAGATCCTCAATCCCCCTGCAGAGTGGCACATAAATCACCTGTCAAAGCAAATACTCTAATACATTTTAGGCTGACAGCATGATAGCGTGACAAATGAGCACGTTTACATGGGATGTGTGAAATGAGCAGGGGAACATGTTCACAGAATGTGGCGTGCCTGAGAAATGAAATATTTTATTCTGGGGCGTGTTTTCTCTGGAGTCTATAAAGTGATAAAGCACATCTTGGGTTCACGTTTGCTTTTATAACATCAGGCTGATTTGGAGACTTCCACACTTAAACACAGACAGAAACACACGCAAAAAGCTACTCAGGCCCTTGGGAGCGAGGGGACAGCAGACATGGTGGTGCCGCGGTCACTGCGCTCCCGGAGGTGCCAGGGGACTTATCGATCTACGGGGGACTCACTCTGTGTGTGGTATGCCACCGCCATGATTAACATATCTGAGAAAACAGTCAACCAGAAAAAGTTTCCCTCCCTCTTTTCTGCAAGCTGTGACTCAGTTGCGCTTGGTCAGGTTATGGGAAAATTTCCTTTTCATAGAACTTTCGCTTATGATAGATGTTCCCATGCATGGACTTGTGCACGCCTGACCAGTGCAAGCACAAAAAAAGTTTATACAGCGTTTCCCCAAGGTTTGTAAAGGGTTTTTCAGTTTTTACATATCAAAACAACTAAAATACATAATTAACATACAATTTTACTTCATTTCGGGCAACGTACAACGCCAGCATGTCAAAGCCCGTGAATGTTTGCCCATTAAGGCCGTTGTGTGGGTAGTTGGGTGGTTGATAAGCATGGTGGTATGAAAATAATTGTGTGGAACTTTTCAAGAGCTTGAACAGAAGGAACTGCATTCCTTTCCATGGGTAGATGAGAAAATAAGACCATGTTGACATTTTGAGTGAAGCTAAGGAATCTGCTGACAGACTACATTTGAGTCACGGCAGAGAGACGGAAGAGAACATCCACGTTAGTCCAACGTTTGGAGAGAAAAGGAGCAGATTTAATGATGTTACCTTCACTGTAGACAGAAATAAGTCAGTAATTTGTGGAACAAATTGATTCACAGTGTTAATTGATTCTGGACATCGACTGACTCAACATGCAAGAGAACAATGGCAGATGTAGCAGCATTTGTGCAGTTAATCTTTGCGTTTTTTTGTTCCTTTAAAAGAGAAGCTCTGACTTTCATTCATTTGTGATGTCTTCAAATAATCTTTCTCTGCCACAGGAACTGTACTTTGGTAAAAATGTAACTTATATAAAAGCAAAATTCTCCCATTGGAAAAAAAAAATAAATTCATAGGTCCCATAAAGTTCTATATTCTTTGACAAACCATGTGTGGGTGCTTTGATGTCTACTTACTGTATAAGGTTAAAAAGTAACTTCTACATGGACGTCATCTTTAACAGACAGGCCAGTATATCAGTGCACCTCACTGACAGCTGTTTTATGTCATTGATGTGATCTGTAAGCAGAGGCCCTGCTGAACAAAGCCAGAGAGCAGCGAGAGAAGAAGACGACTAAAACTCAGCAGCAAACCTCTGTTACATCACATAATGTTCCACAAAACCATTTGAATCACTTGTCATAATATTTATATTACTGATGCAACCTTTGTCTGCACCCCGTCACATGAAGATGACCAGATCTGGTTTTAAAATGTATGAGATCTATTTCAGGTTTTTAGAAATAGACCTCAGATGAATATATTTTGTCTTTGAAAGGTGCCCTGTAAAAGAGATTGCAGCTTCCAGCCAAACACAAAACCATTTTTACAAACTATGTATTTTTCATTTAGATTTTCCTTCCTTTACACGAACTCTGAGGTCCAGTGCTGTCAGTTCTGGTTTTTATGCATTATCATCTTCATCATCAGACTTGTCGAGCGGTAATACGGCATCATAAAAGACGCAACGCAGGAGACATTAAATGCAACATGTTCATAATTTATTTCATATACAAATCTCACAGCACATACGCTTGCTTTATTGTTTTATAAATACCACAGGACAACACACGTCTTAACAAGCTTCACAAACATTGCTCAATGACATTTATAGTAAACAACTGCATGAGCGACAACTCAATCAATCGCTCGGGCAACAAAGAGAGGTTCACGTGTAATATGTCGCCTATTCATACCACAGGTAAATCTGGCTTTTTTTTTTTTTTAATGTAGAATTCACATTTACAAACACCAACTAATGTCCATTATCTTTGTGTGCTGCATTTGTGCAGCCATCCATCCATCCATCTTTGTTCTATCCAAACATCTTTGACCCTTCCTGGTGAAATTTAAGTAGCCACTTAAACAGGAAACAGAACTGCCAAAAAAAAAAAAAAAGAATTATTATTTTATAATAATTATTTTTACTGCAGTTTTAAAGCTTGATCAGAAAAACCACATCTGTATCGTGGACGTATCCATTGTGAGGAACATGGGACTGAAGTGGTAACACGTGAATGAATTAAATGCTGTTGAAATTCTTCTGTAAGACTTCATAATCCATGAAAAACCTGAATATATGCCAGTGGGTATAGTATTGATACTACTGTATACTGACTCAGAAGGACCCTGTCGTGTCACGGGTTCGACTCAGCAGCTGTACCTGGAATGTTTGCTTGCGGATAAGTTGAGGTGTGAGGAGACACTGCTGCCAGGAGGGAGCAGTGTGGATATACAGCTCACAACCTCCTCCACCTTTGACTGAAAGAAGATCACTTGGAACAAAATTGGCACCACAGTCCATAACCACGATGCCACATTGTCAGGCATGCAAAAAAAAAAAAAAAAAAACCTATAAAAATGACACATACACACACAAAAAAAAAATAGAATTCATTATAACATAATAAGTCTGAGTGAAACAACACAGAGTACTGGTCTTGTAATTTTAATGCTGGAGTGGAAATAAATATCCCTGGAGAACATTTTTGTGACATTTAACCTTTACGTTTACTCTGCTGTCAATCCAGGAAAAATAAAAACAGAGAAGAGGATCAACAAAATTCGGAAAGCTTGTTTTTTTCACATGACAAACACTGACAGCGTGGTCATGCGTGTTCCTAAGGTCACTGACAACAGCGCTGGACAAACCTAACAATACAGTACATACTATTCCTTTGCAGGAACAAAGTTCACAGTTTTGACAGTATCGGCCGACCTGAGGTGCCACTCTTTGCTCTAAAACACAGGCCACAAACACAGAACCCCCTCCTGGTTTTAGTTCCTATGTTTAGGGTGTTGTCACTAAATGATATTAGAGCGTGGATGAGCACAGGCAAAAATCTCAAATCCACTGAAAAATGTGAAAGTGCAAAAAAAATGTTCGAAATTTCAATAGTACAGCTGATAAGACAGAGTCATATTTCCACTTGACCTTTTGGCTCACACCACATGTGCAATTTTAATCTAACCTGATCTAACCTAATATATCTTTCAGTGTTTTGTTTTTTTTTAGCATTTTTAATCGGACCCTCCAGCTAAATAGTGGCAATGATGGCTTGACTTGTGTTTATTGGGCTGGGCTTGACTGGATTTCCTGGAACATGCACAGAAGACACAACCAAAACAGACGGACACAAGCATGACAGCTGAGGAACTGTTCAGGGGAGTTTCTTATCCAGATTATTGACTGATTTTATAAAGATCTGTTTACAGTGAGGGGAAATGTCAGGGAGCCAAGGTGAAAGTGCGCAGGACTGATTTCTCATCGTTGGCCTTCGATCACCATGTCTCCCACCCATACCTTTCTTGTCATCTGACTGTCCTAGCGCTGCGTTTATTACTGCAGGTGCATTGTAACCTTGTTGAAACGGCTTCTCTAATTTCACTGGACGGTGTATAATCACACAGAAGTCACGTGCGAGAGAGCAAATTTGGTTTGTGCAATAGTTAAAAAAAAAAAAAAATAATTATGACTGTTGTTGCTGCTACATTGAAATAATGGTTCTCTTTAACAGTTACATAATGTACCAAACACGGCTTCATGTGTTGTACAAACACAGGTGGTTGTTTATGCAGCATCAAAACATATTATGAATTTAAACATATCCTAATAAAATCCTCCAATGCATTAATGGTAATGATGCTCACTTTGCACAGACTGATGCACTTTTCAAGACTGCTAATGAAATGTGCAAGTATACAAACTGGCAGTTTAAGGCATATGACTAACATAGGATGGCCACAGGCGTTTCTCAGCCCAAAGCACCGAAATGCAGATAACTTCTTATCTGCTGCGTTGTCTGCTAGAAGCACAAACCCTCGCGCAACAGGACATAAAACAGAGCAGAGCTGAGCAGCAAGAGAGGCTTTTTCTGTCACACCTGCTGCTGACCGTCTTTCACACTCAAAACACCAAATAATGTAATAATAATTATATTCTGCACAATTTGGAATGTATTTTGTCAAAAAATGGAAAGAAAAGCAGCAAGAAAGGGCTCCTGATTTGATCATCCACACTTGTGTTTTGTGGTTGTGTTTTTTTCTTTTTTTTTTTTTTTTTTTCAAGAAAATGCTTGAAAATTTGAGTTGGATAAAGTAGCAATACACAGTCATTTAAATAAACAGCAGAGATACTAGCATAGCTCATGTGGACAATAGTTCTTTGATAATCAAAAAGCAAACAGTGCAATGAGGTAGATGGAAATTAGGTTTGATAAACAGCAAATGAACAAGTAGCTACAGGATTCATTCACTGTGCTAAAACATAAGAGAAGTACTTTCCTCAGCTGAAGTATATTTTTTAAAGTAATCATGCCATGTGACTGGTCTTACCTTCATTTAAAACAACAACAAAAAAGTTTATATCAGCGTAAACATGTATGGAAACCCTTTTTATAACACAGTCGTTACAGTTGTCAGGCCTTTGCTGCAATTTCCGTTGGGGTCCACTGCCTTGTCCATCACAGTGCAGAGCCCAATCCCCTTCCTGAGACAGCTCTCATTAGCTTCACTGTCTTCCAGGCTGACTTTACTCCTCCCTTGCTGCTCGCTCTGCCAGCCGTGCCTGCTGTAGATGTATCCGTTCACGGGTGCTGGGTTGGTCAGGCGGTTCCTCTTCAAGCAGAGAATTTCCTTGAAGGCGTACCTAAACTCGGGGCTCCGGCAGTAAATGAAGGGGTTGAAGGCAGAATTTGCGTAGCCTATCCAGTTGAGTATTGTGAAGGCAAGGTCATTGTGCTGTTCCTTCCAAATGGCCACCACCACGTTGAGCAGGAAGAAGGGCAGCCAGCACAAAGTGAAGATCCCCATGATAATGCCCAGAGTCTTTAGTGCCTTGTGCTCCCTTAGGCAGAATTTGGCTTTCTTTTGGCTACGAGTGCTGTTGGCCTCCAGAGAATTGAGGTTGCTGTCGTCACTGGTTTGGAACCGTCCCACACTCTGATCGATCTTCTTCAAGTGCCTTTTGGCCTCTTGGAAAACGCGGCTGTAGACAAAAACCATGATGACCAAAGGGATGTAGAAGGAGATGATGGAGGAGGTGATGGCATAGGCCATGTTGGTGTAAAACTCGCAGCAGCTGCTGTCCTCGATGCATCTCTTGGCTTCCTCATCATCTGATATCCACCACTTCATGTGGATAGGCAGGAACGATATCAAAGCAGCGATCACCCACACTAGCACGACCACGATGCGAGCTCTGCACTTGGTCAGCATGGACTGGTAGCGGAAAGGAGAAGTGATGGCCAAGTAACGGTCTATAGCAATCACGCATAGCGTCTCGATGCTTGCGGTCACGCAGAGAACATCAGTCGCAGTCCAGAATTCACACCAGAAACTACCAAAATGCCAAGTCTTGAATATGATGTAACAGGCGCCGAAGGGAATCACAATGAGACCCATGACCAGGTCGGCACAAGCCAGGGATGTAATGAAACAGTTGGTGATGTTTTGGAGGCGCTGAAAGCGGGCAATCGCCGTGATGACGAGGATGTTGCCAAAGACGATGCACAAAACCAAGAAGGACATGACTATGCCCAGCAGGATCATCGTTACCTCACTGTAACCCTCCTCGGGCTCGGGTGGGTCTGACGTGGGGATATTTTCTGTACTTGCATTGAGGTACCCTGTGGGGGCTGTACTTCCCATCTGAGGACACCGAACGTGGAGAACACATTGAACAACATATGAAAACAGGCAGATAAGAACACAGTAACACAATGTATGTGTAACAGACTTAAGTCTGACTACTAAGGAAAATAAGAAACAGATAAATGAACAATATGCTATTTGCATGTGTTGAAAAGCAAACTCAACCCCTGTTTAGGCTCCTGAAAGTACAGAACAGCATGTTTTAACAGGTAAACAAGCAAATTAACTATAGTACTAACCTCCACAGGTAGCTGTCTCGTGTCCTGGCTCCCATACAAATCAGAAATCTTTATTTTTTATTTTTTTTAGGTATTTCCTTCAAAGACGTCACTGTGGAAGTCCTTTTTCCCTAGTCTCTGTTGTTCTGTCTCTCTCAGTTGAGCTGTGTTTTCTCCTAATGTGTCTCCCAGGCTATTTGTAAGAGCCCTTATACCATGCAGTGATGACATCATGGTCAGTGCTCAGCCAATCAGCTTCAGAGAACTTAAACTCACTGTCCCTGCAGCACGGCAGCATGAGAATAACGCTCCAAATGTAAGAGGGGAAAAAAAAGATTTCATTTGGAAGTTTAGAGCATGGAAAAATAAATGTATACCTTTGAGAAAATCCTAAATATTTCTAGGCTTTTCCAAACTTATGCAACGTTTACTGTGTGATTTATTAGCTTTGTTTCAGCTCTTCTCAAAAGACCTTTGTGTACTGAAAAATGCAGACCACAGAACATCAGTAAATTCTAGCAGTAATATGAAATGAAAAACATTTGTGTAATGTTACTATGATAAAAAACAAGCTGGGTACCATGATCTGCTATATTATTGGATCGTATTTCTTTTTTTTAAATCGACCTTAATAGCTATGCACACACGGAGCTCTGCAGTCAAAGAAAGAGAAAATATTTCCTGAGGTGGGGTAGAGATGTTTTATCTCTGCTGTGGTCTGCTACTCAGCCATGCTTATAATGACACAGCAGAAACACTAAATCACTGACATTATTGGTGCAAGTAAACAAAAGTTTCCTTTAAATCAAAATGCAATTGTGTTTAAAGAAAGAGGAAGCAGGTTTCAGACAGAAAGAGAGACAGGGAGAAAGAGAGAGAGAGAGAGAGAGAGAGCAATTGAAGAGTCCTTCAGACTGGGGACAAATTAAGTATTCAGTGAATTTGTGCTTGAAAGGTACATGAAGATACATTGGAGGATGGGGGGCAAGTGTGTTTTCTATTATTCTGTATGTAATGCATTTGTGCCTGACATGTGCTCAAGTATCTGTTTGGCCGATCCAGTCCAGGATTTAGTCCCTTGTCACGCTTTGCTGAGATTACTGCAGTAAAAGGATCAATGCTCTGTGACACATCTGTCTTCAATAGCAAAAAAAAAAAAACAACATGTCAATGACTGGAGGAAATTATATATATATATATATTTTTTTTTTTCTTTTGAGTAGTCATGGGGCCATTCAGAGTTTGCAAATAAGATAACAATGCATTAAATATAATCATACTGTTTAGACATGCAGGTGTTTTTTATTTATTTTTTTTTTTCTGACGTTGCTCAAAAATCTGCATCTAAATTTATCAAGGGAGGAGATGAGTAATGACACATTCATGCAGCTCTGACTTAATGACACCAGAGGCACTGCAGTGTATCACTGCCAAGGAGCCTTTTCATCATAAAGTTCATGTGGCTAAGTCTAATTTGACTGGGTCAAGCCGCATGCTTGCATCTTAGTTAAGCCAATATTGTGGATCACGCACAATAAAGATAAAATGAAATGATTTTTTTTTTTTGTACCATACAATAAATTAAACTGAATGAGCTCCTTGTCATAGATTAGGCTGAAAATCTGATGTACATCCA
The DNA here is from genome assembly GCA_015343265.1 of Pao palembangensis. Lineage (NCBI taxonomy): Eukaryota > Metazoa > Chordata > Actinopteri > Tetraodontiformes > Tetraodontidae > Pao > Pao palembangensis. The sequence continues at coordinate 6,041,800 of CM027082.1, forward strand.
TGACGCCTGACTGATGATGTCACATGACTGTCTGGACCCAATCAGCCCTGAAGTTTAGTCAAACATGGTCTTACAATGTTGGCAGTTTACATGAACGTGGACAGCCATGAGCTCAGAATGAATGAAAATGTTTTGATGGCCTGACCTCTCTTGCAGCTCTACCACTGGTCTGGAATTTGAACTTGTGAGCCAGAGGAATGTCAAAACCTTATGTACATATTGTACTGAAATTGAGATAACACATTTGTGCTCTCCAGGGGATAAATGTCAACAAGCCCCTAAGGTGAATGTAAGATCTGCTGAGAGAAATTCCCAGTTGAATTGACTCATGAGACTCTTGTAGACAAGATCTTTTGTTCAACTTACAAGACACTTTCTGTATCGTTTCACACCAAATTAGCCATTTAGACAGAAAAAAGGGCCGCTGTCTTGTTTTGCATTCAACCAAACTGTAGGCGGGTTGTATCGAAGAGGAGGAGGAACTGGAAAAACCACTTAAGTATTTTTTATATTTATTTTGACGCATAGAAACGTGCATTGCATTTGTTTGTCTTTCTACTTTAGCTGCTACACTAATACTATAAATGTAATTTTTGTTCATGACTTTGTTTTGGAAAGTAGGAGATTGTATGTTCAATTAATCACGACTGGTTTCCTCACACTGTAACATCTGTCTTCCTGTATCCTGTCACTGCCAGAGCAAAGCCAGTTCACATTCACACTCCTCACTCTACTTAAAACGTAATGTTGGTTCATCTACAACTGTAATAATAACCATAAATCTCTCACTGCAGACAAGAATGTGTTACATTCCAGCTCTTCTTCTTGTTCATGTCCTGTACAACATGTTGGTTAATACAATACTGTATAATTGTTGTTTTGTATAACTACATATACGTGCAACAACATGCATGACACAACTTAAATTATCTATAAAGTCAATTTAAGGACAATTTTAGAAACTGACTGATGTGTACAGAAATGCAAAGATTCAAAAATATCCTCACAGGAACAAAGTGTCCCCACAAACTCAGGTACGATGCTAATTTCCAAACGTGACCAATTTGGAAATTTAAGTGCATATGTCTGATGTTGGAACTTTAAATTAGAAAGACAAAAGAGTACAAAGCCAGGGCAGAAGGAAAGACTAGCCTTTTATCAAGGCTGATCTGCATGTGGTACAACAGTTACATTCAAAATAGATACCAATATACAGCACAAATGAGGAATGAGCAGGGCAGGAATCGCTCCAATGAACTCTGCAGGTTCACAACAGCAGGGTACAATGTTCTCTGGTTTAATACAAAAGTCAAATAATTTTGTCAGACACTGGCCAGAAAACATTATCAGATGTTCCCCCGTTACGTTATTACATCCTGTGAGGGGTGTTTCATAATACAGCATTTTATCATATCTGACCAAAAAAAGCATAAAAAGTAAGAAACAATATTCACCTCTGTGTTGTGTCCACATCTAATCCATCCACAGTTTGATTTAAGGAATAATTGTGTGGGCCAGTCGTACCATTACTTTATTGAAAGGAACAATGACATTCCCCTCAGGATTAACCACTAATTGCTTCTAGGTTAAAGACTCTCAGGGGACTGAGGGCAAGGTCCTCACAAAACAAATGGATTCATGGCTGTTGAGGACCAAAAGACCTTCCATGTCTGTGCTGCAGCGGAACTACGGGACCAGACTGTCTTCTTGTGGAATGGGAGTAGCTATCAGATAAACAGAAACATTAAGGCAACCTTGTTTCACAGGAATACATCAGGTCAAACAATACATAGACTTGAGCGGTTGGTCCGGATCCAGGAGAGGTTGTAAACCACTTTACTGAATTATTCAACAATTTAGGTGTAGCCTCCTCATTGAGCTCATACACTGCACAACAGAATACCATTAATCTGGGTGGTAAACAGAATGCTCTTGTTTTGGTGTAAACATACAATATAACACTTTTTCTTTGGGGGGAGTTGGAAAGTTTTTTCTAACTTTCCAAGAGGGACTTTCCCCACAATGTACTGACAAACTTATCCCTCCATTCCTTTAATGGAAACGATAATGTTATGGAAGGTTACAATGGCTTCTTTTTTTTTGACTTGTCAGAAAAAAATTGACAGTCCTATGGGAGTCAATTTGTCTGTCGCATTCGGTGTTATAATGGAACAAAAGAGAAAAGCTGTTGGACCCTTTAATAGATATGTCTGAAAAGGTTGAAGGTTAAATGCTGCAATTCTCAAAACAAGATTTATACTACAAACTAGGCAAGACATTAAATTACTGGCTTAAATATGGGAGTGATGTATTCCTGTCATGGTTTAACTGGATATAAACAGTCTCATTCAGCGCAAAGCAGAATTTTAAAAAAATAATAATTAAAGACTCAAGTATAGATTTTACCATTTATGTTTAATGGTGGGGGACAGTGGTGAATATTGGTGATGCTGTAAAGTAAATTGAGTTATAAATAAATAAAAATCCCTTTCTGAAGCCATATCGACACACTCGCTACCTTTAATCCTAGAGGAAAGACATCCATCCTTACTCTAGTAAGAGATTTCAGAATGTGAATAAATTAAAGGTTTGGAAGAATGCATTGATTCCCAGGAGGTGATTGGGAATAGAGACAACTGAAAAGAAAAGGGTTTTTGTTCTGCTCTCCTCCACAGTGATGAACAAACAGGGTGAGGGCTGATTTCTTACTCTTGACAGCTTAAGGAAGAAACTCGGCACAACTGCAGCCCCACCCTAATTTTGAACTTGCGTTACAATGATAAATTACAGACCACAAGGGCAAAATTTTTAAAGCCCAAGAAGAAACAGATTTGTTGTTGCGAATATTCTGATTTTTTTTTTTTCAGCCATAAATTTAACATGTATTTTCTACTTTCTACAATGTTGCACTTGCAAATCTTTGCATCACAAATCTAGAGAGTGCAGACAAGAAGGAACTGGACTTTGAAGCCAAATGCATGGCTCATTAAAGAAAGCACAAATAAACCATCTTAGTAATGAAGTCTTGCAAACAGAATATCACTCTACAGAGGAAAACTTCAAGGACATAAAAGTATTAAAAGAAAATCACTCAAAAGAGGAACAAAACTGCAATGAGAAACTACCAACAAAAATTCTACCTTACAAGGCAAACAAGATCCCAATCTTGACCAGGTAAATACCAGGAGAAATGCATTAAAAGGGCTTGGATCGACTGCGCAGGACAAAGATGAACTAGCACAGAGCAAAGGGAAACACAGAATCTATATACACACCTGAGGTAATAAGGAACAGGTAGAAACAATCAGGGTAGGGCAGACCATGAGCAGAGACACAGGAGGAAAGGGCAAGTTACCTGACACAAGAGGAGAGTAGGATTTCAAAATAAAACAGGAAGCCACAAGACAGAAAAAACAAAACTAAACATGACCAACTTGACCTAACATTCAGGACATGACAGGCGCTCACTGGCTCACACTGACAAACCCCATTGCAGACGCTTGACCAGTATGACACACACAGAGATGACTGGGCTCCATGGTTCCCAATCAGGCCAGATGGCCAGATGGCCAAAACTTCAGGCTGGTGTGCAAATGATTTCTAGAAGAGCAGCACAGGCCAACAAAGCCAGATGGGAAATATAAGAACGCAATGGTGTGGTCCTGGTGCGGATCAGGCAATATTCACTGAAAACAGTGTCTAGAGAACAAAAGACCAGAAAAGCTTTAGCTCTGCCAATACTATGTAATTTGTGATTCACAGCATGACTTTTTTTTTTTTTGACACGGTTAAGTCAAAAAAAGAAAAAAATATCTGATTTGATGCATAGGCCAGGTGACCTCTGGGCCACTGTGCATATTTTTAATTTTTAATCGTTTTTGTATGTATGCATGAACTGCATAGTGGCTTTAATAGGTTTTAAAGAGTCATCTGTAAGTTCTTTGCAGTATTTGAAGTTACTATTTAAAGTTAGTTTCTCAAGCAATCATTTTTTTTCTGTATAAAAACTCCTTATATGCAAATGCAGCCTAATTCCTTTTTTTTTACAAAAGTCAATTCATCTTTCTAATGAAACAGTTTTGTCAAGACTCAAATGAAGACTCAAATGAACTTATTTGCTCTGCAGTGCGTCAAAAGAACTGGGAATACAGTCAGTGTGTCAGATAAGGGATGGTTACATTAGACGTCTTGACTCTCTGACACTGTGACTTGAGCATCAGTCGTATTTTACTGTTGCTTCCATTATCTGCATTTATTTGCATTTATATGAAAAAGCCAAGAGAAGCTATTTAGAGCCAGAATTTGACAACACAGCTTCATAATTATTTGTTAAAAATATCTACTAAATATTTATCTACTAAAAATTGGCTTCCATGACAATAAATAATCAAACAAAAAAACTTGGCAAGTCGTCTAAGCATAGCAGTTGGTAATACAAAAAACCATTTTTCTTCTTGAAAGGAATGTTGTAAATGAAAAAAAAAAACACTTTTTTTTAATAAGGACAAGCAGCTGAGACCAAAAAACCCACCCTGATACAAACAGAAAATAGAGACAGATGAGCAGTTGTGCGGTGGGTGTGAGATTCAATTCAATTCAATTCAATTTTATTTATATAGCACCTTTTACAATAAAAATGTTTCTGGCTGCTTTACAGAGGCAGAAACCCAGAGCCTGAACCCCCAGGTAAGCACAGTGGCAAGGAAAAACTCCCTTTTAACAGGAAGAAACCTTGAGCAGGACCAGGCTTACAAGGAGAAACCATCCTGCTGAAAGTCGGCTGGGTAAAGGAGGAAAAGAAGAGTGAGACAGGACAGAGAGAATAAAGAGAGCGATACAATCATAGAATCTTAGAAATACAAACAAAATACAATCATAGAAATACAAACATATCAGACATAATATATAATACATATATACATAATACAACATAGCAGGTTGTGATAAAAAGAGGAACAGCATAGGCGGTGCTGACAGTGGACACTGGGTTTGTCCGAGACCGAGATTCATATAGTATCAAGGTCTGGAGATGGAAGACCTGCAGAAAGATACAGAGAGAGAGAGAAGAGGGGAAGAGAGACACAAAACAGCAAGGAAGACTGGACACACTGATTATCCTGGTGAGAAAAAAAGGAAAGGAGGAGAGGTGGTGAGGGAGTGGTTGGTGTTGAGGAAGTGGGGAACTGCTCAGTGGATCATGTTTGTGTCCCCAGCAGCGTAGGCCTATAGCAGCATAGCTGTACTAAAAATTGAAGAATGAAAGTTTGATGAGCCTATTCTAGCTGTAGCTGTGAGAACTGACTGTAACTAGATTTATTAACCCTACACACTTTGTTTGCAGCTAACTGTACGCTTTACTGAACAGAAAGGTTTTTAGTTTGATCTTAAAGGCCCACGTGGTGTCTGCCTCTCAGACCCAGGTTGATAACTGGTTCCATAGTAAAGCTGCCTGATAGCTAAAGGCTCGTCCTCCCAGTCTACTTTTATGAATTCTAGGAAAACAAGTAAACCTGCACTCTGTGATCTAAGTGTTCTTTTAGGAACATACGGAACTATGAGATCCTGCAGGTAGGATGGAGATAGTCCATTGAGAGCTTAATATGTTAGAAGGAGAATTTTAAAGTCTATTCTAGATTTCACTGGAAGCCAGTGAAGAGAAGCTAAAACTGGAGAGATGTGCTCCCTGGTGATGATTCCTGTCAGAACTCTGGCTGCAGCATTCTGGATCAGCTGCAGGGTATTAATGGAATAATTTGGACATCCTGACAGTAATGAGTTGCAGTAGTCCAGTCTAGAGGTAACAAAAGCATGGACGAGTTTTTCAGCATCACTCTGAGACAGGATGCTCCTGATCTTGGCAATAGAGATTGTAGAAATTGTGTCGGTGGTGTCGTGTGGACAAACATATGTCGGCAAACGTCCAGAGGAATAGTGTCACGGAGTCCTGGGAGGCAACCAGAGCTGAACAGTAGCCATCACTGGGAAATTTTGCCATTATGCAACGGTTTCCACTTAGTCTTTACCATAATGAGCCACTGCTGCCAGTGAGTCGCGCTCCTGTCTTACTTTCGGATTAGAACAAATGACAATGTTTACTCACTAATATTCTTTCAATATAAGGGAACTGTAGAGGACAATTAAATAAACGTGGCTGCTTTTGCGTAGACATCTGCAACAGAGCCCGAGGTTATCCCAAACCTGAATCTTAAATGTTGCATTAACGCATAAAACCAACACAATCTCAGAACTTGCTGAGAGCGATAAGTATTACCAGCGTGGCTAAAATCACTAAACATAGTCTGCACTTTTTGTGTTTTTAGCTTTAGCTGAATGTGTGTGTGTGTGTGTGTCCATGAACTCTGTGAGTGTTTGAGGATCCTGTTGTGCATTTAGTGAAAGGCATCTGCTTTAATATTCCTGTCTCATCCCTCATTAGCAGTGAGCACCAGCAGTGAATGTATGTAAGTAAACTACACTATATAAAGTCCTACACAGATGTCTCACACACCGACACCGTTGGTGCAGTGGAGGTTCAACACAGAAGCATAAGTTTGAAGCAGGATAAAGGCTACGGCAATTATAGATCATTAGAGCACCAAGGTCTTTACAGACCAGGTTTATGCCTTTTTTTTTTCTTTTTTTTTTGCAGTGTGCAGTCATCATGAAAAACATAATTATATTTCCTGTCGGGAACAAGAAGAGGTTTTTTTACACTCATTTCCTTGTCAGGTAAAAGAAAAGCTTTTTGGCATTCTCTCTCAGACACTATCAATCAGTCTTTGACCCACTTTTACAGACAAACAAACAGGAGCATGCAAACACAGAGTGTCCAGGAGAAGGAAATGTGTGTGTAATATTTGAGTAAATTAGCAAATGTGAGCCACAGAAACGGGTTATAAAAGGTGACAGGTAACAGCCATAAGGCATAAATCGGACCACACTGTGTTTTTGTAAGTATGGCAGATGATTACAAATGGGTAAATATTCCTGACCATGTTCTGGCTGAACCCAGGTCAGTGGTAGTGCAAACTTTGTAAAGCTGCTAAACCAAAACAAAGAAGATATGACATGACATAAATTCAGTGAAAATAGTAATGTCCTCCTCATATGTCATCAATGTATTCTTTCATTCTTTATTAGTTATCCTTCAGGTCATGGAGGGGTCATGGGTCATGGGCAGACATAAACACACAGGCACAGGCAATTATTATTTTTTCTGCATCTAAAGAAAGATGGCTCAGTTTCTGCTGCACCGTTTTATTCATCATTTTATACATTTGAAGTGGCAGCGTAAGAAGCTTTCCTCAGCCACCACATTCAAGACTTGAAAAAAAGAAGATAAAGAATTACCTTTGCTGTTTTAAACCACGCTACGGAAGTGTCAATCGCCAATCTAAAGCTGCTAAACTGCTTAAATGGAAGGGCTAATATAATTTTGCTTCACCCTTGGTTCCCGTTCCTATTTTCCACTGCCAAAAGACACACTGTTCAGCACTTATCTGATGCCGCACAGAGGGAAAAAGAAAATTGAAGTTACATCACCACTTAGGAACCATAAATGAGGTCAGTGACTCGCTGCTTTTGCTTGGCTTTTGCCAGTAACCTCGTCTTTTGTTGAACATCGTAGATCCAGGGCTGGTATGGAACAATTTATCATAACAAATACAGGTCACAGACATATTAGGACTAGACACTGTCAAATAGACTGGAAAAGAATCTAAATATTTGAAGTCTGACATTCACAATCTGTAGACCTGAAGCTAAAATAAACATCTCAATTCACTGCTAAGTTGCTGCACTATAAAGAATAAATGATATGTGCCAAAACAAAAATATTATCACCAGAGAAAAATCTATAGTCATATAAATTATAGAGCAGAATGAACAGTGAAACAATTATTTATTTTATTTCTTATGTGCACCACTTACCCGTGCATCTGATGAAAATTAGTTCTAAATATCAGTATAAAATGTACTTCATTATCAGAGTGACATTTTTTATTTCTAGATTTTTTTTCAAAAACCTCACTAAATATGAGATCAATTGCGACCATCCTCTGATCACATGAGTGTGACTGAAAGGCTGGCTGCAGGTCAGCTCGTGGGCTGCTCCCGTCTAAGCTGGCCGCTAGACCCTACAGCCATTTGGCATCTGCTGCCGATTTACTTATAGTAAAACTGTATAAGAACATATATGATTCATTTACATATAAATGCGTTTTACGGAAGAACTAATCATCTCATCCATTCATCTACTGTTCATCTTCATAATAGTTATTTCTGGGATGGAGCCGCATGTCACTGCTGCTTGGTTCAGGCAGCAGTGACATGCTGGATTTTAACATGCTTTAAAACTCTTGCAGGCATTTCTTTATTTACCAAAAAATGAACAAGGCTAATTGGACATGAAGTGTTAAGCTTGTCCGTATATATGCAGAAAAGTGCGAGTTGTGGGAGTTGTAAATAGCAGCCATTTTTCATTCATGGCTTAATAAAACATTGTTAAAAGTTTATCCTGTACTTTATAAATTTTTCTGCATTCCTCTGTCCTTCTAGTTGCTGTCTTGCACATCGCCCACAGCACTGATTGTTTTCCTTCTTTGACGTCAGGCTGGGTTTAGCCTGAGCTGCAGATTTCTGTAGCCAACCGCCAGGGTAATTGGAGACCTCATTTAGGAGGGCAGTAAAATACAACTGTGATGCACCCAGGAATCTGCCAAGACACACAAGAGTTGTAAATCCTTCCAGAAGGATAAACTGCTCCTATGGAACAGATGCATCATAGAGAAAGCTCTTGCCATTATATTAACGGTTGCTGCACATTCAGTTTTCAGTAAGCAATATCCTCTTATAAGGTCGAGCGGTTATGTTGCATGTTACACAGTGATCATTTGAATCATAATTGTGGGCTGCTGCCTGGTTGCCACCCTCACCTTGTTTAGGTAAAGGTCACACCCACTGCTCCTGCAGGGCCTGCGCTGTTGGTGGAAAGGTTTGATGATGTGCTTTTATTCCTGGTGTTGCAAATCGTAATGCTGTACCATAGAAGAATAAGAGCATCTGTACAGAGGTCATGAATGGGTGATGGGATGGATGATTTCTCTCTGTCATGTGAATGTGGTCACAGATTTGAGCTGATCACGAGTTAAGGGTTTCAGTAATGAAGTACTCCACTATCTTGAAGATTATTATTCAATATACTATTTTTCCTCAGTTGGAAATCATTACCCTTCTGATCAATAAGGCATGAAGTAGCTACTGTATAATAAAACAGAGACAGTGTGGCCTTTCACTTTGTCCTGTCCTGTTACAAAACTCATCTTTTAAGTTACAGACCCATGGTGATTGGACTTCAGAGCATTGATCTTGAATCTGAGAAACACCGAAGTCACATCATAACACCAGCAGAAGCGCATAATGATGCTTGTGTAACCTCAGGTTTCCAATATCAGAGCCAGCCGGCTGCACCTGTTCTCACTGTTTTCCAGCAAAGCAAAAACCTGAAACACAAGGGGAGACCTGTAGAAAAAAATGTTTAAAGACAACCAGATGCTCCGCAGTGCACATGCAAATGTGACCAAATACCAAATCACTACTGTGACTGACAAAATACACTGACAAACACAGAAAATGTTGGATATCACTGATTTTGCATTCTACATTACAATGAACTGGCATTACTTTAAAGAAATCTTTCAGTTCATAGATTTTGTAAATGTATATCTTTGTCAGAAATGTCAAGGTTTTGTTTAAAGTACTATAGTTTGATCAGACAGAGGGAGATGAGGCTTTACACACTACCAATTTAAAGTGATAAAATAGTAATAGATAATAGACATTTATAACAGTTATTCCATGTAAGAAAAACCCATAAGCCAACAAAATGTTGTAATGCTGAGTTTCAAGGTTATAAGATTATTTAATCCAAGGAAATGCAACCATTTTTCCACAGGCATTGGAGTCCCTGATGAACCATGGGTGCATGAAAATGGCTTTTGTAGGCCTTTCCTTTAAAAATAAATATGCCACAGATACACAAAGCATCTCATGTCTACAGCCATTGATAACGAATTAACCATTTGTTGTAACCCATCACTGAGTGATGCTGTTCTAATATATTATACACTAGAGAAGATGAATGCATAAAATTAAAGAGAATTAATGTTAAACATTTACTGCAGTAATATGAGATGCTACACTCTTGAAAATCCTCCCGCTCTTCAACCTGATGCATTAGAAAGACTGACCTGGTCACCGGTAATGAGGGAAACAGTCTCCTAGAGCACAATTTGGTAGAGCACAATTTGTTTGGCATATCGTTAACCTTTTCATATTGACAGCAAATGCCACAGCTTGGTGATTGATAAGGATGCAAGAAACACTCGATCGATACCTATAAAGACGAATAGCAACTTAATTCTAGCAGATATTATTTTGGATTAAAAAAATCTCAACTTATTTATTTATTTATTGTCAATGTATGTAAATTTATTTTACCTCTACAGTATGTATGGATACAAAAACAAGAAAATGTGCATCTACATCACAGACATATATTTAATTACTTGTATATTTGCATGAAATGTGTCTGCTGTTATTACCTTCTCAGTGGAGGTAATAGCAGCTGACACATTCAGGACTGACTCACTGGTAACAGCAGCACACCAGTACATGGTGGTGTATTTTCACCCTACGCCACCCCCAATCCCCAAAGACCCAAAAGGAAATATGGCTACAAGCTTTAAAACAGATGGAAATGACGTTTCCAGATTGTTCCGCCGGTGATTACAACAGTTCTGGCAGTAGAAGTGCTCGAGCGGCCCTTGAATATTCTGGTTCCTCCATGACGCCAGTTCCGTGACTGTGCATCATCAGCAGAACATAAAGACCTTGTAGAGAGAAGATATATGGTTTCCTCCAGCATACCTACTGAGCTTACACCAAAGGACTGGGGGCTGTAATGGCTGATCGACATGACTGCAAGCATACCGCAGCCGGTACTCTGCAGCGGTTTGGGGAGTCACCATCTTTTGCTTGTTTTATGTGGTGATGCCCAAATCATGATTGTTTATTTTTGCAGGGAAATAGGAGAAAAACTTTTTTTTTAGAAAAAGGATGGGAGACAAGTGTGAAATGTGCACTTAACAAGTGACAGGTCTTTTAATCACTGCTTCTCCAGTAATTCCAGCATGTATTTGTACAAATACAGGATTTATTTGTTTATTTGACTGTTTTCTGGAGAATCGACCACTCTTCCACAGCACTGATACCATATGACTTATCACGCCAAATTAAATTGTGCATTTAACACTGTGATTGTGTGGCTGTATGACTAGCTTAAGGAACAAGGATAAATATACAATAGAGAAATGGAAAATTTCATTGCTGTCTGTTTGTACATCTCATTTATCAAGCGGTTAACCACACTGTATGGAGACTTGGTTTTCCTGCAAACATGATGCCACTTTGGTGCTAGCAGACATGAATGTATGCATGTAACCTTGTACCTCTGGGTGTTCCTGGTATTTGGCAGTTCACACTGGCACAGCATGAGTCAAAATTACTGCAGGACTATTTATATTATAGTCAAGCTCTCCTCTTATCACATGGTAGCCGTAATGACACTGAGTTTAAATGTGGCTCTTTAGTATACACGTACTTAACATGTTATGTATTATATATAACTGATTCTGCATTTTGCATCAAACTGAGCAAGCATCTAAAGAAGGGATTTAAATCCTTATTGGAACTGTGCATTTTACCCTGTCATCCATAGTCTAAAATAAACACAGATCCTTCAGCTGTTTCCCTAACACCTCCCAAACACATTCAAGGACAATTTGTTTTAAAATCATCTATCCAGCAGAAGCTGTCGCTCCGGAGCGTTTTCACAACTGTGTTCTGTTGACAGAAATATATGCGTCAGTCACCAGCACCACCTGAGAGCGCCGCTTGTTTAATCACGACCGAGAACGCTATGTCAAAAGCCAGAGGGCAGGAATACAAAGGCACAAACAGGTCCTGCTAGCTGGCTGGAGTTTTCTGCTGGGTGACAACAAACTGTGAACAGCCAAAACAATGCTTGCAGGCAACAATAGTATAGGGTTGTGGGTACACTATATTAAAGAAGAAGGTTTGAACATAGCAGCACTCTCACCTGTACTTTTATAGTAAAACTTTATAAATGCCGAATTAAAAATACAGTATGTATGCATGAGGGATGCTCTCAGAATTGCAGAGTGCTCCAATAATTACATTTGGAGATGCTCTTCCACTCAGCCACACGCTATCTCACTTCCTGCAGGTGCTGAGCAAAGGCAGCCAAAGATGCCTCACATTCCTATTTCATATTTCTTTCTGTCTATAACGAGCCAAGCTGAGACATTTGCAGCCTGAAAAACTTTTGAAATCCTCTAAACTTCGTGGGAGAAGGTTTATCTGCATACATGCTTTAGATATGTATTCGTAAAGGAAAGTTGGGTGACTGTGGGTGGTGTGTTTTATTTTCTGACACCCAAGTTTGCGCCCCGATGTTTCAAAGGGAATTTTAATGATGGGAATCAGCCTCAGTCTCTGCTGTTTTCTGCATACATTTAGGGGCACAGTTAACCATTAATGAGTGCAAACACAGCTTTGAGCTTTGAGGTTACTGAAATAAAAAGGTATAATCCGATCCCACTGTACAGTCATTTTCATTTGTTTTGTTCACATTTAGGAATCCTGTGCTGTTAATGTGACAAGGAAAGATAAGATCTTTATTAATCCCGCGGTGGGGAAATGTAAGTTTTACAGTAACGCAAGATCTTTAAGAGAAGAAACATTAAATAGTAAAATAAATAAACACAAAAAAACAGTATAAATAATAAGAAACCAAATAAACAGTATTTACATACACAGCCTCACCCATTTAGATGTGCAGTGATCACCAAAAGCCAAGCATTAAGTCTCTTTAGTGTGGACATCATTAGTGTGCAGCGGCAACAAAGACCATTTTGGGCATCGCTAGGGCTCTGTATCGTTCATGTACCTGTTCATTGTTGCTAAGACTGTAGAAAGAATGGCTGCTGCCGTAATGGAATTTGTGACTCATAACCAATGTGCTGATGGTGTGTGAATGGCTGTAGACGAATCTATTGAAAACACAGTCGCAGCTCTTTTGAATCTTTTGTGGTTTTTAAAAAAGGCCAACGCTTCAAGCGATGACATTGCTGTTTGCAGCTGGGGGAGTTGGACAGGATTGTCAGTTTTTGTGCAGGTTTGAACAAGCAACGAGCTGCAGCATGCTACGGACTTGGTTTTGTCTAGCAAAAAGTTTATCAGATCAACCTCCCGTCTTCACCAATGACACTGCAGTGAATTACAGCAGATGCCAACCTACACCTTAGAACCACATTCCTCCTTGGTAAACGTCCATCCATCACTGTGCACACGCTGTCCTCACTGTGAACCCTCCTTTTCTGTTAATTGTCCTTTTAGGAATAGGAAGGTAAGAGCGGGTGGTTTATGATCTGTGACAAACGCTGCAGGTTAAAGCCAAGCCATAAAACCTGGGATCAAACCTGCAGCGGAGCTCAGACTTGAGACTTCTTTTATATAGTATTTTGTGGGAAAATACTGTTTCATTATGTAGAGATTCATTTCTTTCAGTTGCTTATGCAGATGTTGTTGCTTGTGACAGCATTTCCGCAGTTTGGTATTTGTTTTTCAGTCTACATATACATGCCGCAAAATTTTAGAACTGATACTCTTTTATAATACTCCCTTCTTCAGAAGTCATTTGTGCTGTTGACACACTTATGAATGAAGTAACAAATGTTAGTGCATTCTATATTGATACACTATTAGTGGATTAATACTTTCTCTACATTGAAGTAGTCTCTCCATAAAGGCTTCTAAGTGTTATCTGATCAAAAGTGGCTGCTTTGAGGGGAGAAATGAAGACTTCTCCAAGGTTTGATTGTCCTTAAATTGATTTCCACATTGGGCTGTGGATGAGGGTGACTCAGTCTTTTCCTCGTCGCTCTCCTGCATCACTGCTCTGCTCGGTTGCCATGCCCACCTTGATGCACGCAGAGAGCAGAGGCTGAGGCTAAGACATGCCCCTGCCCTGTTGATTACGGGATGGTGCAGCAGCAATTAAAGTCTCGTTGGGAAGACAAGTGTTGCCTCCTTCAAAAGAAAGGTAAAATTACGAGAGCTTGCTTTGAGAAGAGAACAGGATGCACCATCATTTGCACTTCTTGCTGCTGACCTCCAGAATGTTTTGCTGTGTGAGCTTGTGCTTTAGGCAAGTGAGAGCAGAACCACAGCGCTCCACATGTTTTATTAAAAACATTAAAAAAAGATGAATATAGAGAAATAAAGGTTACAGACTGTCAAACTATTTTCATAACAAAAGCTTTTAAATACAGATTTGTGTAGTGTTTATATTATATTGTATGGCATAATGAGTGAACTCATATCACCAGAACATAGGAGCCACTGCCAATAAAACACTTTAAATATTGCTTACATTAACCACAGCTCCATTTTTCTCCATTTTACAGAGTGGGTGCCATAATTCTCCTCTCGTTTGTGAGTTTTGCATACATTTGTTGCTGTTTCCTGATAGTTTTCCAGGTAATGTTCAGGATGTTTCCTCTTGCCCATCCACACCTTACTTCTTAGTTGGTAATATTGTTTTATTTTCTGTACAAGTTGACACTATGTGCATGTGAAAACGTGTTGAAGAGGACAAAGGGTCCAACCAAATTACAAATATAGCAAATTCGTAAGCAACCGGTGCTGGCGCTGAAAATAAAGGCTTCTTTTCAGCTCACCTCCTGCTCCAAAAGTAGCTCAGGTATATTGATTCACTTAAGTAACTTCTGGTTACTTCATAGCCGGGTTGACTGATTCTGTGGTACAACTTTAAAGTCAGTCATCTTTCTTGAAAGATATTTTGGGAGGGTTTTGGATGACTGTCAGACACAAACAAACAGAATGTGGAAAACTCTATCTCTCAGCAGATCATCATTCTGTAGCGAAGACCCTCCTCCCATCAGGAACATCATCACATGCTCTGCATCTGGCTCTTGTCTTCATATTTGTCCAGCTGCATAACTTCTCTGGTATTAAAACAGTCAGTCAGACTCATTCATTCTCACTCCTCACTGTGTTCCTTCTTCTCCTCTCTGGAATTCAGTTAAACTTGCAACTTCTTAGGTCGCCAGTGTTGTCTTAAAGAGATGAAAATGAAAAGAATCACAAAAAGATGGAAATGTCTGGAAATGATTCAAAATAAAAAGTGCTGTTTTTCACAAACAACACAAGGCCTTTTATTTTAATCTGTAAAAACAAAAAAGTCATAAATGTGTCATTTGTGTGGTTTCTTTGTTTTAATACATGAAAATCAACCCTCAAAATCCAAAACATGAAGCCAACCTCCCAACGAGAACCATCAGCAAAGAGTTTGAAGGCACAACAGAAACAAGGAAACAACACTGGAACGCTGACACTAGGGACAGACATTCTACAGCACAAAAAGGGCAGGAGAAAGCAAGACCAGCAGAAGGTACAGTAAAAAAAAAAGTCAAAATGACTGAAATCCTCACAAAACTCATGGACACGCACGTCAAAAAACAAGGTTTTGCTTTTTCACTTTTTTGTTTCTCTAGCTGGGTCCAATACTTTTTTTTTTTTTTTTTTTTTGCTCTTAAAATAGCAGAAAGTGTAACAAATACACCAAAACTAAGTTTCAAACCCACTTTTTCTACAAATGGCTCCTTTCTCAAGCAGTGAATGATAAATTCAGTTCCACAGCTCTGTGCCAAGATCCGCAGTGATGAATAATGCAGCTTTAAATATTCCGAATTTAACTGAAAGATGCATTTGCAGAATCTCTTCTATAAGCACTGTGTTCTGGAAGACAGGCAATATAATTAGACAATCTGATTGCTCACCGTCTTTGCCGCCGTCTCTGACGTACTGTTTACGAAATGCAAATCAAAAGATAATTGACTACCACCCACCTGCTCGCTCACCTGCATATCAATGGGAATATTTAGACAAAACTAAATCCCACCGAGTGGGAGTGATAATAAAGAGCTTGAACGTTCAAGGCCTTTTACTTTTGCCCCCCGCACATTTCATTTTCACTGCCCGCCTAATCATCAGCATTCACATCACACCAATGCAGAGGCAATTTCCATTTTAAACGGTTTTATTTTTTGAACACTTACGCATTATTCTATTACTGTGACCACAAAGTGCTGGAGACAAGTGAATAAATGCGTTTTGGGTGGAGGATTCTTCAAAGATCACAGTAAATAAATAGCACAAATTAAACAGGAAGCCTCTCCCTGATGTCAGCCGCGACAGCCACAATATCGCCGCAAGACAAGTAGGTCAGATGTCATTATGAAAAGAAAAGAAAAAAAAAAATCTAAATAAGTTTACATTTAAGTGTATACACTTCTATTCAAATGAGAGGTTTTAGACAATGTGTCATCAGTATTCTGAAGTGGAAGAAATCAGTCAGATCATCTGAATATTGTCTCGACTCTAGCATCTATAGAATAATTACAGCTGCTCCAGCCTGTATAGGAAGCAGGTCATGATGACGGTGAAGGGTTATGAGAGACTGAGCTGCGTAACTTCACAAAAGTGGGTCACCTGACACTTAATGTGTCGTACGCGGCCTCGGCGTGACACCAGAGCTCTTCTTAAACAATCGCTGTCAGGCTCGAGGAATGTGCAAACACAGGTCATAGATGAAAAACCAAACAAGATTTCACAACCTGTCTTAAACGGGACAACGAACAGAACCGGTCAAGGCCGTTATGATGGAAGTCACAGCTGACCCAGGAGACCAGAGTTTAAGTTCCAGTTCAGAGAAGGTATCACCAGTAATGCCCTAACGCAAACCTGATGTTCCTCGTACGTAAACCGTGACAGTGGGCTTTTGAACTTGGGCACAGAGTCAAAAACCTTTGCATTATGGAGTCAGATAGTCAAGTTTAACACATTAGCCGCTAAACTAATAATGGGATGATCGTGTGCTTTGTTAATATTAGCATATTGGCTAATAATGCAAAAGCGTGATTTGCAGATGTGACAGAGGTACGCAGTCGTTTTATTCTGATGCTTCAGCTTCAGCGCTTTCAAGAAAGGTAGTGGGTCAGATAGAAGAAATGATCAATCATTGACCTCCAGCAGGACGACATAGCACCTGCAATTCCTTACAAACGTAAAGACCTATTCAGCCCAACTAAATTCACCTTTTGAAGACAGCGGAGTGGGTGGGGAGCTATGACAAATGTGGGGAAGAGAGCCAGAAAAAAATATATAAAGACGTAAAAAATGTTTAAAACAACAAACAAGGACAGAATAATGTGACTAGAACTTTTAGAGTCCTGGCTGAGTTATGAGCATGGGAACATTTTTGCTTTGTGGTGTTGACAGAGTTTTTATTGTGGAAAATATGTACAACCTTTTCAAAAAAAAAAAGCCATCCTTTTGTTAAAAAAAACAATTTTGTGCATCCTGGTGCAGAAATTCATAAAAGAGCTCACTGTGTACTGATAAATCTGATGATTTATTAATCTGACGAGATGTACAATTTCTTCCTCCACTGACCATTTGCATGATATCCATAGCTCGGTGCTGCACAGCAGAGGCAGGAAGTGTTTAAATATGATTTTGTGTGTGTAGAAAGGTTTTGTTTTTTTTTTTTGACAGCACCAGAATATAAATTGCATTGGAATTATCCAATCTTTTATGGTTTATTTTCTTTTTTGCCTCAACTGAACATTTGGATACAGACAAATACAGGTTCCAGTATTTTGTTTTTTATTCTTGTTCTTTGTGTTGCAGAATGAGTGACTTTTATGTGTACATTTGGTCAATCTGTTTAAACAGGGGAAAAAAAAGAAGAAAAATAATGTGGATCCCGCTTTTGAAGGGGCAGTTATCTGACATACCACTGGCACAGCATCAAAAATAATTATGCTTCTCTACCCATAAGGTTCTGAGCGTGATGGAACCGAACTGAAACGGTCCATTGCATCGGTTGTGTTGCTCTGCACTACCAACATTACCGTGAAATGCTTCTCAGACCCAGCACGCTTTAATCAAATGCAAGGAGTCATATTCTGTCTTCCTCCACGCAGAACTAACATGCAGGCAGGACTGACAGGACATGCTGAGGTATTTTATCACCATTCTAGTTTGTACACGTTGATGTTATCAACACTTCTTTAACTCCTGATTCATGATGTTTTCTGTTTTTTTTTTTTTTTAGATAGCTGGTAATTCTTTTAATGTCATTTTCAGGCAGCACACGTCAACCGATCAGGTTTAGATTAGTGTTACCATGGTGAAAGTATTAAAGTACACATTACCGGCGTGTGCACTGAAGCACAAATGAAAGAATGTGGAAAGAGCGTCTACGACTGCTCTTAGCATAAACCATGTGTAGGAGGTAATCTATGCTTCTGACCTTTTGTTTTCGGTGGTTCAGTTCGATCCCAGTTTAATTGAGATGTTTTTAAAATAGCAGTGTAAAAAGAGTAGTTAGCCAAATTTCTTCATTTTGTCTGAAGTTAATTGTGTGCACAATTTTCCATGTAAAGCACAGGGCGCTTGCACTCTCTTTCATTACCAAGCCTCCGCGTGTATAAAGTAACCTGCTAACACTGATGTATACCACGCTGAAGCAGATTTAGAGAGATATCTTTGGGTTTTGTTCCCATAGAAAAAGGCCTCCTGGCTGGATGCCGTCCCTTAGAGAATGCAGCTGTTTGCCTTGTGCCACTCTGAGGACATCAGGATGGTAAGACACAAAATAGTATGTGCAACACTTAATTCGATGCATGGCGCCGTGCCAAACACTCAGAGATAAGAGCGAAGTCAGAGATCGAATCACTCAAAGGAGATACAGAGTATGTTTGGGCAGCTGAAGCCATCGTTACAGACAGATGCTGAAAACAACGCAAAGGGGGGAAGCAATCGGCGAGGCGCTGTGCATATTTGTTCTCTATTAGTTTAAGTGTTCTCTTCATGCACCCACACAAACACAGAACTGACCCTGCGAGACTGAAAACATCAGACGGAAACAAAAACAAAGTGAATTTATATTAGAGCCACCCACAGACCCATGCCAGCTCGGCTCTACTCAACGTTTCAAGGAAACAACATACATACGTGTGATGTAACTACCCGTCATGCATTCTCCTCAATCCAAATGAATGAATCAATAAGGATTATTATCACCTAAGATCAGTCATCATCATAACTCTTCCTGCGCCTTTATACCAGAAGGGTCTTAATGTTCTCAATAATGCCCTCCGTCTCAGTGTACAATTGGGGGAAAAAAATCAATGCACTAAACACTTTCTGGTGTTACACTAGTGATTGTCCCCTTCTGCCTTTCGATTCCGAAAATCATCACTTCTGCTTTTGGATCCTGTCGCACACAAAAGCCTCCTTTGTGATGCCAAATCAGCCCATCTAGCATTGATCTTTGCGGAAGTTCCATGCCTCATCTCCATTATTATGAGTTTTTGGTAGCTTTCCCTCTCTCTCTTTTTTTTGTAACCAAGTCTGAGACAAACTCTTTGCAGATACTGGAAGAATACCTTCCCCACCAAGCCTACCGTTGCGGCAGGCTACCCCTCACTGACCCTGTGTTTCCTGAGAGCGGACGATAAACAGCGCGGTGGCGGCTTACGTTTTCCTGGGAGAAGCCGATAGAGAGAGCAGGATGCTGGCTTCATTAACAAGTCCCTGTCTGCTGAGACAGTCTCATTAAAACTTATTGAACTCTCTGAACCTATAATTTAAGTTCTCTCCCTGATTCTGTCCAGTTGGAAATCCAGAAAAATCAATGAAAAATCACCCTGCATAATTATTCTAATGTTCACTTTCACCTTCCAGTCTTTTTTTTTATTGCAGTGTATGATTTTATTGAAATCATGTTCACAGAAAGCTCCCTTGATCTCTGAATACACAAATTTAAGGAGAATTTTTATAAAAATGACACCAATATAACTAGAAAAGCACTGTTTAAAGGCAGTAGTGTTATAAGGTTAAATAACATAGTATTTTTATTATGATCAAAGGTCAAAATCCCTTCAGAATCATGAAATTAACCATCTTTTCCTTGTTCCATTATCAACATTTTCTGACAATTTCTTTCAATCTGTTCATAACTTTTTGAGTTATTTTGCTAACAGACAGATAAATGCTGACTATCACATGAATATGCCTCAAAAAAGACTAGCAAAGCAAGCGAGAGGCCAAAGATGTCTCTTAAATCTGGTCTTGCTCAGAGTGAGTTCTGACAGCTGTGGCTCAGGGTGCAGGATCCAGGACTTCAGCATATCTCTACCCCAGATTTCCTGCTATTCCTCCTTCCATTTCGCACACATTTACATCATCGCTGCCTTCTCTGTGTCTCCTTTGTTTCCCTGCATGTTCCCT